>OY720226.1:0-1200000 GCA_963082605.1 Rhodophaea formosa
ACCTAACCTAACCTAACCTAACCTAACCTAACCTAACCTAACCTAACCTAACCTAACCTAACCTAACCTAACCTAACCTAACCTAACCTAACCTAACCTAACCTAACCTAACCTAACCTAACCTAACCTAACCTAACCTAACCTAACCTAACCTAACCTAACCTAACCTAACCTAACCTAACCTAACCTAACCTAACCTAACCTAACCTAACCTAACCTAACCTAACCTAACCTAACCTAACCTAACCTAACCTAACCTAACCTAACCTAACCTAACCTAACCTAACCTAACCTAACCTAACCTAACCTAACCTAACCTAACCTAACCTAACCTAACCTAACCTAACCTAACCTAACCTAACCTAACCTAACCTAACCTAACCTAACCTAACCTAACCTAACCTAACCTAACCTAACCTAACCTAACCTAACCTAACCTAACCTAACCTAACCTAACCTAACCTAACCACGAAATTTTTGCTCTCAATAGTTGAATATAGTCCTGTTCTTGCATACTAATTTGCTTTTTGGTACCTAAATAAGTATAATACAGTCGTTTCCAGCCAGTTTTGTAAGAGATTTCACTCAGAAATACCGTATTTTCTAATTTGATAAATTCTATCCAATTTTACACCTGTTTTTGGCTCCTTGTACTTTTATCTTCGTTTCTTTGCATCCTGAAACTATTGTTTCACCTTCATTTCACTGTTCCGCGTCGATTAGCATCGATTCCCGCCGCAAATCGGCAAAAACCGACTCTCCACACCTGAAAAAGACATTTTAAAATTACATATTTTACATTTTCGGTCACCACCCAAATTTTTTCTTCCAAAGTAGTTCTGTTTTACTAGCTTTTGTCTGCCTCCCGACGCGCCGCGTCGTTTGACGTATCGTTTGTTGAAATCGGTCCAGTAGTTTTCGAATTATTCACATCTTTGTACCTACCATAGCAACAAAAGTCTTCATAGTAGGCGATTTACGTGTGTTGATACGAAATTTTTGCTCTCAATAGTTGAATATAGTCCTGTTCTTGCATACTAATTTGCTTTTTGGTACCTAAATAAGTATAATACAGTCGTTTCCAGCCAGTTTTGTAAGAGATTTCACTCAGAAATACCGTATTTTCTAATTTGATAAATTCTATCCAATTTTACACCTGTTTTTGGCTCCTTGTACTTTTATCTTCGTTTCTTTGCATCCTGAAACTATTGTTTCACCTTCATTTCACTGTTCCGCGTCGATTAGCATCGATTCCCGCCGCAAATCGGCAAAAACCGACTCTCCACACCTGAAAAAGACATTTTAAAATTACATATTTTACATTTTCGGTCACCACCCAAATTTTTTCTTCCAAAGTAGTTCTGTTTTACTAGCTTTTGTCTGCCTCCCGACGCGCCGCGTCGTTTGACGTATCGTTTGTTGAAATCGGTCCAGTAGTTTTCGAATTATTCACATCTTTGTACCTACCATAGCAACAAAAGTCTTCATAGTAGGCGATTTACGTGTGTTGATACGAAATTTTTGCTCTCAATAGTTGAATATAGTCCTGTTCTTGCATACTAATTTGCTTTTTGGTACCTAAATAAGTATAATACAGTCGTTTCCAGCCAGTTTTGTAAGAGATTTCACTCAGAAATACCGTATTTTCTAATTTGATAAATTCTATCCAATTTTACACCTGTTTTTGGCTCCTTGTACTTTTATCTTCGTTTCTTTGCATCCTGAAACTATTGTTTCACCTTCATTTCACTGTTCCGCGTCGATTAGCATCGATTCCCGCCGCAAATCGGCAAAAAATCGCCCTCCCACCCACCCTTATTTCATCGCTAAGGTAGACTTTTCACTAGGCGAAAATACCGAAAATGGTTTTATCCCGTTCGCCGGTCCGTAAAGGGCCGGGGACGAGTCAACAGTCCCCTCGGAGTGCCACGGGACTATCTCCGGCAGCGACAACCATAGGAAATTCTAATACTACACCGGAAACCGCGTCTGCGTTGGCTTCGGATGCGGCAACTGGCGCGAGGCCCAAGAACAAGTCCGCTGATACTCCTGAGCTGCCGGCCAGGTCGGAGCAAGTAGAGAATCTAGAAACACTTGCTGTGCAGGCAACGGCGGAACGAAACCCGTCTCCCAAAGTGGATCAAAAGAAGGAGAAAAGCAAGATAGAGCTAGCAAGGACCTATCTTACAAGGATTAAAATTAACATAAACGCCTCAAGAAATCTGAAAGGTGAGATAAAGGACGCAGTACTTGAAGCTCATGATAAGCTCTCTAAGATCATGAAAGAAATAGAGATAGAATTGAAAGGGCGTGGACAGAGTAAAGAAAACACGCCATCCCCACCCCCAGCCAACTTAGACCAACCGTCGGCTGCTGTTCATCTGGAGGAACAAACAAGGCTTCTCCAGGAGAACAGCAGAAAGATGGATGAACTTAAAGAAGTGGTGGAGAAACAAGCAGAAAAGCTGGAACAAATGAAAATTGCTACGGAAAAAGCGGCAACAACTTATGCCAGCGCAACGGCGGCTACACACGTTAACGTAGCAGCCGCACCAAACCCGGCCATAACACAATTAAAACAGCGTGGGACACTACATTCAGTAGTAATCTCCTCTGAAGACGAGACTGAAACGGGGGAACAGATTTTGTCTAAGGTGAGAGAAGCAGTCGACGCAAAGGAGGGCTGGGTGACGGTAGAGAAAGTGAGTAAGGCAAAGGATCGCAAGGTAATAATGAGCTGCAAGACTGAAGGGGAAAAAAGAAAGATAAAAGAGAGAATACAGAGCTCCAACAAAAGACTAGTGGTCGAAGAAGTAAAAAACAAGGATCCTCTCATCATTATGAAGGATGTACTCGCTGCACATACGGATGAGGAAGTACTCAAAGCAGTGGCGAAACAAAATAAGGATATATTCCATGGCCTCAATGAAGAGGAAAACCGTATCGGAATAAGATACAGGAAGAGAGCACGAAATCCTCACAATTGCCACATAGTTCTTAGCTCCTCTCCAAAGATATGGCAGAGAGTAACGGAAAAAGGCCACCTTCGTGTGGACCTCCAGATTGTGCAGGCGGACGACCAATCACCGCTGCTTCAATGCTCGCGCTGCCTTGAGTTTGGCCACAGCAAGCGACATTGCAAGGAATCTCAGGACTTGTGCAGCCACTGTGGAGAAGCCCATGTAAGGGACGAGTGTCCAGACTGGCGCGCCGGCGGAGTGCCCGCCTGCAGGAACTGCAAAATAGCGGGAATGACCCAGACGGAACATAATACGTTCCACAGAGAGTGCCCGATAAGGAAGAGATGGGACACCATAGCAAGGTCAACGATAGCCTATTGCTAAAGTTGACACAGGCACCCAAACTCCTTATAAAGTAATCCAGGCCAACTTGAAGAAGAAGAGACTGGCAACCGATGAACTATTCATAGAGGCCAACAAAAGAAAAATAGCGATTGCATTAATACAAGAGCCTTACATCGGCAAAGAACCAAGTATGAAGGGTCGTCGGGGAGCCAGAATCTTCCAAAGTCCCGGACAAACCACGGTAAAGGCAGCAATTGTTGTGTTTGACCCTGACATTGAAATCATCCAGCATCCGAACCTCACAACCAGTAACATTGTTGTGGTAGAGGCTCGAACAAGCGCATGGAGTCTGACGTTAGTCTCATATTACTTCGAACCCACCGAGCCGCTTCAACCATACCTCGACCACTTAAAAAAGATCGAGAATCACACAGCCTCAAAGAGATGGCTAACAGCCGGTGACTCAAATGCTTGGAGCGAATGGTGGGGAAGTCTAGAGACAGACATCAGGGGTGAAGAAATGTCAGGAGCACTCGATGAAATGGGTCTCAATGTTCTAAATACTGGGAAAATCCCGACCTTTGACACTGTGAGAGGAGGAAAAAGGTACAGAAGCTGGGTGGACATCACATCCTGTTCTACGGACATACTGAACCTGGTGAGTGACTGGAAAGTAGATGAAGGTCTCACGAGCTCGGACCACAATGGCATAACATTTAGTATTTTATTGCGCAAAAGTAAGGGATCGAAAATCAGCAGGACTACTAGGGTGTATAATACAAAAAAAGCAAAATGGGACGAATTTCAAATGAAACTCCACCAATTTCTAAGCGAAAAGGGACTAAATGAAATAAAAATAAAGAACATATACACCCCAATAGAGATAGATGAGGCTGTCGAGTCCCTTACCGAAGCAATAAAAGACGCATGCTCACAAACTATGCCTAAAAAACAAAATAAAGAAACACTTACCTTGCCATGGTGGTCCGAAGAACTCGCTGACCTGAAGAAAAAGGTTGCCACCAAGAAGCGACGTATCAGATGTGCAGCTCCACACCGCAGATCAGGGGTCGTAGCAGAGTACCTGAAACAAAAAGAAGAATATGAGACATTAGCAATCAAAACACAGACACAGAGTTGGAAAGACTTTTGTTGTAAACAGGACAAAGAGGGAGTCTGGGAAGGGATATACAGGGTCATAGGGAGAACATCAAAAAGGGAAGAAGACCAGCCGCTCGAAAGAAATGGAGAGGTATTAAATGAAAAGGAATCCGCAAGACTTTTAGCAGATACCTTCTATCCAGAAGATATCACTGAAAAGGACAGCGAACACCATACCACCACGAGAATCAGAGCGGAGACGGTGAACAGTGGAGAGCAAAATAATTTCTGCGAACCGCCATTCACGGTCACCGAAATGAAACGAGCGGCGAATTCCTTTAACCCTAAGAAAGCACCAGGAGCAGACGGTCTAACAGCGGACATACTGAACGCCGCCATAAACCAAAATCCGGAACTCTTCCTTGCAATATTTAACAAGTGCCTCGAACTAAAGTATTTTCCGAGGACATGGAAGGAGGCAGTAGTGATAATATTGCGAAAGCCTGGGAAAGACAACTACACATCTCCCAAATCATTCAGACCGATAGGCCTCCTGGCAGTTCTCGGAAAAATATACGAGAAAATGCTGATGGCAAGAATAAAACATCACCTACTACCAAGGATGAGTACTCGCCAGTACGGATTCATGCCCCAAAGGAGCACGGAAGACTCCCTCTATAGGCTTACAAAGTACATACAGAAAAAGCGAGATAGTAAAAGGATCGTAGTACTTGTATCCCTAGATATAGAGGGAGCATTTGATAGTGCATGGTGGCCAGCAGTTAGAGTCCGACTAGCTGAGGAAGAATGTCCACAAAATCTACGGCAGGTAGTAGATAGCTATCTTAAAGATAGAATGGTTAGAGTGCGATACTGCGGCGAAGAGTACCAAAAAACCACAAGCAAGGGCTGCGTTCAAGGCTCAATAGGGGGACCTATACTATGGAACCTTTTGTTAGATCCGCTGCTGTATAGCCTTACAGAAATGGGAGTATACTGCCAGGCATTTGCCGACGACGTGGTCCTGGTCTTCGATGGTGACACTGCGCACGACGTTGAAGTAAGTGCCGGAGTCGCCCTTAAACATGTTCAGGCGTGGGGAGCCCAAAACAAACTAACATTTGCGCCACACAAAACATGTGCAATGACCATAACCCGCAAACTAAAATATGACACTCCACGCCTGAGCATGGGGGGAGTAGCCATAAAAATGTCAACGCATATAAAGGTGCTTGGAGTGACCATCGATGACAAAATGACATATAATACGCACGTGGCGAATGTCTGCAGTAGGGCCATCGGGATATACAAGCAGCTGTCTAGAGCCGCAAAGACCAGTTGGGGTCTGCACCCGGACATTATTAAAATAATATATAATGCAGCAATAGAGCCGGTGGTACTTTACGCAGCTAGTGTATGGGCAGGTGCGGCGGACAAGATAGGAGTAAAAAAGAAATTGGGAACAGTGCAAAGAGGAATCGCGCAAAAAATGTGCAAAGGCTATCGCACCGTGTCCCTGAACGCAGCTCTGGTGCTGACAGGATTGCTCCCCCTTGATCTCAGGGTAAAAGAGGCAGCATTATTGTATGAGGCCAAAAAGGGAATTGATTTTCCTTATTTAAAAGACAGGGAAGTCGAGCGGGTGTTTCCAGCTCTAGAAACCCCACACCCGGCAGAACAAGAGGATATTGAGGTGATCAGTCTGGTGAACCAAGAGGAGGTAAACGCAAACACCAACCATGAAGTGTGCATCTTCACAGATGGAAGCAAAATTGGAGGTGGAGTAGGTGCAGCATTAACATTCTGGACGGAAGGGAACGAGACCCGATCCATGAAGCTTGCACTTCCAAATTATGCAACGGTTTACCAGGCTGAGCTCCTTGCTATCTGTGTGGCAACGCGGGAAATAATTAAAAACAAGGGAGCGAAGACCTTCGGAATCCTCAGCGACTCAATGGCAGCACTGCAAACAGTCAAGAACCACAGTTGCCTCCACCCCCTGGCGGTTGAGACCAGAAACAACCTAAGAACGGCGGCAATAAATAATAAAGTGACCAAGTTGTTCTGGATCAAGGCGCATGCGGGAATGGTGGGCAACGAAAGGGCAGATGAACTAGCCAAAGAGGCCGCTGAGAACACGAAGAAAAAACCCGCCTATGACAAATGTCCGGTCTCGCACGTCAGGCGTATCATAAGAATGAATACGCTTGACGAGTGGAACCGACGATATGTCGAGGGAACCACAGCCTCAGTAACAAAAATATTTTTCCCAGACGTTAACGCCGCTTACAAAATAACAAGAAAAATAGAGTTGGACATGACGAAGACACAAATACTGACAGGACATGGTGGGTTCTCCGAATATCTGAATCGCTTCAGATGTAAAGACAACCCATCATGTCTGTGTGACCCCGCTGAAAAAGAAACGGTGACCCACATAATATTGACTTGCCCCATGTATGACAAAGACAGATACGACACTGAACAAAAAATGAACATGAAAATTATAAAAGAAAACGTAAGCACAATAATGGCCAACGACTTGACAAGACATGACTTTATGACGTACTGTGAAAAAATTGCAAAAGCGGTAATATTAAGGAACAAAACATAGAATCCTATGCTTGTACAATATTTAAGAATATTAGAAGTAAGCATAGATATAAGATCTGGAAATTGTAAAAATAAAGTAAAACAGTAGGTTATCGAAACAAAAGTAGCCAGTAAAAATAGACAACAAGATTGTAATATGAGTGAAATAGAAATAAGAAAGATACAAAAATGTAAAGTAAGGAAAACAAAAATTGTAATAGATATAAGTAAATAGAATAAATTGTAAAAATAAAAAGAGAAAATAAAGAAATAAAAACCCTGTGTAATATCCCAACCTGTAAGAAAGTAAAATAAAAGAAAACAAAAAAGATAGATAGATAGCGTAGCAAATAGATGGGAATCCCACCCATAAAAGTAAGAAAGATGCATGAAAGAAAGAAACCGTATGTAGAATAAAAGTACGAGAGGCATACTAGATAGAACTGGAATGAAAGTTGGAAGTTAGAATAGACTCCGATAACGTTGGAGGTAGAAGTAAAAAAAAAAAAAAAAAAAAAAAAAAAAAAAAAAAAAAAAAAACCTAACCTAACCTAACCTAACCTAACCTAACCTAACCTAACCTAACCTAACCTAACCTAACCTAACCTAACCTAACCTAACCTAACCTAACCTAACCTAACCTAACCTAACCTAACCTAACCTAACCTAACCTAACCTAACCTAACCTAACCTAACCTAACCTAACCTAACCTAACCTAACCTAACCTAACCTAACCTAACCTAACCTAACCTAACCTAACCTAACCTAACCTAACCTAACCTAACCTAACCTAACCTAACCTAACCTAACCTAACCTAACCTAACCTAACCTAACCTAACCTAACCTAACCTAACCTAACCTAACCTAACCTAACCTAACCTAACCTAACCTAACCTAACCTAACCTAACCTAACCTAACCTAACCTAACCTAACCTAACCTAACCTAACCTAACCTAACCTAACCTAACCTAACCTAACCTAACCTAACCTAACCTAACCTAACCTAACCTAACCTAACCTAACCTAACCTAACCTAACCTAACCTAACCTAACCTAACCTAACCTAACCTAACCTAACCTAACCTAACCTAACCTAACCTAACCTAACCTAACCTAACCTAACCTAACCTAACCTAACCTAACCTAACCTAACCTAACCTAACCTAACCTAACCTAACCTAACCTAACCTAACCTAACCTAACCTAACCTAACCTAACCTAACCTAACCTAACCTAACCTAACCTAACCTAACCTAACCTAACCTAACCTAACCTAACCTAACCTAACCTAACCTAACCTAACCTAACCTAACCTAACCTAACCTAACCTAACCTAACCTAACCTAACCTAACCTAACCTAACCTAACCTAACCTAACCTAACCTAACCTAACCTAACCTAACCTAACCTAACCTAACCTAACCTAACCTAACCTAACCTAACCCAGTATCACGTCGGGGTCACCACTGTTGAGACGTGTAAATAATAGAAGTAAGTCTCGCTGCGCCAGGCGACCCGTACGCGCACTGCCCGCAACGCTCCGCGCTCGAAAAAATTCAAGTTTCGCAGTAAATTCTACTAAAAAATTCATAACTTTGGAACGGAGGCCCCTACAGCCTTCTAATAAATATCAAAAAGTGCGCGCTTCAATTGCCTACAGTGACAGTGTTTGGTCAATCACTTAGATTTTTTCTAAGTATTTTAAAAACGCAAAAAAGTGTCGAACTTACGGGACTTAACGCGCGAAAAAATTCGCATAAAAATCACCTGGCTCCGTACAGACAAAAATTTTACATCAAAACGTTCTCCAGACCCTAGCGCATCTGGTGATATAAAAATCTTCTATAAATATATATAATTGGAACTCTGGTGGCCGTCGAAAAGTAAAAATTTTCAAAAAGTAAACTTCAAAAGCGATTTTATCCAAAACAAGATCGACGACCCCAGGACTTTCAACTGCAGTTCGGTGTGTTCTGGTCTTCTGCACACCTGGACACAGCTTCCGGGATTTGTTGGCTGCGCATCGAGGCACCAGGGCCGAAAATCGGTTTCGGCCAATCACCGATTTTCGCCCAATTGCGGACAAACCCGGGTGCGCGCGCTTGTGGTGGTAGCACCATCTGGTGCGCCCCAAGAAGACGCGTCTGGAGACCCCAAGACCAAGTTCCTAGGTGGAGCTGTTTGGGAGCAGCGACCAGTTTTGTTGCAAAAAACCAACTTCAAGCGACTTTGGACCCTCCCACGCACGAAAACTGAAGAACCAGGAACACATCTTACAGATAACTTTCAGGTACATCTTATCCCCAGTACGTGTGCCGAATTTGACATTTTTAGAATTAATACTTTTGGAGTTATAGCATTTCTACGATAATTCATCAAAATTTTCGGCCCGGTTTACGTAAGTTGAAACCCAAAATTTTCGTCCAAAATTCGGGGTTTTTCGGCAAACTCACCCCTAACTTTCAAAATTAAGGCATTAAAAATAGGTTCTGTGCAGTTTTCAAAATTTTTTGACCGTAAACCGCGGAGATATAAGGACATCAAATTCGGCAAGGTACCGGGGATTTGAAGTACAGATTTGACCCCTTTCCCGTACGGGAAACGTTAGGGACATTTATCTAGGTAATGTTAATAGGTCTATACTTGAATATTTTAATAAGAAATTTAATTAAAATACTTTAGAAATCCCGAAATTAAGAGTAAATAAAATCGCGCCATCTGTTGGTAGCCCGAAGAACTACATATATGTTAATTTCTAAGGGTTTTAATTTAATTTTATAACTATGTGTAAATCATAGAAGGGACCCCCTGACCCCTTTTTATTAATTTAAGGAATCCTCAAAATCGAATCTGTTGGAAGTATTTAAGTTATAAGTGCAAAAAATCATCATAACATAGAAAAATTCCAAAAATTATTTAATTGTAAAAAATTTATTATTATTTGTATTATTCTTGTAAATAAGGACCTAAGCCCCCTATTTATCACAGGGAGGGCCCAACTGCCTAGATAGTTTTTAAGTTATTTAGATTATATCATTGACGTACCTGAAAAAATTGCCTTTTTCAATTTAAATTTATTATTTTAATTATTTAACTTAGTAGATTAAGTTATTGACTGTTTTTAAAACTTATACAAACCTTTATATTTAGTTTAAGTGACTTTGGCCCCTCTATACAGGGCCAAAATTGTAGTTTTAAGTTTTATCTTTACAATTTTAAACTGATCTTAATTTAATCATTTGTAATTTAATTTGAAACTGTTTTATTTTATATCTTTCATTTATTTTAACTTAATTTATTTTAAATTAATATTGTTGACGCAGCCTCCAACATGCCAATAGAAAGGACCCCGATAGGGGCTCAGAAGCCCATTGGTAGGACCCCAAAATCTGTTACCTTTGCTCGGCGCCTCAGTTACACGGACGAAGGCGACGAGGTATGTAGGTTATCCCCCTCGTCACAATATAACAATAAGTTTGGCGGAGAGATAATCCCGACACCCTTTGTACACCCCATGGACAGAAAAAACAGACTGACGGACGACATGAGAGGTCAGATTGGCGAAGAGTGTCAAATATTACTAAGAGAAATTGAGGATGAGCTCGAGACGGCCAGGAACCTCAAAACTACAATAAAGGACTCCATAAAGGAGAAAACTAAAATACTCTCCGACAAAATCTGTGACTTAGGCGAACTTGTTGAAAATCGCAATTTAACCCCCGGGTACAAACCGTGCGCCCGTACCCAAACCTCCCCCACTGGGTTGGCCCCCGTACAGGACGGACGATCGGCAGAGCTTGCTCTATCCAAAAAGATGGATGAGCAGGCCCTGCTGATTGCCGAAAATGCGAGGAAGTTGGAGGAGATAAGGGAGCTAGTGGCGCAGCAGTCTGGTACCTTGTCTTACGCAGACGTAGCGGCTCGCCCACCTAAGGCAAAGACAGCTGAGCGGAGAGCCCTGCTGTCCCTGGTCGTCACATCCAAGGATGCGTGCGACACGGGAGAGCAGGTGCTCGACAAGATACGCGAGGCTGTGGATGCCAGGGATGGGTCGATCCGCATAGAGCGTGTGCGTAAGGCAAGGGACCAGAAGGTCATTATGAGCTGCGCAACGGAGGCTGAGAGGGAAAAATTGCGGTGTAGACTAGAGGGGGCATGCGGCGGCCTCGCCGTCGAGGAAGTGAAGAATAGGGACCCGCTCCTCATCCTCTGGGGCGTCAGCATCAGGTACACTGATGAGGACGTCATTGGAGCGGTGAGGAGGCAGAACCCCGAAGTTTTTCACGGCCTCGACGGGGAGGAGGGCCGCATGCAAATAAAATATAAGAAGAGGGCGCGAAACCCGCAAGTCTCCCACATTGTGGTAAGCACATCTCCGGCCTTATGGAGAAGGGCAATAGAAGCGGGATCTCTCCGAGTGGACCTCCAGCAAGTCAGAGTGGCTGATCAGTCCCCCCTCGTCCAGTGCACGCGTTGCTTGGCCTATGGCCATAGCAAGCGTTACTGCAGCGAGGCGGTGGACTCATGCGGCCACTGCGGAGGGCCACACTTAAGATCGGAGTGTGCTGCCCACAGGGCGGGAGACAAGCCGGCGTGTCGAAACTGCACAAAAGCAGGAAAACAGCAGACGGGCCATAACGCCTTCAGTGGGGAATGCGAGTTAAGAAAAAAATGGGATGCGATTGCAAGGTCATCAACTGCGTATTGCTGACCTTGCAATCACTATGATACCTGGTGTGTGGCGGGGCCGCGGAAGCCAAAAATGCAAAGACCATACAACTTACTTTGAAAAAAGTTAAATTGTTATGAAAGATGCAAAAAATAAGCAACGCACCGCCGCCTGGCCATACACGGTATATAGGTAGAGTGATAACTTGAACGCGAAAGTGAAGGAACGCCTCTCCACCATAGCATTGAACAAATATGAATATTATGGAAAATAATAGCTCATATTTAGTAGCAATAAGAGTGCAAAAGAGGAGGAGTACCTCACTTGAGTTTTGAGCTTCTGGAAAACAGCAAAAAATTAGGCAAAAAGTAGACAAAAAGATCGTAAAAGAAAACCATCGGAGCTTAAATGATAACCACTGTCTCTATATAAACACACTATTATTGTTATAAAAATAAGATAAGTATAAGTGATATCTAAATATGTCGACTCTTGTGCAGGATAAATAAAGTGTAACCATAGTGCTTACTTGAGCGTATAATAATTTATATGCAGAGAAAATGTACTAGTTGTAAGGTAACATTTACTTTGTCTAAACAAGAATTGTATATAAAAAAAAAAAAAAAAATAGATATATAGAAAATATTAAAAAGAACTATTATATTAATAAAACCAAAAATAATTGTAAACTGTATAACATGTATTAAAATGAAAACTATATTAGAAATAAAGAACCACCCGTGTCGTATCCCTTAATACATTAGATAAAAACAAAATAGAGACAAGAGTAGAGTAGACGGGCATCCCACCCGTAAATAGTATAAAAGATGACGAATGAAAGGAAAGTATGAGGAATGAAAGTACGAGAAGCATAAATGCGAGAAATTGTATGAAAGAGTAACAAGCAGCTATAGTCTCCGATTACGTTGGAGGTAGAGTATAAAAAAAAAAAAAAAAAAAAAAAAAAAAAAAAAACCTAACCTAACCTAACCTAACCTAACCTAACCTAACCTAACCTAACCACTGTCCGCAACGCTCCGCGCTCAAAAATTCCAAGTTTCGCAGTAATTTTACAGCAAAAAATTCGTATCTTTGGAACGGAGGCTCATACAACCTTACAAGATACATCAAAAAGTGCGCGCTTAAAAGCTCTTAAGTGATAGTGTCGTGACAAATACCCAGATTTTTTCTGAGTATTTTTAAAACTCAAAAAAGTGACAAACTTAAAGGACCCTACGCGCGGAAAAAATCATACAAAAATCACCTGGCACCGTACAGACACAAACTTGACCTCAAAATGTGCTCCAGACCCTAGCGCATCTAGACATATAAAAATCTTAAATAAAAACCCAAATTTGGAGCACTAGTACCTGTGACAAACTTAAAAATTTTAAAAATTGAACTTTAAACTTAAATATCTCGCGATCAAGATCGACGACCCCAGGATCTTTAACTGCAGTTCGGCGTATTCTGATCTCCTGTTCACCTGGACATACCTTCCGGGATTTGTTGGCTGCGCATCGAGGCACCAGGGCCGAAAATCGGTCTCGGCCAATCACCGATTTTTGCCCATTTGCAGACAAACCCGGGCGCGCGCGCTAGTGGTGGTTATACCAGCTGAAGCGCCCCAGGAAGACGCATCAGGACATACCAAGATCAAGTTTCTGGGAGAAGCCGTTAGGGAGTAGCGGCTAAAAACGTCCCAAAACACCGACTTCGTGTGACTTCGGACCCTCCCACGCACGAAAATCCAGGACATACGAAGACAAGCTATAGATAACTTCCAGGTACATCTAATCCCCAGTACGTGTGCCGAATTTGATAATTTTAGGATCAATACTTTTAGAATTATAGCGTTTCTTCCAAAACTTCATCTAAATTACCGGCCCGGTTTACGTAATTATATTCGAAAAAAAATTTTCTAAATTCGGGGATTTTTTGGCTAACTTACCCCCAACATTCAAAATCTAGGCCTTAAAAATAGGTTCTGTGTTATTTTCAAAATTTTTCGACCGTAAACCGCTGAGATATAAGCACATCAAATTCGGCAAACTACTGGGAATTTGAGGTACATTTTTGACCCCTTTCCCGTACGGGAAACATTAGGGTAATTAATTTAGGTAGTGTTATTAGGCCTGTACTTGAATATTATAGTGAAAAATTACATCGAAATCCATTAGAAATCCCCAAATTAGAAGTAAACAAAATCCCGACATCTAGTGGCTAAGTTGAGGTACTACATATATGCAAAATTTTGAAATCAAAATTTAAATTGGAAAACTTGTGTATTGCATAGAAGGGAATCCCTGACCCCCCTTTTATTAATTTTAGAACCCCCCAAATTGAAACCTATGTAGATATTCAAGTTATAAGTACAAAAAATCACCATCTTATAGAAAAATTCTTAAAAAATTATTTATTGATAAAAATTAATTAATTTTCGTAGTACTAACGTAGATAAGGACCTTAGCCCCCTATTTACCTTAGGGAGGGCCTTTTTACCTAGATAGTTTTTAAGTAAATTAGGTTATAGTGTTGACGTACCTGGAAGAATTGTAGTTTTATTTTAGTTTTATTTTAAATTGATTATTTATAATTATTGTACATACATAGAACAACTTGTTGACTGTTTATATAACTTTTACAAACCTTTATATTACTTTAAGTGACTTTTGCCCCCCTATACAGGGCAAAAATTGTAGTTTTAAGTTTTGTCTTTATTTTTAAAATTGTAAGCTGTATTATTTTATTGGAACTGAATTTTTAACTGTTTTAATTTGGAATTATTTTAATTTTAATTTATTATATTTTAATTTTATACTTGACGCACTCCAACATGCCAATCGAAAGGACCCCGATAGGCGCGCCGAAGCCCGTAGGCAAGACCCCAAAGTCGGTGACTTTTGCTCGGCGCCTTAGCTACTCAGATGAAGGTGATGAGATACTCAGGGTGTCCCCCTCGTCACAATACAACACTAAATTTGGCGGAGAGACCATTGCCACGCCCTTCGTACGCCCCATTGACAGGAAAGACAGACTGACGGACGATATGAGATCTGAAATTGGCGAAGAATGCCAAATCTTACTAAGAGAAATTGACGATGAGCTCGAGACGGCGAGAAATCTCAAAACCACAATAAAAGATTCCATAAAAGAAAAAACTAAATTACTGTCCGACAAAATAGTTGACCTGGGCGAATTTGTCGAAAGCCGCAACATTACCCCCGGGTACAATCCGTGCGCCCGTACCCAAACCTCCCCCGCTAGATTGGCCCCCGTCCGGGACGGGCGATCGACAGAGCTTGCTCTATCCAAAAAGATGGATGAGCAGGCTCTGCTGATCGCCGAAAACGCGAGGAAGCTGGAGGAGATAAGGGAGCTAGTGGCGCAGCAGTCTGGTGCCTTGTCTTACGCGGACGTAGCGGCCCGCCCTCCTAAAGCAAAAGCAGCTGAGCGGAGAGCCCTGCTGTCCCTGGTCGTCACATCCAAGGATGCGTGCGACACGGGAGAGCAGGTGCTCGACAAGATACGCGAGGCTGTGGATGCCAGGGATGGGTCGATCCGCATAGAGCGTGTGCGTAAGGCAAGGGACCAGAAGGTCATTATGAGCTGCGCTACGGAGGCTGAGAGGGAGAAATTGCGGCGTAAATTAGAGGGGGCATGCGGCGGCCTCGCCGTCGAGGAAGTGAAGAATAGGGACCCGCTCCTCATCCTCTGGGGCGTCAGCATCAGGTACACTGATGAGGACGTCATTGGAGCGGTGAGGAGGCAAAACCCTGAAATTCTTCACGGCCTCGACGGGGAGGATGGCCGCCTGCAAATAAAATATAAGAGGAGGGCGCGGAACCCACAGGTATGTCACATTGTGGTCAGCACATCTCCGGCTCTATGGAGAAGGGCAGTGGAAGCTGGATCCCTCAGAGTGGACCTCCAGCAGGTCAGGGTGGCCGATCAGTCCCCCCTCGTTCAGTGCACGCGTTGCTTGGCCTATGGCCATAGCAAGCGTTACTGCAGCGAGGCGGAGGACTCATGCGGCCACTGCGGGGGGCCACATTTGAGGTCGGAATGTGCTGCCCACAAGGCGGGTGACAAACCGGTGTGCAAAAACTGCACAAAAGCAGGAAGGGAGCAGATAGGCCACCACGCCTTTAGTGGCGTATGTGAGGTTAGACGAAAATGGGATGCGATTGCAAGGTCAGCAACTGCGTATTGCTGACCTTGCAAACGCTATGATACCGGATGTGTGGCGGGGCTGCGGAACCCACAAAATACAAGCACATACAATTTACTTTGTAAAAAGCTAAATTGTTATGGGAAAAGTAAATAAAATAAGCATGGTTACAAGGCCCGGCCACACATTGGGTACAGAAGTGAGTGTACGCCCTCCACCAAAGCACGCAACAAAAATATGAATATTATTGAAAAATATTACTTCATATTTAGTATTAATAAAAGCGAAAGAAATGGAGAAAATACCTCACTAGAACCTCAGGCATAACTTGTAGGTTAATAAGCCAAAACTAGTGACAAATGTTAAATTATAAAAATATTATTGTAAAACAAAAATATCAATAAGTAAATATTATCATCAATAAGTATATTAATATCAAACAATTATTATAATGTATATCCTTGGAAGATAAATAAATGTAACTTGGTGCTTACTTGAACATATAATCGAGTATATGTAGAGATAACGCACTACATTAAGGGCATTATATGTGTATATAGATAGTGTTAATATTAATTAATGTAAGTATATATACATGTAGTAGTCTATAAGGAAACAGGCATTTATCTAGAAAAGTATTGTACAAAAATTAAATAATATTGAAAATGTATAAATAAATATTGTGACAAATGTTAAAATTGTAAAAATTGAATTAAAATTAAATTAAATATCATGTAAATAAAGAAAACACCCTGAGTCGCACTCCCTTGAAATAATAAAGAAATAGACAAGAGATAGAAATAGATTGAAGATAGACGGGCATCCCACCCGTAAAAGTATACAAGATGATGAATGCAAGGAAAGTATGCGGAATGATAGTACGAGAGGCATAAATGCGAGAAATTGTATGAAAGAGTAGAAGCAAATATAGTCTCCGATCTATGTTGGAGGTAGAGAAAAAAAAAAAAAAAAAAAAAAAAAAAAAAAAAAAAAAAAAAACCTAACCTAACCTAACCTTTTTTTTTTTTTTTTTTTTTTTAACGTGGAGAATCCCTTCGGATACCGCACGGGCTACGGGAAGCCACGCGCGGTTATGTGGTGTGGCCACTAAACTCCACGGTGTCACTACTGAGCCGCTATGTGCCGGGGGCGTGTGCTACTCTCGCTCCACAGCCCCGGCGCGGCGGTCGCGCTTAGCGACCCCTCCAAGGCACGCTCACGACTCCCTCTTAGTCACAAAGTGACAGCAGAGGGATCGGAGCGGCCACCTACACCGGGCGGGCTATCGCGGTCAAGGGCTCATAGGCCCCTGGCCGCGACAACCCGCCCCCGAAGGACGTGCCTGACACCCGAGCACGCTCCTCCAACTCGAGAGCCATCTGTCAAGTGACGAAGTCCCGCCTCCGCCACCCAACTGGCCCTCACTTTTGCCTTGATCAGTCTCCACCGCCTCGGACCACAGATCACGGCGCAGCAGAGACTGATCAAAGCACTCTCCAAATCGGCCGCAGAGGATAGGGAGAGCGGCGCATCGCCATACCGACACTCCTCTTCCCCTGCGGCCCCACCGATGCCGCGCCAAGCGCCACGGCCACGCTTGGTCGCGGAGGACAGGGAGAGCGGCCCACCGAAATACCGGCACTCCTCTTCCCCCGCGACCCCTACTACGACTGTGGGTGTAGGGAGAGTTCACCCCCTTCACCCACAGCCAGGCCACTCAAAGTGAGGGCCTCCTCCGGTAATTTTTTAAAGAGGTTGTCTTCCTCTACGTCAGGCGCGAGGTGGGTTGCCCAGACCCTCCTCGAGCGCCTTCCGCCCGGTTCCTCTTAGCTTCACCGCGGGTGGCGAGACCGCGGCTACTAGAGCCCCCCCATCGCGACAAGATGGGAACCATCGGGGGGGAACCTAACCTAACCTAACCTAACCTAACCTAACCTAACCTAACCTAACCAACCAACCAACCAACCAACCAACCAACCAACCAACCAACCAACCAACCAACCAACCAACCAACCAACCAACCAACCAACCAACCAACCAACCAACCAACCAACCAACCAACCAACCAACCAACCAACCAACCAACCAACCAACCAACCAACCAACCAACCAACCAACCAACCAACCAACCAACCAACCAACCAACCAACCAACCAACCAACCAACCAACCAACCAACCAACCAACCAACCAACCAAAATACTTTTTACAACGAGAAAAATAGTTACTAAAAGGCGTTAAAAAAAAACCGGCCAAGTGCGTGTTGGGCCACGCGCAGTATAGGGTTCCGTAGTTGCGAATGACAACTTTGAGTACACACTGTTTACACTCGCACCTCACAGTTTAACGACCAAAAACATCTAACAATAAAGATTGTATGAAATTTTACATTTTCCAGTACATTTTATAAGTTGGTTGCCTATAACTTTTTAGTTTGTACTTAGTACTCAGCTCTGATAGTTTCTTTCAACTTCAGTATATATACTACTGCTGTAATTTTTTTCACGTATCTATATATAACCGTTTAGGAGATAGAGGGGGGGGACACGTACCTCTAACAAAAAGGGGTTTGGGTAATTTTGTATGAGCCTTGGCATGATTTTTTTTTTCAGCGACCACTAATATAACTAGTATTTTTAATTAGCCTTATAGTTGAGAATAACAATATACAAAACATTATTGATGTAAACTATATCGGAGCCGAAATATCAAATATCAAAATAAGACAAATAATAAGTAAGTCGTCTATATAGATGTAATATTTTTTAACAAAAATGATTTGATTAAAGCGTATAGTATGTCGTTATGGATAGGAATCTAGACTAATATTATAAAGAGGAAAGATTTGTTTGTTTGTTTGTAATGGGTAATCTCAGAAACGACTGAACTGATTTAAAAAATTCTTTCACCATTCGAAAGCTACATTATCCCGGAGTGAAATAGGCTATGTAGGTACCACGAGCGAAGCCGGGGCGGACTGCTAGTGATAAATAAAATGCAACAGATACACACAAACAAATCATTTATTATAGGCACATACAATATCAATATGAATATATTACATTATTATTAGTTTACAAGATTAGTTATTTTCCGATTTATACAATTTGGTTATTTTCCGGTTCATCGTAAACTTCATTTTCTTGATCATGTCGTATTATTGTGTCTAAAAACTGAGCTGGGGGAGATAGATTATCTTGGTATCTACCCCATCCCAAATACCATATAATGGACATTACATGCGAGCAACAGCCTAGAGTCACTAGAGAGAGAGTAATAACTGCGGGCTTGGAGAATTTGATACGTTCCCAACGCATATATAATAAGCTCGTCCATACTTAATATTGGGAAATCATTAAAATCTAATAAAGCCGCATCAATAGACTGAAAACGAGCCCATCTACGATTGAGATTATTTTCTATAACATATTCACTTAACCTGTTTCTGTCACCATCACATTGAATTATTTTGTTTACGATTTCGTTCACCAAGCGGTGGTCGGTTAGGGGTATGCCAAAAGCATTTAATAATGCCGCAGCAATTTTTATCTCGTCGAAAAGATGCCTTGCAGCTACATTAAAGTATTGGTGACGTAATTGGCGAAACTGATTTTTTAATCTGCCATTTACTGTTTCTACAACCCAACGGCAAATAGTAACTTTCCTAGAATCATTTGCTTGTCGCACACTTAACTGACTTTCATTTACGTCTTTGGAGGCTGGCATGTACGTTTTGTATCCATATGACTCCACTTCATCAATGCAATCTCTGAAGCCTCTATCTAAAATGAGTACATCATTTTCACGAAAATACCAATGAAATGTATCAGTTTCACTACTCATAATCTCAGACAAAATACGAGCATCTGAAGTAGTAGCTTCATATAAACCATAAATATCAACTATATGACCATCAGGGCATACTACTAAAAAGGGTTTTAGTAAATGACGAAACTTGTGCAGACTATAGGATTTTCTTTGAAAGTAATAGTTGCTGCTTTTTTGTAAATATATATAAGTCCCGTCTAATATAATTATGGCTCTACGTTCACTCAGAGGAGCATTTGGATTTCCAAATAATACATTTGGGATAGTCAGACAACGTGATATGACTTCTTCTCTTGTAATATGATCATAGCCTAAATTCTGTGGCACAAACTCTGTCATTAATTCTTGTCTCACTTCTCGCATTATTTTTTCAAAAGTTTTTCTTGTCATTTTGAATACGCTAGAAAGTCGTTGATTTGATTCACCGGTGTGAAGTTTTGCAAGAACTGTTGCAAGGGCTGTTTTAGCCTTTTTGTGATGTTGTGTGATACTTGGGGTTGCTTCAAGAATTCGCATAAAGTTTTCCTTAGAGAAACCAATGTAATAATGAAAGACTCCATTATTAATGGAAGAAAGTCTCTCAAAATCTAAAAAATTACTACGATTTCTTAAAATATCCATCATGTCTTTCACTTGCTTCGACGAGAAACTTGCAATTACACGACGTGTTCTTGTTTCAATATCTTGAAACCCTGAATCTGAATGCTCTCTACATACACGTGTACCCCGTGGAAGGTAAAATCCTTTATTTTGAAGAATTGTGGTTCTTATGTCAACATGAATTCGTTGAAGATTGGTGTTGGTGCAATCAGCAAAAATACATAACTGTGTATTAAGTGGTGCTCTGGAATATCCAGGAACTTCAATCGTTTGCGGTCTACTAACTTGCACTTGTTGGTCTCGCATATTTTCATTAATAATAAGATCTGATTCAGATTCCTCTGTATTGCCTCCTTGCGATGAATCATGCTCTAATACTTGATCATCTGCATGTTGTTCAAGTAGGTCTGGTGCAACTTCTGCTTGTTGATCTCTTGAGACATAGCGCTGAGCTCGAAAAAAGCATGGTCGACATATCCGTTCATCGCCACCAAACTGTAAAATACAAAATATAGGCTTAATCAATATATTTGTATACGTATTAGCTCCATATATAGGTAAAAAATAATTAAAACACATCGTAGTACCTAGATAAATCTAACTGGGTAAATTGATTTAATTATTTATTTTTTAGTAAATATGAAATCATTTCCTCTTTTACTTGACTTACGAACATATAGCAAGTCTCAAACATATAGTAATCACTAAAAAAAGTGGCACGTACTGCATCTTATTGCATTTATGCCGGTTTGGGAGCAAGCGGAAGAAACACAAGTACTAATCTTCTTTGACACTCAAAAGATAATCAAGGTAAAGGGGAAAATATAACCAGTGGCCAGTTTTCAATAAGTTAGGAATGGCTTTGTGACGAGTGAGATCGCTTTAAGATATGTACTTCAAACAAAATATAATTGACACTGGGATATTGTACCTACATGAAATAATGTTTGACACAACAGTCCCTGAGTTTATCACGTTTTAACAAACCAACTGTTTTTTAATATTAGTGTAAATAAGAAAGTTAAACAATTAATAATTATATAAGAAATGTCATCACTTACCTCAAGAATGTTAATAACTTCAATGCAGTATGCCATTAAACATGGGTTTTGCTCCATCAGTTGAGCCGTTAACACCATAGATCTCCTGCGAGTGCCGCCAATGCGGTTCAAACTTCGATGGCAGCCAACACACGATGCTCTATCTGCATCCATATTGTTTTAAAGTCCAAATCACTACAGCAAACTCTTAGTCCAGTTAGTAATGCCAGGTCACAAAATAAGATAATAAAGAGAGAGTCCAAAAACAAAGCAAAGGTCGTGGTAATCAAAAGTATATAACGCACTTGCACACACTCAACACAAAGGTTAAACGGGAAGTGAATCCTGCCTGCGCCTGCACCTCTTTCCTTCACCCCTCCACTCCACCCTGCTCGATTTTCAAAGCCTAACCGAGTCAGGTAAATGAACCCTGCGCTGTGATTGGATGAACGCGACCGGTAGCGGGCCTTTCAACTTTCTAGGAACTTCCCATTGTTTGTTTACTTAACTCACTAAAAGTTATGAATCACATTCACCCTCGGTCTTTTGTTATAGAAAATTCTCTAATCCACATCTGACATATCAGTTACCTTCGAATGGCTTAAAAAATCTGTGTGTGAGACTTATCATGTCTTCCGTGTCATTTTATGCCATATGAAACAATTTTTTCGTAAAAATATATAAGTACACATGCATGAGTGCCTGAAGTAGGATATCATCAAATTCTGCGTAATAAAAATAATATATTAATGTTTGTTGTATTAATTATGAATGTCGCATACCCCACTGTAACTGTTTTTATTTTATATATAAATAATATAAATCATAGAATCAAGTAATATTTACACGAAAAAATAATAAAATAAAGATCCTGTTTTGTCTATCTAGACGACATTATTGTAATTTATTTTTTAATTATGAATGCCGATATCTCGGCTCCGATACACTGTAGACAGAAACGGCCATAGATGAAAATAAACATCTTAATATGATCTTTCGAATGAGTAAACTTTGAACGGTGGTCGCAAATTTTGAAAATCAGGCCACTTTTACCCAATGCCCTTTGCACTTTAAAACCAAATATTTCGGAAACGGATCCCTAAATCGAAAAATGGTGTTCTCAACCTCACAATATTTTTCAAAGACCTTTTTAACGATACCTACCCCACAAGATGGGTAAGTAGAGAAAAAAAAATGACTCCCCCACTTTACTTGTATGGGAGCTACCCAAAAAAAAAAATTTTTTTTAAGATTTTTTTCTACGACTTTTTTGCCATGATTAATATACATACTCATACCAAATTACAGCTTTCTAGTACTTATGGTCTCTGAGTAAAACCGCGGACAGACAGACAGACAGACAGACAGACAGACAGACATGGCGAAACTATAAGGGTTCCTAGTTTACTACGGAACCCTAAAAAAAGACGAAATACCGCCACCATGGAGACTACACGAATATAGCCGAGACTGGCCGAATACTCTCGTATTCGCCTATTCTTGTGTACTTTTGCCGAGAGTGTGGAGCGGGCTTGACCCTATATGAGCTAACATTTCATAATGTGGGTGGTTGTGTAAAACTGGATGATTTGTTTTAAAATAAAAGTGTTCTTAAGGGGGCACCCTAGGCACAGTAGCGACGCCAATTATTTTATTCCTAATACTTTACAAATAGAAAGAAATTCAAGAATGTAAGTCATATTAGCACTAGTAAATAACTTGAAGTATTTTCGGAATCATGTTTTTTATATTATGAGAATCATTCATTAAGAGAAAACGATAATAATAATCTGATTCTCATAATTCTCACTGATTTTGGTAATATTAAACATGATTCCAAAAATACTTCAACTCCATGAGACTCCATGTCAGTACTGCAAACGGTGGCAAACCGCGGCAGTTCTCGAGTACAGGCAAGGTATAACATTAAAAATATTATGCAGAATAAACAAATCAGGTTATTCTGGAAAGCCCATGCTGGATTGGACGCCGCTGTAAAATTAAGCCTGAAGGTGAAGCCTCACTACGACCTTTGTCCGGTGTCCTACGCAAAACAAAAGCTCCGAGCGGAGACATTAACAAGGTCCTACCTTATACCCAGCGTTATAGAGTAGAATTGTGCGAATGTGAACAGTGTGAACTCAAAGTTATCATTCGCAACTACGGAACCCTACACTGCGCGTGGCCCGACATGCACTTGGCCGGTTTTTTTGTTTTGTGTTATTTTTCTGATTTGTTAGTTGTAAGTGGCGCACACCCGTATCGTCAACATGGGTCCCAACGGAAGACCAGCGTTGGCTTTATAACCAACATATGCTGTGTTGGAACCTATTTGAAGACGTGCACAGTGTCAAACAAGTGTGTTCATTGTATAATGTTTTATATTCTGTACCGTCTGTTTTCAAATAAATCACTCATTCATAAAATTTTTGCAAGTCTAATGCGGACTAACGTAATGTAGTGTGTGATGTGATGACACATACCAATCGTAGTCCACACGTAATGTTCTACGTTTCTACGTAGTGCGTGACGATACACGTCTCCCACACGTCAATACGACTTTGATATTGGAAAAAATATTCTATTGTTTAGTTATTAAAATTTCAAAATAATTTAAATAGCGTAGGTATACCATTTAGTAAAATAATAGCAGAAAAATGAATAGTAAAAAATTGGCCAAGAGCGAGTTGGGCTCGCCCATGAAGGGCTCCGTAGAAGCAAGCTTAGATTAGCCAAAAACCTCTATAATATTTTGCCAGCAAAAATAACTTAGTTTTTCATTGTGTTTGTGTGAACGACAAAGTTATTTTTGCGGTTTAGGAAAAAGAGCTATATTTCAAAAACTAATAATTGTATATTGCTTAAATCATTGAGATCGACAGCATTATATTTTCTTCAGATTTTCACACTCTTGTCAGTAGGGTGGAAACACACATTTTACCACTCTGGTAGCGCCTATTTTTCAAACAATTGACTTTGGGAATAAAGCGCCCCACACGTATAGGATTAAATATTTTTAAGTTTCATTACCATGTATGTGGAGGTACCCTTAATCTTTTATCCCAATCCCAACTAATATTATAAATGCGAAAGTGAGTTTGTTTGTTTGTTTGTTACGCTTTCACGCCGTATCTACTGAACCGATCATCATGAAATTTTGCATACATATAGGTTAGGGTAATGAGCAGGACATAGGCTATATATCACGCGGGCGAAGCCGCGGGTAACAGCTAGTTTTTGTATAAAATCGTTAAGCGGTTTACAGAATACATCTGCATACCAAGTTTCAACTATGTAGTCTTAATAGTTTCGAAATAAAATGGCCGTGACATACGGACAGACAGGCTTGACGAATCTATAAGGGTTCCAGTTTTTGCCATTCAGCTACGGAACCCTAAAAAGAGATTCGAGAGAGAGAGAGAGAGATCAGAGGCAGTCAGTTATGTCATCCTTCCGCGTAGACCTTTTACCCGTGGTCCCACCTAACATTACTGTCATCACGAGTGAAAAAGAACTCCATCGCCTAGCCGACTACTTTGTTAGGAGGCCTTAATGTGGTTCAATCCTTTTTCTTTCTGTGGTGATATGCATTTTTCTAGGACAGTTTAAGTGCATAATAGATATCCTGCAGCAGCAAGGGTGGACCACTTGTTCAAGATATATGGCTAAGCTATATATATAAAAAAAAGTCTGACTAGTAAGGTCATGTGGTCCCAACCCCTTAATCGTACGATTTGTTCTCACAGACTCACATAGATGGCGCTACTCGTTGCTACACAACTTTGTATTTCCGTATTATGAGAATATTAAAGCATTATTCACAAAACATATTTTATAAATAATTAGAATATTGTTCTAATTATTTTAGCTTATTATTTTAAAATTACACCTCAGTTTTAGTAAGTTTAGGCTAACGCGAACCACCGCCATACATTCGCCTACTTTTCACCACCTTAATTTGGTCCAATATTTTTCTATGAGGTTGGCAGTCTATAACGTTAGTATTATATTGTCTTTAGTAGGTAGGGTATAAGCTTTCGGCTGCCTCTGTGACACAGTGGTTTTCGGTTTGCTATTCGAGTGACGCCGAGGCTAGGGCAAATATACTTTCCATTTTCACAGGTTCTACGGTCCGCGGGTCGCGAGCTATCTAAGGAGGGTTGACATGCCGAATCATACTACAGCATGACAGCTATCACGATAGCGGACTGTGAGCTCCAGCGCGACACAGCCAAGGTTGCAGCCGGGAAACTTTAATATGAGAGAAAAAGATAAAACCCATGTCTTATCTCAATACAAACAATTCCATTCTGTGAAAGCGTAACAAACAAACTCACTTTCGCATTTATAATATTAGTTTAGACTTCACCATAAGTAAAGCGTTAATGCTCTTCGATAACTACAATAAGATACGTCACACGCCACGTGCAGATGACGTCACAGCGTCGTCACGCGAGGAAGGAGTGCGATGTTTCAGCTTCAATAAAGGCGCATGCGCGGCGCCCGAGGTCGGCCTCGCGCGCAGCCTCGCTTCAAGGCGCCGACCTCGTCCGAGGCCGCGCCGAGGCCACGTCCTCGCTGGAGGCCGCGTCCCGGCGGCGAGGTCCCGGCGACCTTCGAGTGGCCTCGCTCCGTTTGCGATTATTATAGCAAACGTTGGTCGATGAACTGTATTATTAATGACGCACGCGTGGTCGTCAATATCCGTCAATTATATCATGTGACATTAATACATTGAGTAAGTATCTAGTTTATCAACTTTAAAAAGACTGACACAGTGTAGATATCTACACTGTGTCAGTCTTTTTAAAGTTGATAAAGAAATTTGATGGTAAAGTAAAGGCTGATATTATGTAATAACATTAACTTGACATTAACTAATATCTTGGAATCTTATATTTACCCAACTGCCCCAAAAATTAGTGTCATGTTATGATCATGACTTTACGTAAGTACTTACATTTATATGGATGTGATTTGTTTTATTGCACCAATTTAGAGTATACTGCTACATACCTAGACAGATAAGTAACGTATATTCCTAGCATATTCTTAGCATACACAATCCTTACATTATTCCTAATGACGTGGGCTATATATATGTGGCAGGGCATTTGTGTTTGCTTTTATTTTACTTAGTTAATATGCGAGGATCAAATCTTGCAATTCATTTTTGATATCTCTTAACCGATCGGGGTGAATTTGTGTACTTATGAAAGTCATATGACACTGCAACATTATGTTACTTACAGGTGATGATGGTGTTGCAAGGCGGCCAAATGCACTTGTAAACTAAAGCAGATAAACCCATCGTGTTTTGTTTCATTTCATTTGCATTGGCTGGCGAGCCATGAACCGTTCATAATTAAAGATTTACCAAAAAAAGTTAAAAATGTATTGCTTTTCAATTGCAGAGTATCTGCAAACATGCACGTGATTTGGTCGGTATGTTGTCGGGCTGAAAAGTGTGGAGAATGAAATAAAATATTAACGTAATAATTTAATAATAAAAAAACAGTCATAAAACATATTGAGATAATTCGTGATCTAAAGGTTCCTATAACACCTCAATCATGGCAATACGACACACTAAGTTGTTATATTAGTAGAAGTAAGCTGTATTGCTTCTTATTCTTTTATAACTATTTCGTATTGTGGTTATTTTATAGCAATAAATGTGATTGTGTTCCATTCTTCAAAAAAGCATCAAGTAGTAAATTAAACAATGGATATAAGTTACGGCTTTTATATTATATCATGTCTTTGCACATTAAATTTTTGATAAATAAATTTTCATTTGTTTCTAAAAACTAACTTATCTAAAGCATAAATAATGTCATGGCACTTACATCACTAACATAGGTACAGATTATCACTCCATTTAATAAAACATTCGTGCACAATATCACACATTTTCATTGGTCATAATTTTATTAACATTAAAATTGGTAACCATTAGCACCCTTTCATAAATAAATAGCACCAAGTTGCCTGCGCAACGGCTATTTTGGGAACTGCGAATATTTTTCAATTGTATATTTCTACAGAAGCAATTGTTTTGTTCGACTATTGGTACTTATTGAATATTTGAAAAGCTCTGGTTTCACTGGGGTTCAAAAATTAAAGTTATATTTATATACGTGCTACATCAAAATATTATTCAGAGGTGGGTGGAAGCGGATTAAAATAGATTACGGGACAAAATTGAAGGCCATGCGAATAAAATTCCGGGCTTATAGCTAGACCTAAAAAATGAGAGCGTTATAAATCTCATGAACAAAATATAAAAAACTGAAATGATTTGCTACTTTCCGTCAAACATTAACTTATGTAAGTATTAAAAAAAGTACAGGCTTAATTTCTTATTTCAAGTTCAAATACACTTCACTGATCTTCACTGACTTTGTGAATACTGCTTTAGTTTGTCTTATTTCATTATGTCTAAAGATGAGTATTCCACGGTTATGCCTTCCATATCACTATGGAAGCACCGCTTCATCGGCTCCAAACACGTAGAGTCCTGCTCTCAGAAGACCTCCTTGCGGAAGTGGAAGCCGAAGCGCTCGCACTTGAGCCGCAGCACGCGCGCCAGCTGCGGTGGGCCGCAGTAGAACACCGTGACCTTGCCCTTGTGCTGCTGCTGCAGCTGCTGGAAAACCTTGTCCCAGTTGGGCCGGCCAGCGTTAGTGCGCGTCTTCAGGCCGGTGATGAGGTCGCGCTTCTCGCGCTCGTGCAGCAAATCCAGCGCTAGCTGCAGCCCCACCGCCTTCATGTCGGTGCGCTGCAGGGCGCTCGTGATGTACATGTGCATGTCGAGGAAGCGGTCGCCGGAGCCGCCCATCTCCGCCTGCTCGATTTCTAGCTGTGACAGCAGCGACACGAACCTGCAATAAAGCGTGCATAATCATTATAAACCAAGTAAAATACTTTTTCTGCTACATACATTTTTCAAAATTTCATCTAGATCACTTCGATTAAGAGTAATACCGAACATAGGAACAAAAGCTGTCACATTGAAATAAGTAAGAAACTTCCTCCCACGTACGACCAAACTGTGGAATCAAGTTCCTGCGGCAATATTCGTTCATCGATACTCGTACAACATTGGAGCCTTCAAAAAACTAGTCTTTGTTTTCTTAAAACGCCGGCAATGCTCTTTTCACACCCCTAATTGTATTGCAGTATTCCATGGGCAGCAATAATCGCTTATCATCAGGTGATCGCTTGCCGATTAGCCGTCCTAAAAACAAAACGGCCAAGCGTGTGTCGGGCCACGCGCAGAGTAGGGCTCCGTAGTTGCGAATGACAACTTTGAGTTAACACTGTTTACACTCGCACCTCACGTTTTTTACGTTTAACGACCAAAAACATATAACAATGAAAATTGTACGAAATTTTACGTTTTCGAGTACATTTTATAGGTTGGTTGCCTATAACTTTTTAGTTTGTACTTAGTATTCAGCTCTAATAGTTTTCCTTTCAACTTCAGTATATATACTACTGCTGTATTTTTTTTCACGTATCCATATCAAACCGTTTAGCAGATAGAGGGGGTGGACACTTACCTCTAACAAAAATTTGCACTTAAAAATCAAATATTTCGGAAACGGAGCCCTAAATCGAAAAATGGTGTTTTCAACCTCACAATATTTTTTAAAGACTTGTTTAACAATACGCAACACAATGGGTTTGTATAGAAAAAAAAATACTACTCCCTCTTTACTTGTAAATAAACTAAAAAAAAAATTTTTTAAAGTTTTTTTGTACCACTTTTTTGGCATGATTATTATACATACATACCCATACCAAATTACAGCTTTCAAGTACTTATAGTCTCTGAGTAAAACCGCAGACAGACGGTAAGATAGACATGGCGAAACTATAAGGGTTCCTAGTTTACTACGGAACCCTAAAAAGTATGATGAGTAATGTAAGTTGGATGTAACAGGATACCATTCGAAGGAGCGCTGCTCGCGGTTGATCCAGAAGAAGTCAACCTTGTTGAGCGTCATGTTGTGGTGCGGCAGCGCGGCCGTATACCGGTGCCCGCAGCGCGGACACTCGCTGCGCGCGCTCCAGTACCGGTACATGATTGACTGCAATACGGACAGATACGATTAGCTTTAATCTCCCGCCAGACCGCCA
This sequence comes from Rhodophaea formosa, assembly GCA_963082605.1. Lineage (NCBI taxonomy): Eukaryota > Metazoa > Arthropoda > Insecta > Lepidoptera > Pyralidae > Rhodophaea > Rhodophaea formosa. Next base: position 29,454 of record OY720226.1, read on the forward strand.
CTGTGCTTACATTGTACCCATAATATTCTAATGACTAAAGGTCTTGGGAAAAAGATAGCTTAAATAAGTAAGAAGAGTATTAACTCTCCTGGATTGGTTGGTTCTATATGGCGTGATGCCTACTAACTTCAACTACCAACACTAGTTGGCTTGATGCCTAACCCATCAGGCCAAAAAGAAAGCCTTCGAATATGATTTGAGTAATATTTAGGAACGAAATGCCCTGGAAAAGACTATGAAATGCGAAGCGAAGAAGAATATTTCAATTTGTATTTCTATTTGTCATTCGCTTACCGTCTGGGAGGCGTACCGCGTAAGCTGGGCTTTCCATTTGTGTGAGTAATCACCAAAAGTAGAGTCAGAAAAAAAGCTTTTGAAAATAAATTTTATTATGTATCGTTCATGTCTTTGAAATAACTATTGAAATTACACATATAATTCTTCTACTTAGCTATTTAAAGGTTTTCGTATTCTTCGTTTAGTTGTGTTTACAACCATTTCACTAATAAACTAAACACAAGAACAAAATATTAAGAATTAAATCCGCCACGCGGCTACCAAGTGAAGTGTGACAGGTGAGCGGCGCCGATGCGCTTTTGGCCGATGTCATACCTACACTATCTACCTATGTGCACTCACACAAATGCAAAGCGCAGCTTAGGCCTCGCGAACTGTACTAGCTCGTTCATTTGATTCATTTATGAATTCATCATCATCATTCATCCACTCATTCATTTATTCACTCATTAAAAGCAGCTGGGAATATAAAGGCGAGTGACCTGCAGGATGGAGGCGAAGGGCGTGACGCCGATGCCGGCGGCGACGAGCACGGCGTGCTGCGCGCGGAAGATGTGCGACGACGCCGCGCCGTATGGCCCGTCCACGTAGATCTGCAACCAGGGCCAAATAACCTGGTTATATGTTAGCTATTCCCTAACTGGCGTGAGACTTTCACGAAAGTATGCGCTTGGTCTCAATACCGCTTTGATACAGCAATCACATCAGTCATGACTATAATTGTGTCGAGATCAATTATACAGGCTGATTTGAATCTATGAGCTAAGTATATTAAAATCTCGGAAACTGAATCCTTATAAATTGGAATAGAGATTTGTAAGAAAAAAAATAATAAAAAATACCCATATGAAGCCACAAGCAACCGATCCAGCTGAGTGAACTTCTATGGGAAGTCAAATTTTTATTTTTAAGATTTCATTATCTTTTTTTCATTTCTGTATTCCATTAGGGATTCTAATTCTGTGATTTTAATATAGCTCATAGGTTCAAAATCAACAAAGGTATTTCGAATTTTAGACTAATTAAGCGCACCTCAAGTGGTTTCCCGACGGGATAGTCTGGTGGCGTGGTGTCGTCGTCCCCGTCAGCGCCCGCGCTGCTCGGCTCAGGGTCGGTCTTCTCCGCCTCTAAATCTTTGTCCGGAGAGAGTGTTTTTGACAATCTTCTTCTTGCTAGAAAATTAGTAGCGACAAAATAAGTACAGCATAATAGTTCTTTATGTAACTGTTAAGATATAATAAAATACGAATTTGGGTTTATGAAACGAGCAGTAGGTGAGTTTACTAATAAGTTCACATGAGTATTTCAAGGACTCTTATTACTTAATAAATCTACCTACTTTGCAATGGCAGCAAATTAAACTCATGTCAAGGATGCGTGTGTACAGTGGACGACCAGGGACGACATCAGCGCCATTTCATTTCCAAAAATTTGACCAAGTTCCCTTTTCAAATGAAGGTATTCGAAATTTGAAAGTCATTATTTAATCGAAAAACGTTGTCATAATGAAAATACGTACAATATTACCTACAGCCAGAGACAATATAATTGTCATTATAAATGTGAATGACGTAATGATGCTTATTAATTGTCAATGTCTGATATCGTTACAGCCACTTTATAGTGTGTGTGTAAATAAAGAAAAATAAATCAATTTTATACAGCTTAACTTTCAGAAAGAAGCAGAAACAACTGTCATTTTGTTTCCCATTAACAGATTACCAGACCAGACTCAATGGCTCAGAGCTGTCACTACTTATTTCAAAAAACTCTTACTAAAACGCGGTCGCTTACTTCAAATATGGTCATTTTGGCAAGTAACAAACATCTGAGTCATAGTTCAGTGCGAATGATAAATACAAGAGATGTAGAAGACCTAACATTAGTGTCAATAAACCCTGCAACTTTTTAACAAACAAGACAATGCGCAAGCAATTAATGATAGCCTTCGAGGTATATTGATGTCGTTTTAACAAACTCAAAACCCCGAATGGATCTGATGTTGGGGAAATTACCATAATAACTTATATTCCATAGATATTCTGTGGTTATAGGTGTCTGTGTCAGTTTATTTACAGTGGAGCCACGAAACAAGCTTAGGGTATATCACAAGGTAGGCCGCGCTAAGGTGTGGGCCGTTAGTATTCCATGGTTGGTTACCGAGCGTGAGGATGCTGTCGTTGCTGCGGCGGCGCGGGCCGTCGTCTTGGCGCGGCGGCTGGCAGGCCACGACGGCCGGCTTGTGGCGCACGTAGCGGAAGCTGTGCGCCAGCGCGCGGCTGTGTAGTGCGCTGGCGCTGCAGCCGCGCGACGTCGCGCGCGCCTGCTGCATGTCGCGCGCGTCGAACTGGTTCTCCGACTCCGAGCGCATGCGGTCGTGGAGCCTGTTCATAACGCCTCATCAATTAATCTGACTATTTGAATAATTTCTTCAGATATTAATAATCGCCCAAAAAGATGGATGTTATAAGTCTCTCCAGCATGTCAGTATAAGGCAGACATATGGCCTGCCTTTGTCAAAAAAAGAGATTAATCAGGCTAGGTATTTAGATGTCGAGCTCCGTAGCGCAGCGGTCAACATGCCTGCCTGCGACACGGATGGTCCGGGTTCGATGCCCGGTCAGGTCTAGATAGAAAAAATATTTATTTCAGATTGACCTGAGCTTTGGATGTTTATCTATATAAGTATCTATTATAAAATATAGTATCGTTGAGTTAGTATCCCATAACACAACACAAGTCTCGAACATACTTTAGAGCTAGCGAAATCTGTGTGATTTGTCCGTATTTATTATTATTATTTATCGCTGATTGATGGTAAAACGAATATTCTCTAGATAGAGAAAGAATGTGAATAGTACTGACGCAGTATGTTTCTGTTGCTTGTATACGTCGGGCATGGAGCGCGACTTGTAGAAGCGCAGCGGCGTCAGCAGCGCCGCGCCGCGCAGCAGCCCGCCCGAGCCCGGCACCTGCACTGAAAAGTAAAACACACCACGTAAGCCAGGTTCATGTCGTGAAACTGCTAACAACAACAAGTCACAGTCAAGAAGTAGCAATACTAATCACAACACTGAGTCGAAAAGATCCGCCAAAAGATACGAAAAATGAAGAGCAAAGATTTTTCATAATCAATTATGACTAATATTTTTATTTATCAAAACATGCCCGTAAGCTGTTGCATAAAAAATGACAAAAAATAGATTATCTTAAACATCGAACAACGAGGGACGAAGGACGAGGGACGAGGGACGAGTAAGTTCTAATGTCGTTTTCAATCCCTCCTGGATTGACCTTGAAGAGAAGAGAAAGAATGAGATGAACCCGTCTTGGCTACTAGTAGTAGTATAAGGCTATTAGTTAAACTGAAGACTAACGCTTATTATCGTCGTTGGCTTGCACGTCGGGGTCGGGTGTGAAGGCGGGGTTGTCGTGCGCGAGCACCTCGGGCGCGAAGTCCACCGAGCGCTTCTTGTGGCTCGTCGTGGAGCTGCGGCGGCGGCTGCGGCTGCTGGTCAGCGACGACAGCCGCTGCACCGAGCTGGACAAACGAGTCAAAGGAAATAGTCAACTTCCTTGACAGTACAGGCGTACAGCCGCGGTCAAATCTGCATGGATAGCATATGGTCGATATTTCTTTGAGGTTTTGTCCAAGAGCTAACGCAATAAACTAGATGCTGCTGTTTTCACTTTTTTACTAGTTGCGCTGTATCCACTACAGATGGCGTTTAAACCCTGCGCAAACGATTTTGATATGGAAATAGGTATACGGCCCATCGTAGTCAGTTCGGTTACCATAAGAACTACTTTGTGAGGTCTGTGTGGATTTGCAATAGATAGGATTCATAAAAGTAAAACTAATAGATGGCACTGTTGACCAATAAGAAATGAAGAATTAATATGTAGCCAGTTCTGAGTATAAAAATATTAAAAAGAATTAATTGAAACAAATTTATTATAAATATATTTAATTGCAATAAAAATAATAAAATATTTACCTTAATTATTTAAATGTTTTGCTTACTAACACTAAATTAGAAAGAAACGTTTTGATATGTGACCATAAGGTTTGATAGCTTAAATATTCGTTCCCAAACAAGGAAGAGATTGAAGCCTAACCTTAAGTCATTAACAATTTTAAGACCGGGTTGTGTTGAACTTTACAATGAAATATATAATGAAAAAACAATATAAATATATATCCAATGTAAAAAATTAAAATCGTTAGTAGAATAACATTTTGTAAGAACAACGTAGTCATTAAATATATCCAACACTTATTTTGAACAAGATATTTAATCATACAATAAACACAATCCCGGTCTTTGTATAAATAGAACTAATATAACCTGAGTAAATTGACTAACTGACTGTCTATTGACTGACTATTGACTGACGAGCTCCGTGGCGCAGCGGTTACCACGCCAGCCTGCGACACGGGGGTCCCGGGTTCAATCCCCGGTCGGGTCATGATGGAAAACGATCTTTTTCAGATTGACCTGGGTCTTGGATGTTTTTCTATATATGTATTTGTTATAAAATATAGTATCGTTGAGTTAGTATCCCATAACACAAGTCTTTCTTAAGAACTTACTTTGGGGCTAGCTCAATCTGTGTGATTTGTCCGTATATATTTATTTATTTATTTATTTACTAATAATAACCTGAGTAGGTAACCGCTATTTCGTTCGATTATTATATACTTATAGTTCTTATGGGTCACAGCAGTCTTCAATCCTCATAAGTTCAATTCACAGGTAGGCACAACAGATCACTATTGTAATGCGTATTACTTGTATAAATATATGACGTTGCTCCAGTAGAAATTTCTGAATTCCAAAGTGAACTCGATGATCGCAATGAGCACGATTGAAGGATTTTTATGGGTTTCAGTAAGCAATGTCTAAACATGACGCCGATAATGCAGACCTTCACTATGGAAAGCACAACGCACCGTTGACAAAGATATGTCAAATAATCCTGCGAAATATCTGTTCTTCTGCCAGATCTTCTGCAGTGTTCCTACGAACCCTTCTCTTGAAACCGCCACATCCATAAAGAGACAGTTTTATGTCCTGTAATAGAAAATAAATTTATTATAACAATTCATCAATGGCTATTGGTAATTAAGTAAATAACAAACAGTAAATTAATTTAACATTACTTACGTTTAAGCCAGTTTCGCTATAAAGGGCATTGGGTAAAAGTGGCCTGATTTTCAAAATTTGCGACCACCGTTCAAAGTTTACTCATTCGAAAGATCATATTAAGATGTTTATTTTCATCTATGGCCGTTTCTGTCTACAGTGTATCGGAGCCGAGATATCGGCATTCATAATTAAAAAATAAATTACAATAATGTCGTCTAGATAGACAAAACAGGATCTTTATTTTATTATTTTTTCGTGTAAATATTACTTGATTCTATGATTTATATTATTTATATATAAAATAAAAACAGTTACAGTGGGGTATGCGACATTCATAATTAATACAACAAACATTAATATATTATTTTTATTACGCAGAATTTGATGATATCCTACTTCAGGCACTCATGCATGTGTACTTATATATTTTTACGAAAAAATTGTTTCATATGGCATAAAATGACACGGAAGACATGATAAGTCTCACACACAGATTTTTTAAGCCATTCGAAGGTAACTGATATGTCAGATGTGGATTAGAGAATTTTCTATAACAAAAGACCGAGGGTGAATGTGATTCATAACTTTTAGTGCGTTAAGTAAACAAACAATGGGAAGTTCCTAGAAAGTTGAAAGGCCCGCTACCGGTCGCGTTCATCCAATCACAGTGCAGGGTTCATTTACCTGACTCGGTTAGGCTTTGAAAATCGAGCAGGGTGGAGTGGAGGGGTGAAGGAAAGAGGTGCAGGCGCAGGCAGGATTCACTTCCCGTTTAACCTTTGTGTTGAGTGTGTGCAAGTGCGTTATATACTTTTGATTACCACGACCTTTGCTTTGTTTTTGGACTCTCTCTTTATTATCTTATTTTGTGACCTGGCATTACTAACTGGACTAAGAGTTTGCTGTAGTGATTTGGACTTTAAAACAATATGGATGCAGATAGAGCATCGTGTGTTGGCTGCCATCGAAGTTTGAACCGCATTGGCGGCACTCGCAGGAGATCTATGGTGTTAACGGCTCAACTGATGGAGCAAAACCCATGTTTAATGGCATACTGCATTGAAGTTATTAACATTCTTGAGGTAAGTGATGACATTTCTTATATAATTATTAATTGTTTAACTTTCTTATTTACACTAATATTAAAAAACAGTTGGTTTGTTAAAACGTGATAAACTCAGGGACTGTTGTGTCAAACATTATTTCATGTAGGTACAATATCCCAGTGTCAATTATATTTTGTTTGAAGTACATATCTTAAAGCGATCTCACTCGTCACAAAGCCATTCCTAACTTATTGAAAACTGGCCACTGGTTATATTTTCCCCTTTACCTTGATTATCTTTTGAGTGTCAAAGAAGATTAGTACTTGTGTTTCTTCCGCTTGCTCCCAAACCGGCATAAATGCAATAAGATGCAGTACGTGCCACTTTTTTTAGTGATTACTATATGTTTGAGACTTGCTATATGTTCGTAAGTCAAGTAAAAGAGGAAATGATTTCATATTTACTAAAAAATAAATAATTAAATCAATTTACCCAGTTAGATTTATCTAGGTACTACGATGTGTTTTAATTATTTTTTACCTATATATGGAGCTAATACGTATACAAATATATTGATTAAGCCTATATTTTGTATTTTACAGTTTGGTGGCGATGAACGGATATGTCGACCATGCTTTTTTCGAGCTCAGCGCTATGTCTCAAGAGATCAACAAGCAGAAGTTGCACCAGACCTACTTGAACAACATGCAGATGATCAAGTATTAGAGCATGATTCATCGCAAGGAGGCAATACAGAGGAATCTGAATCAGATCTTATTATTAATGAAAATATGCGAGACCAACAAGTGCAAGTTAGTAGACCGCAAACGATTGAAGTTCCTGGATATTCCAGAGCACCACTTAATACACAGTTATGTATTTTTGCTGATTGCACCAACACCAATCTTCAACGAATTCATGTTGACATAAGAACCACAATTCTTCAAAATAAAGGATTTTACCTTCCACGGGGTACACGTGTATGTAGAGAGCATTCAGATTCAGGGTTTCAAGATATTGAAACAAGAACACGTCGTGTAATTGCAAGTTTCTCGTCGAAGCAAGTGAAAGACATGATGGATATTTTAAGAAATCGTAGTAATTTTTTAGATTTTGAGAGACTTTCTTCCATTAATAATGGAGTCTTTCATTATTACATTGGTTTCTCTAAGGAAAACTTTATGCGAATTCTTGAAGCAACCCCAAGTATCACACAACATCACAAAAAGGCTAAAACAGCCCTTGCAACAGTTCTTGCAAAACTTCACACCGGTGAATCAAATCAACGACTTTCTAGCGTATTCAAAATGACAAGAAAAACTTTTGAAAAAATAATGCGAGAAGTGAGACAAGAATTAATGACAGAGTTTGTGCCACAGAATTTAGGCTATGATCATATTACAAGAGAAGAAGTCATATCACGTTGTCTGACTATCCCAAATGTATTATTTGGAAATCCAAATGCTCCTCTGAGTGAACGTAGAGCCATAATTATATTAGACGGGACTTATATATATTTACAAAAAAGCAGCAACTATTACTTTCAAAGAAAATCCTATAGTCTGCACAAGTTTCGTCATTTACTAAAACCCTTTTTAGTAGTATGCCCTGATGGTCATATAGTTGATATTTATGGTTTATATGAAGCTACTACTTCAGATGCTCGTATTTTGTCTGAGATTATGAGTAGTGAAACTGATACATTTCATTGGTATTTTCGTGAAAATGATGTACTCATTTTAGATAGAGGCTTCAGAGATTGCATTGATGAAGTGGAGTCATATGGATACAAAACGTACATGCCAGCCTCCAAAGACGTAAATGAAAGTCAGTTAAGTGTGCGACAAGCAAATGATTCTAGGAAAGTTACTATTTGCCGTTGGGTTGTAGAAACAGTAAATGGCAGATTAAAAAATCAGTTTCGCCAATTACGTCACCAATACTTTAATGTAGCTGCAAGGCATCTTTTCGACGAGATAAAAATTGCTGCGGCATTATTAAATGCTTTTGGCATACCCCTAACCGACCACCGCTTGGTGAACGAAATCGTAAACAAAATAATTCAATGTGATGGTGACAGAAACAGGTTAAGTGAATATGTTATAGAAAATAATCTCAATCGTAGATGGGCTCGTTTTCAGTCTATTGATGCGGCTTTATTAGATTTTAATGATTTCCCAATATTAAGTATGGACGAGCTTATTATATATGCGTTGGGAACGTATCAAATTCTCCAAGCCCGCAGTTATTACGGGGAGCATGTAAAAAATGGTTCGTATATAATAGGCATGTATCCACTAAGAACAAATGGGTTGGATTAAGGTGTGTAAAAAATAATTATGATATGTAGATAAGGAAAAATCAATCTATTCAACAAAATAATTTACGATTGTTGATATTTTCATAAAACAAATTATGAAAATAAAGGCATCAGGTCATGTGACCGGGAACACCAATCACAAATCGTTACGTCACCCCGTGGAAAACATAATTGTTGTTGTTGACATTTTCATAGAAAAGTGTGTTACAAGCTATTATTTTACGGTTTTATCTTTTGTCGTCACCTTTATTAAGTTATTTAAAGTATTATACTGTGAGAGAACACCATGGAATGTAGATTTATGAAAGGAAATAGCAATAACTTGCTCAAAATTGGCAAAATTTTAGCATCAAACAGCGACTTTTGTTCATCGGAATTTCGCAATGTTAAAACTTCAATGTAAGTATACATGTGATAAAACTATAATAAGCTAAAATCCCAATTTCTCAGTCTTGATATTGATACCTTAATATATGTGTTAATTTATTGATTATGTTTTGACACAGTTTTGATATATTTTGAGGTTAACAATACAAAGCAAAACAGAAATGATATTTTTAAATAACTTATGAAAGTTATTAAAAATATCATTTCTGTTTTACTTTGTATTTGTTCCTAGATAAACATGAGCTTATCAAGTAACAAAAATAACTATAGAATGTATGTACCAGCTGCTTACTTTAACGCACAGATTGTAAAAGTCAATCCTAGGTACGGATAAATATCTCAGAAATCATGTTATAGGCAATAATACTAGCCAATCTTAAATTGACTAACGTGGCTTTTTGTTACCCTGTTAAAAGATTAATGTACTTAAATGAATAAACTCAATTTCAGGGCCACCACAAGATTTTTATGGAGATGATGTTGTTTGTTGTTGATCTGCAAGTTAAGCGAGAGGGTAAACTATGTACTGAGAAGTGTAAAATATGTCCAAGCAAAATTCATCTATGTTGTTATAATTATGTTTTCGCTGAATTACATTTTGTTAAATATACTTAAATGAAAATGATCTTCACACTAATATATTCTAAATTTGTTGATAAACAATGTGCATCATTCCTCCTTGCAAGTGTTTTTTCCATATTTTCCGCATTTCTTGTTGCTTGGGACAAATATAAATAATTTGTTTGGTATTTTAATGCTTCTGCTCTCCCCCTGGGGCACCATATAGTACTTGTAATACGAAGGATTCATTTTTAATCACAAAACATTTACAATCGCCATACACAAACAGCTGTGTTTCGCACGGGGTGACGTCACACAAGACGCCATGACAGTTTTAAGCGTTTTCGGGAGAAATTTAATGTCATTTCTTTAAATGTGAAATACAAGTTGAAAATCAATATATTTATTAAAAATAATATTTTTCTCATGTGTAATGTATAATAAGGTATATTGTGTAACTATTAATCAAATTTAGGCAACTAGCCTATTGAAATATATAAGGAGCCCCACATAGAAGATTTTAGAGAGCAGAATTTGGATTGTCGGAATCCATGGCTACTTAGAGGAAAAATTCAATCAAGACACGTGACAAGCAGAATTTATTATGTTTATATTTTATTAGAAAGGGAACTAGAAGGAAGCAGCGCAATATTGGGCCATTATTGCTCATGTGTTGTCGGAAAACGGACTCTAGGCTGTTGCTCGCATGTAATGTCCATTATATGGTATTTGGGATGGGGTAGATACCAAGATAATCTATCTCCCCCAGCTCAGTTTTTAGACACAATAATACGACATGATCAAGAAAATGAAGTTTACGATGAACCGGAAAATAACTAAATTGTATAAATCGGAAAATAACTAATCTTGTAAACTAATAATAATGTAATATATTCATATTGATATTGTATGTGCCTATAATAAATGATTTGTTTGTGTGTATCTGTTGCATTTTATTTATCACTAGCAGTCCGCCCCGGCTTCGCTCGTGGTACCTACATAGCCTATTTCACTCGGGGATAATGTAGCTTTCGAATGGTGAAAGAATTTTTTAAATCAGTTCAGTCGTTTCTGAGATTACCCATTACAAACAAACAAACAAATCTTTCCTCTTTATAATATTAGTCTAGATTCCTATCCATAACGACATACTATACGCTTTAATCAAATCATTTTTGTTAAAAAATATTACATCTATATAGACGACTTACTTATTATTTGTCTTATTTTGATATTTGATATTTCGGCTCCGATATAGTTTACATCAATAATGTTTTGTATATTGTTATTCTCAACTATAAGGCTAATTAAAAATACTAGTTATATTAGTGGTCGCTGAAAAAAAAAATCATGCCAAGGCTCATACAAAATTACCCAAACCCCTTTGAGAATAATTCAAGGCCTTGATTATGCAGACTTATTATTTGGGCCCGTGTAGCCCCCATATTCGAACGCGAGCTCATATTTAAATTGTTTATAACGCAATTGCAATTTAATTCACCCACAGAAAGCATGGAACATTATGATTGCACAAAGAGATGCTATTTTTGTACAATCAATAAATTAACTACCCTCAATGCTTTTGAGAATTGTGATAATAGTTGCTTGCATTCTCAATACAAAAACAACAGTAGGGTTATTTCAACATTCTACGTAAATGACGCCATGGTCTTATGGTTAACGGAGTGGAATTAAATTATATATTAGATTTTATGCTACCGAGTTCGAATCCTAGCTGAGGGATGGAATATGTTGATGCACAAGGTTTTTTAAATGTGTTTGTGATGAAATTAAATAATTGAAAATTATCTAGCAAAGAATGAGATACCTACGGGAATGAGGCATTATTTATATTCTTATTTTAAATCCAACTTATACTAGCGCCATCTATAATTTTTAAACTGACGCAATTAATCAATTCATAGATGGCGTTGCGGAATGACGGCAAACGATTTTATTATTGAAATATCCATGCAGATATGACCGCGCGTGTACCTTAATTACTTTGGTCTTTTTGTTTTACCTGCTGTCGAAAAAGTACAAAATACATATGTATAGTATAAATTGAATTGGACTGAATACAATTCAATTCAGTCCAATTCAATTTATTTATTCCATTAAACAATAACAACATTGTGTCGGAAATTACCAATGGCAATCATTGTTTATATAAATATAATTATCTAAATTAAGGCAAATTAAGACCAAGTCTGGTTTTTTTCTGTGTATTTTCTCACCACCAAAAACAAATACATGTATCGAATTTTGAATAAAAATCTGTGACTTTTGTCTTTTTGAAAAGGATTGGGTAACAAGTAGCAGGAAGGTGCTGAAAATAAACCGCTTTCAATGGATCTTGTTGAAAAACCTTGGATGTCTGTGCCTATGACTTACGGCGGACTCCTTGCGACAAACAAGATAATGGTATTTGTGCAAGTATACGGAATCATATGTCCGATAGGAAGACACTAGGAGAAGCCTCGTACGAGTCACCTGTGTTGCGTGGCGTTGGCATTTAGGCGCGCGTGTTCTTGTTCGAAGTAGGAGTACAGTCGGTTGGTCCACTGGCCCACGCCGCGGATGTGAAGCCAGATGTAATCTGAAAGATTATGTTACACATTATCCTTAATGTAATAATAACTCTTTCTTGTCGATTTATAAAACTGCCTAAAGGTATACAAAGCCAGGTTAAGAGGTGATCGAACCTGATACCTTTTGCTTATGAGTTGTGCTTTAAGACCACTACTGCTTAAGAGCTGGACGTATACCGCTTCTAATGTAAAAGTGTCGGGTCCTACTCAACCAGTTCTTGTTAGAGTACGCCCAACATAAATATAATGTCGGTGTTCAGCGGAGAGAGAGCTCAGGGCGAAGAGAGAACACAGTTACACAGGTATTTGGATATATTTTGCTAATTTTTACTGTTATCCAAATAAAAATACAATATGGTAGGCGAGTGCCTACAAGCAAGGGTCGAGTAATCATGAACAAAGGAATGACTGACTGATGAGGAAGGACTGTGAAGAAGATTTGAAAATGAAATTAGGAGTTTAAAATTGAGAAATGAGATGAAAAGCAAGATGCAGCATGAAGTTATCATGCAGCACCGTTACAAAGTAGTATAGTTTGAAAGCAATAAAGAACGTAGTTTCTGTAAGGAGTGTTACCGGGCTGGTCGGGCGCGCTGCTGATGGTGAAGGGATGCCACTCGTAGGTGGCGATGGCGGGGATGTTGACGAACACGTAGTCGCCGGCGTGGAAGTGGAACAGCGGCGGCCGCTTCACCACCAGGTGTGTCACGCGCGACGGCAGCAGGATGCCAGATGCGATGTACGTCTTGCCGCGCTTGGACCTGATGCACAACATTAAAAACAGTTAAATGTTTTAACCACTAAAATAAACGAAATCCCTAAAATAACCAATAAATTAATGATTAAGGTTGTCCTACGCTTAGTTTAAACAAAGTATGAATAAAGAGGATAAAGTAGACTGATGCTTGCCGTACAGACAAATCAACCAGACGGTCGGATGACCAGTAGTCGTAATGATAACTAAAGTCGTATGAAGGCGCTGCATGCAGGCAGTAACCGATATTATAGGGTCCTGAGAGTATTTTTTATATGTGATCACAGTTGCCCATGGACAACTGCAACACCAAGGGTTTGACAATAGCGTTACCGGTCTTCTAAGAAAACAAACACTCAACATGATATCGATGATAAAATGAAGATACCTGAGCCACACGAGCCTTAGCTCGCGCTCGGTGATGTAGGCGGCGCCGGGCAGCACGAACCACTTCCAGAAGTTAGGCGCGTGGAAGATCAGCAGCAGCCAGAACGGCACGTACAGCAGGTGCGTCCAGTAGAACACCTGGAACAATTCATCATTTGGAGTAAGTTCTTAGTTGTGGTAGAGCCACGCTTCATTGGCAAAAATCACTTTTGCTAGTAGCATGAATGGGTCAGCTAGTCTGGGGAAGTACCACACTCTCACAGAAAATCGACGTTTGAGTAGTAGCTCTACAGCTTCTTTGCTTCGTCCGGTGAGTGAGAGCGCCGGAGGCCCATCCCCCCTTCCCTCTAGGAAGGGAAAAGTAAAAGGCCGGCAACGCTCTTGTCACACCCCTGGTATTACATTAGTCCATGGGCGGCGGTGATCACTAGCTGGCAGCATTAGGTGACCCGCTTGCTCGTGCAAAAGACATGCAAAAGAGCTTATATATATAGGTTATTATTAATAATGCCTAGTCTCACTAGGCCATCGAGCTACTCAACCTTTACTAATGGGTTACAATCAATAGCTTTTAAACTATCGTGTATTTATGAAACTGGCGCAATACTTTTTTCCTGTTTATTTCATAACCTTTTCCCTGTATTAATAATAATACAATATTTCCCACCACACATTTATAGTGGACTACAATATCCACAGCTAAAACTCAAAAAGGGAGCACTAATGTCTTGATTTACCTTTACTTTTATCGTTCCTGTCGTAGTTTAAGAACGTTTTAATGAAATGTATCTAACTTTATAAAAGAATGGCACCTTATAATATTAAAATTTTAGAATTGTGTTTATAAATTCTATGCGCCTATTCTTCCTGATAAATTGGTTAATTATTGACTAACGCGGGCGGTGCGGGTGGACCAGCAAATGGGGTAACAGTAACAGACTCAACATAAACATTTGGTTAATACGCGGGTGGTGTTACATTAATATAAACTGTCATAGGTCACCTCGAAGCTGCCGCTCCGGCGTATGAAGGGCTGGCTGCAGACGATCATGACGAGCAGGATGGCGAGCAGCGCGAAGCCGGTGGGGTTGGCGCAGCCGTCCACAAGCCCGAACACATGCGGCCGCTCCGTCAGCAGCCACTCGTACAGCGTGTAGTTGTCTGCGTTAATAGCCGGGTCCCGCATCACCACCATGCCTGCCAAACAAGCACGATTAACGTCGCAATCGCGTCTATTATTAATGAGACAATACAAGGACGTTGTCTGATCTAATGAAATTATACCATTGTACAAATCGGGTAATAAAAATGATCCAACAAATTCCCGTCGTATTTCTATTGCCCAATTTACCGTCCTATTTTCCGAAGGCTTATCAAACGGTTCTTGTTGTTTTCTGGTGTCCTTTCGTCAATCTTCATCAATCATCAGGCAATAAAGTCGCATGAGTAACATTGCTATTATTAATCACTCAGGCCTTACTCACTGAAGTTGAAGAGATGCATAACAGTGTGCACGAGGCAATAAAGTCGCTTTAAGTAACATTGTTAGTATTATGACTCAGGCGTTGCTCACTGAAGTTGAAGAGATGCATCACAGTGTGCACGAGACAATAAAGTCGCATAAGTAACATTGCTATTATTAATCACTCAGGCGTTACTCACTGAAGTTGAAGAGATGCATAACAGTGTGCACGAGGCTGAAGAGCAGGATGGCGACGCCGGTAAGTTTGTGGAGGTAGATGTGGTGGTCGAGCGGCAACAGCGCGCCCGCGCCGCGCACGCGCAGCGTCGTGATGCAGCGCCGCAACATCAGCACGAGCACCCACGCGCAGTTGAAGTTCAGGCACTGACCTGCCAAAACGCAAACATTAAACACTTTTAATTTTTTACTTATGATACGGAAACCATCCCAAAAAAGGAGTGTTTTTTTTTTAGACTACATTTATGTTATTCCAATAAGTATAACTACTAAGTGGGGCAATGGATTTTGACATATGGGGTACTAGCTGTAACCCGCGGCTTCGCCCGCGCGATCTATAGCCTATGGTCCTTCTCAGTACCCTAACCTATGTGTATGCAAAATTTCATGATGATCGGTTTAGTAGATAGAGCGTGAAAGCGTAACAAACAAACAAACAAACTCACTTTCGCATTTACAATATTAGTTAGGATTAGAATTAAGATTTATGGTGTTCGAGCATAGCACGCACATTTGGCTGACCCGTGCCCTACATCATGTAGGGCGCGAGTCAGCTGTTTTTAGGGTTCCGTAGTAAACAAGGAACCCTGATAGTTTCGCCATGTCTGTCTGTCTGTCTATCTGTCCGTCCGCGGTTTTACTCAGAGACTATAAGTAGAAAAAAATCTTGAGAAAAATTTTTTTTAGAGTAGCTCCCATACAAGTAATGTGGGGGAGTATTTTTTTTCTCTATTTACCCATCGTGTGGGGTATCGTTAGATAGGTCTTTCAAAAATATTGTGAGGTTGAGAACACCATTTTTCGATTTAGGGATCCGTTTCCGAAATATTTGGTTTTAAAGTACAAATTTTTGTAAGAGGTATAAGTGTCCCCCCCCCCCCCTCTATCTGCTAAACGGTTATATATGGATACGAAAAAAAAAATACAACAGTAGTATATATATACTGTAGTTTAAAGGAAAACTATTAGAGCTAAGTACTAAATGCAAACTATAAAGTTATAGGCAACCAACTCATAAAATGTACTGGAATAGTAGATTGTTGCACTGAGCAGAAAGTAAGTTATTGCTGCACGAGTGTTTATTTGGAGCCCGAGCGCTAGCGAGGGCTCTAAAAAGCACGAGTGCAATTTAACTTAATGCGAGGTGCATAATCTGCTTTTCTTTCAACTACTGCAATAAAAGTAGTTGAAAAATAAAACTGAAGACAAATTACAATATTTAAAAATTTGTTGTTCACATTCCCACTTTTTTTCTTTATGGCCAGTATTTTTTTTAGGCAAGGCAATACACACGTCCCTTTGTTAACTCCATACGGCCGTTAGGTTGGCCAACCTTCTTTATGACAGGTGACAACTATTGTCCACGATTTAAAAAAAACTAAACAGTGCAGTAAAAGATTTCCATACATTTTTGTTGCACTAGAGCAACAAAAATGTATGGAAATCCTTTACTGCACTGTTTAGTTTTTTTTTTTACTTCTAGTGCAGCAAAGTTCCGCTTTGTGCTGGATATGTAGTGCAGTTATGATAGAATTGCAGCGTAGTTGGAAGAAAAATGTAAAATTGCATACAATTTTCATTGTTAGATGTTTTTAGTCGTTAAACTGTGAGGTGCGAGTGTGAACAGTGTGAACTCAAAGTTGTCATTCGCAACTACGGAACCCTATACTGCGCGTGGCCCGACACGCATTTTGCCGGTTTTTTTAACACTATAATTACAACCAAATTAAGTTACAAATTGAGACACTATCGAGCGGCAGCACTTGACCGCCGCTTGATAGTATCTAGTACTATCAAGCGGCGGTCAAATGCTGCTGTGCTGCCGTCGAGAAGGGATCCGTCACGCCCAGCTGCACACATGTAACATCAAGTGCAATAAACAACTTTCTACGTGACGTGATCTTGTGTCTCCACATCAATATCCACATCCTACTATAAACATCTCGTCATGTATGATGTAAAGCTAACACCATAGCCTGCATCGGACATTATATGGTATTCCAACATAACTTCTAAAGGGGTCAATGGATTTGGATATAGTTATGTGTTATTGTTGGAACCCCTACACCCTCCTGAGAGACATGGGCTTTTTTTTATTTGGCATAAACGTCTTTTTACTTCACGGGATAGAAAGAGTTAGGGCCATAAGACTCTTTCGATCAGCTATAAAGATCTGCTCAGTTGAGGAAGCAGCTCAGTCGTTTTCAAAACTAGCGTTGTAGAAAGTCTGAATACTGACCGCAAGCGCGGGCCATCATGAGGAAGACGCTCTTGTCAGCGTACTCTAGACAGCGCGATACGAACAGGCCGACGTTGACGAGCGTGTACAGCAGCAGGTAGACCACGAGGTCGTAGTTGTTGCGCAGGTACGGCAGCGACAGCTGGTGCGGCTTCAGCCGCTGCAGCCGCTGCCGCCAGGACAGCGTGCGCTGCTCCGGCTGCGGCGGCACCAGCCAGCGGTCAATGCTGAAAAATAATAATTAAATTTTTTAGAAAGTAACCGCTAGTGTCTAGAAAACCTGCTTTCAAATAAATAAAACTGCTTTCAAATCAGTTATCAAACAATCAATCAAATTTTTCCTCTTTATAATACAAAGTATTGACTAACCTGATGGAGAGGTTCTCGGTCAGGCCTTCATGCTTGGCGAGCTGGTGTCGCAGCGCCTCGTACGTGATGGCGCCGCGGCCCTCCACGTCGGCGTCCTCGAACATGGCCCACGTGAGCTGTGCCAGCTGCTCGTCGCTGAACACCATGCCGTTCTCCTCCATGCAGGCCCACAGCACGTGCTGCAGCTCACGCTGCTGGATCAGCCCGTCACCTGTCAATTAGATTTGAAGATAATTAAAAGACAAGGAGAGGTAAAATGTTCTTGAGACTCTGTTAACTCACAATTATTAACGTTTTCGTTAGTTGAAGTTAACTTTAAAACACTTACACGACATCAGAGAATTCCTCAACTATTTAACGTATCCGGTTGTGCAAACAATTTAGTTATATAGGATGTGTCGGAATTTCCCGACATTTTTTGAACTTCATTTTTTAAAACTACAACTTTTAAAAAAATTTATTGTATTCATCTAATTTACTGTTTTATTTAAACTTGAACTTAATTTGATCTAAATTATGCAAGATATGTACGCATATCTTTTGGTCGGTTAGGTTAATTTTATTATAACACATGTATAGCTTTTATTCATGCACCCACCTAATTTGCTGTTTTGTGTACTCATAGAAAAAAAAGGTACTTGTTAAATGCTATAATAAGTGATGAATTCATAACCAAAGTATTTACTTAAACTTAATTAGTCTTGTTTTACTTACAGTATTTTTATAGGGTTTAGTTGAACATGAACATATATACTAAATGATAGAAAAAAATAATGTAGAAAGGTACTTAAGAAGCGGATCTTGTCATAGGTCTCGTCTGGTGAAGCAATGCGAGACAATGAATCATTTTGATGCAGCTAGTAGTAGATGAAGGGCACGAGAAGTGGAACGCCGTGAGCAACTAAAAGATTTATCCACTAACCATCGATATCATAGACTTCAAACAGGAAGCGGATCTTGTCTTCCGGCGTCTGTCCGGCGAAGCGGTGCGCAGCCGCGATGAACTCGTGCAGGGAGATGCTGCCCGAGTTGTCCTCGTCGAAGATGTGGAACACGCGCTCCGTGAAGAACGGCTGCGGACAGGAAACAATCGGGGGCGTTAACATATCAAGTATCGAAAGAGTATAGGTTAGGTTAGATAAACGTCAATTTTCAAAGAAACTTAACTGTGGCTATTACATTCAGGGAGACGAAAAATTTCTTTTTAAATCTATGCTATTACATAAGTGCTTTTACTCAGTGAAAGAATATTTCAATAGACCTATTGACAAAAACAAAGGATGTAATGTTTAATGTTTATTCGTTTTATAGAAATGTGACCAATTTTGTTCTATCTATATTTTTAAGTGACAGAAATATTGCATGCCTTATTATATTATACATATATGCTAATGTGTTGGCTCTATTCATAATGTATCAACTAATTGTAAACTACATTATGCAAATAAAAAATTGAATTAAATAGGTTAGCCACACTAGCCGCTGCTTCAACATCATCATCATCATCAGGTCTTTCTAGTCTCCACTGCAGGAGCACGACCCTCTCTGTACTTCCAGAGCCATATACTAGCCTGAGTAGTCAGAGGATTGGGCCTACACTGTCCGCGCTGGCCAGACGGGTTGGAGAGGACTCTTTGATCTTAACAAGCTTTGTTTAGCTCGTGTTTCCTTAGTCGCCTTTTACGACATCCACGGGATGAGTTGGAGTGGTCCTATTCTACTCTGCGGGGAACCTCACGGCCACTAGCCGCTGCTTAAAAGATTCTAAATCTTCAACAATTTCTAATATCAAATCATAGAAAATTTGAGATTGTAGGAGTATAGTGATTGGTCTTGAATGTTCTATAAATTCGAGTTCATAAGTGTCAAACTGTTTTTGATTTAGAATTACTTTACGTACTTTATGAAACCGAGATTAAATCAAATCACGTCGTGATGCTTAGTAGCTGGTCCGTAGACCCTTGCTTTTTAGGGTTCCGTAGTAAACAAGGAACCCTTATAGTTTCGCCACGTCTGTCTGTCGGTCTGTCTGTCCGTTCGCGGTTTTAAGCAGAGACTATAAGTACTAGAAAGCTGTAATTTGGTATGGGTATGTATAATAATCATGCCAAAAAAAAGGTAAAAAAAATCGTGAAAAATATTTTTTTTAGGCTAGCTCCCATACAAGTAAAGTGGGGGAGTAATATTTTTTCTCTAATTACTTATCGTGTGGGGTATCGTTAAATAGGTCTTTCAAAAATATTGTGATGTTGAGAACACCACTTTTCGATTTAGGGATCCGTTCCGTTTGTTTGAAAGTGCGAATTTTTGTTAGAGGTAAGTGTCCCCCCCCTCTATCTGCTAAACGGTTATATATAGATACTGAAAAAAATTACAGCAGTAGTATATATACTGAAGTTGAAAGGAAAACTATCAGAGCTAAGAACTAAGTACAAACTAAAAAGTTATAGGCAACCAACTTAAAAAAAGAACTTGAAAATGTAAAATTTTATACAATTTTCATTGTTAGATGTTTTTGGTCGTTAAACTGTGAGGTGCGAGTGTGAACAGTGTGAACTCAAAGTTGTCATTCGCAACTACGGAACCCTACACTGCGCGTGGCCCGACACACACTTGGCCGTTTTATTTATAATATTATCGCTCTGATGAGGGTGATCATGAGAGGTAATACGATTAATCTGCAGGTTTTACATTTTTAGAGTCCAGTATCTTCTGGAACTGCTTCTCGGTGATCTCTCGCTGGTCCCCCACGGTTTCCCTGAAGAGCCTCTCGAGGCGGTCGACGCTCTGCTTGTCGATGCCGGCGCGCGCGCGCGAGCTGGAGGCGGTGCAGAGCAGGTCCATGATCTCGTCGGCCGCGGCGGCGCCGTCGCCGTCGCCGTCCACCGCACGGAGCAGTTTGTTCGTCACCGCGCGGTTCTGCAAATAAACAAGCTGTTCGAGCATTGCTCGTACCTTTGGGCGACCTGTGGCCTACATCATGTAGATCGCGTGTCAGCCGTTTTTACACTATTTTTAGAATCAAGTTTGGTAACAAATCGCGTCACACCCAGCCAGGATGTGGTGACGGGTCCTTTCTCGATCTGATCGAAGATGTAACATATTATTAAGAATCAATAAACCATTTTACTCCGTGACGTGGTCTTGTATCTCCACAACATCATCTTCAACCCATCAGCAACATCACTTCATGTACGGTGTTTGGCCTAACACAAGTCTGGCACCGTACAAAAGCAATAGGGTTATTCGGAATACGTAAGCTCTCTCATGCACAACTGCCACAGCCATGTAACTAAAAACTTGTGCTTCCTCTCTGAGTAATTAAGGCGAAGTGTGTTCACACACTAGCGCCACCCAGCAATTAATTCTATAAGTTAATCTATAACCTAAATCATATCAAATTTAAATAATCTAATAGCTGAATGCTCTGGTAAATTACTTAGTATTCTTATTGTTTATTACTTTTCATAGATATCATAATCTAAGTTACTATTCGTTCTCTTAAGACATTAAATTAAAAATAGTGAAAACTTGTACCAATAATACTAGAAGTAATTTACTGGAGCATTCAGCAATTAGACGTTTTTAAATTTGATTGATTTAGGACTTAAAGAATTAATTGCTGGGTGGCGCTAGTGTGTGAACTCACTTCACCTTAATGCACTGGGATACTGCCTACCACTATGATATACGAACAATCACTGTAGTGGTTTACATGGTACAATTACCCATTTTTCAATCTCTATTGACAAATAAATATAAGAACTAAATTACTAAGAAAATGTTTAACTAATGAGTCGCATTTCTGTTTAGTCGTTTTAAAAATAGTATTTAAAGGAATTAACTGAGAAAACACAGTTTTAAGTCCATTTAAAAATATGTCGTTGGGAACAAAATGGTTTTTAATTATTATTGTCAAATGCAGTCACCTCTGGGATGGCTCAGCTAAATACCAGCTTGAAGCATTAGATTCTGTTGACCGAAGGGCCCGAAGGTTTAAAAACAACGACGTGGTGATAAATCTGCAATCCTTGGAGCATCGCCGTAAAGTGGCTTGTCTACGGTTTTATAGGATCCATTTTGGCGAGTGTGCGAAGGCGCTCTTTGAGCTAGTAGAACCCTCATCATTTATCCATAGGACTACGAGAGGCAGACAGTAATTTCACCTTTTGTCGTAGAAATACTAAAGAGTTGTACTAAACGCTTCGACAGTTCCGTTTTGGTTCGAGTGGCTAAGGTGTGGAATGAACTGCCTGCGTCTATATTTCCAGACAAGTACAGTCCCGGGACATTCAAAAGTAGAATAAATGGGTATCTCTTCATCAGGAGAAATGGAAGACAAATGCCCAATTCAATAATTAATAAAAAAAAAGCGGTCACCTGCATGACCCTCCGGAAGGCGGCGCAGGAGAGCGGCGCGTTGCCGCACTCCTCGTACGCTGCGCTCTCTAGCTGCTCCACCAGCTCCAACTGCTTCTCCTCTCTGAAATCAGTAACAGCACTGCCATCATTATTCATTATCTGGAGCCGTCGCAATATGTCTTTTCTAGGTTATTTCCTATTACTTGATCCCTAATTTAAATAGTAAGCCACAGTAGGACCAGGTGCTCAATGACCTCGTTGACGAGCTCCGTGGCGCAGCGGTCAACACGCCGGTCTGCGACACGGGTGGTCCCGGGTTCATTCTCCGGTCAGATCAATAAGGAAAATGACCTCTTTCAGATTGACGTGGGTCTTGGATGTCTATCTATATAAGTACATATCTATTATAAAATATTGTATCGATTAGTTAGTACCTATCCTATAACACAAGTCTCGAACTTTGGGGCTAATTCAATCTGTGTGATTTGTCCGTATATATTCATTTATTATTATTTTTTACCTAACGAGCACCAGTCACCCCAGTGAGTATGTTTGAACTTAGACAGATAACCATATAAAGAGCCATAAAATTATTTCAAGCTCCCTTATGCAACAGAACCGGCTGTTATTGTGGAAGATTGTCTTCTCTTATAGAATTACAGACGGGATCAATTAGTTAAGATCGAATTATGGTCATTATAACATACGAAAAGAACTAAGAGATTGTTTCTC
The DNA here is from genome assembly GCA_963082605.1 of Rhodophaea formosa. Taxonomy (NCBI): domain Eukaryota; kingdom Metazoa; phylum Arthropoda; class Insecta; order Lepidoptera; family Pyralidae; genus Rhodophaea; species Rhodophaea formosa. The sequence continues at coordinate 52,348 of OY720226.1, forward strand.
CCATGCTGTCCTAGAAGTAAAGAAGCATAAATGTGCCAACGGCTTTCTCTAAACATTATTAAGAGATAAAGTTAATTAAGAGAAATGTCGTGGATGCGTTCTACAACTTTGGATAGCAATACCCACCTCTGTTTATACGATTATTGTTTTTAAGGTACAAAATCTGATTAACCTTATTAATGTTTTCAGTTTTCAACCTGACTAAAACACACATGTCGTAACATACAAATTTGCAAGCCATGAACAACACTGTAATTTGTAGATACACGTATTATGTCAGGTGGTCATTAGCGCGTGATTGATCGCGGCTGCGGCGATCAGCGGGTCGAGGTCGCCAGGTCAGCATTTTACCAAATTAGAAAATCTGTACATTAAACTTCATTTGCGTAGCATGAGAGAATCACATATGCTTGATAGTAAGTAATGGTAAATTCCAGCACCTATAACTAGGCGGGAAATACAAACACGATTACAATTTCAAAGATGGAATATCAAACATGATCTGATCCTCTCTTCCACCTAAGCCTGTATATTCTTATCTATGCCTATCAATTGAAAGAATTGATATTCTAGCTGTAATTATAAATCTAATTGTCTTTGATCTTGGTTTGTTCGCTGTGAGTCCATCATATCTAATAGCCGAAAACAAACGACTATATTTGCATACTTACACCCCTTATTATGGTCAGGGATTCACACAATAATAAATTACACAATACTTGTTTATGGGCAAGATTTAGAAGGACAAAAGGATAACCAACAAAACAAAGGTTCGCCTCATAAAATGCCTGGTCTTTCCAATTCTCTTATACGGCGCCGAAACGTGGTCTCTTAAACTGCAAGACCGCCGGAAAATCGACGCCCTGGAGATGTGGTGCTGGAGACGGTTACTAAAGTTCCCGTGGACCGACCTTTCGCACTAATATTTCGATTCTCAAGGAACTTAACATAAAAGACTTTCGTCGAATATTAGTCGCAATGTTGTCGATGGAAAGACTTGTAGTCCAGGGCCGGGTAGAAGGCAAAAGAGCTCGAGGCAAATCTCCGACTCGTTGGACAGACTCTATAAAAACAGCGACCCAGTCTTCCATTGTCCAATGTGCTCGCAATGCTAATAACAGGCAGAGGTGGAGAGCGATTGCGCAAGCAGCAACCCTCGCCCAAGGGATGGGCAGCATAGAAGGTCCCGCACCAGGACCATCTGCACAACCACAACCACTCTGTCAAGAGTCAACGACTAAGAAGAAGACTTGTTTAATAAAAGGATACATTGCATTACAGAAAAAGGTAACGTGTCCATGGATTATACATTCAAGCGAGTGTAACCGCATACGTCACATGTATATGCTACTGGATATATATATATGTGTGACTCACGTAAGCCGCTGCTTCAGGAACTGCAGCCAGGCGTCCTGCTGCAGCCGCGCATATACATGTGATGTGTGTGACTCACGTGAGGTACATGTTAGTAATTCCAACCAGGCGTCCTGGTAGAGATGTGTTTATAAACATGTGATGTGTGTGACTCACGTGAGCCGCTGCTTGAGGAACTGTAGCCAGGCGTCCTGTTGCAGCGCGCCGGCGCCGCGCTCGTCGTCCTCGTCGCCGTCCACGAACAGCCGGAACATGCGCTCCAGCAGGTCCTGCCACAGAGAAACACATTGATATACGTCGGGTGACATTAGTCAGGCCTATAGATGCAAAAAAAAGGATTAAAATCGTGATGGGTTGCTAGTCACATCGGCTCATCATCATCATCGGTCAATTCCTTAGCTTATTGTCCATTCCCTCGGCCGGCTTTTACGGTCTGCGTGGGAAGAGAATCAGCTGGTAGGTATAATTTACGCTTTTCCCCAGATCATCATAGAAACTCATATATCTCGGCATTGATTACTAACTATGAAAAAAAAAATATCAGTTCAGTTTTGGGCTAAACTATCACAAAACATGATGTCTTTACTTAGGACGACGATTAGCAGGATAGGATATTTACAGAACAGGTTTTATAAACGTTATGTAAGCCGATAAAAAAATAAACATACCTATCCTGGCTGACTTCTAAACATTATAATATTTTAGTTATTAGATATCTGAGTCAAAAAAATTGATTGTGTAGGTATAATGTATAACAGGATCGTTAAATTGCATTTTTGCAGATTTTTTTTTCATCTTTACCAGAAGAGTCATATTATATTCCCAAAATATGTATATAAACCGTATCTAAAAATAAATACACCTCAGAAAATCGGAAATAATACAACAACGTGCACTTCAGACCTCACCAAACCACAGAAAAACATTTAAATTGCATTTTAGTAAAAAAAAAATTACCTGCGGCGAGCTCCTACGTGCCGCGCCCGTGTTTTTTGTTTGATACGAGATAGACATGGAAATAGCCACATACCCGGTGTTGCGCACTCCTCGCCTTATATCACTCACAAGACAACCTGCACGGTCTGGCTTCATTCACTATTAATTTACTAAATAAAATAATACGAGGTTTGCAAGATTATTTCAATGTAATTAGCATAGTGAGGGACTATGGACATAATTTCAAAAACTGACATTTGCGAACTTATTTTACTAAAACTACCCACAGTTTTGTATAATGGCCGGTATACACTTTGATTAGTGCAAGTTAAGTTCATACATTTACTACTAAACGTTTAGTGGGAAATGTATGTACTTCGCACTTGCACTAATCAAAATGTATACCAGCCATAATGTCAACTGACAAAAATATCTTGTACTTAACATAATAATCAAATGTAATTTATACATACCCAGACATAAATAAATATGCAAACATGAGTCACCAGTTTATATCTTGGTCAATATTGCTCTCAGAATGCAGAGGTTGAACGGATGGGCCAGTTTTGCGAAATCAGACAACATCATGCAAGAGGAACTACCAATGAGCCTAAAACATCAAGTGTTGGACCACTGTATGTGACCTCCCGGTAATGTCTTATTGCTGCGACACCCGGACCCTCACACGTAAAATAGTCCATAAACTGTCAGTGGTACAGAGAGCATCATATAGCAAAAAAGGTAGTCACACTAAAGTGGAGATGTTCAAGACGTAAGAAAAAAATAAGCCGTAGTAAGGATGGAATATGGAGTCAGAAAATACTGAACTGGCGACAAAAAAGAAGAAGCTGTGTAAAGAAGTAAAGCAAAAATCACGTGTCAATCTTTTACGGGGTAGATAGAGCCATAAGCCAAAAGGTAACTTTTAACATGAAGACGAGCCTGCAGACAAATGAAACTGCAACATATAACACTCGGCCCTCGAACGGCTTTCACGATTTCCGTGACAAGAAAAGCATCTGGTAAGTAATTTATATATTTTTACCCGACTGACCCACCCAGAAGGAGGGTAATGTTTTTCGAGCCTATGTATGTATGTATGTATATATCTATGTATGTATGTATGTATGTAAATATGTCTGTTCCATTGTTGCATCCTGCAGCCTAAACGGCTGGACCGATTTTGTGGTGTGAGGTGTCAGTAGATTCGGATTCTTCCCCGGAGTGTCATAGGCTATGTGACGTCAAAAAAACAAATATACAGCGGACGTTAACTGGCAAAAACCGGCAAAAAGTCGACCCTTCCTGTAGCCATAATGCCTTGACCAATTTTGAAGTACGAGGTCTCTTTAGATTTGTGGTCTTCCCAGGAGAGGTGTGAACCATGTAACGTCAGTTAAAATATATATTTTCGGCTTTAAATGAACAATTTTGCAGGAGTAAACACTAAGTTCCTGTAACGAGAACTAGATGGCGCTGGAGCAATTTTAAAACGCGCTATTGTTGTTTTTACCCGACTGACCCACCCAGAAGGAGGGTAATGTTTTTCGAGCCTATGTATGTATGTATGTATATATCTATGTATGTATGTATGTATGTAAATATGTCTGTTCCATTGTTGCATCCTGCAGCCTAAACGGCTGGACCGATTTTGTGGTGTGAGGTGTCAGTAGATTCGGATTCTTCCCCGGAGTGTCATAGGCTATGTGACGTCAAAAAAACAAATATACAGCGGACGTTAACTGGCAAAAACCGGCAAAAAGTCGACCCTTCCTGTAGCCATAATGCCTTGACCAATTTTGAAGTACGAGGTCTCTTTAGATTTGTGGTCTTCCCAGGAGAGGTGTGAACCATGTAACGTCAGTTAAAATATATATTTTCGGCTTTAAATGAACAATTTTGCAGGAGTAAACACTAAGTTCCTGTAACGAGAACTAGATGGCGCTGGAGCAATTTTAAAACGCGCTATTGTTGTTTTTTTTGCTTTTGATCGAGATTTGGTTCGATCTCTGGAGAGGTCAAGATGAAAAATTATCTTTTTCTGATTGACCTGGGTCTTGGATGTTTATCTATATAAGTATCTTCTATTAAATATACTGTTGTTGAGTTAGTATCCCATAACACAAGTCTTGAACTTACTTTGGGGCCAGCTCAATCTGTGTGTTCACGTGAACATGTGACCTCCAGGACATTCACTCAAAAATATGCAAGCACGGAGAACGCAACGCAAACTAATTTTGACGCAGACAAATATTGTTTTAAATGTGATCAATACACACACTTGTAACTATTTTTTGTATAAATAGATAATGTTTACTTTAATAAATTCTCTTTGGTTCGGACAATCGACTAGTATTATTGTCTGGGATCGACCGATCCACCACCAACCTCCTACTACGGCCAAGACACCCTTAGCCGTCAGTTTACTGATCAGTCTTGTGAGTCTGCTTGACTGGTAGTAGGAAAATCTACTGTCTGGCGTACATTGCACCTCGTACGCCACACCCTTGATCCTTCCGCCTATTCGTCTAATATCTTAGGTCTCACGGTATTAGACTTCCTTGATTTATCTATATACGTATATATTTTTAACTTATGGTTAGGGCTAGGGTGTTAGGTGGTTAGGGTGTTAGGTGTTAGGGTTGTTTGTAAGTAACAGTTATCCCTCTATTAATAATTTTCTGTACAGGCAGCTAGCTATTACAGCACAGTACATTACTACTTAGAGACACTTTGAATCAAACTACACATACTCCACAGTCACACATAGAAATAGCTAGTTGTTTGTATATTTGTATAAATTTATATTTATTATTATTTATTTAAGGACTATGTAAAGTTCAAAAGTCTCATCTCCGACGAACAGTTTGGATTCCAAGCCAAACATGCGTGTCACCATCAATTACGGAGCATATCTTCAGATTCCGAACCAGGAATCGTCCCACGGGTGCCCTCTTCTTCAGGATAGCGATTTTTTTTGACAAATACTGACATTTTGGCTTAATTTCCAAGCTGGCAACTTGGGCCTTCCCAACAGTCTCGCGTTTATCATTCGAGACTTCTTGTCGGATAGGACCTTCCACTACAGAGTGAAGGATGTCTCCAAGACCCCGTCCTATTTGACCCCGCGATATAAGTATCTTCTATTAAATATGTTCGTTCTTTAAGACGCTGTTCTTTCGCCCCGCCTGAGTTTGCTTTACACATACGATATCCCTAAGACAGCCGATACTACGACGCTACGACTAGCCATGTAGTTCCCGGCAGAGTATAATAGGAGTGGACTTGGAGTGGCCAAGTCATCCCGTGGATGTCGTAAAAGGCGACTAAGGAAACACAAGCTAAACAAAGCTTATTAACATCAAAGATACCTCTCCAACCCGTCTGGCCAGCGTGGAGAATGTAGGCCAAATCGTCTGACTGCTCAGGCTAGTATATGGCTCTGGTAGTACAGAGAGGGTCGTGCTCCTGCAGTGGAGACTAGAAAGACCTGATGATGATCCCTAAGACCCCTAACGTAGAGTTGGCTCTATTCGCTGAAGATACAGCTCTCTAATACGTCTCACCACATGAAATAAGTCATTGTGAAACGTCTCCAATCTGCCTTCGGCTCACTAGGCTTGTGGTTTAGGAGGTAGCGCATCCAGATTAATTTGAACCCCCACTAGGATTACTCTAGCTGTATGACAAGTCCATTCCCTGGGCTTAAAAGGCTAAATACCTTGGTGTTGTACTCGATAGTCTCATGACTTTCGGTCCCCAAATCTACAAAGTCTGAAACCATGCCGCTTTCAATTTGGCAATGCTAGGATGTCACTTAGGAATAACTTGACTCTCTATAAGCTTTGCATCCGCCCTATCATGACCTACGACGTAATATCCCATTTGTTTAATCGTTTCATTCACCGCGCCACCGGTAGCCACAAGTACTTACGAATGACGGAACTACTTCGTTACTGAAAGCTCTCTTTTACGATCATGCAAATCGCGGCCTATCAGGCGTAAAAAAGTTAGCTTCTCTCTAAGCTTTGCGTGCACATGCAACGCCCAAAACCGAGGTCCGTCCCTCGTGGAGCCCTTCGGTGATGTTCGCCTTACAGGTTGAGGGCACTCTGTCCTCACCGCAAAGGTTCGGTGAAGTGGCAAAAGCTCACTTGGAGCTAGCTACACCGTGTTTAAAAAAAAGAACTCTAATAGTTGTAATTTTTGGCGTTAGCCGGTGTTCCTCTCAATTTATCAAATGAATATAATGAACCAAAATACTACCAGTAATTCACTAGTAATGTACATCATAGATTTCTTTAAATTTAATATGACTTAGGATTAAAAGAATAACTGCTGGGTGGCGCTAGTGTTGCATACCACAGCGCTGCAACCACAGAATACATCATAGTATACGGCGCAATAAACATGCAAAGTGAAGACATATAAACAACAATGTTCTAAGCGTGACAAAAGGGATAACGAGTTGATTCCGAAAGAAAGAAATATTCTTAATTTTTCAGATATTTGAGATGGATCGGTTTAACATGCTATTAGTCCCATAGATCACATCACTACGCAGTGGCAGGTTATACAGTAGACCAACTATACTTAGCGTCTGTGGACTATGAGAAAGCCTTCGATTCAATTGAAACATAGACCGTACTCGTACTTCGGTCTCTCCAGTGATGCCGTATTGACCATCGCTATATCGAAGGGAGACATCATTTCTCTGAAACCAGCGGAGTTATTTCAGGACCATGCTCAATGACCTCAATGAAGTTTCCCAAGAAGAAAGATCATGGATAAGACAAAAATTATGTCGAATATTCATGTTGCGCCTTCTCCAGTGATTGTTGGAAACTAAAACCTTGAACCTGTAGAGCAGTACATTTACTTAAACTTAAGCAGCTGGTACATCCTAAGTTTATTTTTTTCTCAAAGACCAGCATAGAAGAAACGCAAATATTAGTTTGGCAAAATATCTTGTTTTGTTACAGAAAATTTTGAACCCCTTTTATATCAGCAAAATTTACCATCTTGTGAACCCAAACAGAGAGCCGAATCTCCAGTCCAGTATTTCAAAATGTTTCTCCGTGAAATTCCCAGACATAAATAGGTATTGCTAATGGTCAGGCGGGTTGTTTAAATTTTTTAATTAAATTACTTGTTTTTGCTTTTGATCGAGATTTGGTTCGATCTCTGGAGAGGTCAAGATGAAAAATTATCTTTTTCTGATTGACCTGGGTCTTGGATGTTTATCTATATAAGTATCTTCTATTAAATATACTGTTGTTGAGTTAGTATCCCATAACACAAGTCTTGAACTTACTTTGGGGCCAGCTCAATCTGTGTGTTCACGTGAACATGTGACCTCCAGGACATTCACTCAAAAATATGCAAGCACGGAGAACGCAACGCAAACTAATTTTGACGCAGACAAATATTGTTTTAAATGTGATCAATACACACACTTGTAACTATTTTTTGTATAAATAGATAATGTTTACTTTAATAAATTCTCTTTGGTTCGGACAATCGACTAGTATTATTGTCTGGGATCGACCGATCCACCACCAACCTCCTACTACGGCCAAGACACCCTTAGCCGTCAGTTTACTGATCAGTCTTGTGAGTCTGCTTGACTGGTAGTAGGAAAATCTACTGTCTGGCGTACATTGCACCTCGTACGCCACACCCTTGATCCTTCCGCCTATTCGTCTAATATCTTAGGTCTCACGGTATTAGACTTCCTTGATTTATCTATATACGTATATATTTTTAACTTATGGTTAGGGCTAGGGTGTTAGGTGGTTAGGGTGTTAGGTGTTAGGGTTGTTTGTAAGTAACAGTTATCCCTCTATTAATAATTTTCTGTACAGGCAGCTAGCTATTACAGCACAGTACATTACTACTTAGAGACACTTTGAATCAAACTACACATACTCCACAGTCACACATAGAAATAGCTAGTTGTTTGTATATTTGTATAAATTTATATTTATTATTATTTATTTAAGGACTATGTAAAGTTCAAAAGTCTCATCTCCGACGAACAGTTTGGATTCCAAGCCAAACATGCGTGTCACCATCAATTACGGAGCATATCTTCAGATTCCGAACCAGGAATCGTCCCACGGGTGCCCTCTTCTTCAGGATAGCGATTTTTTTTGACAAATACTGACATTTTGGCTTAATTTCCAAGCTGGCAACTTGGGCCTTCCCAACAGTCTCGCGTTTATCATTCGAGACTTCTTGTCGGATAGGACCTTCCACTACAGAGTGAAGGATGTCTCCAAGACCCCGTCCTATTTGACCCCGCGATATAAGTATCTTCTATTAAATATGTTCGTTCTTTAAGACGCTGTTCTTTCGCCCCGCCTGAGTTTGCTTTACACATACGATATCCCTAAGACAGCCGATACTACGACGCTACGACTAGCCATGTAGTTCCCGGCAGAGTATAATAGGAGTGGACTTGGAGTGGCCAAGTCATCCCGTGGATGTCGTAAAAGGCGACTAAGGAAACACAAGCTAAACAAAGCTTATTAACATCAAAGATACCTCTCCAACCCGTCTGGCCAGCGTGGAGAATGTAGGCCAAATCGTCTGACTGCTCAGGCTAGTATATGGCTCTGGTAGTACAGAGAGGGTCGTGCTCCTGCAGTGGAGACTAGAAAGACCTGATGATGATCCCTAAGACCCCTAACGTAGAGTTGGCTCTATTCGCTGAAGATACAGCTCTCTAATACGTCTCACCACATGAAATAAGTCATTGTGAAACGTCTCCAATCTGCCTTCGGCTCACTAGGCTTGTGGTTTAGGAGGTAGCGCATCCAGATTAATTTGAACCCCCACTAGGATTACTCTAGCTGTATGACAAGTCCATTCCCTGGGCTTAAAAGGCTAAATACCTTGGTGTTGTACTCGATAGTCTCATGACTTTCGGTCCCCAAATCTACAAAGTCTGAAACCATGCCGCTTTCAATTTGGCAATGCTAGGATGTCACTTAGGAATAACTTGACTCTCTATAAGCTTTGCATCCGCCCTATCATGACCTACGACGTAATATCCCATTTGTTTAATCGTTTCATTCACCGCGCCACCGGTAGCCACAAGTACTTACGAATGACGGAACTACTTCGTTACTGAAAGCTCTCTTTTACGATCATGCAAATCGCGGCCTATCAGGCGTAAAAAAGTTAGCTTCTCTCTAAGCTTTGCGTGCACATGCAACGCCCAAAACCGAGGTCCGTCCCTCGTGGAGCCCTTCGGTGATGTTCGCCTTACAGGTTGAGGGCACTCTGTCCTCACCGCAAAGGTTCGGTGAAGTGGCAAAAGCTCACTTGGAGCTAGCTACACCGTGTTTAAAAAAAAGAACTCTAATAGTTGTAATTTTTGGCGTTAGCCGGTGTTCCTCTCAATTTATCAAATGAATATAATGAACCAAAATACTACCAGTAATTCACTAGTAATGTACATCATAGATTTCTTTAAATTTAATATGACTTAGGATTAAAAGAATAACTGCTGGGTGGCGCTAGTGTTGCATACCACAGCGCTGCAACCACAGAATACATCATAGTATACGGCGCAATAAACATGCAAAGTGAAGACATATAAACAACAATGTTCTAAGCGTGACAAAAGGGATAACGAGTTGATTCCGAAAGAAAGAAATATTCTTAATTTTTCAGATATTTGAGATGGATCGGTTTAACATGCTATTAGTCCCATAGATCACATCACTACGCAGTGGCAGGTTATACAGTAGACCAACTATACTTAGCGTCTGTGGACTATGAGAAAGCCTTCGATTCAATTGAAACATAGACCGTACTCGTACTTCGGTCTCTCCAGTGATGCCGTATTGACCATCGCTATATCGAAGGGAGACATCATTTCTCTGAAACCAGCGGAGTTATTTCAGGACCATGCTCAATGACCTCAATGAAGTTTCCCAAGAAGAAAGATCATGGATAAGACAAAAATTATGTCGAATATTCATGTTGCGCCTTCTCCAGTGATTGTTGGAAACTAAAACCTTGAACCTGTAGAGCAGTACATTTACTTAAACTTAAGCAGCTGGTACATCCTAAGTTTATTTTTTTCTCAAAGACCAGCATAGAAGAAACGCAAATATTAGTTTGGCAAAATATCTTGTTTTGTTACAGAAAATTTTGAACCCCTTTTATATCAGCAAAATTTACCATCTTGTGAACCCAAACAGAGAGCCGAATCTCCAGTCCAGTATTTCAAAATGTTTCTCCGTGAAATTCCCAGACGTAAATAGGTATTGCTAATGGTCAGGCGGGTTGTTTAAATTTTTTAATTAAATTACTTGTTTATTTATTTATTTATGCCACATAACTTAACTACATGTCGTATGTTTCCATGTTCTTCTGTTACTTATCAACTGTGAAGCGAGTTATAAACAAAAATTGTACTTATGTTGCAAATAATTATTGTAACAAACATTGGAATATTATTTGTAACATTTAGATGATCTATATTCCCTTAACTAATAACAAAGCATGTTCGGCAACAAACTTTCAATTTGCCGTGTAATCGCCCGATAATTACCTGATTGACGAGGCAGCGACGGGCGATCGGATAATTTGCTCGGAGATAAATAATAATTACTGGCCGCGGCCGAGCGCGGACCATTTGTTGTGAAATTACATGACAAATTACTCAATGTGTGGTGTGACAGGATAAATACATGAATTTACTTTTAACTGATTTAAAAAAAAGAGGAGGTTGTCTTTACAAAATTACTGTTATTACAAAATGACTACAGTATGGGGTTCTTCAAAAAGGGTGTGAAAAATTTCTTCAGGGTCGACAACGTGCGAGTGACACCCCTGGTGTTGCAGGCGTCCATGGGCTACGGTAACAGCTTACCATCAGGAGAGCCGTATGCCTGTTTGCCAACTTAGTCGAATAAAAAAAGCAAGCGGGGTAAAGGCACCTGGCACTGTGCATGTTGCATCTGAGTTGTGCGAGATAAGACCAAGACTAGTCTAGACTTATAAACGGTAAAAATTAGTCTTATCCGAGAAGAATTCAACATCTAATGCTTTTGATATCAAGCTATTCTCCAAGGTGCGGTGACCTTGTCGCGACAAGCTTAGCGAGGCATTGACCCTGAAGTGGTGCATTATGTTCAGTACGGGTCACTCGCGAATGAGACTGATAGTCGGGCGGTAGTACAGAGAGCTGAATAAAAGCTATGAAAGGGCAAGGACATTGTAAGTAGCAAGAGGAAAGAGTTGCAAACATTGATTGTCTATTGCTGGATTTTGGATACTGCGACTAGTTTGTAAGTTGGACACAAAAAAGACGAACTAGGAAGTGTTGAGTATAGAAAATAAGAAACGAAAATAATTGAAATAAGAGGAGAAAGGATGTTTGGTCACCGTAATCGACACGATCAATTCATTAAAAGTATTATGAAGGGAAAAATTGAGGCGAGGAGAGGGAAAGGCAGACCAAGGAGAAGGACTATATTTGGATGAAATAAAGGGAAAGGCAGGGGTTGTTGCGTATAAAGATATTAAGAGAATGGCTGAGAACCGAGAGACATGGTAAATTGGAGAGTACTCCACCGACAAGAACTCAGTTCTTAAAAATTATAGATAGATAGATTGTCCACAATTAATTAGAAAAAATATTATTATGTAAAACTATTGAAGGTGAGGGGGGTGGCCTCAACTACCTGTCCAAAAGTTATAAGTTGGCATCGTACGCGCGCCCAGCCTCCCGAGCTGCTAGTTTCTCATCCCCAATCCATCCGAGCAAGAAACATCAAGCAAGGTCCCAAATACCTTTATCTCGTTCCCCTAGTGCAACAAATGTCCAACCTTTCCTCACTAAAGGGCCCACATTCTTGAATTTCTTTTTATTTGTAAAGTATTAGGAATAACATTATTGGCGTCGCTAGTGTGCCTAGTGTGGGGCCTTAAGGTTTTGATGGGCCGCAATCGATATAAGTCAAACAAACTGCGCTCACCAGCCCGTTTGCCATAACGTGGTGAGTATGGCAAAGCCCCCACAATGTTGGAAATCCTTGCGGGAGGCCTGTGTCCAGCAATGGACACACACAGCTGAGATGATGAAACTGTTGGCAACCGACTTCCTGCCTCATGTAAAGCACCTTGTGTTGCTGCAAAACCACAAGTACAAGTATTTGCCCGCCCGGAGCCGTCTGGCGTGTAAACTACTGCGCCATTGGGCTCGGCCGTCATACAACACTAGTTATTTTCAATTGTAGAATTTATCTATTTCCTCCTGCGAGCATAAATGAAATGGCTTCGAACATCCAAAGATTTTCTTGTGGAACAGCGCGGCCGACACCGCCTTGTACGGAACGCATCCTGTCTCCAGTAAATTGCGCTTCTTTTTATGGTAATATAGAGGGCGCCACTTTAGATTCCACTTACTATTCAATGCAGAAAATGCAGTTAAATACATTATACCTAACAGTGAGTGAACTAAGAAACCAGATTAACGACGAGCAAATACCTTTCCACTATAATAGCCTATGGTTTTTTAACCGACTAAAATAAAAGAGGAGGTTCACAATTCAAGTATGTTTTTGCATGTTTTTTGCTTCATAACTTTGTGAACTTTGAGCTGATTTTTATTTTTTTTACAACTACGGAACCCTACACTGCACGTAGCCCAAGATAAACTTGCCCGGTTTTATTTATCTAAAAGATAATCAACTATATTTTAACTATATAATTGCTATACAACGTGGCAATGCTGCCAGCCTTCTGGGCACGTTACCATTTTTAGGGTTCCGTAGTAAACTAGGAACCCTTATAGTTTCGCCATGTCTGTCTGTCTGTCTGTCTGTCTGTCTGTCTGTCTGTCCGTCCGCGGTTTTACTCAGAGACTATAAGTACTAGAAAGCTGTAATTTGGTATGAGTATGTATATGAATCATGGCAAAAAAGTCGTAGAAAAAAATCTTGAAAAAAAATTTTTTTTTGGATAGCTCCCATACAAGTGAAGTGGGGGAGTATTTTTTTCTCTACTTACCCATCGTGTGGGGTATCGTTAAAAAGGTCTTTGAAAAATATTGTGAGGTTGAGAACACTATTTTTCGATTTACTGATCCGTTTCCGAAATATTTGGTTTTAAAGTGCAAATTTTTGTTAGAGGTACGTGTCCCCCCCCTCTATCTGCTAAACGGTTATATATGGATACGTGAAAAAAATTACAGCAGTAGAATATATACTGAAGTTGAAAGGAAAACTATCAGAGCTGGGTATTAAGTGCAAACTAAAAAGTTATAGGCAACCAACTTATAAAATGTACTGGAAAATGTAAAATTTCATACAATCTTTATTGTTAGATGTTTTTGGTTGTTAAACTGTGAGGTGCGAGTGTAAACAGTGTGAACTCAAAGTTGTCATTCGCAACTACGGAACCCTATACTGCGCGTGGCCCGACACGCACTTGGCCGGTTTTTTATATAGGTTTAAATTTTATTGAAGTTTTTAATTTATATAAGAATTGCATTAAAATAACTCGTTTTAACTTAAAACATATAAGTGAATAAAGGAACGAACTGTTTCTGTTTATTTTGTCGAGCTTCATCTCATCAATCATTTTAATGTGCCCAATGTGATAATATAAGGTATCCTTATCCTAACTAATGTTATGAATACAAAAGTGAGTTTGTTTCTTACGCTTTTACGCCCTGTCTACTGAATCGATTCATCATGAAATTTTGCATACACATAGGTTAGGGTAACGGACAGTTTCATACAAGGCAGCCTTCTCTTCTAACCTTCGGACTACATTAACCATACTGTTAGCTATTAGGACCCAATAATGCCGTCAGCAATTTGCCTTGACTTAGCCCCAGTTTTTGCGTGCACAGCGGGACAGATCGTTTCCATGCAAAGCAAGCAGCACGTCTAGTGTAGTCGCGGCAAAACAGCCCATTTGAATCGCATTACAAGTGATATGCTGCTATCGCGATCAGCTCCATGTCGCGAGTCCACTGGCTCATTAAAAACAACATTATCTCATTGCATGCAGAATGATTCGAGTCCTATATGGTCCCGCATGGCACTGTGAAGCTTAGGTTCGTTGATGTCTTTTGTATGGGCAGATTTCGAGTTTTATTACTTTCCTACTTTTAACCCCTTTTCAAATAGGTAAAACTCAATTTTTGGTAAAGACTACAAGAATCAAAGGCTCTCTTGATGAAAACTATTTTTTAAGAATCATTAGCCTTGTGGTTCCCAGCAGAGTAGAATAGGACCACTCCAAGTCTTCCCGTGGATATCGTAGAAGGCAACTTAGGGAAGATATGTCAAACAAAGCCAGGGTGAAAAGTAGTACAGAAAGGATCGTGTTCCTGCAGTGGAGAATAATCAAAGACCCGATGAAATCAGAAATCTTTATTTGCTTAATACAGTAGGTACAGATCTTAGAATAAAAAAAAAAAAAATTGGTCACATGTATTCGCCATAATGATACAGCATGCAAATATTATTCATATTGATATTAAATTCTACACATTAATTATTAATTTTCATATTATCTACAATTTATGTCATGTCATCGAATAGATAATACAATGTCATTTATATCAATAAAATATATTAATTATTATTATTAGTATGAATATTTTTACAATAGTCAACGAATTCATTTATAGAATAGAAGCAATTTTGCATTAAAAAAGTCGTTAATTCAGATTTAAAATCTTTGGCATGCAATACTTTTATTCTATTGGGTAGCATATTATAAAGGTATATGTTAAATACATTCTTTTTATATATATTTTTGTGACACGTAGGTTGATATAATTTGTTCATGATTTGGGCTCGCGTAACTCGTGGATTTACTTCCCCTCTAGTCGACCAAAATTTTGGGTGCAATTTAACAAAGCAGCATAAATCTCTTATATATAAACATGGTAGTGGCAGAATATTTAGCTTTTTAAAAAGTGGTTTGCAACTATCGTCGACCCATGCATTACAAATAGCACGTATACACTTTTTTTGCACAATAAAAGCTTTACCCATGTGTACTGAGTTGCCCCATATAATAAGACCATAGCTAAGGAGAGAAGATACATAGCCATGATATGCAGTGACTGAGGCCTCTACAGAAACTGTGTGTCTCAGGCGTTTCAAAACGAAAACGAAACGGTTTAATTTGTTGCACAGTTGCTCAATATGCGCTTTCCAATTTAGGTGCTCATCAACGATAATGCCTAAAAATTTATAAGCATTTACTCTATTGATAGAAGTATTATTGCAATTTACATGAATTGGTTTTTGATTTGAATTATTGCATGAAAACTGAATGTAATTGGTTTTTGTTAAATTTATACGCAAGTTATTAACGTTCATCCATTCAAGAAGAGTCATTTGCATATAACATTTTTATATCATTTAAAATCGGGCAAAATAAACATTGTATTCTAGCTCCCTAACAACGTCGCTAGCCAAACTCGGGTACTCAGTGCCTGTAATGGCTGCACACACGAGCGACATAACAAGCCTGGCGACAATACAACGTAAGGCGCGGCCGTCTGCGTCGTCCGTAATAGCGGCTGCGATTGTGATCGAGCAATTACGAGGTGCGAGCCACGAGCTGCCGGTAGCGGGTAATTGTGGGATAACATTTGAATGGGCATAGCACTTTTAGAAGTAAGTTTGGTTTATGTAACCATATTTGCTTTTATGGTAGTAAAAACGAAGTTCGCTGTTGACTAGTTCTAGGAAGACAGACATCAGTATCCTTACATACATTATCCATGTTAGCCATGTTATCTTTCTTACATTTTTCTTAAACAACAGCACATTAATGTGTTTGGAGCGCAAAGTGACAAAACAACGGTTTCTTTTTCTTTTTGTAGTTTGAAGTACAAGGATATTATTTACCTGCAAATTTTTGATAGCAATCGATCGGGATAGTGATTGACCGAGCTAGTGCGAATGGGCCAAGTGTTTAAAGAGTAATTGAAAAAATGCTCAAGTTTGCTTATCTATCCACTTCATCGCATGCCGGCCCCGGCCCGTATCGGCGCTCGTATGGTAATGACTGATGGACGTTGCGCAAGCGCGATGCAGTGGCGAGGTGTGTGCGCGCGTGGTGCATGCTGGGCGAGCACTGACGAGGTTAGATAGAAATGTCAAAAATGTACTGGTACGTCTAAAAGGAATAGAAAGTGTTTGCTCAAGCAATTTTGTCAAAAACCTTAACATTAAGCAAACTACATGTAAATTATACACGGGTATTAGCTTTCACAATTTCTTATTTGTTGACGTTTCAATCGATTAAGAGTATCGACATCCATTATAGTCACAAAAGACAAATATCAACCAATCAATATTACGTGTAATAGTTACCTTGCTTTAAAGTATTTAATATTAGAAGTGTATAAAAAGTTACAGATCTCTAGATATGCAGTATAAGCAATTGCATCGCCAATATCTGATATTACTATTAGGTTATAGGGGAATTCTTCTTTTCAGGATATAAATAAATAGGCACTTTCTTTGTATATAGTTTTACAATACGAGCACGAATAAATCTAAAATAAAGATACTGAATACTTCAAGCATTGTCGTAATTTAATATCGGTTTCCTTCCTTTCTCCCAACTACACAAAAATATATCAGCTGAGAGTTCTTACTTGCCACTCGGCGCACCAGTTCTCAACTCGACTAATGCAATCCGTGATCATACCAGCGAGGATATGGAGGGCGGCAGTAATTGTGTCAGCGTCACACATGACAGGCCGAAGGTGATCGCCGTAATCGATTCAGCCGAATAGATCAGATTGATCGGCCGGCGCGGATGACAAATGATGGCCATTGACTAAACTCCGCGTGTGGTGGCTACCAGTCTGGATATCTATAAACTCTTAAAGTAAACGTCCAAAGGTGCTGCATTCGAGTTATAACTTATGTTGGATGTTCTGAATATGACAGTCGATTAATTTTGGTTGCATGAGTTATTGGATTGATTTTTATATAATCTCTTTGCTGGTCTGGTTTCAAAAAGATAACGTAGAATATACCAGCTGTTTCTCATCCTATACAGTTGTATAGGATGAGAAATAACCTAAATCACACAAATACATACATTCAAAACAACTTAATGTTAGTATTCGAGAAACTGATGATGAATTTGCCATACACATGAAACTACGTTAACAACCCTATATTACCTCTATAATAGTAAAAAAAAGTATCTACTGTAGCTAAATAAAGATATATCTTCGTTTGTATAACTAACATATGTAAAATTTATCTTACGAGTTTATGTAAGTTCCGTCAGGCTCGTGATGGAGAAGGCAGTAAATTGGATTTAATGCGCGCTCGTATTAAATTAGATTCCAGTCGAAGTGAGCTCTGAGGGGCGTGTCCGTGTAACGAGGGTATAACTTGCGCTAGATCGGCGGATATCGTAAACATATCCGAGAGAATAAACGAGTAACTATTACCAAGGTATTACACACTGCTTTCAAAGTATTTTTAACAAACTAAATTCATAATGAACTAAGTTATTCAGAATGATCATATGTTATCCTGACCATCATATGGTTCATCCTAAAAATATAATAAAAGTTTTTGAGGATGTATGCATGGAAATTCACTCCTTCGCGCATACACTCGGAACTAGATGAAGATATACAAATTGTGATTTGTATATATTTTTATTTAGCCACCTAAAGTCAATTACTATTTCATATAAATTATTTTTTTGGTTTTTAAGTGTGTTAATACATCAGTCAGTACTGAAATATAAAGTAAAATTATAAAAAACTCCCAGTTTACGTATCTACGCCAATTTCATAAGAAAAAGATTGTGTTCTCACATTAGCCCTGCCAATGAAGACATTCCTGTCATACTCGCTGGCCGCCGGGACGCACGACATACCACACGCCTGCAGGTGGTAGCCTCCACTGAATGTTACGTTTCTTTAAGCCAGCTGGACCCCCGCGGTGTAAATAGTTAATTATAGGATTTTATGGACTTAAGCAGTATGTGTAAATGGATCAAACAAACCATGCAATACTCTGAGCAAACTTTTTATTGAATGTGAGAACCGACGCCGATCTTAGATAGGTAATCGATTGTCATACAAGTAGTATTGATTTTCCGACGTAGTCCAAAGCAAATCTATTGGTAGGTACGTACCTATGTGATGGAAATTGTGTACCTCCTACCAAAAAGTGTGACGTAATCAGTTTCTCCTGTTAGTTTCTATCTCAGGTGTGTTAGTTTATCAGTTTGTAAGAATATTCTTTATTGCAATTTAAATTTAGCATGCTACCTTTAAAACGTTAAAGTGTAGGAGTTAAAATTGAGAATAGGAAGAGTAAGATGATTCGCCACTTGATACGTCACTATGCGTTTTTAAAAACATACATAGAGTGAAAGGTAAAAACAGAGAAGTCAGGGAAGAAAAGTAAAAGTTTTGTTGACCTACTAAAGGAGAAGGCTTGGTGTCATGTCATAAAAAGAACTAAAGCAGAGGATAGAAGAGTTTGGCACGTACCTTCTCCTTCGACAAGACCGATAAAGCTCTTAAGTAAACAATACTAGGAAGTTAAAATATTTTTTTTATATTAAGCGATTGGAAACATTAAAAAAATAAACAGATTCGGTACATGTTATAGAATGGAAGCCAAATCCCCTGACTGCTCTGGCTAATATGTGGCTCTTGTAGTACAGAGAGGGTCGTCGCTCCTGCAGTGGAGATTGAAAAAGACCTGATGAAGTGAAGAAGTGAAGAAATGCCAGATGGAAAACCAAGTGACTCAGGTGGAAGACTAAGTGAGGTTGGGGATGGCATGTGAATATAAAAATTTAGTAAAATCATTTTTGATAACACGTTCGATGTAACATTCGTAAATTGAAAGATTTCTAAAATCAAACTTATGCACCACAAGCTTCTAGAACTATTCACTGAAACTGTCGGACAAAATGTAACAGATTTGCTTCATAAATTATCGTCTTACGATTGGTTATAGCCGACCTCAGCTGTCAACGGGGTCGTTTCACACGCTGCGGCAAGCGACGGTAACCAATAGCAAGCAGTGCATTGCGAGGTTACATCGCACGGCGTGACAGGTGTAGCAGCCAATAGCAGCAATCTATAGCGAGGCCACATCACTCTCCGCGGGGCGGCGCGATGCTCGCGTCAAACGCGGCGTGACATTGTCTGAAAGCTGATAGCATCCAGAAACGGCAAGTGCTGACGTGATGCCATTGTGGCGGAACTGTCGATAGTTCCCCTATCGATATATGACTTCGAAAACTACTTACGGTGTAGATAGGCTTTTCGAGAGATAGATCAACACTATCGATACTCTTGCAGAAAGTGACAGAAACATTAAAAAACTATCGATAGCTATTGATCTTTACTCTAGATACTATTGTAATTTAAAAAAAAATCACAATATTTTCAATACTATCGATAGTGTCAGATGAAAAACTATCGATAGTATCGATTGTATAATTGCCTTTATCAAATACAAATACAAATAACTTTATTTTGCCCAAATGTGGTATACATACAAGATCTTATCATTATAAGAAGAGGTTCTCACATTTAACCAGACACTGGCATGCAAAATGTTCTGAAGTTAAAAAAAAAATATTTAAAAATTGAATTCAACTAGGTACATGCTTAGAACAATGATCTTTATAAATGTCATACTCTATTCAACAATGTTGGTACTTACAAGTGCATGTCATATAATAATTAGATTACACAAATTAAATTAAAAAAATAATAATTAATTAATCAAATCAAAATACTCGTCAATAGAATAAAATGTATTGTTGATCAGCCAGATTTTCAAATTTCTCTTGAATGAGTTTAGAGGCAAAGACTTTATATCCTCACTGAGTCTGTTATAGATTTTAACAGCCATTTGGTAGCTGTTGTTGCTAAATACGGCTGTCGTTGTTTGTTGTAGGTTTAATCTATTGGGATGCCTACAACTGTATTTATGTGTTTCGCTCTTTTTTTTAAATAAATTCATATTACTTTTAACAAACACACATATTTCGTAGATGTACAAGCAAGGGACTGTTAGGATTTTCAATTCTTTATAGAGAGGTCTACAGGAAGTGAGTGAGTCAACGTTACACAGAGCCCTTACACATTGCTTTTGAGCTTTAAGAGCACGATTCATATGACATGAGTTTCCCCAAAGAAGGATGCCATAGCGAATCACAGAACCAACATAGCCATGATATGCCTGAAGTGCAACTTGTCTGGTACTTATTCTAGTTAATCGCCAAAGAGCATATGTGAATGAATTGATTTTCCTGCAAACTTTATTTATGTGCGCTTCCCATGTACACTTGTCATCGAGGGTAATCCCTAGAAATTGAGTTTGATGCGATTCCTCTAGGGTTTCATTGTCATAACTAATATTTAAATTACATTTTTTACCATTTTTATTTATAAATTGTATGTATGTAGTCTTTTTTAAGTTCACTTTTAAATTATTACTATTTAGCCATTCTATAATTTTTAAAATTGTATTGTTAATGTCATCATTGTACGAATTAATGTCTTTACATGTTATAACAACAGATACATCATCGGCAAAGAGAACACAGTCATGGGTTGTTATATTAGGCAAATCATTTATAAACAGCAAAAATAATAAGGGTCCCAATATACTGCCTTGAGGAACGCCGACTCTATTTGGTTCCATTGACGATTTAAATTGATTGAGCTCATTACCTTCATTAAGATTAGTTATTTCTACATACTGCGTTCTATTTCTGAGATAACTCTCTACCCATTTATTGGCTATACCTCGTATACCGTAAATATCACATTTATTTAAAAGAATTTCATGCACTACAAAATCAAAGGCGTTACTCATGTCGAAAAAGGCAGTTGTGACAGGTACGCGTTTGTCCATTGAGGCTAGAATTTTATTTATAAGATGAAATGATGCTAATGACGTGGATTTGCCTTTTTGGAATCCATTTTGTTGTGGTTTTATTATTTCGTATTTATTTAAAAATTGTGTTAGGCGCACGTGCATGGCCCTTTCAAATATTTTCGCTATCACCGGAATTAGTGATATAGGTCGATAATTATTGACTAATTCTCTAGGGCCCTTCTTATAAATGGGCTTAATCTTCGATACCTTCAGTTGCTGTGGAAATACCCCAGTAGTGAATGAGAGATTTATGAGATAGGTTAGGACAGGTGCAATCTCATTTGCGCAATGTTTTAAAATATTTGTTTGTATATCATCATATCCGCAAGAATTTGTCGATTTTAAAGATTTTATTATTTTCACAATTTCATAATTGTCAACAGGATTTAAGAAAATACTAGCTGGATTAGATTTTATATTTGATGTATTTGGTTTCGTTTTTGAATTATTTTTGTTATTTGTTAAATTGATAAAATATTTGTTAAATGTATTAGCTATATCGATCGGTTTATCTACAATGTCATTGTTATTTTTTAATTTATCTATGTGTGTATGCGTTGGTTTATTTTCCGTTTTGGTTTTTATCACTTCCCATGTAGCCTTACACATGTTTTTAGATTGCATAATATGTCTAGAGTTAGCCAATCTCTGTGACAAATGTATACATTTTTTTAATAACTTTGAATAGTTTCTATACTTTGTTTTATTTGTCGAGTTAGAGGTTTTATAATAGTTAAACCGTAGATGTCGTTTTGTGATGGTGGATTTCTTTAAGCCTTTCGTGAGCCAGTTTGACATACCTCTTCTCTGCACTTTGATTTTCACAGTTATTGTTGGGAAACAAAGATTGTAGAAGAGCTTGAAATTATCATAAAAATCATCAAATGCTAGATTCATGTCACTTTCTGCATATACTGTACTCCATGATAAACTACGTAAACAGTTTTGAAATTTTGCAGTTTTGATCAAAGGTGTTGTTTAAAAAGTTAGAACAATAGGATACGTGGCAACACAATCCATATACTATCGATAGTATTGATATCGCCTTGACTATCGATAGTCTGTCGACAGACTATATATCCATAGCCAACACTGTGTGATGCCATGTGGCAGTAGAGGTCAAAAGGACACTGCTTACTGTTATAGGTACTTACTCCGTAAAACAAACAGATCACACATAAACCAAGACCTTTGTATCTCGAAGACATACATTTATGTTAAAAGATGTCGTGATTTTACTGCCGTACAACAAATAAAGTATGATTGTAATAGTTGAGGTAGTCAGTGTTGCGGTCAGCGTGCGGCTTCACAATTTGTATAAGTACATAGATTAACATGAATGACGGCCTGCGTGGCCTGCTACACTTCGACTCGAGGGGTACCAGGTTCAATTTACGGCACAAGAAAATAATCATATTTCTTTTTTCTTTTTTTTACCATGAAATCATATAATAGTGGACTTCGGGGTCCAACGCGTTACATACAACTGACACAGCCAACAGTTTGTGGCACGAACAAAATAATGTTCAACCCCTCCAACGTTAACTGAAGAAGCACTGAATTCGGGATGAAATGCTTATAAGTACATTTTCTCCTCTTGCTTGAAGTGAGCAAAACGATAGTATATTAAGAACCCTATTTAAAGCAAATAAATGATTTTTTAATGTTGAGTTTTGAAAAGCTCACGATGTTTAATAAGGTAAGAACCAAACTGAGTAGCACGGAGCACCTCAGTGAGACCGCCGCCGGCGTCTTTCGTCATATGCGCGTATCTCAATCGCCTTCAGATGGCGCGCGTGATCCGCACAGATCAGAACCCGTTATTTGTGAGTTTCGCTGCGATTATAATTATATGTATCGCTAATGGATTTGCTTACAACATGACAAACTACAAACACGCATGCCTCGTTCACACGAGCTTAGGACTAAACAAAAAGTAGTTGTAAGAATAGTAACTTACAAGTAAGTGAGAGTAACCATAATAATTATGTTGCGCTATGTCTATGCTGGTTAGGGAGAAAAGAAAACGTAGAATGTACTATAATAGTGCTTGTCCTCCCGTATAGATCGTCGAAGCCGACCAATGGAATGGGCGAAAATCTAACGAATTATGTCAACAGGCGGTGTGGTTAACAGTCGACCACTACTTTGATTCCTTTTTTATATGCGCCCATTAACACGACAAACATAGCCTTGGTTGTAGCGGTTTTAGGCCCTAACTTCCCTGTTACGACATGAAACGTAATAATATCTACACAAAATATACGTAACATATTGAAAGAACAGCTCAATGTGTGTATATTTGTCCCTCCATTATTTTACTATTTTGTTATTATACATGGCGAAATTTTGATCGTTCTGGACCCTTAAAGGGGTGATTCAGCCCGTCGATATGAACCATTTTTCCTATGGGACCAATGCTGGAAACTCAAATTTTATTTCGACATTGTCATACAAAAGTGTTCAGCCGCCCGGGCAATTTGTATAGGAATGTCGAAATTTTTTTCGAGTTTACAGCATTTGTCCCATAGGAAAAGTTGTTTATATTGACAGGCTGAATCACCCCTTTAATGGTCCGGAACGATCAAAATTTCGCCATGTATTACTATGCACTAAGCTCGAGTACAACATGCTTGAAGTGGATTAGTGCAGATTACAAACTGGAGAAATCTGCTCCACAGATTATCGTGTCGTGTCGAGTCGCGGAGTGAGTAGGAGGAGATCGTGATACACACGGCTTACATTTGTTTCAGTCATTACGTATTAAAACCCGCTAATCTTGAATGTCCCTCGTATGTTGATTATAATAAAATAATATACATAACTAAAAACTATAAACACAAAAAATAACGGACGGCCTTCTTCAAAAATCTTACTTCCATTGAACGCCACATTATCAGTTAATATAGGGTTTTGATATTAAAAATTCTTCAATATCATCTTCATCATCAGGTCGTTTTTAGTCTCCACTGCAGGAGCATGACCCGCATTGAACTGCCGCAGCCGGAGCAGTCAAAGGATTTGGCTGCGCTGGCCAGACGGGTTGGAGAAGCCTCTTTGATGTTTACAAGAACAAGGTTTGTTTAGTTCTACGACATCTACGGGAAAACTTGGAGTGGTCCTATTCTACTCTGCCTGAAACTATACGGCACCTTTTTGCATGGCAATAAAACACGGCACAGGTTAAGTCAGATGTATTCCATGAGCTACACTGTCTGTCATCACAGGGTACCCGGTTCCATCCTTCACCGATCTCGTCGAGGCGTCTGTCACATCGTGTTGCACAATTAGTACATTACGTGCGACACAACACGCTCGTAATTGGATTAGAGTCCGATCACATGTCGCTTCGAATTAACGCTAATTTATTTAATCTTGAGTGTTACTTTCAATGTTAGTTAGAACTTATAACCGTCATATTTTCTTTCTCAGATCTCATACACCTATTATGACAACACCAAAGTAACACTAGATATACTACTCTGTGTAAAAAGTATCGGGAATATGTCAATAAAAAGACCCGCGTAAAAGAGGTCGTTCTAATTTTTTTACTGCATGTTGGTAGCACTGTATTGATTTAGCGCGCAAAATTTGAGCGGGATCTGTCATTTAATTTGTTTTAAACTACGCTTTTTGTTGGTCATAGTTTTGAGTCCTCGGCGATTTTACAATGGAAAATATTGTTGAACAAAGAGTGTGCCTTAAATTTTGTGTTTCAAATGATATTTCATGTGGTGAATCACTAAAAATGTTGCGAAATACCTACGGCGAATCGTGTATATCGAAAACAAGGGCTTATGAATGGTATAAGGCTTTTAAAGAAGGCCGAGAAGTAGTAGTAGACTTGCCTCGTTCTGGTAGACCTTCAACCGCTACGACCAAAGAAAACATCGACAGAATCAAGAAGCTAGTGCTCGAAAATCGACGTATGAGTCTGAGAGAGTTGGCTAGTGAGGTGAACATATCTTTTAAATCCGTCCACAACATTCTCATTGACATTTTAGGCATGAAACGCGTCGCCGCTCGACTAGTTCCAAAAGAGCTCAATTTTGTTCAAAAAGCGCAGCGAAAGCATGTCGCTGAAGACATGGTTTCCCGAGCTTCTACGGATCCGACCTTTATGAAACGTATAATAACTGGCGACGAGACATGGGTTTATGAGTACGACATGCAAACAAGCCAACAGTCTTCAGAATGGCGTCTCGAAAACGAGCCGAAACCCAAAAAACCGCGGCAAAGTCGCTCCAAAATCAAGGTGATGCTGACAGTTTTTTTTGACTACCGTGGTGTTGTTCACTCCGAATTCCTTCCAGAGGGAGAAACAGTGAATAAAGAATATTATTTAGGCGTCATGAAGCGTTTGCGTGAGAGTATCCGCCGAAAACGTCCAGATTTGTGGCAACACAACTCATGGATGCTGCACCATGATAATGCACCATCACACACAGCCATTATAGTGAAAGAGTTTTTAGCGAAAAATTCAACTAAAGTTCTCGACCAAGCACCGTATTCACTTGATATGGCTCCGTCTGACTTTTTTTTATTTCCCAAGTTAAAATTACCACTTCGAGGAAAACGTTTTGAGTTGATAGAAGCCATAAAAGAAAATTCGCTGAATGAGCTAAAGGCCATACCGCAAATAGCCTATGAAAAATGTATGGAAGACTGGGTGAAGCGGTGGAGATGTTGTATTGCAAGCGACGGGGCCTACTTTGAAGGCGATAAAATAAATTTAGATGAATAATTTTTATTTTTTGTTTTATTGACAAATTCCCGATACTTAGTACACAGAATGTATATTTGTGACTCGTTTCATTCTTTGTTTAATTCTGTTCACCAGTGGTTTTTATTTTGAGTCGGCACAACATTAGAGTTTTTAATATTTTTCATAAGTTATCTATCACCTTTTTGAATCTGTTTCCTATCATATACTTTTCTTTACACAGTTCATACATATCTCTCAATACTTCCTCGCTTTCTGGTTCCATCCATGCTTATATCCAAAGTAAGTTTCATTATTGGTACAAAGCAGCAATCCGGACGACATTTTGCATAGATCATAGGTTACATTTACAAACACTAATTCCTAACTAGCGTAGGAACAAGTGTTTGTTCACTTTCACTACGTGAACACTTGTTCCTACGTTAGGACGTTAGAACGAGTGTTTGTCGTCAAAGAATTTGCCGCGGCCGCGCCCCTCGCATGAACTACTGACTCGCGAGCTTTGTATGCTAATGCAGCCGCGCCGTGAACCCACGGAGTAAAATGAACCAGCCGCCAGCTGATTGTATGTATACTCTAAAACTGCAGGCTGTCTCCACCGGACGGGTTCTTTTGTCGTGAAACCTGTTATATATTATTATAATTTTAACTAGCTTGGTATTTAATGACTATAAACCGTCAGTCAACATGAACAATAACTTGTGACTCTGTGAGCTGTAGCTTAAAAACTTGTTGTTTATTGGCCAAAGCGGGCCTTTATCCGGCTGGTCAGACGGCGGTACATACTAAAGTATTTGTGCCCTAGCTGTGACGGAGCCGCGTTGCGCTCGCTCAGCCTTTATTCTTGTAAATACTTAAACAAGAGATAATTCATTATAGATTATCATTTCTCTTCAAACTTTCTCAAATCCATCAGACATTTTTTGCTGCGCTTCCAAATTCATTATTAATAACTTTATCTGCGCGCTTGCGGCCGATTAAAATCCAATTCCTCATCTTAATCTCCGCAGATAATGGCTGTCCGACGCGAGTGTGCATAGATTGATGATGTCCGAGAAATTACCATAAGAGCCGACGGCCGGGCCGGTTCTACTAGACATAATAGATTTTCAGCTTTTTATTTGTGTGTTTGGAAAGCAAAAACAATTTTAAGATATGTTACGTAAAAATACTTGTTGGTATGTAATCATTACGAACATGGACAAAATGCTTGAAACTTGATCTATTAATTACATTAATAACCTTGCACAAGATTTGCTTTTAACTAAATCTTACTCTTAGTTTTATTTAGACTTTTACTTTCAACAACAATATTTGTAGATAGTACAACGATTTTATCAACATCTGTGTTTATTATAACTTGCTTTTTTTTTAAAGTTTTGCTTAATTAAATATTGTCAATATCAAAAGCCGTGCCTATTATAACAGCAGTAATGCTGTAATATTGTGTTAACGTATTATGCCGTGTGGTTCCCGGCAGAGTAGAATAGGACCATTCCAAGACTTCCCGTGGATGTCGTAGAAGGCGACTTAGGAAACACAAGCTAAAAAAAGCATTATAAACATCAAAGAGACCTCTCCAACCCGTCTGGCCAGCGTGGATAGTGTATGCCAAATCCTCTGACTGCTCTGGTAGTACAGAAAGGGTCGGTCAGCGATAATTAATACGACATAGATTTTTCAGTCTTCTCCTGGAGCAGCCTCATGAGTACGTATAAGTACATGACGTCAAAAGCAGTCACATGTGAGTGCTGAAGTTGCTAAGCTACTTTCCGTCGCCGCAACCACGGCCATCGGATATATAATCAAAACGAAACGAGTAATTATAACACTAAGTTATTGCACGTAAACATTCCACTTTATTTGCCTTCAATTTATATGCTCTTGTTTATATTGGTCGAGTGATAGGGCGAGTTGAAAGACGAGTATTTGACTAAACTGATATCCCGACTATAAAATATATTTCTTACTGTGTCTGTATCACCGTGTGGAAGATAACGCACTTAATGAATTTCTTGTTTAAGTACATTATGATGGAGTGTTTTGCCATTGCCATCATAAGTTTCGTACACATGTGACAATCCACTATAGTATGCAGTTAACCCCATGATTTTCTCTCTTCTACTGCTTGCTATTGCCGCTTCTATGTTATATCAATGGCTAAAGTAAAATATTTATGAATTCGTATCAAGGTTAATATTTAATGCAAATTCTACTGGATAGTCCAGTAGAGAACTTCTTGTGACTAAAATAATGAATAAATTATTTTGAATTTTGCCTCTTATAGGGATTAAAAGGACCGATTGAAAGCTCCCTATATCCAGCATGTAAATAATGTATTGGTAAATTCTACCCAACTGTGTTAAAGATCTTCAAAAAATTGGGTACTAAGATTATTACACGTATTAATTCCCACAAATTTTGTTGATTTAGTGAAGTATGAAATTACTTAAAAGAAACATATCCGGGTATATTACTCTATTAGTGCCAATTGTCGATTACCAGCCAACTGGCAACTGTCTGGTGAACTCGCGCTGTGTGAGCTAATTGTTACAGTTACTGACTACCCAAATGAGTCCAAACCCAGCACGTTTCTGCGAGCCCTGGCCGCCGCGCCGGCGCCCCGCACCACTATTTTGGATTAATATCGATACTAATTAAAACGAGCTGGCCGACCGTTTTGGTGATTTTGTTGCGATCCGTGTAAT
This sequence comes from Rhodophaea formosa, assembly GCA_963082605.1. NCBI lineage: Eukaryota > Metazoa > Arthropoda > Insecta > Lepidoptera > Pyralidae > Rhodophaea > Rhodophaea formosa. Next base: position 81,024 of record OY720226.1, read on the forward strand.
GTAATTAATATTAATTGAATATCGACAAATTCATAATTACCGAACTCCGAGTTTGATTTTTAGAAAGTACTCCGTCACTTTTGAAAGGTTTTTTTTAATTCTTTCGTAAAAATATTTTTACTTTCTTGTAACGAATGTGTTGCAACACAATATAAACTGAAGTTTAGGCCTGAGAAATCTCAGGAATCTTCAAATTTACCAAAAAATCACTTCAAACTTTGGATGTAACATATGTAGGTATAATATTTTATTTTATTATACACATGTCGTATGATGCCTGAAAGATGGGCACGTTTAATGACTTATTAATAGGTTCCCACTGATTGAAGGCGTCCCAAGGGCAAGCCGAAGATTGGATGCAAGGATGACTTATGTGCGTTCGACAAGAAGTGGCAGGTTACGGCGTGGATAGACCAAGGTGGAATACGGCGGGGGAGGCTTTCGCCCAGCAGTGGGACATAATTAGTTAGATCATATACATATAGATACATATACAGATATCAGGAATCAGTATTTATATATTACTTTTTTTACGCATTTTAAGATTCCGTAGTAAACAAGGAACCTTTATAGTTTCGCTATGTATGTCTGTCTGTCTGTTTGTCCGTCCGCGGTTTTACGCAGAGACTATAAGTACTAGAAAACTGTAATTTGGTATGGGTATGTATATTAATCATGCCAATAAGTGGTAGAAAAAAATCTTGAAAAAAAAGTTTTTTAGGTTAGCTCCCATAAAAGTAAAGTGGGGGAGTAATTTTTTTTCTGTATTTACCCATCGTGTGGGGTATCGTTAAATAGGTCTTTAAAAAATATTGTGAGGTTAAGAACATCATTTATATGTGACATTGTTGTATGATAATGTCGTCATTATTGGTCCCAGCTTAGCAAGCTGACTCCTGACTCCCGAGCCAATCAATGCGACAGCTTTAGGACCGCATTATGCCACATAATACGAGCTTTATCTTTAATTGGAGTACGCTGTCAGCATGATGAGGACGACCGACGTCGATTATACTTCATAGTCGCTAATGAATGGGTTTCTCCGATACTCATCACTATCGGTAGAGCCACAAACAGGCTCTTAAAATATAGGCTCAATCAATCAATCAACATTTATTTGTAAAAGAAATCTTGCTATGACCAGAAATCAATAAATTTTGAGATTATAGGTACAGACTCATCTCCACATGGAATACTCCACGCCTCTGTGGATAAGACTTGTGGATCTACCATTGTCGCTCGGTTCTCTAAGCAGGCTGCTTTTCGATTATTTTGGTCTGCACACACGAAACAAGTTCAATCTTATCGTAAGTTCTGACTTCGGCCGCTTACGGAAACCTGCCGCGCTCCACTCAAGAAAATACAACTTGTGATATGCATCGGCATATATTGGTAGATTACCCCAACACTGTTTTACAAATTTACCTAACGATAGATTAATAATACTTAGAATATTCAAAAGTTTATCCAGAATATACGCCTTCATGTGAAAGTTTTCAACATGAATTCACATTTAACTTAGAAATGGACCACTTAGTCTTTTCCTATAGCTGCGAGTTGACTAAATGCCATTAATAAAAAATTTCGTAGATTCAAATGGCTTTGAATCTATCATGCTGGTCTAGAAGACTCCGAAACAATCCGAAGATCTAACAACAGGTACCACACTCGGATGATAAAGACAAATAAATTTGATTGAGTCCTTTTAAAACCCAAATGTCTTCAAAATAAAGTGCAGCAAGTAAAGGCCAAATAGCGCGTGGTTCCTTCGATCAAATATATTCGAAGCATGGCTCCATCATTACGTAGACATGTTAGTTTGACGGACGACAAGTGAGCACGGCGTTAATTGCATCGATTTCCATAATTCATTGAGATTGTAATTACTTTCAAAAGCGGCGCATGAGGTAATGCAATCTGGCAACATGTGAATGATTTACGGTAGACAACTCACTGCTAACTCGTTCATCTAAATTGGTGGAGCAAACTGTATTTACAAATTCATTTTGAGTATGTATTGTTTTTCTTCATTGTTGCTACCATAAATATGACCACAACTCTATGTGTGCAGTAGCATTTTAGATTATAAATTGTTGATAGTGAGTACGTTGACTAGACCAATAATAACCTGTGGTGTTACTGACGTCAGGTGATAAAATTTGATCAACCACGTTGAACAGTCAAGCCTTGATGGGGTGACTCAATCTGGCAATATGAACAGCTTTTTGAATAGAAAAGTACTGGAATATATTACCATACATAAGTTTCAACCGGCCGGCCAATTTGTAAGGAAATGTAAAAAATTTAGTTGCATACTGGGAGCTCAATATTTATTTTTATTTGTATTAACCCCATAGGAAAAGTTGTGCATATTGCCGGTCTGAGTCACCCCTTTAAGGGAACGAAGGATTAATTTACACGCTGCATAGGTCACTCAAGTCAAACCTCTGTCACAGAATTAAGATTAGTTCCCACATACCTCAGTACCTGACTAGCATCTTACAGAGGAAAAATGTCTATTTCCAAGGGATTTACAGTTCATCATCAGCCTATACTCGTCCACTGCTGGACATAGGCTTCCCCAATTGCACGCCATCGAGATCTATCTTTGACTGCTCGCATCCAGGTCCTGCCAGCCATCTTGCGCAAATCATCACTCCACAGTGCCTGAGGACGTTCTACACTACGTTTGCCGATTTACAGTTAACGGTACTATACAGATGATACCTGGTAAACAGTATTGATAGAAACGACCTCTCAATGTTGTAAAGTTGTCTGTGTAGCGCATTGTTGCAGCTTCCAGTTTTATTATTATTATTTCGTTTAGGTAACACGGTCAGTCGACCATGCACCAGCATCCAGTAGCCATTGCTGTCGGCAGTCGGCTGCGTGGGAGGAGAGAGGAATGCTGGCAGCTCGTGTTGCGAGTGAGAACAATGTGTTGTACAACGCTGGCGATCGGGTCTCACAGCTGGTGTCGTAGGTAGGTACGTATGATTGTCGTTCAACTTGTTTGAATACTTGTGGTACTAAAAAATAAAAACAAGTTCAACGACAAACGCAATATTTTAACATCGGAATCAGAGTCCATCGTAGAATATAGACCCGCAAGAATAAAATGTGGATAAAAAATAACCTCTCACCATACCATATTGTTATACCAGAACCATATCATATAGTTCATTCTTAAATCTATCTATAATGTAAGAACTGTATTAGATTTCTTATGTTATTTCTCTTTGCAGTCATAACTTCATGTATTTTTCTCCATGACACTGGTAATTATATTTCCATAAACGCAGTGTTTTATCTTAGTGATTGAATGGATTACAAGTGCTATTACTCTGTCCATCAACTTATATAAATAGTCGCTCAGCTATTCTCGTTCTAGCCAATTTATCTGCCATATCTGACAGTCCTGACAATTTGAATATGGAGCAAACCAAGAAAATTTTCTAATTGGGGAAGCAAAACTTTAGAATAATATAGATAATTCTTTTTAAATATTACATATCAAAGCTTGATTAATTCTTGTGTCTTTTAAATTTAATTACCTATATGTAGAATATAAACTGTTCAATCCCAAAAATAGCTGTTACAATCACTAGTGAACTATTCAATAGTGATGGTCACAGCAATAAATTAAAAAATGTTTCATCATCGTGCCAGTAGCAGCCAGCAGTCATAACGTGCAAGATCACGTCGTCTATCATCCAGAGCCTCATCATTACTATCAACATTCTACGTCTCTTTCTGACTCTCTAAAAATGGAAACGTGTAAATGAGAGAGATATAGTACCCATTAGGCGGACTGTAGTGGACAAAATGATCACGTGTAATGTGTTCATCTACAGTCGGTACTCACGATCCCGACCGAATGTAAAAAGAAACTGTTTTCTTATTTGATAAAGATTAGGGCGTGTATTAATTGAAAGCATTCGCTGAGGCTCAAATTTCTAGAAGTTAGTTTGAAAACGAGGAAATGGTTTGTTTCCCGCAAAAAAATAAATGCAATGTACCTTTAAAAACTAAGGTGATCGAATTATAAGTAAGTTTGTTTTTATTTTTTATTTGTGTGAACAATTAGACAGTTCTGGTGGCGTCAGATTTTTCTACTACACCATCACCTTAAGAAGACGGATTATAATTTCTTCCGAAGCAAATCTATAGTACTATTACTTATTCTGTGGCATGACATATTCCTAGCGGTAATCATGCACAATCTGTTCATGTGTTTAATATGCTAAAGCGATAATAATACGTACTCTCACTGAGCCGTCAACCTTAAACTGGATTAAATTTAAGCCTTTGGAAAATACGTACGTAAACGCCGTGTTGATAAATGATGTCGGAGTAGGAAAAATAACATAGTATTTTTTTTAAATGTTGATATCCTGAAAATTATTATGACATGTAAAATGAGCTTTTTATGTCATGCTAAATATTCAATGCCTCCTAAAGAACTCTTTATTAATGAAAAACTAAAGTCAATGTCTTCTATCTGCACCCACCATTACCTCAGTTGATATCCTCATATCCTTTACCAACTAACTAGCGCGCGTCTAATGAATCAAAAAGCTCGCGAGTGAGCTTTTGCCTCAGCTTTTTGCTAGTTAAAGCGTTGATGCGCAGTTCCTAGTTGAATCGTAATATCTATGATCGCAGGACATGACAAATGTCGCTGCGGGCGAAATGGAGAATATAAACTTTGACCACTGTAGAGAGCATATAGTCAAGTGTAGAACTGATAAACTGGTAAAATATAGGGTTACTTAAAAATAACTAAGAATAACTAACCTAAACAAAGGTGCATAATGGAATACATCGTACAAATACAACTCAACCTTACAAAGAATATACTCTATTACTCTTAAAGGAGGCGAAGCTGAATGTAGTTTTGACCACAAATTATCTTTAATTTATATTATGAGGTATGTTTACTTGTGCAATCATTAAAGAGTTAAAAATTCACACTTTATAAATTTTATGTATGCCATGTGGTTCCCGGTAGAGTAGACTAGTGTGACTCCAAATCATCCCGAGGATGATCTAAAAGCTGACTCAGGGAACACAAGTTAAACAAAGCTTTTAAACGGAAAAGAGAGTGTAGGCTAAATCCTCTGACTGCTCTGGCTATTATATGGCTCTGTACTTCTGCAGTGGAGACTAAAGAAGGCCTGATGATGAATTTTCATGTGCTTATGTCTTAGATAACAATGCATCTTTCGTCGATGCATTAAAAGGTGTGTGCACATAATAGAGCTATAATGCTTACCCAGATTAAACCAATGGGGTCAGAACAAAGTTCATAGGATGCTCTTCAGATAATTGATGAAACAAAACAGTCGGATGGATGCGCTCTTCAATCTAAACACCGCTAATGGAATGCAGAACCATTACGTCTCAGATACAATGTGTTTGCAAAGATTTACGAAAAGAATAAAGACTGATCGCGGCCCGCAAAAATCGTGTTATGGTCGGGCGCTTTATAACGGTGTTTTCAGTGAAATGCATATATAGTGTTCAAAGTTTGTTATATTTTGGATTAAAGGTTTCACATGACTTAACTGTAGACTGGAGAGTCCCTAAAATTACGCAGAATATGGATTTGGAGTAAGGGCACTACTGTTATCAATGAGCAATGGAGGTTTTATGAAATACTAGCTGTAACCCGCGGCTTTGCCCGCTTGATATATAGCCTGTTTTCTTCTCAGTACAAAAACCTATGTGTATGCAAAATTTCACGATGATTGGTTTTGTAGATAGGGCGTGAAAGCGTAACAAACAAACTCACTTTCGCATTTGTAATATTAGTTAGGAATTAAGATTACTCAACTAGATCGAGGCATTCATATGGCACAACTGTAGACGGTTGAATATCGTCTTTACTTTTTACTAAAAGATTTGGCAAATGATGTTGCTATTCGCGAATTGTAATGGCTCAGCATTGACGAGTCAATTACCTGAAGTCGGACGAGTCACGAGCAGACGCCGCGGCGCGGCCTTGGCGGAAACCGAAGTATCGACACTGATGTCAATGTTCGGCGGTGGATAAGGCTGATATGGATGGACTAGCAATATTCCCACGACCCCCTTACTTATAATGGACTTGTGTAGATTTGTCATCAGAAGCTCCCACGAGGCTATCAAAGCACATACGCCATCTTTAATGTCACCTGTTAAAAACTATACCGTACAACACCGGTACGTAGTATCTCATGAAACTGGACATTGGTAGAATTACTAAAATCTTGGTGGAAGCCATAATAAGAAAGAAGAAAGAAAGAAAACCTCCAGTTATAAATTTCAATTTTATGGGTTCAGTATTTTTGACTTGCGTTGATACAGTGAGTCTGTCAGGTTTGCCTTATATTAGAGATAGAGTACATAATTTGTCGTAGGTTCCACGTTATGCAAAGCTTGCTACAACTTAGTAAATAGGTTCTGTATCACGAGGGTGAGGGTGGTTAACGGTCTGCCTACTTTTTCTCCGAGTATGAAGGGATCACTTGCATTGGGAGGGAAAAAATGTAGAATGTATCAGATGATTCTATGACTGCGCGAAACCTAAATTGCCTCATAATTGCAGTAAAAGTTTTTCAATATATGTCTTAGACGTTTTGATACGTCAGAATAATACTTAGTTTACTTTATAAACTGCTTAACTTTTGATCATCCTCGATCAATGTCACTCAGAAGAACCCAATCGTAAATCTTGGCTCATGCCGCCCTGTGCTCTATCAGTGCGCCTTGTATGGAATCAGTACTTGATATCTACGAAATAATTAGCAACTTTTCTCTGCAATTGCACTACCCACTCGGCAGTAGGCACTGGCTACTATTGGTCATTATACTAACGAGGTCGGCCAATCACGGCGGCTGTCAGGCTGAAACTGGGGCACGCGTCACGCGTCACGCGGCGCGGCACTCCCCGCGATCGGAGATAAGAGCGCGAGTGATAGCGAGGACAGCACAGGTGCGACTGTACTTACGTACTTTTTATATTCTACTAAGTTGACAAACAGGCATACGGCCCACCTGATAAAAAGCAGTTATTGTAGCCTTTGGATGCCTGCAATACCAGGAGTGTCACTCGCGCGTTGCCGACCCTAAAGAAATCTTTTCACTCCCTTTAATTAATTTCCCTTGGCAATGTGAGATTAGGAGCGAATACTTAAAATCGGTAATTAATCTTCCCAGTAACATATTGGGTTCTGCAATCTGTTATGCAGGGTATTATATTCTATTCAGGCTAGCGTCTTGGCAGTCCACTTTCTGATTTCTTGCATTATTTGTTTTTGTTTGTTTTTCGTGTGTGTAAGTTGCCAACACTGGTGTCAGATTTTTCACTACTAATGCTGCCTAAGGGCATCTGACATAGCTTGAGACTGCCATCAATGGTAACAGCCGGGACCTACGGCTTAACATGCCTTCCGAAGCACGGAGGAGCTCGACATATTTTTTATGCACTTGCGGTCACCCATCCAAGTGGGGGTGACCGCAAGTGTTAAGTGTAAGAGAAGAAACAATTAGGGTAATCTTAACAACCTGGCAATATTTTAATGATGGAATCAGAATCTATTCAGACTAGTGCCTTCTCTGTCCACTTTTTAAATTTTTCATAGCAAAAATAACGTGTATTAATACAAAATTTATCTTTCACCTTTTAATGCAGACTACATGAAAAGGGAAATATAACCTTAACCTTATATCACTTCAGGTGTAGTTACAACGATAATTGTTAACTCAAATGTGTTTTACTAAATGTTATATTGGAAAAAGGGCAGTATAATCTAAACATCGTTTAGACTTATATCAACTTACATAGTTTAGTATAATACTATATATATACACTATATATAATAATTATACTTATACAAGTATCGCGTTGCGTTAGTCGAGTTGCTACTGCAGACTGTTACCATTGTGCCCGTTAGATAGTAACTCATTTAGAGTAACAGCCACCTCGTAAATCAGGCCCACAGCGCGACAAGTGATATAAAGTATCTTGTTAGTGGTAATTAAATAAATTCACACGCTGCGAGCCTGCTCAGACATTGTATAATCCCGTCGTAAGACAATCCGCGAGAACCGCGCCGTACATCTTAATGCAAAAGGTATTGTCGTGCCAATCGAACCGGATTGAGAGCCAGCGGATTGTATTTGTAGTAATATTTAAGATCCTATATATAAGATACCTATTTTGCTTTGAGAAGCATATTTTTACAGTATGAGTAGCATTCATAAACTAAGATATTGTCACACTCGGAACCATGATCGTTGATGCAACATAAAGCTCGTGAATAGTTTCCTATATTAGAGATCTTAACGCAAATCTTTTTCATAAAACAATCCTCAGGAAATGATTTCATCAACGACTGCAGTCGTTTTTATAAGAAAACATTCGTAATTCTGAGAAAACACCAAATATGGTTGACGGGAATAGTTGGCATTCGCCGCATGCTCCTGTAACGACCGCCATGTTTTTGTCCCCACAATATTTACTTCTTCGCAGGAGACGTCTCAATAAGGTCATAATTGTGAGACGCCGGACGCAGTACATTCTCAGACGCAATGTTTGTTTGGTTTGAGACAGTTTATTTTTTAGATAGACAATAGAAAAGTACAGAAGTGGCAAATAGTTGTTTATTCGTTACACACATAACATGAACGAACGAAGAAATTAAAGTCTTATGCCGACTAAAAATTATTTATGAAAGACTTATTATAAATTATGCAACTATGCATCAACTTATCTAAAAATAACAGCTCCGTTGTCCAGCAGTCGTTCACATTGTTAGTTTTGACGAAGGTTAAGCACCACTGGCATGATAACATTTAAAATTGTAAATACAAGCTATATGTATATCAAGCTATTTAGTGTTTCATATGGCATTTTGAGCAGTTAGTTTTTGGCTGTCGTTGTAAAATGGCAGTTTTTAAGTTTCGTTCGCATTAAAAATTCGACACCAGTGTTGGCCACTGCCACACACTAGAAGCAAAACATTTGGAAAGTAATTTGCCAACCCTACATACCGCTCATTCCGATCGGATTCCGCCAACGCGTCGCGCGTCCGTCGCGGGCGCACACCTCGCCGACTTTTTGTCGCGTGCCGGTCGCCCGCCTGTCGGAAACTCATTATAGCCGAGCGAAAAAACCTAGATCTATGGAGTGTAAAGGTATAGAAAACAAGGTGGTACCCGTTATGATCCTGATGGAGGTAGTATTTAAGGGGAGATTGTTAAAAATATCGCCTCCAAAAATACTCGTAAATCAAATTGTAGTTTACAATCTCACCAAAATAACGCAGTTTTGCATAGTGCCTGCAATAGATTCAACTCGAGTGAAGTGCGCATTATAGAGTCTAGTAAAAAGCGGAACTTTAGCCCAAGAATAACAGGTTCGATGCAAATTGCATCTACTGTCAAACGGTCTTTACAAAAATTTGTGGGAGGCCTATGACAAGCAGTGGCTAATATGATAATTTACTGTCTTTTGTTTATATCTCTATAGGAACACTTCAAATTCCATCACTTTTTCATGAGTTATTCTCCTTGCCTGTCAAGGAATTGAGCGAAAATCTAAGGAACCACATTGATAGGCGATGCGGCTAGCAACACATTTCTATTTTCATTTCGCTTTCCACCTTTACTCCCACTACGATGCTAAACGTGGCCTGTAGGTTTTATGACCTTGGGCTCTGTCTACCCCGCAAGGGATAAATACGTGATAGTATGTATGTATGTATTGTCCTTGCTTCTACACTCCATACTAGTGACAAAACCTGGCTCTTTGTATATGGTTGGTAATTGGCCGCCATCTTTAAATAGTATTGCACTTTTCTTCGTCAGACATAATACAGGACATTAGCGATGCTCATTAGATTCAAGAAATCTTAAGATGTGTTTACAACACAGCAAATTTTCTTAAGCTTGTATGACAACTTGAGTTACAAGAAATATTTTAGGTAAAATAAGTTTTTCAACTTTTAACAAATGTTTTTACGATAGTTTTCGTCTCAATTCTATTTATTACAAAGATTATAAAACATGCATAAATAGAATGAAGTGGCAATATCCGGACGAGAAAAACCCCGATTAATCTTAGTTATTAGAAAACTAGTAGTGTCATCTTAAAAATGATATTTAAAAAACATATTCTTTGCCCTAACTCGACTTGTAGACCTTGCTTGTTTTGCTCACTTTGTCAATTTGACCTACAAACTTAGGTTACAGAATAAGGTACTCAGTTTAAGAACAATACATTTAGGTATCTCAGAGACGCGTCTTAACAATCTATGTTCTTTTTACATCGTCTTTTTTCTATAATCCAAAGTAGCAAGAGATGTGGCGGAGGAATCTAAATGGAGATAATCATCCCGACTCCGGATCACGACGCTGTCCGCCATTACATGTTTTGTGGCCCCGCTAAATACTCTGGTGGGATGTTTATGGAGCCGAAGTATTCTATTTTTTTAACTACTAAGAAAGTTGACAAGCATAGTTACAAGCCGTGTTTGTACAAAGGGTTACCGAAGCAATCCTTTACTTTGCGGTCTTTCTATTCAATAGCTTTTAGCTTAGAGTTCTTCCTAAGAAAAAATTGTGGAAAAAGTGAGCTTGTGTCAGTATTTTCTTGTTACTCTTTCACTAATTATAAACTGATGAAAAAAAATCATAAAGACCGTCAACATGATTTTTTTTTAATCTAAAATATGAAAGAAATATTTAAAAACATTCTTTATAACTTCGCTAGCAAATTAATCTACGGTGTTTCAAGATTCTTAAATATAGGTATCTATGGACATTTCTCAAGTACGTCCTGCATTTTCTCTATCTAATATAAAGTCATCCTAAATGCCCACAACCGAAACTTATGTAGCTAGAAACTTGAAATTAGGTACAGATTCCTTTCATGATGTATGTTAGCACTAAGAAAGGATTTTTTGGAAAGTAACTCCAAGGGGTGACAAAGGGGAGTAAAGTTTTAAGTAGATGAAGTCGCAGAAAAATTTCTAGTTAGTTTAAATACTCCAATGCTCTTTAAACTTATAATATTTATTCAACAACAGTTAATCCGGAAAATATTTGGTTGCGCATTGCTTCTATGTATTTAGTACTTCATCAATTATTTTAAAACGTCATGCATCCCGCCTCGCCACTCACACCATTAATATTATTGCCACGCCGTACCATTACGGCAGGCGTGATAGATCACAGATCACACCTCTGCGATTGTTCCATTCTATTGTCTCTGGCCACAAAACCACCACAGAGTCGGACAATGGCTAGTTATTTTGATTGCGTTTGATGTAGATAAACAAAACGCATTCTATCTCTGACACTAAGAGGTAAGACTTGTTTTGGTTGAGCAATTTAAATGTTACTATTATCCTAGCTTTGATATCTAGTTATTTCGAATCATTCATTCAGATCCCGTGCTTAGTTATGTAACGATGCGCATGGATAACCTTCATGCTGCATCTTGCTTTTCACCTCATTTCCCAATCATCATCATCCTGTCCACTTTTATTTCGAAACATAATTCATTTTAAATTCCAAATTCTATTTTCAAATCTTCTTCACAGTCCTTCCTCATCACTCATTGCATTCCATTCAATTCCTTGGTCGTGATCTCTCGACCCTAGCTTACAGGCACTCGCCTACAATAAATATTATTTTACTAATTGTATTCACTACTACTAACTGTGTAACGCCTGTGTGAAACTTATTAAAATCCGTTATCTGAGTTGTGTTGTGTTCTCTCTCTCCGCTGAGCATTAATACCTTCATTCATATTCATGTTGGGCCTACTCTAACTAGCTGGGTGAGTAGGACCCGACAGTTATACGCAAATGTATATGGTACTTAGATTGTCTTATCCTTCGGCAAGCTTGAACTATTAAACCATTGTTAAAATGGATGCTTTAACGCTTCGCTAGTAGCCAATCATCATTTTAATTGAATTTAACAGTATATATTTGAATAATCCATGCTAACTTGAAAAATTGTTATATTGTTTTTAATCTATACTAATATTTTAAAGCTGAAAATTATTACGTCTGTTAACACTTCACGCTTCCAACATTAAGGCGCTGTAATTCACGCACTGCCGTAAAACGTCTATTTTTTAGTCGCGCAGTTAGCCTTATTTTCATGGAATACTAGCATGATAAAAATAGGAAGAACAGTTCAAAGATCAAAATAAATGATTATATCAAAATATTTTCAAAAAAATATTTAAAACCTAGGAAAATAAAATGCCAAAAAGCTATATCTAGAAAAAGTTTCGTCGCGAATTACTTAATATTTTCAGCGATAACCACCATTTTTTTTACATCTATAAAAAGTAAAACTTACTGAGCAAAATGGATACCTAAAAATATTACAATATTTTGTTATGATTAAGGAATTATTAAATTAAAACCGACAAAAAGCGGCCGAAATGACAGATACGGGTTCGAACTGAGATCGCCTACCGGCATCGCCACTTTTAACCTTATTTTATTACCAGTACGTACTATTATCGCGCGATTACCATTACGTACTATTATTATTAGGTGTTACAGCGCCTTAAACTGAAATAAATAAAATTACATATCATGGATCGCGGAAAATATTCTGCTTTTTGAAGGATCAACATTCATGCGCGTAAAGCCGCAGGCAAAATGTATTTTTATAATTTCTTCTATCAAATTGCTTAAGTATGAATGTGAACTTTGAAGTTCAGTGGCAACGGAAAGTATCGCGCATTTCGTTTAAAATGTCGCTTACGTACAATGGACTGATTTGGCACAGATTTTGCTATTGCAAATCTCAATGAACAATTAATATATGATGGTGATTCAGAGAGTCTGATGTGGCCTGAGCTGTCAGTACTTCACTGAAAGCAGTCGTCAAGGAGCCCGGCCTCCGTCGCTCGCCGCAAACTGACAGTCATCATTTTTAACGGCGAGTCGAGTGAATTTCAATCAGCGAGATTTGATTGATGGTTGCACAGTGCAATTCATTATATCGCTATAATTGTGTCTTGTTTTATTGTTATTGAGCTTAATTAGGTTGTCATTTAATTTATGTACATACATCTATTTAGGATTTGATGCTAATAATAAAAATTGTACGTATCATTGGTAGGAAGTTAAAGGGTGAGCTTTAGAAAATATTAGCATGAATTTATATTCTTTGAGGACCGAAATTTAGAGCACTCGCGTTGTTCTTCTTAACATTACGTGGATTTATAAAATTCGGATACTTATTTAAATTTTCATACAAAATAGCACAGTTTATTTTACAAGGAACAAAAAATTGGGGATTTACCCTAAATTTAGGACGTTTACTCTGTTTTGGTCACAAGGAAACCTATTGACCCTAACCTGCCTTCTGTGACCTTCCTATTTTAATAGAGTCATTTTGTAGAAGTTAAAGGGCTTATTTAGCAACTCGGGTGGGCGGCGTTCGGGAAACTGCATCGAATCTTCTCGTCCAACATTCCTCAGTGCCTGAAGACAAAAGTCTTCGAACAGTGCGTGTTGCCAGTGATGACTTATGGATCCGAGACGTGGTCGTTCACAATGGGACTAATTAGACGGCTCAGAGTTAATCAACGTGCAATGGAGCGAGCTATGCTGGGAGTTTCACTGCGCGATAGAATCAGAAATGAGGACATCCGCAGCAAAACCAAAGTAACAGACATAGCTCGCAGGATTGCTCGTTTAAAGTGGCAATGGGCTGGACATATAGCCCGGAGGACGGATGGCCGTTGGGGCATTAAAGTCCTGGAGTGGCGGCCACGAATAGGAAAGCGCAGTGTGGGACGACCCCCGACCAGGTGGACGGACGACCTTTATTAAGGTCGCCGGGAGTCGGTGGACTTAATATGCACAGGATCGCAATTTGTGGCGATTTATGGGGGAGGCCTATGTCCAGCAGTGGACGTCACTGGCTGATAGATGAAAGGCTTATAGGCAATTTGTAAACGGCGCGACTTCATGCTTTGAAAATGGTGCCGTAATGAAGGGGAAAGCGAGTTGTATTGATTCCAGTTCACTGAATATCCAAATTCATTCTAAGCTATTCCAAAGCTTGCCCCAAATTAACTTGATAAAACTCGATAGCTCAAAATCAAATACGCGTTTAAAAACAATTGTTCTAACTTAACCGTGTTTAATTGATATAATCTCTCGCTCCACCTTGCATCTTTAAAACCGGCGCAGGCGTCATATCGCGTGATATCCCGCCATCACTGATGACTCGATATGATAACTCGACACAACGCGTCCGGCGCACGTGGCGTCCGCACTGACAGCTTATTACAAACATCCGCCGCACAACTAATATGCAACAATGTAAACTTTAACTAAACTAATAAGTTGCAACATATAAAAAAATAAAATGTTATATAGCCTGTAACAGTCCAGGTAAGAATACAAATCATCATGACACCTCACACTTCAAAATCGGTCAAGCCGTTAAAGAGAGCCGGACAAAAGGAATTTTGGCAATATTTGATAATATGGTAAAAAATTAAGCTCAATCATTTAATCTCTTTATAATCTACGTACATTTTTTTTTCGACTAGTTTTGTCGCGAGGTTTTTGGTGGGAAGTCACGGGGTTCAGTTGTCGTTTGCCTTATACAATTTTGCAAATTGATTTAAGTGGACTTTGTAATATGAAATTGGTGTTAAAGTTAAAATAGACTGTTAAATGGACTCGTATAGATTTGTCGCCAAAATCTCCTACGAGGCCGCCAAAGAACATACACCATCTTTGATGCCACATACCGTACAACACCGGTACTTAGTATCTCATTATACTGGACATTGGCAGAATCACTGAAATCTCGGTGGAAGCCATAATTAAAAAGAAAAGAAGTTTTGTCGCAGTTTTAGGAATAAATGTCTCTCTATGTGTCTGAAGCGCCATACCAGTACCCAGTACTCACCAGTACTCAGATCACATCAATTAAACTGTGTGAAACAAACTCACTTTACATCAATAATATAGAGCGGATATCTCGCTATTACTGATGATAAGATTTCTCGATAGCGACACATCCGGCGCATGCGGCGTGTCTGTACTGACAGCTTGTTATATAAACATTCGTCGTTGCAACGATTTTAATTACAAAAACCTACTTATTTAGAAGTTGATCCGTAATGAATTTATCCATAAACAATTTAGCCAGTTTGTTGCCGCATCTTCTGCACTTCGCTTTGAAAGTGGTCTAAACTAAGCCATAAATAAATTATAGATGTCAACAAAAGATTTATTGTTGTAAAAATTGTAAACAAAAAATATGACAATTAATAAGTGTACAAAGAAACCTCTATTAAATAAATGTTTGAAATCTCAATCCCCTCACAAACAAAAAGTCCTATATGTTACAAACAGCTGAACTACTTTCGTCCTAATAATCAATAAATACATTTTACGGACAAATCAGACGGACAAGTTGCCTCAATTTCGCGAATTTGTTCAAAATCATAAGAGAATCGAAACCTATAGTAATCCCCGGTGACCTAAAACCATTAAATTCGCATGAGGTCTTACAAAAAAAGGTGAAAATGAAAATTAGTAGTTTTTTTATTTAAAACGATGTCAATTACTTTTAACATTTTATTTTTCTTTCGAAATAACAAAAAAGACTAGATTATGAATCATATTTAGTTGTGTAGTTCAAACTGTCGGGCTCGTTGATGTCTTTTGCAGGCAGCGCGACGTCGGTTGGTTGTATGTGCGCTTATTCCCACAAGTCCTACATCTTTGAGGCTGATATAATAAGTTTAATGCGGACACATTAAGGGCCTTAGCATTAAGCGTGGCCAATATATCACTTTATGTGGAGCATGGGATTACAAAATACAAAAAGTATAGATTTTTAGCTCATGCATACATTTATGTCTTTGTTACACTCACATTACTTAATTGTAACTTAAATAAAGAAATAAAATGTACTCAATAATTTTTAAATCTTTTGGATTGATAGATAAATTGGTGTTAAAAATTATATTCCCACATATTAATCTAGGTTGGTTCATATCATGAGTCTTTATTAAGTTTAATGTTGGCGGATCAATCAATCTTTAAATTGGAAATCATTACGTCATCATCCCATATAGTTTTAATGAAAGTATTTAAGAAATTTGATTTATTTTATTACTTCTTTATAGTCCTAAATCATATCAAATTTAAAAAATCCAATTACTGAATGCCCTACTAAATTATTTGTAGTATTATTAAAGTGGCCACTTTTGGCGGTAATAATTCGATCTCTTAATTTATCAAATTAAAAATAGTGAAAACTTGTACCAATAATACTACAGGTAATTTACCAGGGCATTCAGCTATTAGATTTTTTAAGTTTGATACGATTTAGGATTTATAGAATTAATTGCTGGGTAAATAAAGGTCCATATAAAAAAAATATTAATCTTACAAGAGAGGTTACTTTGAGGCGCCACAGACAAAGAAATTTTCCAGTTGGGGCTTTATATTGTACAGAACTCATATTGTGCGATTCGCATTTGGCCGGTTTTATGATTTTTAGTGCAAGGCTTCACATCTGCACTCTATTTACTTTATGTTAAGACATATAAATGCGTGTACGCAGTATGTTTGTTTGTGCCATACAAAGGCAATTATTACAGCGCGTCTAGGCCGGCTATTGTTGGAAGTAGGGCGATTATCGCCACGATACTAGGCGTAGCTACGGCTTATACTGGAAAATAAAAAGGCATAAGTATATTAAATAAATACCTCTTTATTATTTAATACAAACTCTTGAACTTCTATCTGAAAATTCAAACTATTTAATATTTAATTACAATGTTTTTACCCTTGACCACAGAAATATTAATATGCTAACGCCCCGGTGCAAGATATTGATTGCTATTTGTGTGTGTGTGTTTCGCTAAAGCGTCATAGTGCTTAAACGGTTAAACCAATTTGGATGTAGTTTTTAGGGTTACGGAACCCTAATAACTACATCCAAATTGGTATGTTGGTATAATTTATAGTAAAAGGGTCCCATTTACCACCACCGGTGGTGGTTTGTGGTTTAAAGGTGGTACTGCATAGACTTCGATGTCCGTTCGAACCAGGTTGTGGGGAAAATCTATTAACTAAGTCTATATTATAACTCTGTAGGACAAACACAACCTTTGCAGTAGATTGTGGTTTTCCCAATTCCGGGATCCCAACCAGCTGAGTTCCGCGTCAAGTGTCAAGGCCATAATACGCTCTGCCTGAGACTGGAGACTGGACACTCGAGGAAGAAGCGACGCCGAACGGGTTTCTTATCACGAAGGTTTCGATGATACAATGGTCGGTGCGGCGGTAAAACCCGTTACATGCAGATATTGGAATAAAACTGTAAAGTGCAATTTGTTTTAAATGGTTAAATCTACTTCAGCTGTTAGTTTTAGGGAAGAAAAAAGCACTTAATTTTTTGAGCCTTACAAAGTTATAAATAAAGTCACTTTCGTTGTCGGTTCTCTTGGATCTCTTAAACTGTTCAACAGATATTAATACTGTTTTTAGAAATAAATAGAGTAATTTATAAGGAAAGTTTTTAAGTATAATTCATTCCCGGGTGCAGCCGGGAAGGGTTGCTAGCTTTTTTTATATAAACTGAAATAATAGACTTGGACTCCTAGAATTAAGTACCATTAACTTTTAATGAAGCTATATGAGAAATAAGAATAATTTTATTACTTGCTTGTAATATTTCGCCTAAATACGAGGTCTTATAATGTGAAGTCACAGCTTTACAACATTAACATTTTATATTTAAAGTAAATAAATGTTTGTTTCAAAATGCAAAAGCTGCTGCTTATAAAATTTTACGAGTCGCGACTTGCTAATTAAATTACAGCCCCAAATTCAACAGTGGTCCATTAAATGAATTGACGATCCGTATCTAGGTGACTTTGGCTATAATCCACTTAGCACGAATTCTGTACACGTGAGGTTTTATTTTTATGAGACATGAGATCGATTCTCCCCGGAGATATTATTCGTTGTTTGTATTCTTCTGAGTGCTGGTAAAAGATATTGTCAAAAAAAAATTTAAACAACTTGTGCACTGTTGAGACAATGACGTCGAAATCAATTCAAATTTAACTATGAAAAAAAAAAACGAATTGTACGTTATGATTTGCTAAGTTGCAAAGGTTTAGATGTTGTAAGACATAGCGTTTAATGCTTCTCAAAAGACAGCAGTATAATATAGAAAATTTCAACTTAAAACAGGGTTTCCAAAATATTAGGTCCATTTAGACTACATTATTAGGAACTAGCTGATGCCCGCGACTTCGTTCGCGTGGACTTTTTTGACTCCGGCGTATTAATATACCTTAATACGAACTAAACATACATAAGAAAATACTTGTAGCAGTGTTATAAAATTGTATAGCATTGCGTTCTGTTGCTAAATACTGGAGGGATAAAATATAGGATTCTTTTAGACTTTTTGAGCTACCGACACTATAAGAAGAAGACTAATATAGCTAGCTCCAAGTCAGCTTGCGCTACTTCACCAAACTTTGAGGTATGGGTAGAGTGCCCTCAACCTATCACACATCTCCAAAGGGCCTTCGGGAGGGACGGACCTCTGCTTTAGGTGTTGCCTGTGTGTTCAAGGGTTGGAGAGACAGCAAACTCTCATGTTTTTCTGTATGGGCTGAAAACTACGTTGCCAAAAGAGGGACCGCTGCCGCTGGGCGGTCATCAGTAATATAAGCTAATCGTACTCTACGCACTCTTAGATCCCAGTGGAGAGTGTGACTCTGTAAAATTGTCGATATAAAATTTTACATGGTAGTATGTCAAATGTTCTAAATCTTCGATTTTTTTACCTCAACAAGAAATACTAATCAGGCTGAACAACTTTTGCTACAGCGTCAATTTTATATTTGCTATAGTTTAGCTGGACCATTATAATTCTGCGTCAGATGTTCCAAATCTTCAAATTAAATACCCCAACAAAAATGTTCATCAAGCTTAACAACTTTTGCTAAGGCTCCACTTTTATATTTCCTATAGTTCAACTGGAACATTATGATGCTGCATCAGGTGTTCCATTTTCCAAAATTATTTCTACCTTATATGTTGCCCTGGCTTAATAGCTATATAGCAAAAAAAGTTTCATTTGAATCCGTCCAATATAGCCGGAGATAAACGTGATCATACATACATACAGACAGACAGACAGACAGACAGACAGACAGATAGACAGACAGACACACAAGAAATTCTAAATTTTTTTTTTTGCTTTCTATTATTCTTTTTAAGTGTCCCTCTATCCATTTCAGTCAAAAATACTAAATGTACAGACAAATTATTTTTACTGTTTTATTATATGTATAGATAAGTCTAACTGTATTTTGTACAAAGAACTTTTGGATCTTGTAGTGGCAGTAGGGGCTAATAACTATAAAGTCTGATGTCTCATTTATCTGTAATATAAAACCAGTTCAAAAGAACCGCGCCGTATACATGTCTAATGCTACCAATAGTCATGACTAATTTAATTACAGTCGATTTATGGCGGTTTCCATGTACAGTGGTCGGGACAGAGGTCGCCGCGATCAACGAAGGTTTCAGCGGTAGGTACTGACATGTTACATAAGGTTAGAGCTAAAGCGATGAGTGTAAGTGATACTGTAAGCGGGGTTAAGGCAATCGTCTGTAAGTTTTTACAATTGAAGTGTGAAAATAAATTATATTTCAGAAATATTAGTGGCGATTTATGGGGGAGGCCTATGTCCAGCAGTGGACGTCCCTGGCTGAGAGATAGATAGATATAATGTTTTTAAATAATACAACATGTAGTGCATTTTATTCACAGTTCAACAACGAAATCTTCGCTCATCTCAGCTGGAATGCGTCAACGCTTCTCTGATTTTTTTGAAAGAAACAGCTGAACTTCACTATGCTGTAACGACGTTCAAGATAGTCCATAGTCGAAGAATATTTCGCTCTGATTTGTATTAACATATATTCCAGGTTTGGCGCTTCATACAAGCGGTGTGATATTTACTTATGCCTTTACTACAAACGAAACTTTACATCCTCCAATCCCCTCTACATATCCGAGTTCAGTATAGTATCAGAGTCATAAAAATTAGTTCAAGATTCAAAGTTTTTATTCAGCTAATAGGCCATCTAAGGCGGTTTTTCACGTCATTTCATAATTTAAATCATTCTAATTTACTTAGAAAAATGTTAAAATTAATAATTAGTGTTTAAAAGCTACAGACTAATAGCGCAACTACTAATAGTACAAATGTATGTATAAGAGACTGCTGTTTTTTGAAACCTTAAAGAACTGTTTTTTTTTTTGTACAACTAAGTTGTTTAGCACGGAGAGGTGCGGGGACGCCATATTGCGAGGGACGCTACGAGAATTTATTCTTTACGTTAGTCCCATTATTAATTATGTGACAATAATTAAATCTGCCTGCCGATCTCGTCCGCTTCCGCTCCGCGCCCTCCACGGTAGCGGCCTTACATTTGCCTTCGCGAGTCGTGATCTAAGCGGGCGGGTGTGGCGCGAATGGGGACACACATGAAACCTACGAGCACCGTATCACGAACGATTATCAGTTTTATGAACTTTATGTGATTTATTCCTGCCATACTGTTGCTGGCTTTTCGTATGTATAAGTGGCTAAAACTTAGTGCCTTTCAAGTTGACTTAAGCATCTTTAATAACTTATCCACCAGCAAACCAAAAGCGTCACGTGCATTCTGAAACCTAAAGGAGTTCGAGATATTTTTATGGCACTGGGCTGCGAATAGAATAACTATTCATAGCAACAGTTTCTGCGAAAATTAGAAAAGATCGATAGATATATGCCTATTGTCATAGGTAGTGCAGTTTGTGTAATTTTCTTCTCAACCCCAATTCTATTTTAAAACGAGATGCTTTTTGAAAACAAACGGTTTTCGGCTTAATCTTCGTCCGTTTGGATAGGTCACGTGTTTAAATATAGTACGCCTCAGCCTATTGTCGGTCTTGGCAGCAAGAGGTCTGCTTTTCAGATATAAAATTAGATTATAACTTTTTCTGGAAAATGATTAGGTTAAGTTTAAATAACTCCATTAATATGCGAAGAACATTTTTTCGTGTTTCCGCATAATAATTCTGATACATTTTGAAGCTACTTGCATTATAAGAGCTCGAAAAAATCCAAATCTAAGAAGCATACTTTAATAATGTGAGTTCTGAATTTGAAACAGTTGACACAAAAACTAAAGGTAAGTACTATCGTTTAAGTATCATCTTGGAAAACAGTACAGCGGCAAACGACTTCTCACATAATATACGGCGTTATTGATTGCTATGGACGTGGCAAGACGGACGAGGCAGTAGCCATGACGGATGGGAGGCTGGCCGGAAACACTCATCATTTTATGTTCCCGCGGCGATAACTCGAGGCGAAGAAAAACAACAGAAATGCTTTATTGTTAAAGTTATCTGCCGCTGAACGCCGCCGTCTAGCTTTAAGATATGACACTGCAACTTGTCTATACTAATATTATAAAAAAAAAGATTTTATTGTATGTTCATCATCATCATGATGATGATAATGATAAAAATGTTACTGATGTAAGTTGAGGGTCGGACGCGGAACAGTGTAATTATCCATTGTCCAAAGTCCAAGTGATATTCCCATAGACGAGTGTTGAATTTGAGCTTTGGTTCCTATTTTTTGTGCCTTGTGAAAAGTTGTTTATATTGACAGACTGAACGGACTTTTGACCTAAGTCGTCCTAATTTTACACTCCTAAGAAACTAACAAAAAAGTACCAGAAAGTGTTTGATAATCAGTATTGACAAAATTATTCTTACAAACTATAATAAAAACTCTACATCCACAACTTTTTGCATCGCTCGGAAACAAATATCTCTGATTTATGACCGAGCAAGCGCGACATCTCCGATATCAAAGTCGCATTTTTAAAAAGAATATGTTTCTGTTATCAAAACTCTGCAATGTTTGTACGTAAATACTGATTGTATTATTTATGGTATAATGTAATTGTGTACTTTATTTTGCATTCAATATAATATTTTTCTTCTCTCTTAATTTTCAACCGATTCGCGTTAAATTCGTTAATCACATAGAATTATTTGTTGATTTAACCATATTTTTATCAAAAATCAAAATCATAACGTTTATTCAGAAAATAGGCCTTTGCAGGCACTTTTTCGCGTCATATCATATTTAAAATTATCTTATTTATTAGATAATATGTATTTATTAATGGTTCAAAAGCTACAGACTACTAGCGTTAGTTTACTTTTAGTTTTTAGGGTTCTGTAGTAAACAAGGAACCCTTATAGTTTCGCCATGTCTGTCTGTCTGTCTGTCCGTCCGCGGTTTTACTCAGAGACTAATAAGTACTAGAAAGCTGAAATTTGGTATGGGTATGTATTTAAATCATGCCAAAAAAGTGGTAGAAAAAAATCATGAAAAAAATTTTTTTTATGGTAGCTCCCATACAAGTAAAGTGGAGGAGTAATTTTTTATTCGCTACTTACACACCGTGTGGGGTATCGTTAAATAGGTCTATGAAAATTATTGTAAGGTTGACAACACCATTTTTCGATTTAGGGATCCGTTTCCGAAATATTTGGTTTTAAAGGCAAATTTTTGTTAGAGGTACGTGTCTCCCCCCTCTATCTACTAAACGGTTATATATGGATACGTGAAAAAAATTACAGCAGTAGTATATATACTGAAGTTGAAAGGAAAACTATCAGAGCTGAGTACTAAGTACAATCTAAAAAAAATTATAGGCAACCAAACTTATAAAATGTATTCAAAAATGTAAAATTCCATACAATTTTCATTGTTAGATGTTTTTGGTCGTTAAACTGTGAGGTGCGAGTGTGAACTCAAACTTGTCATTCGCAACTACGGAACCCTACACTGCGCGTGGCCCGACACGCACTTGGCCGGTTTTTTTCGTGTGAGTTTGCTGTGATAACAGTCATGTCTCGAGGTCTACAGCTTGCAAAGCCAGTAATTATTTTGTGGAACAGAACAGTTAAACAGGAAAAAAACAAGTTCAATAAAGTCATGCCCGTAGGCGTGGACGTACTCGTGATATTAGGATTTGTTGTCCGGATGTCCGCGGCGGCGCAGGTAGAACAGGGGCTATAAATATGGCGGCCGATATCGAAAGTCTACAATGGCCGGTTAAGCAGATTCGAGAAAGTCATGAGTTGTCTGTTGTTGACTGTTTGCTTGTTAGCAAACACGTTTTTAGTTTTATCCCCACGACTTATTAAAATAAAGTAGAAACACTTTCATTGGACTTTTGATAACGTAAACAAGCAGATTGGTAGTCATCGAGTGAGATGGTTTATTCATAACGTTCATTAATTTCATTTCAACTGATATCAGACTGTCAGTCTGTTCAAATTCTCCATAATTCATCGCACATATAATATCTGATGTTCAATATTATTAATCACTTAGTATCGTACACCTGGAATTGATTATCTTGAATGCTCAGCTTTGCACTTTAAGGCGTTGGCCAGGCTGGATAGAATTACTGGTAAGATATAAGAGGCTAACTTGAAAGAAAATAACCCGCTAACAAGTAATACTAGCGACTAAAGACATTGTTAGACTAAGACTTTAGCAAAGAAAATAAAAAAACGAAATCTGATGCAATGATTACAAATAGAGAGGGTCGTACACAGTGGAGATATAAAAAAACCCGATGATGATGATGATTACAAATATAAGTAGCTTATGTTATTCAAGATTAGCCAAGAATTCTCACGATACCTCACACAAAAAACTTGTACAAGCATTTAAATGGTTACAATAAACTTGCATGTCTTCACACACCTTTGTTGGACTATTGGGTAAAAATCGTTCTTGAAGGTAAAACATGTTTCAAATACAGAAAGCCAGCAAATCAATCAAAATCAAGTCAATCGCGGACATCACTTGTCTTCGCCCGACAGTGAGGAGCGAGTCGACAACAACAGGAATGGCAAGACTTCTATATAAACTGAGGTAGACGAGCCTTACGACCAAATTCTGAAGCGCTCAAAGGGAGCTAATTAACACCGTTGCGCTCACACCTAAACTCTGTACCGTGAAGACGCCGTCGTCGTCACGTGCGCGACACGATTGCTTTTCAATGTTTGTTTCTTTGAGTAGGGCGCGTCTACCTCAGTTTATATAGAAGTCTTTGGAATGAGTGAACAACAGACTACACCTGTTTGTGATGAGCGACGTATCACGTAGCCGGCCGTCGACGCTGATCGATGTGCGTGTTGCAACGTGCAATTAAAATCATTTTACAAGGCAATTGAAACCATGAGTTTTAAATTTCTTTAGATGGAGAACCATCCATTAACTGGTTATTTACCTGTTTCTTATGAAAAACGTAAGGGTTATAAAAGTTTTGACGAAGCATGTTGTGGATAGTATATAAGTAACTAGCTGTTACCCGTGGCTTTGCGCGCGTGATTTATAGCCTATGTCCTTCTCAGTACCCTAACCTATGTGTATGCAAAATTTCATGATGATCGGTTCAATAGATACGGCGTGAAAGCGTAACAAACAAACAAACAAATAAACAAACAAACAAACTCACTTTCGCATTTATAATATTAGTTGGGATTGGGATTGGGATTGGGAAAGTTGGGATTTTGATGTAGAATCAATCATTAGTAGAATCATCGTTGTTGAATTGTTACTGTGTGACAATTTTGACAAAGTTTGTTAGGCTACTAAAATAATATAATAGGAAGTTTAAGTAAAGTTCACACGACTATCAAACAGAAGAAGGAGATGAGACATATCAAAACAAGTAATCCCATCCCAATCCCAATCCCAACTAATATTATAAATGCGAAAATGAGTTTGTTTGTTTGTTACGCTTTCACGCCGTATCTACTGAACCGATCATCATGAAATTTTGCATACACATAGGTTAGGGTACCGAGAAGGACATAGGCTATATATTACGCGGACGAAGCCGCGGGTAACAGCTAGTACAATAATATACGTCATTAAAATGTATTACATATAATTAAATATACAATCTAATAAGCAAATAACGACATAACTATAACAGATTCTGATAACCTAATTTATAACTTTGTTACGTTCATTTAGTAAAATTGAGACCTGTATTAGAAATTCAGGAAGTAATATATTATTGAATTATTGATTAATTAATTACTTTTACAGGTATATTTCTCTGCAGCAGGAGGGCAGTCCTGTTACAGCTGTATCATTTGTATGGAGACATAAAAAGCGAATGCAGATTTTACTCGCTAGTTTTATGTAAATAAATAGTTCGATTTGTTATGTAAATGGTAAGTGCCTCGGTGCGCACATTATTGCCAAACCGAGAATGAGCGCGCTATAAAATAAGCATTAAGAGTGTTTACATTCCATTTATTTGCATTTAGTGCGGTCGCAATGTCGGTGATAGTAATCACTTTTGACATACATTTACATAGGTTAGGATATATCAAGATTCAATCGTTTATTTAATATAGGTTTCTTTGAACACTTATTAATTGTCATACTTGTGCTTACAATTTTTACAACAAAAAAAATTGTTGACGTCAATAATTTACTTAAGGCTAAGTTTAGGCCGCTTCCAAAGCGGAGTGCAGAAGAAGCGGCAACAAACTGCACAGCGCATTTTCTCCAAGCGACGTCAACTCATATAAACAAGATATAAATTACTAGATTTATTTAACACTTACTCCCGCTTGTATTTCTGTTGTGTGTAAGAATCACTTGTTACCGTTATGTATTTTAGCATTAGGTTTGCGAAGGTGTATTCATTTTGGTTAGAAATAACCTCTGTAACGCGAGGTTTCTTTTAGCACCCCGCATATGTAGCAAGTAGGTTAGTCGATGTAGCTATCTCGCTCTCGCCGCATAGCGCTGTCTCGCTCGCCCGCCGCGGGCGCGCTTTGCTTGCAGTACAAACCTCAGTCGGCCGGCGCAGCTCATTCGTAGCGGGGGGCTGCGTCTGTGCGTTCGAATCGAAAACTAAATGTCGGGATCCGAATTTGTAAAAGTTTTTTGGTTTCAATACATATATTGAGTGCATCCCAGTCTTTTTTACTATTTCTCCCGGCATCACCCGTTATATGTGGCGCCCATACGTAGTGGCCTAGTGTCAAAAAGAACATTCGAGAACCCACGCGCTGCCCACGCGACGCCGCGCGATTTTTCGCATCCCAAGTTCCTGTGCTATGTGACGGACGGTCAAGATGGCGACGACGCGTTCTAAAGCCGCCGGCCTTTCTAAGGCTGGTAAAGGAGCGGCTGCGAATGACGGCAGCGAAACAGAGTTTGAGGCAGCAGCGGAGAACCCGATCCGCGAGGATTCCCCGGGCCCAACCGCTGCCCGTATTCAGGAGCCCACGGCTGTTTACAACCCGGAGCGGCTCATAACCAGGATGATGGAGGAGTTCACCCGCACGCAGGCGGAGCTGAACAAGAGTCTTATAGAGGCATTTCAACGTCGTGGTGACGGAGGATCCACCACGGCCCAGGAAGAGCCGGTTGCATCGCCGACTCTGCGACCGGT
Source organism: Rhodophaea formosa (assembly GCA_963082605.1). Lineage (NCBI taxonomy): Eukaryota > Metazoa > Arthropoda > Insecta > Lepidoptera > Pyralidae > Rhodophaea > Rhodophaea formosa. The sequence continues at coordinate 107,612 of OY720226.1, forward strand.
GGCCCAAAGCACGGCGCGACCCAGCTTAGGATACGCGCCTGTGACGAGCGGGAATTTTTCTCGCTGCACGGCTCGATTCGACGGCAGCTTGAACGACCCAGAAGCACTGGAGGCATTTGTCGAGTCTTTGGAGGTGTACAAGGAGTGTGCCGACGTATCGGATGACCACGCGCTGCGCGGTCTGTCTATTGTGCTAGAGGGGGGCGCCTTGGTCTGGTGGAGAGGCGCCCGCTCAGGGATTACAACCTGGCCCGAGGCAATACGTCGTCTTCGCGCGGCCTACGGAACACCGAAGCCCGCGTATAAGCTGTTCCGAGAGATGTTCGCCGCGGAGCAGAGAGAAGATGAACGAGCCGAAACTTTCGTGTGCAAAATACGGGCCGTAATTTCTCAGTTACCGTATGAGTTGCCGGAATCTGCTCAAGTCGATATAGTGTACGGTTTACTACACCGACGAGTGCGAAAACGTGTCGATCGCGAAAGTGTTAATAGTATCGAAAGGTTAATACAAAAGTGCCGGTATGTTGAAGATGCCGTCGCTGAGGTTTGTACGCAGTCAAAAGCGCATGTAAGTACCTTCCCTTTTAGTAAGCCCGGTCATGGAACCGGCAGTAGTGAGAACGCGGTAAACACGGCGACCGCGAGACAGAACGCGGTAACACCGCGTTCGAACAACAGAACGCGGTGCGTTGTATGTAAAATTCGCGGTCATACAGCTAATGAGTGTAGAAATCGGTTTATCGAAAAATCCGATACGAAAGTTAGAAACGAGGCGTCTTCGATTCGTTGTTACGGGTGTGGCCGACCCGGTGTTATAAGATCGAAGTGTGGTTTTTGCACGGGCAATGAAGTAAACAAGTCCGATAGTAAAGTAGGTACGCATAAACATGAGTCGAGTTTTAATTCCGTTACTTTTAGTAGTGCTTCGTTTAGTAACGAGTTGCTAGGTAGTGTAAGTCACCGCCAGTTAAGAGTTTTTGATAATGTCGGTCCCGTACCTAGATTTGCCACCAATGTCATAACACAGCCTACGGTTGATATAGGTATTTTAGGTCATTGGGGCGTAGCCATCGTTGACACTGGGGCCACGCACTGTATCGCGAGCCCCGCGCTTTATGGTATTATGGTACGAAGTGGTATAAAATTTGTGGAGGAATACCCCACCATACGTCTGGCGGATGGCTCGTGTCAGAAGAGACGCATACTCTGCGCCGATGTGAGCGTGCATATGGGCGATCGCAGTTTCGCGACCAGCTTCATGATTGTGCCTGGGGGCGACACCAAGACGCTGTTAGGACTCGATTTCGTCATCGGAGCAGGTATGGTGTTAAACATGGCTGTAGGTACTTGGTCTTTTGCAGATACGCCAAGCCAAGTGTACGATTTTGCTAGTAGCCGTAAAGCGGTGATTGGCACACAAGAGGAGAGTGCGCGCCGCACACCCCGTTCGCGTAATGACGTTGGTAACGCGCCGCGGGAGGCCGAGAGTGCTCGCCCCGCGCCGCGCGTGCACGGCAGTGGTGAACACGCGCCGCGGGAAGCCGAGAGTGCTCGCCCCGCGCCGCGCGTGCACGGCAGTGGTGAACACGCGCCGCGGGAAGCCGAGAGTGCTCGCCCCGCGCCGCGCGTGCACGGCAATGGTGAAAACGCGCCGCGGGAGGCCGAGAGTGCTCGCACCGCGCCGCGCGTGCACGGCAATGGTAAACACGCGCCGCGGGAGGCCGGGAGTGCTCGTCCCGCGCCGCGCGTGCACGGCAGTGGTGAACACGCGCCGCGGGAGGCCGAGAGTGCTCGCTCCGCGCCGCGCGTGCACGGCAGTGGTGAACACGCGCCGCGAGAGGCCGAGAGTGCTCGCCCCGCGCCGCGCGTGCACGGCAGTGGTGAACACGCGCCGCGGGAGGCCGAGAGTGCTCGCACCGCGCCGCGCGTGCATGGTATGGCGCGTGCATAAATTAAACCATTGAGATCGATACCAGGATAAGTGATGATTTATTAGAAATGCTACTCATAACTTATATACTAAGGAAATATACATAGGTATCGCATTGGTAGGGGAGATCGCTGATTTAGGAATACGTGTATATTCTTACGTGATGTACGTGTCTTGCTAAGTTAACAATATTTAAACACTTCCTGCAGGTACATCACGTTCGTATTCCTAAGGTCGCAATAGTACTCCCCCTTTTGTGAAAAATAAAAACAATTAACAATAAAATTAACGAAAAATTCATAAACTGTAACAACAATAAATTAACAAAAATGTAAAAACTGTAGCGAATGCAAATATGCATAGTGCACGTGCTGAAAAACGCTGTGTAGGCAAATATTTCTGCGCGGCAAATTATGCGTTTATGCATTGACATTGACCCTGTGAATCGTTTTTTTTTTTCCTTATACATAGTTGGTAGATATTGCAAACTTCTTATATCTCTTAATATACATTTTGTCAATATGGTCTTGATGAGCAGTCTGAGCTTCTCGTATACGTTTTCACTTGCCAGTTGCTTCAATCCCAGTGAGTCGGGAGATAATTTCTGCTCGTAGTCTTTCGTGAGACTGTAGAGAGCGATGTTGACTAGCGCCGATGGAAGGCCTGCCGAAATGCTCCGCTGAAGAGTGGCCACTCTATAAAAATTCTAATCGTGAGCTCGGCGGCTGTGTCGGACGCTATAATTGTCGAAAATAAACATTTTGGGTGCTCAGGACCAGGAGCTCGGTGCGTCGGCTGCTGTGGCCCTGGAGTATGACCCGTTTGCTGGCTTGCTCTTGAGACTGCTTGCTGTGAACCATTTGCTGCATCTTGAGAGACGTAATTTTCAGTTAAAGTAGTGCTTCTGTGATCGCCATTTTACTTTAATGTTTTCTTGTCAATATGTTGATCGCTGTTCCATCTTAAAGTTGTTCGCTCTTTTGCTTGCAGGCTTCAAAGTTATCAATTTATTGTCCTTGTTTGCCATGAAATCTATACCACTGTGTAAGTCGGTAGCAATTAGGCATTAGAACTTAATGATATCACGAAATGCGGTGCAAGATTCTTTGTTGCCAAATAAATTCTTCTTCAAATAATAGGCAAATATTTATATTCTTTCTCATTACGCCTTTTTTAACAACATACGGCCATCGGCGGCCTTGCGATCTTGACCTCGTTCAATTATTTGTTGTAGTTGCACTTTCGTTCGTTGTTGATTCCATGTAAAGTGATGCGATTTGTGACGTCAAATGCGTCATCATATAGATATCAGCTGTTCACGTTGCGTAATTGTTTCTATTGTATTTAATAATTTCGTTGATCCTCTGTGACATCATTTTCTTTATAATTCTGCCGCTCGCGATGAATTTTTCTACTGTGCATGCGCTTTCTTATTTTTCTTGAAGTTGACGGCTACAGCTTGCGGTTGCGCTGATATTTCCCGGATTTTTCTTTGCCTCGGGGCGGGGTTGTCCATTGTGGTTGCCTGGTAGTTCCTGTGCCTCCTGTTTTATAAGTTTATGACCGTTCAGCTATGGTGCAGGATTCGATCAATGAATCGTGTGAGCCGGTGTTGATTCCTTTTTTCAGCGTGGTTGGAGCCATTTTTGATGGTCCTTGTTGTCCTTGTGGTTCTGGTTACTGCCGGAGTTCCTCTTGCATTTTCAAACCGGTGAGACCCGCTTGTGGGAAGCCGGTGAAAATGTGCACGTTGATTTATTCGTTCTTCAGGCTTGCGTCGTTTGGGTCTTCGGTTGAGGCGCGTATCCATCACGTCGGACTACATCACGTCGGTTAGATCACGTCGGTTAGATCACGTCGGGGTCACCAATTATGGCGAGTGCGTAAATTAAACCATTGAGATCGATACCAGGATAAGTGATGATTTATTAGAAATGCTACTCATAACTTATATACTAAGGAAATATACATAGGTATCGCATTGGTAGGGGAGATCGCTGATTTAGGAATACGTGTATATTCTTACGTGATGTACGTGTCTTGCTAAGTTAACAATATTTAAACACTTCCTGCAGGTACATCACGTTCGTATTCCTAAGGTCGCAATACATGGCAATGGTGAACACGCGCCGCGGGAGGCCGGATGTGCTCGTACCGCGTTGCACGTGAGTAGTTATGTTGAACACGCACCGCGGGAGACCGAAAGTGCCCGCCCCGCGTCATACGTGTACGGTAGTAGTGATCGCGTGCCGCGGGAGGTCGAGAGTGCTCGCACCGCGCCGCGCGTGAGTATTGATGCCGATTGCGCGCCACGGGATGCTGAGAGTGCTCACGCCGCGCGCCCAATTACGGATTACGTTTACTCCGCGTCGAGTTCGAATGAATACTGTCGCGCCGCGCCTCAGGGAGAGTTTGCGCACTGCTCTCCACAGGTGAGTGAAGTTGACTGTCGCGCGTTATCGGACTGCGACAGCACCAAGCTCGCTTTGCGAGATGATGAAGGATCAGGTTTGTCAGCGAATGAGAAACGAGCACTTAATCTTTTTCTTATGAAGAGGAGGGCCCAATTCAGCGACAGAGGCCCAGCGACGGAGTTTGCCGTCCATAGGATCAAGGTGAAGGAAGGACAAGAGCCTATTGCCAGTCCTCCGTTTAGGTTGTCTCCGAGCCGCCGAGACGCGCTCAGGAAGGAATTGGATCAGCTGTTGGCTGATGATATCGTTGAAGAGTGCGAGTCCCCCTGGGCTTCAAACGTCGTGCTTGTTGCCAAGAAGGATGGCAACTATAGGGTATGTATAGACTACCGTAAGTTGAACGCGGTGACTGAGCCGGACAGGTACCCACTCCCAAGGATCGAGGATGTGCTGCACGCGGCCAAGACCAGTGAGTACATGACGACCCTCGACCTTAAATCTGGCTATTTTCAGGTGTCTGTCCACCCTGAGGATAGGGACATGACTTCTTTCATCACGCCGCACGGTACGTTCAGGTTTAAACGCATGCCGATGGGGCTGCGCAACTCTGGAGCTACGTTTCAGCGCCTTATTGATCGGTTCAGGTCAAATTTGAAGGGAGTATCTCTCATGGCCTATTTGGATGACCTGGTTTTGTTGTCCCCAGGGCCTTTTGAAAGGCATTTAGCAGACCTGGAAGCTGTGTTTGATCGATTGGCCATGTTCGGGTTGAGAGTCAACCGGGCAAAGAGCCATTTTGCGCGGAGTTCCGTGAAGTTTCTGGGGCATGTCATTACTCCAGGAGGCCTCCAGGTGGATCCTGATAAGACTGCAGCCATTTCAAGGATGCCTGCCCCACGTGATATCAAGCAGTTGAAGTGTTTCTTGCAAACTGCCAACTGGTTTCGCAGGTTTGTACCCAAATACGCGGAAGTCTCGAGGCCGCTCACCAACCTTTTGAAGAAGGATGCTGCCTGGCGATGGGAACCTGAGCAGAAAGAAGCGTTCGAGAAAATAAAGTCACTATTGACCTCCGCGCCGATTCTCCGTCAGGCAGATGAGACACTCCCCTTTGTCCTCAGTACGGATGCCAGTGGTTATTGTTTAGGAGCTGTTTTGCTCCAGGGGGAGGGGTCGGATGAGCGGCCGGTTGAGTACGCTAGTCGCCTGCTCACTAGTGCTGAGCAGAATTATTCAACGACGGAACGTGAGGCGCTAGCGGTAGTGTGGGCAGTGACAAAATTCCGCGGGTACATAGAGGGAGCCGAGATCGTGGTAAGGTCCGATCACCAACCGTTGCGTTGGCTTATGAGCCTGCGTTCTCCTAGCGGTCGTTTAGCCAGGTGGGCCTTGACGCTACAGGAGTACAATCTCAAGATTGAATACGTGCCTGGCCGCTCAAATGCAGTGGCCGATACGCTTTCGAGGTTAGTTGAAGACGAGCCCGTAGAGCGCGCCATAGGTCTTGCCGTGGTTGATGTACCCTCGAGATGTTCCGCGGACATCCGGGACAACCAGATGAAGGACGCGGAGATACGTAAGATAATAGAGGATATGGAGTCCGACGCTCCGTTCAGGGGGAGAGCGTGGGCTGATCGTGGTTATGTAATCTCTGAAGGGGTATTGTACAGGTATGGACTCGAGGAAAGTGATAGTGACGAAGCGAGTTTGGTCGTTCCAGAACACGAGCGTGCTCGAGTTCTCGCTGAATTTCACGACGCACCAACTGCTGGTCATTTAGGGATTGAACGTACGCTGCATCGCCTTCGGTCGCGTTTTTATTGGCCAGGGATGCGCACGTACGTGGCTGAGTATATAAAAGGGTGTGTGCCCTGTCAAAGGTATAAGGTTGATAATAGGAAGCCGGCGGGTTTGTTACAGACACCGGCTATGTCAAGGAGGTTTGAAGTCCTGTCGGTGGATCTTTTTGGACCCCTTGTGGAAACACCTCGACGTCACAAGTGGATACTCATCGTTGAAGATGTCGGATCGAGGTGGGTCGAACTGTTTCCTCTTGAAGTTGCAACGAGTTTTGAGTGTGCCAAAGCTCTTGTCGAGGAGGTATTTATGAGGTACGGGGTCCCACGTCGCTTAATCAGCGACAATGGAGTTCAATTCGTCAGCGAGGTGATGCAGCAGGCGTGCCACGTCATGGGTGTTGACCAGGTGTTAACTCCGTTTTACCACCCGGAGGCCAACCCCATCGAACGTAAAAATAGGGACTTGAAACCCCAGCTGGCCATTCTCGTAGGGAATGACCACGCTGAGTGGGATGTTCATCTGGCCGCGATTAGGTTCGCGATGAATTCGGCTGTGACTGCCAGTACAGGGTTTACGCCCGCGTATCTCACTTTCGGTAGGGAACTGCGAGCGCCCAGTGATGCGACCACCGACATGAGAAGTATTATAGAATCTGACAATTTTGTCCCTAGTGTGACGCCTTATCTTCGAGGTTTAGCAGATAAGTTGCTCGATGCACGGGACGTGCACGAGAAGGCGCAGGCCGCGCAGAAACGGTATGCCGACGAAGGGCGCCGTCCTCCGCCCGATTATAAGGTGGGTGACCTTGTTTTACTAAAAACGCAAGGGGCTAACGATACAGGACGTGGCCAGACAGCGAAGTTCATACCACGTCGGGATGGGCCTTACAGGATTAGGACTGTGGTGAGTGACACTACTTATGGGTTAGAGAGTGTACAGGACGGTAGTTACGTTGGCAAATACCCAACCTTCGAACTTGACGCCATTTGTTGGTCAAGTACAGGCCCCAGTTAGGGAAAAGCGCAAGCGTGGTAGACCGCGCAAGTTTCCTAGTCAGAACGCGGGGGCGCATCGTTCTAACTAGAGGGGGAGGATGTAACGCGAGGTTTCTTTTAGCACCCCGCATATGTAGCAAGTAGGTTAGTCGATGTAGCTATCTCGCTCTCGCCGCATAGCGCTGTCTCGCTCGCCCGCCGCGGGCGCGCTTTGCTTGCAGTACAAACCTCAGTCGGCCGGCGCAGCTCATTCGTAGCGGGGGGCTGCGTCTGTGCGTTCGAATCGAAAACTAAATGTCGGGATCCGAATTTGTAAAAGTTTTTTGGTTTCAATACATATATTGAGTGCATCCCAGTCTTTTTTACTATTTCTCCCGGCATCACCCGTTATACCTCTTAATTTTTTTCTTTGATAGTTACGCAGTGATCGAAGTTTTTATCCTAATCCTAACTTGCTAAAGTGAGTTTGTTTGTTTATTTGTTACGCTTTCACGCCATATCTACTGAACCGATCATCATGAAATTTTGCATACACATAGATTAGGGTACGAAGAAGTACATAGGCTATAAATTACGCGGGCGAAACCGCGGGCAACAGCTAGTAGTTTATATGTATAAACTACAATTCTATACTAATATTATTAAATAGATTGATTGTTTGTTTGTATTGAATAGACTCATAACCTACTAGACCCAATTCTTAAATTCTTTCACCTATAGAAAACTAATTTATCTGCGGGTGACATAGACTATAATTTATGCGGATAAAGTCGCGAAAAAATTGCTTAAAAACAATAAATTCTCTTCCGAATCGTTTGTTTTCCAGAAGGTAGCACCGTGACAAGTTTCACCTGGGAAGATAATCGATTCTTTAAACCCTCATTATAACTGACTTAAAACTGACAACATGAACCTTGCCAATGATAAAGACGTAGTCAGTAGAACTAGAAAACTCGAACTAGAACTAGAAACCGATAAAGTACCTTTAATAATTTACTCTTTACGCTTGTGTATGTTCCTATGTGTGGAATTGATCCGCTATCAGCTCGAAGCTCTGGATGCCATGTACAAACGTGCCAGAGGACTCATTGACGATGTAACACTCACGGCAGGACGGCTTCAGAGCCTCGATTACCGCCGACTGGTAGCAAGTTTGTGTGTCTATTACAGGCTGCATTTTGGAGAGTGCACAGGAGTTGCATGATCTAATTCCCCCTGCACCATTTCACCATCTAACGACACGTGGACAGGGATTCCATCAAAAGAGGCAAAGCAAATTTGTGGCTCTATCATTATTATATCTAACAGACCATATCTTCCATGCTGGTCTGGGAGAAAAGGAAAAACGTAGAACGTGCCAGCCACTTTTCTTTCCGCGCAGATCGTTAAAACCGATATAGGGAATGGATGAAATTCACCCATCACTATAGTCATTCCGTTTTCTACCTAAATTCCGAACAACATACTAAATGTGGCCTCTAGGTCGTTTAGACCTGGGCTCTGTCAACTCCTTAAGAGAGAAAAACATGACAGTATGTTGGACTATATCTGACTATAGCAAAGCAAGTCATAGTAAATAAAATTACGGATGGCGTATTTCATAAACAACAGGTAAAATGCAACTAGGCAGTTTACCTCTTATGTATGAAATTGACATTTCGCAAATGACTAGCTTACATAATCTTTTTGGCATGTGATTTTTTATTATTGTATACAACTCTTTAGAATATGTGTATTGAATAGATTGGATGTGGCAAGTGAACGTTCCTAGACTCGAATAATTAATTACCTCTTAGTTTAATCGGCGCGCGTTCGCTGGATTGGAGCAAAACACATTAATTAAGCCTTATTCTATTTGTGTTGAGCGAGACAGATCCGGAGTGCCACTCGGTCGAGTTCACATTGGGCTAGTTATATGGGGAAGTGGATGATATTATGACTCTCTTTAAGAAACTCCAAGCGTATGTTCTATTCCCGGGCAGGGATTTGCTAAATTTTCAAAACTATGTTGTACAATGTACATCATTAAAACTAACGTGAGTTGTACAACGTGTTGGTGGTCACTTTCACATACATTACGGGATTTCGTATGACTGTCTTTTTTATTTAATATGTTAAACGTAATGGATGTTGAAGTGACATCAAATATTGTACACCGTAGTTGTCAAAAGTCAGCAAATAGACGTACTGGTCATAAAAAAAACGGATTTTTAAAGATTCGCCTGGGTTTTAGAGGTATTTCTATTTATTATTCAAAAAAGGATCGGTGAGTCCCACGATAAAGATTCATAATTTACTGCAGGGCTAAGTCAATCTAAGTAATATGCTTATTTTTTATATCATGAAATGTGTCTGTTATGCATATGATAGTTTTATATCTTAAATTTGAAATATAGATAAAATGTGAAACATAGTTGAATCAAAACTAGCCAATGTAAAAGCTTTAATTTTAAAATGAAAATGAATTCAAACCAGTTATACAACAAATGTCTAGGAATTAAGTATATAAAATATTTGAATCATTATCAAATTAAAATTAACCTTTACTTAAATAAATAATTGTTGAGTTTCATAAAATTATTCTGTCAAATATCTAGCCAGACAAAATAGAATACCTGACGGGATTCTGTAAAAAAGTAATTGCTTATTTTACCTTGTCAGTTTTTATAAACGTCTAATGTCATTGAATAAACAAGAATTGTCGACATTAAATGCACAGCAGCAACGCAATGAAATGTTTATTGAAACTAGTCACCAAATTGGTAATTTGGTTAATCGGGCGTTTGGGTGGGAACCCTAAAAACTGAACTTTACGTTGGGTAACTTAAGGTAATTATAAGTGGGGTTCCATATCCAACAAATAAATATGATTGTTAATATTACCGCTATAACAATAAATAATTCATAATTAAATAGAAACATGTTTTTTTTTTTCAAAATAAGTTACATAAATTATTCTGGTGTCTTTCCGTTGGCGCCCCACTTTTTCACCCTACCTCCATAAATCATTCATCGGTGATGTGGAACAACAGGTACCTAATAAAGAACATGTTCGTGTCAGAAAAAAATTGGTTTTATGAAAAGCACAGAAGAGGTTAAAGGCAAAATTACACATCAAAGTAAAAATACGTGGTTCTTGTGTTGTTTTTGTGTATTGTTGCGGTCGTACGGAACCCATAGTGTGGTTGAATTTGACACACACTGGGCTGGTTTCATTTTACTATATTTGTAAAGTAAGGAGATAAAAACAACAAAAGACTACTAACAGGCCTTTCTTTCTTTATACTGTTTAAAATATCAAAGCTGCAAGTGAAATAAAAAAATGCGACTCACCTCATCCTGGAAGGCCTTGTGCAGCGTCTCCTTTGTGAACCTTTGGTCGCTCTGCCGCAGGATGGCGGAGCATTGCTTGAGCAGTGCCTGTCGCCGCCGCTCCCTCGCGCTCTCTTGTTCCATGAAGGACTTCCTCGGCCCGGTGCGAGGCACCGCCAGCAAATCCTTAGCGTCTGCCTTCTTCTCTCCATTCTGCTTCAATTCTCCTATTCCTTCAAACGTTTTACCTCTTACACTTCCTCTATTATCTAGTGTAATTTTTGTATCATTAAGTTTAGTTTCATCAGATTTTGCATCTGTTTGGTCTAACACATTTTTTATCTCGTTATTTTCTTTTGCTTTTAGAGCGTTACTGTGATTTTCTATTCCGTTGGCATTATATTTAGTATCTTCTCTATTTAAAATAGTTTCTTTTACGTCAGATTTGATTTCATCATAATCAGTTTCCAAAACATTGTCAGCTTTTTTGTTGTCTTCAGATTTGTCGGTATGATTAACCGTATCTCGTCCATTTAAGATCGGCTCGTGATCTTGATCGGCCATTTTGATTCACTTTCACTTTCGACGGCGCGCTCACATACTCACTGATTCATCACTTTGAATTACAGTGTTTTGACATTAGTGTTATTTAATTTAGTCTAGGATCAAAAGTTTAAGTGGTTTATTCTCAATCGTTATTTCACCTTTTTAGTCTAGTTTTGGTCTTTGACCTGCGTAACCATTATAATGTTAATATAAGATTTACACGAAAAAATAATATTGGAAGACAGTTTTACTTTTATTTAAATACGAGTTATTACAAGAATTGAGATTATTGTTTTAGTAAGATTACATTGTTCATTTTTGTTAGTACTTTTTTAATCTGTATCAAATAAAGTGTCAGATTATGAACAGGATCTAACTGGTTTTTGTTAGGAGGATTAAATTAAATATTTCTCGTTTGATTATTTTTAACAGAACAATAGGCGAGGCTACATTGATATGTGGTGTTGTTTGTTTAGTTCTGAAACAATGTGATAGGCCATTAGAATCTTAAGCTACTTGTATTTTTTGTACTTTATTAAGTACACCTTTTGTTACGATATTATGTATGAGTCTACAAATGATGCGTCCATTAAATACTTTAGTTGAATCAACAAATTAACTAATTAATTAAATTAATTAATTCGTCAAATTACAGAAGGGCTAGCTCAATATTTGTCACTATATTTTTAATTAATGTTATTATTATAGTAAAGATTTTTTATTATTGACATTCATATCACGGCTCTATACTCAACGGTGCAGACACAGCCTAAGGCCATACGTATAGTTGGAAAAATGAATTAAAGCAGTGATGGGTTGCTTGAAATTGAATTAAAATATTTCTTAGATTTAGCCCATTTTTTCAATCGGCTTCTACAGCTAGCAAAAAAAGAAAGCTGGTATCTCCAGACCCGTCAGTTAGATATATGTATTTGATTAATTCAGTTAGTAAGTAATATTACAATATGCCAACACTGGTTCTTACAAAGTATATATGGACAAAACCTAAGGTTGCAGGACTCAAATACCACATAGAAGAATAATGAGGATTATCACCTTTTGATAGAAAACCTTCAAGAATATTCATTAGATTGACTTCTATGATCTGCGCGGCGGAAAAAGCATTTTATTATAGTTTTTCTCTGCTCTCAGAAGCTATACCCTCCAAACAAGGAGTCAGTAATTGACAACTCCTGGACAACATAATAACGGCCAACCAGCCATAGCGGATGAATATTCAAACATGTATATCGCTGCTGTCCATCTCTCTGATCTGAACACCGCAATAAACCGATCATCGTCCAATTACTTAGAAGATTGCCTGATGGTTTAAGTTAGTTAACTAAATTATTATTACTCGTATTGGATTCATATACAGACGGAAAATAAATTTAAGGTAGAAAATGATTTGATGGGCAATAAAAAAACAAGTTTACATTTATTTTTTACAACATATACGTTTTGAGTTAACTACACTAAGTAACTGGCCCTTGGAACGTTAAATATGCATACATACTTATATTATTGAGAGGATATGCCATGTCTATCAATTTGCTTTATTGGATGTTTGGTGATATATCTCGATATGAGTGGTTCCGGATTCGATCCCCATTCTGGTCATGATAGAAAACGGTCTTTTTCAGATTGGCCTGGGTCTTGGATGTTTATCGATTATAAAATATAGTATTGTTGAGTTAGTATCCTACGACATAAGTTAACAACTAAGTGTACGTCTAGAAGTGGATCTGTCGTTGTTTAATGCGCTTTTCGGTAGCAAATTCCTCAAAAGACGTTTAAAGTCAAGAACTACTCAGGAGCTCAATTTTTGAACGGGCAGAATTGACCCGCCACTAGTTGTATGTGAATCGTTATTAACATTTTTGACCCATACTTCGAGTGGGTTTCCCAATGGACGCACGAGATAAATCGGAATCAAAGACGCGTTGGTTCAAAATATTAAATTTGCCTTGACATTAGGTGCCCACGGTCCGATAGGGGCCCATCTGGTTTGATAGGGTCATAATAATATTGGGTACCATCAGACATCATCCATGACTACCAAAAACTAAAAATCTACACATCCCAGAAAATCTTAATAAAATACCCGCACCGTAAAACATACGTAAAACAAGGACCAATTGATTATTTTATTCTCATGTGAATACGAACCGTTCAAAGATGTCACAACGAGTGGCGGACCGATTCTATCAGTTCAAAAACTGAGCTCAAGGATCCGCTCTTCATTCTTTTCACCTTACTCGACGAATATGAAATCGGCTCTTATTTTAAATGAATTAGCAATAAATTAGTCGCAATACAATCGATGGAGAAAGTGCGCGAGTGCCGCGTGTGTGGGACTGGAAGAAATTAACAAAAACAGGATTTGCGAAATGTAAGACGCACGAATGTTGTTTCTAATGTTGTTAGATTTTAATCGTTACAAAAATCTTAAAATTTCCGGATAGAGCAAGATGCTGATTCAGATATATAAAACCGATTTTTTACTTTTACTACAATTATAAAGAGGACCGATTTGATTATTTGTTTGTTTGCATGAATACACTCCAAAACTATTGAAGCTATTATGACGAGCTCCGTGGCACAGTGGTCAACACACCTGCCTGCGACACGGGGGTCCCGGGTTCGATCCCCGGTCAGGTCAAGATGAAAAACGATCTTTTTCAGATTGACCTGGGTCTTGGATGTTTATCTATATAAGTATATGTTATAAAATATGGTATAAGTATATGTTATAAAATATGGTATCGTTGTGTTAGTATCCTGCGACACAAGTTCACAACTTACTGTGGGGCTAGCTCAATTTGTGTGATATGTCCCTATATATTTATTTATATTTATTATTTATTTCCAAAATTCTATCACCTAGAGCCGTCGAAAGCTTAAATTTACGCAGCCAATGCTGCGGGGAAACATCTATGAAAAATTAATGTAAAAAATAAAGTAGGTGTCTTTGATACAAATATCTTATTCTTTTTAAACAACTTATTTATTATATTTACCAATTTTTATTTTAATAAAAATCTTTGGGCCTTGGATAACCACTCAGGTGATAATCCTTCCGCAAGCCAATCCGGTCCATACTATGTTTATCGATCTTTATAATAATACTTGCAGAACTGGGTAATAATATTGATTAGCATATCGTTCACCCATTAATGCTGTAATATCGAGATAATTTAGTCTCGCATAAATATGGTTACCTATTTGCATAGTTATGGCATAGTGACGGTCCGTTATTTTTTTTAAAACCTCATCACCCAAGTGGGTTGAGTTGAGAACGGAAATAGGATAAGATAAGAAAAAAGTAATCATTATGGCATTAGTTATTCATGGTATTCGTCTATTTATATCGTAAAAACGGAAGATTTGTTTGTGTTTTTGTATGTGATGGATAAACTCAAAAACTACTTTACCGATAAAAATCTTTTACTCTTATAGCTATTCATTTAAATAAAAGTACTTTTAAAATTTTTATCGCGTTTATTACATAATTTTTACATCTAACGGTGGGTAGTCTACCTGTAATCATGAACACCGTAAAGTGTTCGAATGTTAGATGTATAAATAATGTACGAATTTTATATAAATGTTCAACAATTGTGAAAATATTAGAGATCATAACATAGGCAATGATTCACGCGGACGAATACGCAGAAAAAAAGCGCAAACTGGCCAACATCAAAGAAATCGGTAACAAAACGAAAAGGTGATGCGGCTAGCAACCCCGGATCATCACCTTGTTCTTATAGCCTTAGGCACTATCTGGTGGCATATTATACAGACATGATTTATATACGTTTACAATCGATGGCCCAACGGTGATGGGTGCCACACCTTACATAATTATTACTGTTTTCCTTGATGCTCGGAATTTAATTATTTTTTGCGAACGTGGTTTTGACGCGAATTGTAGTTATGTTGATTGCGAAGTCATAATGTTATGAAATGATTGAAGTATTTACTTTTATGGATATGTGAGTATTTCTGCCATAAAAAAAGATGAAATGCAATGAAGATAATCTCTTTAAAATATCGAGTATTTTAATGAGACTTTCTTCATCGCATTTTATCTTTTTTGTGACACAACATAATTGTTTGAATACCGTGATCTAAATGGCTTCAGTACTATGAGGCTGTAAAGTTGGCCTAATTATGTCTATTATGATCACATTCATACCTAGATTTCTTTAGAACACGTCATATAAAGCTTCAAATAAACTTTGTATGGATAGGTAATGATTCACTGCAGTCCTCCGTTACACAGTGGTAAGCCTTTTGTCCTTCGATACGAGGGGCACTGGGTTTAATTCTTGGCACGGGCAAATATTTTATTCCGAGTTGATTTTGTTACATTATTGTTTCTAATTTCCCGTTTTTGGAGTTCGGAGGATCGGCGCTCGGTTGTATCGAAACAAGAATTTCGAGTTTTGGTTTTTGCTATGGTATTGGTTTTTTCTTCTTTTTGTCTTTAAATTTATAGTGTATTCTATTCGTATATAATCTTTTATTTTGCTTGTCTGACCTTTAAAATTAAAATAGTTATTTCGTATAATAAATTAATAATTTGTTGCAAAATATATTCATTAATTGATTATTGTTTAAATAATTTATATAAAATTTGTATATTTTATCTCTTTGTATTTGTATCTCTTCCATGCTGGTTTGGGAGAAAAGAAAAAATATAGAATATACCAGCTGCTTTTTTTCCTCTGCAGACCGTAAAAGCCGGTCAAGGGATTGGGCGAAAATCTAAGGAATCACATTAATAGGCGATGCGGCTAGCAACCCATCACTACTTAGATTCCGCTTTCCACCTTTACGTCCACTACGATGCTAAACGTGGCCTGAAGATTTTATGACCTTGGGCTCTGTCTACCCCGCAAGGGATAAAGACGTGATAGTATGTATGTATGTATATTTTTTGATAATATACTTATAGTTATTTATGATTGTATTTATTTTATAGCTGATCATATTATTTTGGAATTGGATAATTTATGCAAGAAAATTAAAAACTTCGTTAGCTTGATAACTATTTGAATATTCAAAAACTTTTATTAAAATATTTACTATTTATTTTATTATAAATTTTTATTATTATAAAAAAATTATGAAAAAATATTTTCCTAATTAATAAAATCAAAAAATATTGCAGATCAGCGTCACAACCACGACATTTGTCACAACCTATCACAGCACACTACGGCCACACTCCGACGGCAGGCGACGACCGGCGTCGCCACTAGTGCTCTCGCGACTACGAGCTTGCGGAGCTTCGAGCTTCGCGGAAAGCTGCGGCTGCAGCCCGGGTGCACCTTGGGGGCGAATGTTCTAGTTTAGGGTTTGGCTCGCACATGACCAAAGCATGTGATTTAGATTAATGTCATGAGAGGTGGCTTAAAAAAGGTGTGTCTAAATAGTTACTAAGTAAATAGATTGTTTTATTTAAACTAATTTAATATAGAGGAAAGATTTGATTGTTTTTGTATCTTAAAACTACAGCACCAAATCCAATTTAAGCGAAGGTTTTGATGTGGTCGGTTGCAAATATTGACGAGATTTTCACTTCTAGGAAGCTATATGCGTACAATACATAGCCTTCCGCTGCTTGTACACATAAATCTTTACATTGAGCCTAAGTAGATATTTAAAGATGTTACATTTTTAAAATAAGGAACTAAACTAACATAATATTAACGATAACTAAGATAAAAACAAAAACTAATCCTAAAATAAAAACTAACCTATAAAAAAAAAACATTAAGATAAATAAAAAATTGAAGCCAAATTGCTGTGGTCAGCGGGCAGGGTGCCCAAAAGGCTGGCGGCATTTCCACGCTGGATGGCCAAACTCAGCCTTTGGCCAAAATGCGCGCCTGCCCTTTGGTCACCAGAAACGTCGATTAGGCGTGCGGAGATCACTTTAAACAACTGTCGGGCTTCCGCACCCCAAGGCCCTAAGGTCTCCACGGCAAAGGGCACAAATATGTAAGGCTCGCCTAGAGCTGCATATTTGCGCCCCTTAATGGCTTCTGCCGCCGCTGCAGCCGCGCCTGCTCGGCGAACGGTCGCTTGTAAGTGGGATGGGGCCACAGTATCCACGCATGTGGCATCCCATACAAGCGACCGCCCGTTTTTCCAAGGAATGAATGTCATCCCGTCGGGCCTCTTGCCATCATCGCGAGTGATACCAACGGGCTCGAGCACTGCTGGCACTCCCGCGGAGGCAAGGGCACGACGGATGACATCATTTAGCGCAGCATGACGCGAAAAGCGTCCTGCACTGCGGCGACAGGCCAGGCCGTGGTGGCCCAGGGAATTGACATGTCCCCCGCATCGGCAGCGATGAGGTTCATTTCTCCTGGCCCCAAGACGAAGACTCACCGCCAAGCTGAAAGTTGTCCTCTCCAAGAGAGTCCCTACGCTTGCCGACGGGATTGCATTTAACCAGTAACCCGACTCTGGCTCGCAACTAGCTAGGAGACGAGACCGCTCCGCATCATTATTAGCAGACTCAATTAATAAGTTACATGCCTGCATGCAGAGCGGCTCATCCCATTGTCGCTGAGAAGCCAGATTCAAGGGTGTATGAACATTTGGACCGACTGCATTACACCAAGCATCTCTGGCCTCGGCTAAGCCAGTAACCTCTACGTCACGAAAGGACGGGTTAAAAATTTTACCTACAAGGTTACTTGTGCTATTAACCGATGACAGAAATGCTGGTAATGCAATATCCGAAATTTTCCTAATTCCAAGACCACCATGGCGTATGGGCAATGCGGCTTGGTCCCAACTTCTGTCATTGAGAGAGCAATTAAATATTTTAATAATTGTCTCCCTGATGGTACTGTCAAGGAGGGACAGAAGTTGGTTATGGGCCCAAAACGGAGTGCACCGAAGCGTGTAGGTGGTCTTGGGTACAAACATACAGAATTTTATGATCGTGTAAGCCATATGTGGGTTGATGTCGCCAAGACGGCTGGAAGATTCATTAAAAAGCACTAACTTGTCTTCCATAAATTTATTGAAAGCATCTTCCAGCACCGGTGCCCCAAGGAGGTAAAGAGACTGGTCATTAATAATTTTGATATTGGGGGCCAAAACACTAAATTTGGAATTTAGGTCGTCGCGTAACTGTTGTGTCAAGCTCTTGCTGAAATACTCTACTGAATGCTCTACTGAGTTGAATGCATTTTTAACATCCACCTTCAATAGAACCTCACCTCCGCCGCGTTTAAGGAAGGTACGAGCTGCATGTACTGCGGCTTCGCAACCTCCTCTAGTTCCAAAACCTAACTGTCTCGGCTGGAACTCCCGCTCCAAAACTGGAAGACAATGCCTGCAACAAATTTTGGAAACAACGCGGCGGATTGTATTACCTACTGCAATAGGGCGGATGCCACCGTCCTTTTTTCGGAGAGCGCAAAGGTTTGCCTCATATAGGACATCCACTATCTGGTCACAAACCTTTCCCGAGAGCATTAGGTTTACCAGCTGCGTCAGGTCCTCCAAAAGGGCCGTACCGACTTCGCCTGTGACTCCACAGATCAAATCTTTAAGATGCTGTGGCGACAAGCCATCAAGACTGCCAGAAGAGCCCTTCTTAAAGGACATAATCGCAGCTCGCACATCTTCGGGGGTAGCCACCGGTGTTGGATCCGATGGATCGGGGGCATCCGGCAGATGCGATGTAGGGGATGAAGGTGGATGTTTCGATAAAAGGGCGGCGTATGTCTCTGGATTGCTGGGTGCAACGACGTCGCTGGAAAAGAGGAGATTGGCAGCTCCCTTCACGTCACCCTCATCGAACTTTGATTCAATTTTTTTTTAAATTTTGTATGGTGGTAATTTTCTTTCCTGAACATTGTCTAAAGATGGCCTAAAATTGGGGGAGCAATTATTTTTTATTTTTTGGGTTAGGGAACTGCTTTTGTCTAGACTGACGTTTAGTGTTCTATAACTAAACGTCAGCAAGCTCTCCCAGCCACTTCTCTCATTTTTGTTTAATACGTCTTTTATGACTGAGGACAAAGAGCTCGCTACGCATCTTCTAGCTCCGCGCGGTATTCTTTTTAATATCGGCAGACTCTTTTTTAATTTGTTTAATAGATGCCATAAAGGGCTGCTGGTGGGGGCTTCAGAGCTTGGTACGTTGGTAAACGTACCCAAATTTGTATTAACTCTTTGGCCACTTACCTGCAGCCCTTTATGGCACCGGCTTTGGTGGATGCGTAGCCCCTCTGTCCTTTGAAAAAACGAGGTTGGGAGCATTCACTGCACTCAACTAGTTCAAGCGACGTCGCTGCGCTGGACTGGCTAGCGGGTGTAGTATCGTTAGGGGCCGTGGCCGACTGGCTGGCCATATGGGACTTACAGAAAAAGGTAAAAAGAAAACTATTTTAAAATTAATTACATATTTACATTAAATAGATTTTAAGAAAAATAAAGCACAATATATTAGATCATAAAAAACTACTGGTAACTTTCTGTGTTCTGTGGGTAACTGCTTATGGGCTATTTTGGGCGCAACTTGCATGCAAAGACTGTAGTATCTCGACATCAAGTGGTCATTTTATTTGATTGTTACTTCAATGGGAACTATTTCATCTCATGAAAAAACAGGATATCACTTCGCCCACTTGAGCCGTCTTATATTTTAGTCCTCTTATCTTATTTATATGCATTTTTTATCGCCAGAGTTTCGCTTCGAGTTGCTGACTATGTTTGGATTCCTTTTTGTCCAGATTACACAGAGAAGATCCTTTTAGACAGAGAAGATTGGAAAACAAAGCAAGCCTGTATGCATTGAATTGAGTTCTAAAATTGTTGTTTTTGTATTTCACTCAATATAAAACACTTAATTTATATAATGTTTGCGTTATTTTGGTGCTTTAAACCTGTAAATCATATTTTTAAAGAAAATTGTTTGATAAATCAGATATTTATTTTAGTTTTATTATTATTTAGATATTTATTTTAATATTTTTTTAGCAGATATTTATTTTACACAATGTTTGAGGTTGGCCGCTAGATGTATAACATTCATGAAATTCTAGTGCAATCACACTCTGGCTCCGAATATTCAGAAGAATCCTACTCTCCGGCCTCCTCGCACATGCCACCAGAACAGAGGATATAAAGTAGGCTTAGCTTCTAAACTTGCACTCAGAATTAATTCTTCAATTACAGTACCTTTCTCCAAAGACTTTTGCGATACTAAAATTTGATAGGGCAAATGGGCATATATACGATCGCTTTCGCCCCTTCAGGCAATATGAAACTTCGTGCTCTCCAAACGATGGGCACTAAGGCGTTGCCCAAAGTCGAGGTCCTCGTTCCTGGGCGGCCCTTTGGTAATGTTGCTGTTGTATTGTCGTGATGTCGAATAATAAACTATTTTAGTTTAAAAGGTTTATTTTTAAGAAATACACAAAGGAACATTTAATACTTAGAGTTAGAGGTTATTGTAGGAGGACGGGGTGTGTCTGTCTGCCTAGCCAAGTTAGTGAATGACGTTTATGTCAAAATGACATTTACAAACTTTTTTAAAAAAGTTACGTTCCAATACAATGCAGGCCGAGGAAACCTCCTTTAAACAACCCGGTCAGTAAAAAAAAGAAGATAATGAAGCCTCTGATGTTACCATAGGATGCCTGGTGTTTCGATTGGTGTCATTTCACCTATTGGACCAAAGACATATAAGTACATACATTAAGCTTGTTCGTGGGCGTCTAAGTAAAAAAAGGATCAAATTATTTATGGCTAGCCATATCGTCTATTGACATGATTTCTAAGATTTTCGCCCATTCCCTCGATTGATTTTTACGATCTGTGCAGGAAGAGAAGCAACTGGTACATTCTACATTTTTTCGCCTCACAAACCACAATATTTAAATTTTGTTTAATTTAATCATGAATCGGTCAGTGACCCCGGTACCGATACCACTTCCTCAATTTTTGCAATCCTCTTGCAAAATCTTAACGTCAACAAACTTATATTACACTCCTCATGTGAAACAAATAAGGGCCAGTACTAAGTGAATTTTTAGACGTAGCGGTATATGCCTTAAAATTCAACTTTTTAATGAAGTGAATTGATGCGACCTTTTATGAGGGCCGTATCACTCGTCCCTTCAAGTAATGTACTGAGGTGTGACGTGTACATGTGACTACAAAACTAGTAAGATTTTATAGAAAGAATTTTTGCGAATATATCTATACTAATATTACAAAGAAGAAAGATTTGATTGTTCGTTTGTTTGATTTGAATTGGCTAAACTACAGGACTGATTTTCAAAGTTCTTTCACCAAACGAAAGTTAATTTATCTGCGGATAACATTCATAGGAATATTACTTTAAATATAAAATATAGCTGTGGAAGTATAATATTGTCAAATAATACAACAAACAAATATGTATAAAGGAACTCCGACTGCCCATTTTTAAGAAAAATAATATGCGCTGGCTTATTGAAAAAACTTATTATAAAATTGACGACATTTTTTTAATTAATAATGATGAATTTAATCAAATGATAAATTTTATCTTGCGTATTTCAAAGTCTTCATTTTAATTTATTTTTTATTATAATAAATAACTGACTTATTTATTAATTTCACATACTTACTTGTTAGCTATCAGCGAAATAGATTGAGGACATGTTTATTATTTAAGATCGTTTGTACTCTATTGTATGTGAAAAATTATCATTTTCATGAAACTTACGTTCTTTGTTGTTGATCCAAGTAAAGAAGTAAAAGCATTTAACTGTTTTAGAATGACATCAACAGGCAATGTGGCTATCAACCCATCAATTTTTCATTCCGTGTCCACCGATACTAACATGCCTTTGGGTCTTAATCCGTGGGCTCTGTCTACCCCATAAAGGATAAGAAAGTGATTAAGATAAATGTCTACATTAAAATATAATCCAACATACACAATTAGAGAAGAAATTTTCAGGAACATTAATTTTTAGGGTTCCGTATTAAACTAGGAACCCTTATAGTTTCGCCATGTCTGTCTGCCTGTCCGTCTATCTGCAGTTTTACTCAGAGACTATAAGTACTAGAAAGCTGTAATTTGGTATGGGTATGTATATTAATCATACCAAAAAAGGGGTAGAAAAAAAATCTTAAAAAAATTTTTTAGGGTAGCTACCATACACGTAAAGAGGGAGTAATATATTTTTTCTATACAAACCCATCGTATTAGGTATTGTTAAATAGGTCTTGAGGTTGAAAACACCATTTTTCGATTGAGGGATCAGTAGATCAGTCCGAAATATTTGGTTTTAAAGTGCGAATTTTTGTTAGACGTAAGTCCCCCCCCTCCATCTGCTAAACGGTTATAAATATGGATACGTAAAAAAATTCCAGCAGTAGTATATATACCAAAGTTGAAAGGAAAACTATCATAGCTGAGTACTAATTACAAACAAAAAAGTTATAGGCAACCAACTTATAAAATGTACTCGAAAATGTAAAATTTCATACAATTTTTATTGTTAGATGTTTTAGTCGTTTAACTGTGAGGTGCGAGTGTAAACAGTGTAAACTCAAAGTTATCATTCGCAACTACGGAACCCTACACTGCGCGTGGCCCGACACGCACTTGGCCGGTTTTTTTTATTAAAGGATTTGGCGTCACTAATAGGTACTTCATTTAAAATAAAGGAAAATAGTCTTTATTAAAACTGAATAATGGGGAAACCGCGATTATAGTTAATAAGGAAACAAAACGGGTTTAATCGTCCACCAACATACAGTAGTGATATTGTTTTTAGAAATGATGCAATTAAAGGTATTTAAATAACCCAGATACTAACCACAAATTACAATTAACCGAATTATAAGTCATTGTGTTTATCACAGTAATTCCACGGGCGCGTATCGTATACACCATGTAGACACCGTGCAAATGTGCTTCCGAAATTTCCTCAAAGCGGTGGCTCAGCCCATCAATATGAATAACTTTTCCTACGGGACTAATACGGGAATAATCGCAACTATCCCAATCCCAACTAATATTATAAATGTGAAAGTGGCTTTGTTTGTTACGCTTTCACGGTGTAACTACTCAACCAACCATCATAGAATTTGGCACACTCGTTTTTTGCACAACGGCAAGTACATAGGCTACATTTTATCCCGGGAAAAAGCAATGTTCCCGAGAAATCGACACCAACGCGAGCGGAGTCGCGGGCAAAAACTAATTTTAATATAAAATTGGCATTCCCATACAACCTGACCAGGAAATTAGTATGACATTTTTTTTTTATTCACCATTTATCGAATAGAAAAAGCTAATCATATTGACGGGCTATTGTTCATTCTGATTATGTGTTTGTATATGTGTTTTTTGTCAAATAAAACTATTTTATCTTTATCTTTAAAAGGCATTCACTTTCCATCCAAATATAAGTTTCAAAAGAAAAATATCCGGCCAAGTGCGTGTCGAGCCACGCGCAGTGTAGGGTTCCGTAGTTGCTAATGACAACTTTGAGTTCACACTGTTCACACTTGCACCTCACAGTTTAAAGATCAAAATCATGTAACAATGAAAATGTATGAAATTTTACATTTTTGAGTACATTTTAGAAGTTGGTTGCCTATAACTTTTTAGTTTGTACTTAGTTCTCAGCTCTGATAATTTTCCTTTCAACTTCAGTATATATACTATTGCTGTAATTTTTTCACGCATCCATATATAACCGTTTAGTAGATAGAGGGGGGGGACACTTACCTCTAACAAAATTTTGCACTTTAAAACCAAATATTTCGGAAACGGATCCCTAAATCGAAAAATGGTGTTCTTAACCTCACAATATTTTTTAAAGACCTATATAACGATACCCAACACGATGGGTTTGTATAGAAAAAAAAAATATTACTCCCTCTTTACTTGTATGGGAGCTACCCTAAAAAAATTTTTTTTTAAACATTTTCTTCTACCACTTTTTTGCCATGATTAATATACATACCCATACCAAATTTCAGTCTAGTACTTATAGTCTCTGAGTAAAACCACGGACGGACAGACAGACAGACAGACCGACATGGCGAAACTATAAGGGTTCCTAGTTTACTACGGAACCCTAAAAAGGAAACTAACTACATTTACGCAAACATAGTCGAGTTCTTGAGTGAGAACAAGCATTGTTTTATATATTCTATATGCTATACGTATACGTAGAGGTCAAACAAACGTTCAGCGGTGTAGCCACTCTTCTATTTCATCTTCTTAATCAGGTCTTTGTGAGTCTCCACAGCAGGAGCACGACCCTCTCTGTACTACCAGAGCCATATATAATAATATATGGCTCTGGTAGTACTGAGCTATTGCCCAGAGCAGTCAGTGGAATTGGCCTACACTCTCCACGCTGGCCAGACGGGTTGGAGAGGTCTCTTTGATATTTATAAGCTTTGTTTAGCTTGTGTTTCCTAAGCCGTCTTCTGCGATGTTCACGGGAAGACTTGTAGTGGTCCTATTCTACTCTGCCGGGAAACACACGGCGGTGTAGCCACTCGCCTCTACGAAAATTATTCAGCGCGTTGATGTCTTTTCTATTCGCACGTCTTTTCTATACGCATGTAGCTCATGCAACAAGTGTAATATTGACCAAATCTCACATCAAACTGTACAGTTGAGTACATGAACCTCTTGACCACATTACGTAACACAACCTCTCTTGCTCATGCATCTGTCGCCATCAATTTATTAATTAATCATCGAGAGATTACAGCCGACCGGCTTCGAACCCGCTACCTACACGTATTGAAGCTCGCCGGTGGCCGCGTATGCGGTTAATTAGGAAATAAACGATCGCCCAGGGTTTGAGTGCTCACGCGTTGTGCATAGTAATGGACACAATAATATTTGTCATCGACTTTTGTAACAGGTAAATACATCATATAGAAATATATTAATATACATGCAAGTAAAAATGATAATTTGCTTGTAGTTGATAAAAATATAAACCCAAACAAAAAGTTTTGGTTTAAACCCTCTTCGCATCACTGGTTCCCGACTCGTAAAATTGAGGGATTTTCAAAACAAGAGTGTATATGCTTCATTTGAGTTTGCGTGTACTACACTAGATAGTAGAATAGGACCACTCCAAGTCTTCCCGTGGATGTCGTCGAAAGCGACTTAGGAAACACAAGCTAAACAAAGCTTATAAACATCAAAGAAACCTCCCCTATCCGTCTGGCCAGCGTGGAGAGTGTAAGCCAAATCCTCTCCATGGCTAATAATATATGGCTCTGGTAGTACAGAGAGGGTCGTGCTCCTTTAGTGGAGACTGAACAGGACCTGTTGATCATGATGATGATAGAAATTTTACTGATCATCTAAAAATCTTATTTGTTGAATATTCAAATGTTCACGTCTGTGTTTTTCGCGGGGTAGACTGAAGCAAAACCAAAGCCTATATTTTAGCAAGTCGAGACAGTAACTACGAAAATGATGTTTGTTTTTAACTTTATAATTTTAATTAGTCTTCAAGAATAAGGATCGTAATATTAAGGTTAATCTTAACATGATAATAACTTAAATGGCACTCGTCTTAGAAAAGTATTAAAATTAAGTTCCCAGGCCGCGGCTCACTCCATAATGTCATAAAACAAATTAACCTTCATTTGACACTCGCGGTATATTTCTCTACTCTGACAGTACCTGCCTAGTACATGGTATTAATAAAGTACAGAAAAGGTTCATAAAAACATATGTTTTTATGGCCATGACAAAATTTTAAAAAAGTAATTTTTTTTAGTAGTTGCGGTTAAAAAATACTCTTCGTCTCTCTTTAGTCTGAGGGATTTTCCGGTTTTATCATCAGCTGTAATGTGTCGAAGCCTGGGATCCGCTTGTTATAGTGATATAATTTTGCGTACTTTTAGCGGTCGTTCACTGCCTAAATAAATAAATATTATAAATATTAACGGACAAATCACACAGATTGAGCTGGCCCCAAAATAAGCTCTTAAGCAAGACTTGTGTTACTTATGGGATACTAGCTGTTACCTGCGGCTTTGCCCGCGTAATATGTAGCCTATGTCCTTCTCGGTACCTTAACCTATGTGTATGCAAAATTTCATGATGATCGGATCAGCAGATACGGCGGAAAAGCGTAACCAACAAACAAACAAATAAACAAGCAAACTCACTTTCGCATTTATAATATTAGTTGAGAAGTTGGGATTCGGATAGTTGGGACTAACTCAATGATACTATATTTGATAACAAATACATATACAAATATCCAAGACCCAGGTCAATCAGAAAACTTTGTATTTTTCTGTGCCTTCAGTATTTTGTGACGATGCCCTGTGGCGAAACGTGGCCGAACGACGGAATTCTACATTATATGATGACGCTAATCACTTAACAAGTCACCGGTCACGTCGATGTTATACAGCATACGTGTGAAATCAGATAATTGGTTTGAAAATAGGTAATCTTAAGTTTCCCCTCCCTCCTTCTATGTAGACCAGTGTAGTCAACATCATCATCTCTAAACAACACCGAATATTAATTATCATTTTCCGGGCGGAAAGTAACTGAGGGATAACGCTTCTTATTTACTCGATATATCTCGATATTACTAAAGAAAAGAAAGAAAGAATGACATGAAGTATTTTTTTTATTTTAATTCGCAACATTAACAAACTACTAGCGTTTCGGAATGATCGCTGCTGAAAAATCTACACCGAAAGAAACTCAATCCACTTGTTCTCTCAAAAATAATTCATACGACAGACTTTCTGTCTTGCTAAATGTTGTGGCCACAGGTAGCTCGCGGTTAAAGTAAATTGCACCAAATTAAAGATTCCGATTGGAGGTGTGAACGGTTATTGAGGCTTGATTGCGATGTCGTGAACCTCGGAGATCGTGAATTCGCGAATTGTGGCGATCCGAAGGTCTGTGACTACAGAAGGCCAAGTGAGGGACCTTTTGCCAAGGTCAGTTTCATCGTAAATTGATTGAAGATATCAATAATTTGTTAAACAATTCTCTATATCGTTATTTACCTGTGCGCTTCAGAAAACACATAGTATTAACTGCAATATTTATACCTGTACTTGCAAGTACAGGTATCTATAGGCTGCCATACTTATCATTGTGTTACTCACTGCCGTTAAACTGCTGAGCAGTTTGTCAAAAATACAAATAATATAGAATATAAGTTTGAAAATTAATAAATAAAAACTAAAACATGTTAAACATACGCTAACTGTGTGAAAAGTATATTGTTTGTGGCTTTTAATTATAAACCGACGATCAACAAACAACTTTCGACATCGATGTCTTATTTTTTGCGTCAATCAATGAGAGCGGGCGACGTTAATCGATAATTAGCTCGATTATAACGCGATCGGCATCGCGCCGCGTCACGCGTCACGCATGTCGCGCGTCGCTGTAACAACATTACGCAACGAGCGCGGGAGTTGTCGCCCGAATTTTCAGATTGACTTGGATCTTATATGTTTATCTATACATATATATATTACTAGCTGCTGCCCGCGACTTCGTTCGCGTGGACTTTATGACTCCGGCGTATTAATATACCTTAATACGAACTTAAGTCGATACGTAAGCGTAATCTGTGAATTTGACCTGCTGTCATGCTGCTCAACCTATAAAGCGCACATATCCAAAGGGCCTTCGGGAGAGACGGACCTCGGCTTTGGGTGTTGCCTGTGTATGCAAGGCTTGGAGAGAAAGCAAACCCTCATGCTTTGCCGTATGGGCTGAAAGCTACGTTGCCAAAAAGGCATATGCTGGTTGCGAGTAACCCGGGACCGCTGAGCAGTCACCAGTAATATGAGGTATTCGTACTCTACGCACTCTATCTCAGTGGAGAGAGTAACTCTGTAAAAATTGACGATATAAAATTTGACTAGGTTCTGTATCAGATGTTCTAAATCTTCAATTTAAATACCTCAACAAAAAATACTCATCAGGTTGGTTAACTTTTGCTAAGGCGTAATTTTTATATTTTCTATTATTTACCTGGACCGTTATGGTTCTACATCGGGTGTTCCATATCTTCAATTTAAATACCTCAACAAAAAATGATCATCAGTTTGAATAAATTTTACTAAGGCGTCATTTATATTGCTTATAGTTTACCTGGACCATTATGGTTCTGCATGAGGTGTTCTAAATCTTAGATTTTTTATACCTCAACAAAAATGCTCATCAGGCTTCTCCCACGCCCACGTCACAAGTTCACAACTTACTGTGGGCTTACCTCAATCTGTGTGATATATCCCTATCTATTTATTTATGAATGGAAATCCCTATCCACTGCAAATGTGACCTAGTTTCGTGGCGCAGCGGTCAACACGCCATCCTGCGACACGTATAGTCCCGGGTTCGATCCCCGATCAGGTCAATGTGGAAATGGGTCTTGCATGTTTATCTATATTTATATAGATAAACGGCTGAAAATCACATTTACGTGGTATTTGTTCTGTTTACCTGTTATTTAAATAAAATTACTATAGATTTACAGGAAAATTTGATGGTTTAAATATTTTTATTGGTTATTGCTCGAATATTTTCAAATATTCCCAACAGCGTATACAAAAGTCTTCAGCTTACCGGGAAAAATGTATGGGATAGTAAAAATAATTTCGAGTTCCCAGCATTGATCCCATAGCAAAAGTTGTTCATATCGTCGTGCTGAGGTCGAGGGAAATACTACACGCTGTATATCAACGCACAGCCGAAACTACTGTACTTTGAAACTTGAAATTCGGTCCCGGGGTTCCTTCCGTGATGTATGTGAGCACTAAGAAAGGATTTTTAGAAATTCAAAGGGTAGAGTAGTGATATAAGATGATAAGTTTTACGCGGCCGAAGTCACCGTAAAATTGTTAGTTAAACAAACATTGTCTCCCAACGCAATGCACTGTCTTCCTTCTCCACCATTTTTCTTGATGGCTTACAGTTTAAGATTTCAACCAAAAAGAAATTGATCTACTATACTATACCAAAACATGGCATTGCTGTCCATGTGTTTCGAGACTTTACTAAAACTTCGAGCGATATTGCAAGTGATGGTGACTTAAATTTAAGCCGGAAATTCGTAACTCGGAAGCAAAATCAATAAAATACTTGTATTTTATTTATTTTCTAATAAACTGGTTTTTATTACTTACAAGGTTTTGCCACATTCACGTATAGATATTAATACCTTTATCAAAATAATTACATTGTAAAGTTACTTGAAAATTGGCACTTTCTAGCGTCAAAGAGTGACAGACATACATATTTCACGACATTTTCCCGTGTGGAATAGACAGAGCCCAAACTCATGAATCCCAAAGGGCACTTTTAGCGTGTTAGTAAGCGTAAAAGTAGCAAGTGAAATCAAGATAGTGATGGGTTGGTAGCCGCATGGCCTATTAATGTTATTCCTTAGATTTTCAGCCAATCCCTTGACTTACTTTCACTTTCCTCGCGGGAAGAAAAGCAGGCAGTTTTTTTTCTTTTCTCCTAAACTAGCATGGAAGATCAGTATCATAGAATGAAGAGACAAGTATTATTCAAACGCGTACGCGCAGTGTGTCAAGTGGTTTGCATCACAAGTTCGTCATTTTCGTAACGCGCACGTTCTTTGCCGTTTTGTTGTTGAGTGCTTTAGTGAAGGAAATTATTAATAAATGTTAGTAAACACATTATGTGTTTGCTTACTCAATACTTGTTAGTAGACTACTTATAAGTATTCGAGAATTATTTGGGAGGCAACGCAGCGTTAGTATTATCTTATGGTCTCAACCCCTTAATCGTGCGATTTTTTCTCACGGACTTACATAGATGGCGCTACTCGTTGCTACACAACATTGTATCTTCCGTATTATGAGAATATAAAAGCATTATTCACAAAATAAAATATACCTAATTATTATTTAGAACAATATTTTTGGCTTTTTTTTAAATTACACCTTATCGTTTTAGTAAGTTTAGGCTAACGCAGATTACCGCCATCTAGTATCGAGTGGCAAGCAACTCTGCAGTGCCATACATTCACGTACTTTCGCCACCTTAATTTGGTCCAATATTTTTCTATGAGGTTGGCAGTAGGTATATTACGTTAGTATTATATTGTCTTTGGCAGCGTCAAGGGTGGCACGTTGTAGCTTGTGTAGAGAGAAGCTATCCGCAAAATAATGAACCGATTCGCTAGCCGCTGGTCGTGCCACGTCACCGATCTACTTTCACTCGCATTGTCCTTTCAGCGGCCTTAGCGTCTAGATGGCTGCCTCTAGGCCTTGCAACTAGAGCATTGTCGGGCGCATTCCTCGCTGACACATTCCTAGCAGTTCACAGTATCACACCTCGTGCTTGTAAGAAACTTGTACCATTTTAAGACCTTTTTCAACCGTTTTGAAACCCTCATTTATTGGGAAATTAGTAATTTTTATTTTTTATTTTCTATTAGGAAATGAAAACTTCCGAATTAGTCCTATATAAATTTCTTCAAAATCGGTTCAGTTACTCAGGATATAATAGTACATTGTGCAGCAGGGCAGTAAAGAGGACATTAATGAATGAATGACTAGTTACAAATTGTAATGTCTAAACCGCCCGTGAATAATAATGTTTTCCATCACCCTAAATATAATTATAAGAGCAAAGAAATATTAGCTTTTTTTATGAATTGATATAAATTGTATAGTTTGAACATAATTTACCCTAAATTAATAAGTAGGTACGTGCGCCTGCAATATATTATCTATATCAACATAGTTGATAAGCAGGCAAACTATTTCATGCAATTAGAAGATGATCATGTATAAAATATATTACCTGAAAATAATTTCATCTATTTCTTTCTCTCTGTTCCAATTCACGTAAGATTGGCTTTCCTTATACGATAATCCCTTACCTGGTTGCTTTATTTCCGTGTAACTTTAAACAAGGGGTAAATAAAAATCAAATCAAACTGATTTAATCTGCAAAATAGCAAATGCCAGATGCATCAGCACTTGGAACGTAGCTGTCAGCTTACTAGTTAGTAGCTAAAAAAATCATTAAGGAAACTATCAGGCAGCGTGTCTGTCGGTCAGAAGATTAGCGAAATTACGTTATTCACTAATTGCTCGTCCGTCAGTTGCAGAAAGCCGGTTTTGAAGAAATCGTATTTAATCAAATATGAAGTTTTATGTTTCTTTTTTGTATAATCGTTCCATGCGTGGCTAATTTGTCTATTACTTCTTCGAATGTAAATAACCCTGTTATAAAATTCAGCATCATATAATCGTTGAAATGATTTTATGTATTCTCAAGCCTATTACTAAGTACTATGTAAAAAGGCTTATTACAGGACTGATGATTTTCTAAACGACAAAAATATCTGGCTGGAGCTTGGCGCCGGACCCTCATAATGGCTTATATGTATTAAATATCACGAAGTGGTACGTTTTGTACTTATCATATTTTGATTTGACATAAATTTACATTTATTTAATTATTCATTTTTCGAAAATTATTATTTGACATCTCTCATTGAATTTTAAATTATTATTTGACATATTTAATTGAATTTTAAATTATCACATGACAATGTAAGCTCACGTCCACATATTAGTTCTAAGTAGGTACTTGTATGTCGTAGATTGTAAGTTGACGTCATTTGGAGAAAATGCGTTGTGCAGTTTGTTGCCGCTTCTTCTGCACTCCGCCTTGGAAGCGGTGTAAACTTAGCTTTAAGTAATTTATTGACGTTAACAATAACATAACATTGTAAACCAATTGTAAATGTAAAGTGACGTTCAACAAATGATATTTAAAATATCTTAAGATGAATAAAATTTTTGACTATTGACTATTGACTATATTCCGATATACTTTTAAATTAAGATAAGGATTTGGGATCCTTCCCCTGTCTTCGACCTACGGGCCCACCAACATGCTGAAGAGGTTGCCTTTAGGTTTTATAGACCAGGGCTCTGTCTACCCTGCAAGGGAAAAGACGTGATAGTATGTATCCATCCCCTAGTGGAATATACTTCCATATCATATTTCTTAATGTAATAAGATTTCAGCGCGCCTCCGCGAAGTCACTGGGGACCCAAGGGCTGGTAGTTACTTTGCACAGCGAATTGCCATCGCTGTGCAGAGGGGTAATGTCGCCAGCCTACTGGGCACCCTTCCTCGCGGCGACGGGCTGGAATCTCTTTTTTTATTTATAATTAGGCTAGTTCAGTCTTCTGTAAATATATTATAAAAGATGTAATAAGATTATATTGATTGCTATATTATTTACCTGGACTATTGACTATAAGATGCTAAGGTTCAACAGAAGCCATAAACAGCAAGATGAAACAGATTTTAACATTAATAACAGGTTGACGTTTACTTGTCACTTATTAATTATTTTGCTTAGAAAAATTGATATGGTCTTATTTTTTATTGATTTTAATATAATTATGACATCGCGTGGGCCATTTAAAGTCAAAGCTTGAGAGGTGTTACATGTAAATCATACTTAATGATCTTGATGTATACAAAGTATCGACAACTATTACTCAAAAATGTTACAATTACCTTGAGTTATACCTTCAGGCGTTATGTTATAAACAAACATGGATGCCAAGCATTCCGAATCAACTAGTTCTCATCCGATTAATCGAGTATTATTTAATCGATTCCCACTAATCGGATAATCGGATTAATCGCTGTCACCTCGAGATGAAATGCGCCGCCGCAGACGTGCAACATCGTGGATGTTAAACCAATTTGCCGGCCTTATTCGGATGATTTATTGGTGCAGCTGAAATCGTCTAGCGAGCCTAACTCATATTGTATTTATGCAAAGTGCTTTAAACAAACGGGGCAAGGTCTTCTAATTAACTTATTTTATATCACCTACCTAGGCAATTAAGTGATAATTACATTTTGAAGCAGTAACTAAGAGTCAATGGCAGTTTAAATCGAAAAGAAGAGTCCACATAAAAAAGTTTCTTAACATTATGAAACTCTAACACGCGAATCGTGGCCTTTGGGTTTTAAAACCTTGGGCAAAGACAATATAATGCCTTGGGCTACCCCGCAAGGGATAAAAACGTGATAATGTATGTATGAAACTCTTCTATGAAGCCCTCTCTTTAACAAAAGCTGCATTAATAAAAGAGGAGATCTTTAGTTTATGCTATTATTATCGAATAACAAACATTTCATTTATCTATTATGTGTATCTTTCAGTGATTTTATATCTTTGTCAATGTTCAATGCACCTACTGATGAAATGTATCAAAATTTCCGCTTGTATTAAGAGCGAGGCCGGCTGCGTTGGTGTCACTAATGTATGTATGAACAGGGTCTGTTTGCACACCTAGCGATTCCACTTTTGAATGGACCTTGTAACCTTGGATTAGAGACTTATTTACAGTCGCAATGTTACGGTTGAAGTACAGGACACTGTACGGCTTCTGTACTAGTAAACATACTGGTATTACGTGTCATGTTTAGTGTTTCCGCTTACATTATTATGTTTTGAACCGGATGTTGGCAATCCCGAATTAACTTGTTGAATGGTAAATCGTGTACGTATCATATAGTTGAAAAGTTTGTGACTGAGATATTCATGAGTTTAATAAATGGCATAAAATTTATGTTCCACTTGTCAATCTTTTCTGATCTTCTCTCCAGCTCTTAATCGGTCATCTGAAAGAGATGAGAGGCTTTAAGTGATGAGGCGGCCTTATTGTACAAAAATTTAAAAAAAAAAACAAATTGTTGATATGTGGAACCCGATGGCTCAGTAGACATGAGCATTATTAGCGCTTACACATGTTAAGCAACCCCGTGCGCAGTCTCCACTTGGAGAGGTGGCCGCAAGTGGCATAAAAATATCTGGAGCTCCAACGTATGCACGTAAAGTCATTGGTTTAGGCTAGCATCATTGATGTCAGATGCCAGTAAACAGCTTGAAAATTGGACGCTAGTATTGGCCACTGACACACAAAAAAGAAACAAACAAAGCAATTAAGGATTTAAGGGCCCACACTAGGCACACTAGCGACGACAATCATTTTATTCCTAATACTTTACTCCTTTAAAGAGGTGACTCAAGATCATCAGTATGAACCAATTTTCCTATGGCACAAATGCAGAGAACTTTTTCATAAAGCAAGAAGCGACTGCTGGACATAGGCCTCTCTTAAGAATTTCCAAAATTCGGGGTTGGAAGCGGCCTGCATCCAGCTACAAGGGGATCAATCAATAAATTTACATGCTGTATAGTTAATTGATAGTATGCCCAAAACCATGTTACGACATTTTTCTTACAAAAAACAACACTGCACCAGTTAGGATCTGTCATGTTTTCATCATAACCAGATAGCAATCTACACGCGCAGATATAGCAGTTAACAATAACAGTATCGCAGCGTTATAACGACGATAACGGGCAAAAAGCGTTAATTAGCAATAACATGTTGCGGGCAAGAAGCGTCCTTCATTAGTCTGTGGCAGTGCGCTGTATATGGCTATCATTAGTGCATGTTATCGCGTCCTATTGAAGGGATACTGCTTGTATTGTGGGACACACATTATTCTGGACATCGTAGCGTGTTCCCGGTTACACCTGCAGCTATGAGGCGTCGATTACAGTTACTATTTATGATGTAATGCCGCCTACCTTACTGTAAGATAAGATCTTACTCTCTACTGTAAGATTAGACAAAATGCTCCAACCCCCTTGAGTAGTCTAAAACCGCAGATCATAATTATCTAACCTAATATTATAAGGAGAAAAGATTTGATTATTTGTTTGTTTCCATTGAATGGTTTCATTTCATTTTATTTATTTATTATTTCCATTACGACTTGAGATCAGGGATGGCTCTAAGGCCAGATTGGTGCAGTGGAAAAGCCTATACCCGGAATCGTCATCTTCTTTGCCGGTAGCCGAGAAACTCCCACCGGGTAGCAATCTTCCCCGGTCCACCTGGAAGTCGCTAAACCGACTCCGGGCTGGTGTAGGAAGATGCCAGGAAAACCGGGTTAGGTGGGGCTTCTCCGGCACAGCACGTGTGACTGCGGCGACATCTAGTCAATAAGTCATCTTTTAACGTGCCCGAAATCCCCGTTCACTGTTCACCTCGAGAGGACAAATGACCGGGCTGTTGCTGTGGCCGTTACTGGTCAATTTTTTTTTATTAATAAATAAAAAAGCAGACGTTACGACTCGAGAAGAAAAAGAAGATTATTTCCCTTGTCAAACTACTTTCTGAAACTACTACACCGATTTTCAAAACTCCTACACCTAACCTATAGATGGCTTACCTGCGGAAGACGAAGGCTGTAATCGCGGGAAAATTGATATACAGCTATTGCTGAACAAGCAAATCTTAAAATTACCAAGCCAATTTTAATATGATTTTCACTGATATGTAGACTATTTTCTCGGTGATATTTTTATAATTTTTTAATGTGGAGCAATTATTATTTCATCAGCGTTTGGATTGATTTGCAGGTCTCTGTACTTTGAGTATTGGTATTCTGCCCGACGGTTGGCCTATCGCTTGTTTTTGTAGACCTCTATCGGTTCTTTCTATGTTTCTTTCAAGTAAATGATAACATCAGTCCTGAGATTTAATATCGTATATTTCACAATCGTTGCGTTCAAATAGGGAATGTAGACTATTTATTAAAAGACATAACGGGATAATTTATGTAGCTAATTCAAGACTTATAGGGGCTCGATGTTTGATAAAAGATTGTATCTATATAAAATTCTGTCAAAGTTGCTACTCATTTATTACCTAGGTTTGTTACTGAGACGCCAAACCACAAATAATTAAGAAAAAAAGAGAAACAAAGTCTAAGCAAGGAATAGTGATGAACCTCACAAGAGACTTCGTGGAAGAGTTTTCATGCATCCTTAGGTAAACATCTGAATTCGCATGCAAGAAGCGTAATTATAGTTAAATATCGTACGGACTCCTTTGTTAGTGCGTCTCGTACTTGATCGGTTTTATTTGAAGAACTCCGTCTTGGAAAAACTATGACAATCCTCATTTTTCAGTTTTAGCAAAGCCATTAATGAACTTCTGTAAGTCAATATTTACCCTGGGTATACATATACCCAGGGTAAATATTGACTTACAGAAGTACCCGCGGTCAGTAAACTAGCTTTTATAAGTAGTATACATATACTACTTATAAAAGCTAGTTTACTGACCGCGGGTACATACTTGTACTCTGTTGTCACAGGTATTTGCCTGCGGTTCTGGAACTGTCCAAGGAGGGGTGAGTTACTTAACTCACCCCTCCTTGGACAGTTCCAGAACAGCGTGAAAGTTTAAACAGCCGCCTACCTAGGCGGCTGTTAAACTTTCACCATATCATATCGCAGCATGAATGCTGTAATAATAGCAGACCCGGGCTGCGACGCATCATTACTGAGGATCCAACTGGAAAAACGCTCAGATGATGATACAGAAATTCTTCCCTCATATAATTTGTCCTCTAACAAAAAGCCTCAGTACGTCCACACTCACACTAAGCACTCGCTCAGCCAATTAATGTCATCAGATAAGATACTAATTTGTCCGGAGCCTCGCTTGGCTGTCAGTACACTCTCATTTCAATGGACAAAAACAAAACAGGTTTGATGGAGATGTGAGCCTTGCATCTGTTTTGCATGATCCAAGCGGTAAGATAGCTGGGGAAAAGAATAAAAAGAGATGATATAAATAAATATAAACCCTATTTACATAATCGAAATACAACTCAAGCACAAAATGAAATCATGTCTAAAATGAAATATGTACAATGTTAAAAAAAAAATAATATGAAATGGAGCCAAGATCCCTGTCATCACACAGTAAGGAACCCATCCTATAACCCTAAATTCTTCACCTTGAAGAATTTAGGGTGCATATTTCAGCCTCTTTATGCTTTCTGCCGTCGCCGCAGCCACGCCCGCGCTACGAGAGGTCGCTTGAAAGTGGGTTGAAGCCACTTGTGTGGACACACAACTGGTATCCTAGACAAGCGACTTCGTCTGATTGTCTGATAAGAAAGATGATTCCATGCTTCGGAAGGCACGTTAAGCCGTTGGTCCCGGCTACCCTCTGGTAGTCGTTAAAGGAACCACGTTAGAGGTCGAGAGGCGATTCCGAAGAACTCTGACACCAGGGTGTGCACGGTCGATTGACCATGTCACCAACACAAAATGATGATGATGAGCACTACATGACGAGTCTAGTCATGGATATAGATGAGAGCAAGAGAGGCAGAGGTCGCCCGCCAGCTAACTGGACCAGAACCATCTCCAAAGACATGACGACGCTAGGACTAACACCAGCAATGACTCAAGATCGCAACCAGTGGCGATCACTTATAGAGAACGGCCGACCCCGAATATAATGCGCCAGGGGAATGATGTTGACTTGGGTTATGTTGTTAGTTAGGGCGTATTTCACGCTATGTCACCACATAGCGTGAAATACGCCCTGCACTGTACACACAAAAAAAATACAATAGGGAATTGACCTTCTAAATTACAACTTATAATAGGTATAACAAACAGATATATTAAAAAAATCAAAAATAACCGACTGTTGTTTCAAAAAGTAAAAATACACTTGGGTTTTGGTGAATCCTTCCGGCCCACATACATACTATTCGCGAGGAACTGTCCTTCTTGGTAATTGTGTAACTTATGCAAGTCATCCATAGCATCCTACCAATTCCAAGATATCATTTCATTAAATCTGTCGGCTTTCTCTCATCTCTTCAATCATCATAATCACTCTAATTACACCGTTTCCGCGAATCATTTCGTAATGATTCATTATCAATTTATGGCTGGCAGTAATGAGCAGTATAAAGAGCAACGAATTAATAAATGCCGAGATAGTTGCAGCGTGGGTGATGTATAGACATTTTGTGTGTCAGTTTTCAAGCTGAACACTCGTAGAGATTACGTGACAACGACGAATAAAAAATAGTTTACTGACTGCAAATTACAAAACATAATCCCATCCTTAATATTATAAATGCGAAAGTATCTACTAAATCGATCATCATGAAATTTTACATACGCGTTATCTGGAGTATAGTCTATGGTAAGGTAAGTAGCCTATGGTCTTCTGACCATAGGCTACTTTTTATCCCAGAGAAAAGAACTGTTCCCGAAGGATCAGCACTAACGCGAGCCGCGAGCAAAAGCTTGTACAAACAATATAATACAATCAGTATTAAGGTTATCACACATAGCTGAGGACGCAATAAAAAAAAACGCTCGGTTCATCTGAGCATGTTACCTAGGTGGCAATCCTAGTCTTGTTACTTCACTGCACCAAAAATCAACTGACATAGGCCGCCATAGTTAAGGCAGCCAGGCGGACCAAACAAAACTCGGAAGAGGTCGTAATATGTGCTTCTTTGTGGCACTTTTAAGCGCTGTAGTATCAGACGATGCAAGACACTAGCGCCACCCAGCAATTAATTCTATAAGTCCAAAAACATATCAAATTAAAAAAAAATCGAATAGCTCAATGCCCTTGTAAATTACTTGTAGTATTTTTTGTATGAGTTTCACGATATATAATTTGATGAATTAAGAGAACTACTTATTACTCAGTAATAAGTTCATTGGTAATACGCAAGTAAGTTCCTAGGTCATTCAGCTATTAGATTTTTTAAATTTGATATGCTTTAGGACTTATAGAATTGATTGCTGGGTGGCGCTAGCGTGTCTCATCATCTGATCCACAGCGCCTTAAGATTTATTTGCATTAAATATGGTGAAAGATGTTACATATGTAAAAGTGTAGCTTTACTAATCTGAGCGGTAACTACAAATACATGCGACCTCTTAGCTTACGAAGTCCTTTAGCTGAGCAAGTTGTTAAATCATTTTGGATAATCAAAGAAATCACTTTCGCAACAGTTCTTCAAGAATATTTCGTCAGGTTTTGCTTTGTGGCAGCTTATGGGAAATTATGTGAAAATGATCACGTTTATCGATATTACATGATGACATTTGCATGTGAATATCGGCAAATAACTTCATTTACCTTACGTTATATCTGTTAGTGTCATCATTTAGTGAAATATTAACCTTTTTATTTGTATCAACTTTACTCTTTTACCAAATAAGGTTCTGTTTACTTCCAAGCTGTAATGGAAGAAAAAAAATCATGAGACGTTCAGCTACTTCTGTTTTAACTCTGGCCATCGAAATCGGTCAAGCCTAAGGTATTTAATGAGGGACTTTTATAATGAAGCATGATGCAAAGGCCAATTACAATAAAGAAAAAAATATTTTACAGTATCAAAAGTTCTGTATCCGATCGTAAACTTAAGTACGTACGTACATAAAATGTTCTTTGCATAATATACATGTTTCTTTAAAAAAAAAAAAACTGTATTTATAAATCACACAGTCATGCGCTTTTAGAATGAGATTAATTGTGGCACATCTTATTCTATATTTCTATTGTGGTTCAGTGTCCTGTCCTCCGTGGTCCAGTGGCGTTTAAAAGTAAGGCGTTTGCCTTGTTGACCCGGGGGTCGTGGGTTCGATTCCCACGGGAAGCATACTTTGTTAAGTTGTTTCCAGTTTGGCCTGAATTGTCAGATAAGAAAGATGATTCCGTGCTTCGAAAGGCACGTTAAGCCGGTGGTCCCGGCTGCCATCTGGTAGTCGTTAAAGGATCCACGTCAGAGACCGAGAGGCGGTTCCGAAGAACTCTGACACCAGGGTGTGCATGGTCGACTGACCGAGTCAACTACACGAAATGATGACGATGACCTCACATTTTGTAAATCTAGAATAACAGACACATAGCCACATTCCCATGCGATGGCGATCTCCTCTCAGCAATCGCCTTGTGAGCGGCGAACGCGTCTCCAATACCCCATAAAGATCCCGATAAAGCTCACAAATGTGCAATAAAACGTCTATGATAAAGCCCACAAATGTGCAATAAAACGTATGTGGACTATCAGATGCACGCTGCGTTCTCGGGGAATAAGCTACTAGATTACGAAGTTCGAAAACTCGAATAAAATGCCAACCACTAACGTGATAGCGAAATGTTGAGGCTAAGCACACATGGCGAAATTTCGATTGCTTTGGACCATATTTTTCGCCATGTATATCTTATTGGTAATTTTATAGAGATAACTTATTTTATAAAGGTAACATATATTGTGTGTGATTTTTCACGTAGTAAAAGCGACATTATCAAAATCGGCCAATTTATACACATTAGGCGTACGTAACCAAGCGTAACTGTACGTGTAGGTATGTACCTATAAATAAGTAAACGCTATAAAATATGAATGTAGTTTGAATAAACCTCCATTAGGTTATCGAGCAAAATCAGAAAAAAATACGAGTTTGTTGCATGGGAACCCCCCTTCAATATTTATTGTATTTTGATTTTTTATTTTAAACTGAAATGTAGGCGGAAAAAGTAACAAAAAAAAGCAAATATTTAATATTTGTGAGTATAATTAATTCGTAGTTCCATGACTCTACAATTTTTTCATGTGATGACGTTCCAATATTCTGACTGCTCTGGCTAATACATGGCTCTGTTAGTACTTAGTACAGAGAGGGTTGTGCTCCTGCAGTGTAGACTAATAAAGTCCTGATCATTATCATCAAGCCACAAATGGCGTCGATTTTTGTCAAACTCTGTCATCTATAATAATAAAAATTAATTCTGTCTCTACGTTTTATTGCTCAATGTGCGTCTCAGTAATTGACAATATTTCGATATTTTTTGTTTTCATTTGTTGTTTCACGATTCGTTGTAAGTTACCGATTCATTGACGTGTTGTTCGAGTTTTCGAACTTCTAAGTGAAGTAGTACGCCGAGTCCCTTGGAATTCAAAAAGCCATTGAATGAGCAATGGAGCTCTAATTATCGCGATAAACTGGCGAATATTGCTGGGAAATGAATTGCATTAGTTTTTGCTGTTATCGAGGTGGCGACTATTTTAGTAAGCGTACTTTATAGCTTCCACACGCGGGTCTACTCGCGAAAAATTTTCTCCGTCGGCATTAGTACCCTTTTACGGGATAAAAATTCTCTAATTACCTCTGGGGCTCAGTGTTTCATTGAAAATTTAATCTTAATTTGTTTAGTGGTTGACGCGGTACCTAACGACACAGAAAGACAGGCAGATAGACCAATAAATAGAAAGACAGACAGACTTCCGCATTTATATTATGAGTAAGGTTTACGTTAGTATTAGGTATATCGTCTTTTTACGTTAGTATTATATTGTCTTAGTATTTATATTCTCTTTGATAATACCAAAGTAAGGGTAAGGGTGACGTGTGCGAAATTCGCGACTTCACGCGAGGACGCGAAGCACCTTCCAATTTTTACCTACGTATTATTTTTATCGTCAATTCGATTGGATTGATTATGTAAAATTTAGTCAAATTTATCCAGTAGTTATTGCGTGAAAGAGTAACATATGTCCTCGTCCTCGGATCGGCGTATCCTGATCTAGAGGACTACAGGCACTACGCACCAGGTGATATCCTGAAGCTTATGCAGTCCTTCTTCGGGAATCACCGTGTGAGTGAGTAAGGCATGGGGTAAGTACAAAATAACCCAAAGGTTAGACGTGCTTCCGATTTATAATCGGCCCCAATGAAGATAAGATAAGATAAGATAACATATGTCCTCAAATATTCAAAGCGTATGGCCTATCTAAAAAATTTGCATCTTGTATTTCATAATTTTTAGGCTTTTAAATACTAACGTACAGGACCTAAGAAAAAATGGCATGACAGAAAGTGTAAATAGCGCCCTCTAGTAAAGAGAGGTTGAGATATCCGCTGTATATTCAATTAGTAGATATTTTCACATTACATTAATAAGAAGAGAACTAAGAATCGATGCAGTGAATTAAATTATTATTATTGCATTAACCTATTGCTTGTGTTTTAACAAAAAGATTTAATAATGTAATAAGTTACGCCATCTATATTCAACATGAGTAAACAAGTATCTGGTTTGCCTGCTGCTTGCTTATTAAATGGCATTTTTTTAAGTTCTTCCATGTAGGAAAAACAAAAAAATATATTAGGTATTTATCTTGTCACGTATATCGCTAAATCCGATCGTTAAACTTTGGCGAATATATCTCAAATGAATTTATTCAGTGGGTACTTCAACCCCTCGTCACTAGAGGGTGCTATATAAACGTACTTAGCTTCGCATCTGTATCATCATCATCATCCCATTTTTTGTTGGTTGCGTCCTCATTTATATGAGTTGGCGAAAGATTTTACAGCTGGCTGCCTACCTGACGCACCTACACTACTAAGGAGTCGGCCTTAAAATTGCAATTAGTAACAAAAACCCTCCTTAGGCAGTAAGCCATCTAAGCATGTGCGTTAAGTATTAGGTATATTGTCTTTGGCATATGTAATAAATAAAAACTTGGTTGCGTAGAATAAGACGTTTTACTTTATAACAGTCTTTATTTAATACTATTTATTGTCCTTATATCACTTCTAATAATTGCAGTCTAATTGACATTATTTATACAGATTTAATAAAATACATAAAATCTACGTAACACTTCAACATAAAACAAAGCATAAATACACCAGATTTAAAAAATAATTCAATAAATATACACGTTGCT
Organism: Rhodophaea formosa; assembly: GCA_963082605.1. Classification (NCBI taxonomy): domain Eukaryota; kingdom Metazoa; phylum Arthropoda; class Insecta; order Lepidoptera; family Pyralidae; genus Rhodophaea; species Rhodophaea formosa. Next base: position 150,278 of record OY720226.1, read on the forward strand.
TCAATAAAAAAAAATATATGGAAGAAATTTACATCTGTCATTTTTCGGACAGAAAAAAATTATTGCGCTAACAAAATAAAATAAATTGCCATCTTTTATATCTTTTAAACTATAAAGATTAAAGAACAAACTAAACAGTAAAGTAAAAAGCCTAATACCTATACAAAAGAGACCATACTATTCCTTCCGTTTATCATCAAGGAGAAAAGAACAGCACGAGTATCTAAAATGTGATGTACCAGGGAGACATGAGCGTGGAGGAGATTAACTCCGAGTGAGGTACTCGTTGGCGATAGCCTTCCAGTTGGTGGGGTCGTCGACCTCTGGCTTGGACTTGCGAAGCTTGCGTAGCAGCTCCCAGCCATTGGCCTTCTCTGTGGACGACACGTACTCGTTGTTGGGGTCTTGCTCCTTGGTGTAGGCTCCCAGGATCAGGCTTTGAACCAGACGCGCGGAGATCAGGGTCTGCAAGTGAACATAATACATGTAATCACGTGTCTATCCCTTGCGGGGTACACAGAGGCCAAGGTCATAATACTCAAAGGCAGAGTTTAGTGTATTAGTAGACGTTAAGGCGAAGAGTAGAATAAAGCTAGTTATGGGTTGCTAGCCGTATCGCCTATTGACATGATTCCTTAGATTTCGCCCAATCCCTAACACCGGCTTTTTCGGTCTGCGCGGGAAGAAAAGCAGCTTTATTTATGTTTTTCATTTTCTCTCAGACCAGCATGGAAGACTTGATTGAATTGAATCTGGAAGTGTAAACAAAGAAATTCGCGTAATTTGCTTAGTTTTGGACAGTTGATATTTGTGGACTTTGCAAAGAAGATGTAATCACTTAAGCAGAAACAGTGGCAGCATCAAGTCTTCTTATATTAACTAGGAAATCAACCTCGGCCGGGTTTTCCGCAAGCAGCAGCATGACTTTCTTTTTATAGAAAAGTTTGATAATATAGCCTCTACAATGTGCAGGGATGGCATCGTATACGCAAGCCCCTTTCTCATCCCCAATCCATCCAGGCAAGTAACATCTCAAATACGTTTATCCCGTTCCCCCAGTCCGGTTGAAAACGGTTTTGATGGGCAGCAGCATTGGAACCGAGGTAAGCCAAACAAACTGCGTTCACCAACCCGTCTGCCAAACGTGGTGACTATTCCAACACCCTACTCACCACGTTTGCAGACATGACGTATGGCAACACCAACGTGGTGAGTATAATGGAAGTCTTTGGTGGCGGCCCATGTCCAGTACTTCTTGCATCCGAAACTACGAGGAATACCTCACCTTCAACAGACGGTACTCGTCGTCGGGCAGCCTCCTGTTGACGGTGTACCCGGCGAGCACGTAGCCGCCGTCCTTGGGGTCGCCCGTGAGCAGCATCACGTACGTCATGGCGATGGCCAGTTCGAAAACGTAGTACGAGTACGCGATGTCGCCGAAGTCCAGAATACCGCAGATGCGGTAGTCGCTGTCGCTGGAAACAATAATTTGATAAGTAAATATCTGGCAGCAATAATGATTATATAATCGGATACAAATATATATACATATATAAATATATACGGACAAATCACACAAATTGAGCTAGCCCCGAAGTAAGTTCTTAAGTAAGACTTGTGTTATGGAATACTAACTCAACAATACTACCTATATTTTATAACAAATACATATAGAGATAAACATTCAAGACCCAGGTCAATCTGAAAAAGACCAATTATAATCTTGCTTGACCTGACCGGGGATCGAACCCGGGACTATCCGTGTCACAGGCCGGCGTGTTGACTGCTGCGCCACGGAGGTAGTCGTATTAGGTATTGTGTTGAGTTTTAAGTTTTTAACACACAATGACACCGTCAAGATCTCGGTGTCTGTGTCTCATTAATTTTGTAGAATAAATTCACAAATAATTTTTACGCATTTTTAGGGTTCTTTAATAAACTCAGAACTTTTAGTTTCGCCAAGTCCTTCTGTCTAACTAATAAACAACAAAAACCATCACTACTAAGAAGGGTTCACTAGTAAACGAGTTATTCTCAACCAAGTAATAAAATTACGTGCAACAAGCGTGCAACTACGGAACCCTACACTGCACGAGGCCCGACACTCTTAGCTGCTTTTTTAGGGTTCCGTAGTAAACTAGGAACCCTTATAGTTTGATCATGTCTGTCTGTCTGTCTGTCCGTCCGCGGTTTTACTCAGAGACTATAAGTACGAGAAAGCTGTAATTTGGTATGGGTATGTATATAAATCATGGCAAAAATGAGGTAGAAAAAAATCTTGAAAAAAAATTTTTTTTTGGAGTAGCTCCCATACAAGTAAAGTGGGGGAGTATTTTTTTTCTTTACTTACCCATCGTGGTGGTCGTTAAATAGGTCTTTGAAAAATATTGTGAGGTTGAGAACACCATTTTTCGATTTAGGGATCCGTTTCCGAAATATTTGGTTTTAAAGTGCAAATTTTTTTAGAGGTAAGGTCCTCCCCCTCTATCTGCTAAACGGATAACCGTTTAGCAGATAGAGGGGGAGGAAAACATGAAAAAAATTACAGCATAAGTATATATACTGAAGTTGAAAGGAAAGCTATCAGAGCTGAGTACTAAGTACAAACTAAAAAGATATAGGCAACCAACTTATAAAATGTACTCGAAAATGTAAAATTTTATACATTTTCATTGTTACATGTTTTTGGTAAACTGTGATGTGCGAGTGTGAACAGTGTGAACTCAAAGTTGTCATTCGCAACTACAGAACCCTACACTGCGCGTGGCCCGACACGCACTTGGCCGGTTTTTAAATCATATTTGAGCATATAAACGAGTAAAATATTGATTACCAACAGTGCAGAAATAGTTTTCAATTGATTACAACAGATTACAGAATTAAGGAATGGTTAGTTTAAATATTCATAGATTTAATCACATTACACTTTAAGCTCCAGATTTACTCAATTTACTTAAATTACTATCACCTCATTGTTACCATGATGCATTACATTGCTGGTTTCTCAAGGGTTGCTCAGAGCCTCGTACATGTCTGAGTAGCGATGCAAGCGAGTCAAGCCAAAAGTTTGAGGTGCATCATTACCTCAGCACAATCCCTTGCAGAATCTGTGAGCAAACCTTCAGAACTGATGATGGTAGGGGCCTACCGTAAAATAAATACTTTATTAGGAAGTGTTTTTGTATTAGATTAATATTTAACAGTTTAGTGAAAGAGTAGTCTGCTAATATGGCATATTAATATAATGAGAATAATCATAAAGGAGATAAAAAATACTTTTGCCCAAGTTTCGAACAACATAAGTATGGAGCTACCTACCTATAGGTACATGAATCATTGTAACAAAAATCTTAAATAAAGCCTTCTGCTTCTTTCTGGATGATTAGACAACAGCGATTTTTGTTTTACTTGTTTTATGAATATTGTTAGTTGTTAATTCTTTAAAATATACCTTTTCATATTTGCTTTTTTACTTCACAAAAATAAATGTATAGATATATGGCATTTTTTTTTTCGAGCCATCACGTGTCCCACTGCTGGGCAAAGGCCTCCCTCCACTTCACACTGTATATGGCATTTAGCATTTGTAATTTACAGAAACTAAAAATGTTTTCACATCCATCATGATATACAGCAATGATTCGATGAACATTGATCCAAACGTAAATGTTTGTCCAAAAAGTGATAATGTTTCACCCGAAGTAGCGCTAAAATCTCCGGTAAACACTGTTATCAGTGACGATCCCAAGCAGATGATTACGCCCAGTGCACCGTTTGCTTCAAGATAATGATGCTGTTGTAGTTATTTTTATATATTTCGGCATTCCCATGCCGCCTTGTTACTTGAAAATAGTTTTATTTAGGTTTATTCACAGAGCAAGAAATATCTCTTCGCTCGCGCCCTGTAAGTTATACTGAAATCCCTTGCTCTGTGGGTTTATTAGATAGAAAATTTAATTTTCACTACTACTTTTGAACTTTTGGATTGTTTTTCATTTTGACTCCTGGGCATATGATTTTTAGCTTCGTTTTACTCTTTTGTGATCTACAGTAGCCTGAGAAGCTTTGTTAAACTCGGCAAGAAAGAAACGAGTCACACAGCTCCAAGGCTATCCAAGGCAGACTGCTTTTTAGGGTTCCGTCGTAAACAAGGAACCCTTATAGTTTCGCCATGTCTGTCTGTCCGTCTATCTGCGGTTTTACTCAGAGACTATAAATACTAGAAAGCTGTAATTTAGTATGAGTGTGTATATTAATCATACCAAAAAAGTGGTGGAAAGAAATCTTGAAAAAATATTTTTTTTAATGTAGCTCCCATACTAGTAAAGAGGAAGTAATATTTTATTTCTATACAATCCCATCGTGTTGGGTAGATATTGTTAAATAGGTGTTATGAAGTGGTGATTTAGGAATGACTATGTTGACCCCATTGCATCAGGAAGTCACTCGTCACTGCAGTCAACACACTGCACAAGTCACGGGCGTCCAGACTGCGGGCGATTCGCGACAATTGCTGCTTCCTGCGACCAACACGCCGATCGTTTAACGTGTTAAAGTCTCCTTAGGTACTGGTGTAAATACATATAGTAGGGGACATCCTGTGTGTTGATAAAAATACCAAGGGTCAGTAAGGACTTGTGTGATTTGATCAATTGGTGTACTTATTTAGATTAGGATAAAGAAGTCACATTGAAAACAATTGAAAATTAGGAGATTTAAGAGACACGCCATATTGCATGATGTTCGTAGTCCTCAAAGTTCTTAAAAAATTAAATGCAACCATGAAGATAGCCAAAATTGCTTATCTTCTGGTTACCAGATGGCTGTCGCTGCAACAAGGATAATTTTGAACTTTCCAAAAATCGCAGTTGGCAAAAACGAATGTGAAAATAAAGAGGAACCTTTGCATTTTTTCATTATGACTACGACTAATTGACATATTTTTTGATCATTGTACATTTTGACGATTGAGCGTTTTAACCTAAGTAGGTACAAGTAGTCTCCTCATTAAAGTACCGGCGCGTTGCATAGCAGTAGAACACAGCAAAACATGTGAGGAACCGACCTGTATGTGCATTATCCACCCTAGACCTCATCCTTGCTTTCATCAGGCAAGATCAAAAGTCAGATTCAACTGATTCATAAAAAAATACCCAACAGTTGTCAGTTATAAGTATTTACTACTTTTTCCAGCAGTAAGCTGGACTCCTTATATGGAGTTCTTCCTTGAAGAAGCTAATGCTGAGTGAAATAGACGTGAGTAGACGGCTACTGACCTGCCGCCGGGCTTGTGCGCCACCAGCACGTTCATCTCGTTGACGTCGCCGTGGATGACGCCGCGCTCCAGCTCGTCCAGGCGGGGAACCACCGCGTATTTGAACTCCTCGATCACCTGCAAATGAGGATTATTTTGTAGTTTCAGTGGATGGTTTAAAATGCTGTCGTTCTAATAGGTATGTTTTTCAAAGGCCCATAAATCAAAAGCTATTAATGAAATTATTATATAAGGACAAATAATACAAATTGAGCTAGCCCCACAGTAAGTTGTGAACTATACCAACTCAAAGATACTATACTTAATGATATATAGATATATAGATAAACATCCAAGATCCAGGCCAATTTGAAAAAGATCTTTTTCCATCGTGACCGTGGAACGTGGCATGATAACCACTGCGCTACAGGGGAGCTATGTATAATAGATATATCACACACTTTTATCCCTATATATGTAGAAATCAAGAGCGGCTGCGAAGTTCGACTCTTTGTAAATAAAATATGGTATTTTTTATGTCATAGGACGGCAAACAAGCAAGTGGGTCACCTGATGGTAAGTGATCACCGCTGCCCATGGACTAATGTAACACCAGGGGTATGACAAGAGCGTTGCCGGCGTTTTATTTTTCCCTCCCCAGAGGGGAGTGGGGATGGGTCTCCGGCGCTCTCACTCACCGAACGAAGCATAGAAGCTGTAAAGCTACTACTCAAACGTCGATTTTCTGTGAGAGTGTGGTACTTCCCCGCACGAGCTGGCCCACTCATGCTACCAGCAAAAGTGATTTTCACCGGTAGCATGGTTCTACCACAACTATATAACCGCAACTGTATAATACAAAACAGAAGCTCAGTTACCTAGGCTCTTACCATGACACTTTCATGACATCATCACACTTTTTTGAGAATTATGCAATGGTTGACTACTCTTTTGTTGGCTAGTTATAGACTATCACAACTCGACCTTCACTTTATTAAATAGATACGAAAAAACCTTACCTCTTCAGCCAATTCCTGTTTATCGGAGTCCTTGATGACGTATTTGAACTTCTCCAGGTCTGGCACCTTTGTGAGCATCCAGACGTGCTCGCGGGACACCAGGCCTGAGTGGTTGAAGTTCTGGAAAACAACATCATCATTTTGATAAAGTGGAGTTCATTACATTGACTACTTTATAAAATCGAGCGTCAATGGAACACTATTCAAAAGTTGTTGCTGTTTTTAAATGTTAATCACAACAGCTCATCGAACTGATCTCGATGCTATAATCGTTGCTATTATATACTTTGAGGGAAAAAAAATTAAACTATCACGCGTGATTACAGGGACACAACAATTTGGGTTAAGGATTTATATGAGAAAGATGATTTAGGTCTGAAGTCTACCGATAGCATACGATTACTTTCAAATTTTGGTTAATCAGCACAGAAAAGATTCAACTAATTCTAAAATAAGTATGTATATTTTAATCTCTTAACACTCTTGTCCCTTATATTCGTATCAAAATTAAAAGAAAATATTTTTTGAACTAAGGCTCCCCGAAGTATTATGAAGAACTTGAAACCACGTTAGAACCATTCAGTTGCATTGTAATGCAATTTCAGTAACGAATAATAACATGAGGCAATTGTCTAAACAATTTATGTCTGCATGGAGAACAGTTATTTGTAAAGCGAGGCTCATTTCGATTGGTAAACTGTTCGAGTATAATGTTGTTCTATCAACTCGGTCAGCTAGGAACTTGGCTTTGTTGAATTCGTTACAAATCTTAGTGTACATAAGGTATTAATGACATAGATGGTGGCTTCTAGTGACTTAAATAAATATTCGAGTATGTCTTTGAAATGCTATGACTTTGTAATGACTTGTTACGTATGGCTTCATAGTAGCTTAGTCTACTGGACAAATGTGAGTGGTACACTTAACGGCTGAACCTGGCTGAACAATAGAGTACAGTTGTCACCGTACTTAATGTATCACGATCATGGTCATGGATCAGATAGGGTAATCCTATGTCTATGATCACGGGTTTGACAATTATAGGTGACAAGGCTGGAAAAACTCTTAATTACTATAGGTTAGCTATACATTGACAGTTATAATGGCTATTACTAGCTAACTCTACTGGACTTCTGTGAACCAGCTTAACAACTGAACCTAACCGAACAATAGAGTTGTCAACGTACGTGATGTATCACGGCCTTGACAACTATGAATAATGCAAGGCTAGACGAACCTCTCCTCTACGACTCTTAATTTTCTAGTAATGCAGTAATGAATATGGCTTATTACCAGCTAATTTTGCCGGACTACTGTTAACCAGCTTAACAACTGAACCTGACTTTACAATAGAGTACAGTTATCACTGTACGTGACATATAGCGGCCTTGACAACTATGAATAATGCAAGGCTAGGCGAACCTCTCCAAATCACTACAATTCTAATATTTCTAGTAATGTAGTAATTAATATGGCTTATTACTATCAAACTCTGCTGAACTACTGTGAATCAGTGGCACAACTGAATCTGACTGAACAATAGAGTACAGTTGTCATCGTACGTGACGTATTACGGCTTAGACAACTATGAATGATGCAAGGCCTTGCAAGGCTGGGAGATGGTAATTGCAACTATAACTCAAATGTTGTTTGCAATTCTGGCAACGAAAAATAGGAGCAGGGTTGCTTCGTGACCTCGAGTAAAATGTCAGCCTATTTATCAATTGATAATTGTGTATTGTAAGAAGAGTTTTTAGACTCTTCCCATAAAACATATTGTTTACTTACCTAATGTTTATTGGAAGCAGAACATGCAAGATTCTTTCTTAATTTTATTTCCTACGCAATCTTGTGCCTCTTGTAAATCATGAGTAGAAAAAGTACCTAATTAATATCAATTTTTTTTACGCAGATTTACAGTTAGGTATTAAGCTTGCCCCTTTTCCCCCTTATGAGTAAAAGTAAGCAAATCTCTTACTTATGTACTCATAAGTAAACATTGTTCTCGTATCAATTTTTCATTATCTCTTTATTTTATTAATGAAAACAGCAGTTTATGAAGTTTAGAAATGAAATAATTATTTTAATAAAAAAGGTAAACTGACTTCAACCCTTTACGTAAATGGGTGTGGTGGTTCAATCAATATAGAGGAACAACGTCGTAATCAACTTGTCTTGATTCGCGAAAGAATTAAACAGAAATAAAATTAAAACAAACGGCATACTTGTGTTTTTTTGTTTTTGTTGATTTTTTCTAAAAGCTCTGGATACATCGGTAAAAAAATATAGGACCACTTTTGAAGTTCGGTCAAAACAGAGAAGAAACGTTCTCATCAATTTGTCTTGATTCGCATAAGAATAAAATACAAATATGTTTAACCGTAGGGCATCCTTTAAAAATCTTTTTGGTTTTTGTTTATTTTTTGAAAAAGTGCTCGATCCATTGCGACAAAAATTTCATGGGACCACCTCCGGAGCATTACCTATCAAACAAAAAAGAATCACTGATCATCACAATCATCATTTCGTGTAGGTGACACGGTCAGTCGACCATGTACACCCTGGTGTCATAGTTCTTTGGAACTCTCCAAAATAGTAGAACAACGCCACAGCGTCTTCAGCATAGCAGTTCCCAAGTAAGTATTCTAGCCATTTGCTTGGCTAGACTTGCCTTGTCACACTGTTCAATATATCATCAGAATACTAGGATACCATACAAAGTACCTGCAGCCTGTTATCGTGGTTTGCTACAAACTCGCCCAGCTGGTAAAACAGCGCCACAATCTTCGCCATAGCAGTTCCCAAGTAAGCATTCTGTCCCTGTGGTTGGCACTACTTGCCTAATCGAACTCGCCTGTTCAGTAAATTATCTGAATACTAGGATGACATAAAATAATAAGAACCAAGCTGCAGCTTGTTATCGAGATAAGCCACAGACTCTCCAAACTGGTAGAACAACGGTACAATCTTCGGCTTAGCAGTTCCCCTCGTAAGTATTCTAGCCTTGTGTTTGGTTTCACAGGCCTTGTCACACTTACGTGTTGGAGAAATCATCTAGATGCCAGGATATCATAAAATAGTAGGAACTAACCTGCAACTTGTTATCAAGGTTCGCCACAAACTCGCCCAACTGGTAGAACAGCGCCTCCGTCTTGGGCACGTTCTTTAGCAGCTCGCCGGGCACGTACTCCAGCAGGCGCACGGCGTGGCGCTTGCCGTTGATGGTCTCCACGGAATGCAGGTGGCCGTACACGTTGCGAACCGGCTTCGGGCACACCACGGAGCGCGCGTCTGGAATTGCAAATAGTATTTTAAAAGGGATACTTCCTCTTCCTTACCTTTTACGTGGGGTTGGCACACTATGTCAGTTTCTTCCACTACACTCTATCACTGGTTATAATCTCTGTGATACACGTCATACACATGTCCTCTCTTACGCATTAGTTTAAAATACTACTAACTCGAGTTTAAAATGAATACTACTCGTACTAATAATGATGATATTTTTTGGAAATGAATGATTTTCGGAGAGAATTACTTAATTCAGGCGTTGCTTTGCAAAAATCACTACACTAGTGGCAGAAAGAAGCACACCGAACTTAAACATCAAAGTGCATTCAAGTGTGAGAACAAACTATTAAAACTGCTATCTACTGGTAAGTGCTAAAGAAATGTTGAACTATATTCGACGACACAAGTTCACTTAAGTTACTGTGGGGCTACTTTTATTTGTATAGATTGACCTTTGTTGACCATATACCAGAAATATGTGCTTGTAATGTTAATTTACTTAAATCATTGACTGTGATATGGAATCATCGTTATGAGTAAATACTTAATTATATCTTTTGTACTTAATAGAGAGTGACAGTAACCTCTTATCATCAAATATAAATACTAAAGTACATTCAGTGAGATGCTTTAATAAATCTTTCGCCAAATCACAGCATGAATGTCATCATAATAGCGGACTCGGGCTCCAACGCGTCACAGCCAAGGACGCAACATGAAAAACAATGGGTCAAATTTTGAAGGGAAACGCGTCTTTATAAAGGAACTAAAGAATATCAAAGCATGGCTATTTTGACTACAATACGATTGAGAAACAACATGTTTTAGTGAACTGTAGAGTTTTTACATGACTACAAACGTAGCATAGGTGAGATGAAATTAAATTTTATTCAAATTTGGATATTTTGTATCGCTTTTGGGACGTCATTTTTTTATATGTATTTGCAAAATCCACAAACTAGTAGCGTGGGGTCTCCAACACAGAACAAACCAACTGACCACTAGTTTAAGCAAGCTGCTTATGATTTGACAATATTTGTGAAGCCTAGCTGTAGATTCACGATAGCTAAAATAATATGGATCAGATATGAGTTATAAAAAATTACTTACTCAAGAAGTTCATGATCTCATTCTGGGCCTCCACGACGTCAACGTTCTGTGAGTCCATAGAGTTCATGATCTTGAGCACGTAGCCGTGCTGGCTATGCGTCGTGATCAGCGGGTTCTTCACGTTCGGGTCCTCCGTGATGCGGAAGTTCCTGGGGATCACACATTACAACATTTACAACTCTGTTATCAAAATTATTTATAGCGTACTACCGTAAAAAACCTAATAGCTACAGGACAAAATGTAGCATCTTGATTTGAGGATGGCAAGTAGATGTTTTGAAAACTTATCTAAGTTAATCGAATAAATGATGACAGAGACTTGGAGAGAAGCAGAAAAACCAACCTGGTTGCCTATGTCATTAAGGTTATTCTAGAACACTGATGCCATATAGTCACTAAACTAGGAGCCACACTCTCTTGTTGTCAATGATGGGCTAAATGACTAACCTGAATTGCATCCATTGGCTTATTGTTGTATGCGATCTTACTTGTCTTCGTATCCACTGTGTTCATGAGTTATAGTGCACTGATGCCGTATTGATGTTCAAGAAGGAACTCCACGCTATGGATGTCGATGACGGGCGGGATGAACCTCTACCAGTAGCTAAACTCCCTCGCTGTCGACAAGTGGCCAGACGACTAACGGGGCTGCAGTCAGTGCTCTCCCTTCTAGTTGTGTCAGTCCTACCTGTCGTCGTAGCCATTGAGCTCGGTGAGCTCCAGCACGCCGATGCCTTACAGCCGCTCTACCATTAACTGCACTCCCTCCCTGACGCTGAGTGACTGACCGGGCTCCAGTCAGCGTACTGTCTTCTAGTTGTGTCAGTCTACCTGTCATCGTAGCCATTGAGCTCGGTGAGCTCCAGCACGCTGATTCCGTACAACCGCTCCACGAGCAACTGCACTCCTTCGTTGTCGATCACGGGCCGGATCACCGCGCCGGGTTCTAGAGTCTGGCTTACTGCGTCTGTCATTTTGTCTGGAACAAATTTATATTGTAAAAATAATAATCAAATTCAGAAATTATATATCTTACTTTTTACTACGATAATAAATAAATAAATATATTATAATCACACGGATTGAGCTAGCCCCAATGTAAGTTCTTAAGTAAGACTTGTGATATGGGATACTAACTCAACGATACTATATTTTATAACAATGACATATATAGATTAACATTCAAGACCCAGGTCAATCTGAAAAAGATCATTCTTCATCTTGACCTGACCGGGGATCGAACCCGGGACCATCCATGTCACATGTGTTGACCGCTGCGCCACGGAGCTCGTCTGATGTTTTATAAAACTGTTGAATTGCATTTTTTAACTAATAAATCAGGCATGTACAATAATAAACTTCCAACTTTCTACTCCAACCACCTACTCGAAAAGAAAATAATCGAGAATATCGGCTAAATGAGTGTTAAAAAGTAGCTTAATCAATGAAAAATAACGCGTGTTGTTTTGACATAAAATTCATCTGAATTGTCATATTCATCGTCATTTTCTATTAACCTTTTTTTTAATCTCATTTAAATACAGTATTAATTGTAAGAATCTGAATGTTTTTTGGAATTTTGTTGTAATGTTTAGATGCAGCAAAATTTTCCAAATCCAGTTACGATTTTCTGTTTCGGAAACACCGATTTTCAGTTCAGTTTTAAGTTGTGGTCGAGTGCTCAGGAATCTTTCACGAACGTTTTTATAAATGAGAAGAATGTTAAACTGAAGTTTTTGGATTGGTGTTTTATTTGAATCGAGGTGGATTTAAAACGTAGAGATCTATAGATTATGTTCTTAGTAAATTATTCTTATCATGGAATTGTGTACCATGACACGCTACTTATTAGATAAATTAGGTTTTTTTGTTATTTTTTCCATGATCCATGCCATTTACTATGTAAGCAGCCAAAACACTCACACCACTAGGTATATGACCTGCTCATCTTATCTCAGACATAAAAATCTGTACAACAACAGAGTAGCAGCGTCATCGAGATAATAGATAAATGATGTTGACTTGCGATATAGCGCTGCAAGCGATAAATGTGACATAAGTAGATACTACCGTCGTCTATTTTAAGACAGGTCAGGTGACTGGTTTTGAAATATCATGACATAAAGCTGTTATTTCTATTATTTTTTAAAACTTAATGGTATTTTAACGACACCTCTAACGGTTAAAATTGCTTAGTTTCAGCGTGAAAGATGAATAAGATTTTTAAATGTTTTATTCCATTTTGTAACGATATATTCAGTTTCCACTGGGACAGAACTGGACCATTGCAAAGTGAAATGGTCAATTTACATTTATACGTGAAATGGCTCTAGCAAATACCCCTCTCGGTCATAGGGTGACAACAGATGGATCGAAGCGGCCAACTAAACCAGGGCTGTCGCCGTGAAGGGCTGTGAGACCTCTGGCTGAGATAACCCATCCCTCGGAAGGCGTGTCTAACACAACAGCACACCTTTATCGTTCGAGGGCCATCTGTCACGGTCACGGAGAGTCATCTGCTGCGGAATCCCGCTTCCGCCACCCAAATGGCCAATATTTTGCCCTTCCTTAGTCTCAGGCGCCCCGGACCACAGATCACGAATCAACGGATCACCGGAACAGAGTTTCTGGTCCCGGATCAATGCTTCACCGTTTTCTGACCGCGGATCGCGCATACAGAGGTACCTACATATTAACATACGTACATGACTTCGAAAAACTATTCTCCTTTTTTGGCAGTCGTAAAAAGAAGCTATTGTCTCAATCAGTTTTTATGATTGACACAACTAGGTAGTGCACCCAAAACCTGTCAGGTACACTGACTTCAAATGAAACAAACAATGGAAAAATCATCCGAAAATTAAATTTATTTTAGGAAACCTCTCAAATATAGGTGCACTGGTTTTTCACACCTGTGAGACAATTCAGATGTCACGATTTTGTCATGTCTCAACGCTTTCACGCTTTATCAATTAACACTTTTTCGAGACGGACTTCGAGACACTTGTTATAACTATTCCAATATGCTAGTTATTACTACATGGAACAATTGTATATACTAGCATCAATATAATTTGTTGATTAACTTATGTCAGGGATATTCGTGAATGGGACTAAACTTTAATTAGGGTTTTAATAACCAAACATTTTTAAAAGTACCAAATCATTACGATCAGATGTCTTGAATGCGACCACACTAGATCATAACGTTTATAGCCAAAGTTAGAGATCTATACGAAAATTGCATAACTGTGACTTGGGTTATATTAATGCAATTATCATCTTTCTCAAACAACTCAAACCCCTATGTAAATTGAAAATAAAATATAGCGTATTCTACTCGCTATTCATGCAGTTTTCTATTGTAAAAGAATAAAAAAAAATTGGTCCAGTAGTTTTTGAGTTTATTTATCACAAACAAACACGCAAATCTTTCCTATTTATTGTATAAGTCTACCTAGTAAGTCTGTAGGCTGGGATGAGTGACGGAGCATTTGTTTGTGGCAATTAAGTCTCATTAGGACCACATTCGTATTGTCATAGTGAGCTGTGTTGTATAGTAAGATATTTGTAGTGAGATGGAAGAATTGCTTGCTAGATATAATATGTAATAAACGTTGATGAACTTCCAGTGCATTTTTTCTTGCTTTTGCTGTCCACTGCTGGACATAAGCCTCCCCGAGGTCACGCCAGAGTGTACGAGCTTTCTGGTCCACCTGGCATAGGGACGTCCCACACTTCGTTTGCCGAGACGTAGTCTCCATTTAAAACAAAATTGGATGAATTACAAGTAATGAATCTATTCTATAGTAAGTATCCCATTGCAGGATGAATACTTCCCTTTAAAGGTTCAATACTTTAAATGACTTTTGCCGTCCAATCGTTAGTAAAAAATTTGATTTCAACTTGACGCTCGTTTGAATTCCTCAGAGATATAGGTTATATAGATTAGGAACACTTTAGGCTAGTTGCTTTTGACCAACGTCCACAATTATTTTAGACCTATGCTACTGTTTCCCATACTACTAATTTTCCCGCGTCTTAGTCCGCGTAAATTTATAGCCTATGTCACCCGTAGATGAATTATGAAATAATTTGAAAATCAGTCCAGTAGTTTCAGAGCTTATTCAATGCGAACAAAATAACAATTTAATTTTTCCTCTTTATATTATTAGTACAGAAGTACAGATAATAATTCTCTTGTTCTGTATTAATAATTTAAAGAAACGCACTTAATAGCTAGTTTTGCCACAAGAATAAGAGACTGTTATGCAATTATCATTTGCATTTACCATCTAGTAAACTGCACACAAGTACCACGTAGTGGTCGATGACAACCTGCGGACAGTTGTTATTTTGTGTTTAGATGAAGTCGCACATAAACTCCCGTTCCAATTTGGTGACCTTTATCTTCATAAACTGAGATAAATTACATGGTCTATCTAGTTTGTTGTATATGGTTTGTTGTAGACGTAGTTTAGTTACGTGATCGTGTTTTCTTTCGTAGTGGCCATGTGAGTGAGCTTGGTGGCGCCGCCGCGCGGCCGCCGGCAAAAACTCTGTCACATGATGTAGAGCCGGCTTCGACCCGCTTTATTTGGAACAGCCATTTTTTCAGGATGTATTTAAAATATATATATATTTGTTTGAAACTGTAGATTACCATCATGTGAACTATACACTGAATGAAGAATTGATTTTTAAAAATAAGCTTTTCTAATATGGAAGAGAAAATTTTGATTGCTCTACATTTTTATAAAAACTTTTGTTTGTTTCTTATCTAGAGGCTGGTTAGTTATTTTTGTACAAGCCTTGACAAAAAAGAGGGGTATTTTGAGAATTAAAGCTCATCTTCGAGGCCCCTAAGTAGACGGACAATTAAAAGTAAAACTTCTTCTAACACTTTGACGCTTTTCTTAATCATCTACTCACTAACGTACGTTTTTTCTATGGAATATTAACTTTGCTATAATAAACGAAAAAGGTGATCTAAATTATTTGAAAAAAAAAACCTAAATGTGTTTTTACTTGTTTAGGAAAATGTTTGTATAGGTAAGCAATGACAAAATAATACTAACTTAAGTATAATGAGTAATTACGGCAGCACTCTATTAAAATAACTTTCATTAAATCACCATTAGTATGAAAGAAGTAAATGTTTAATGCAAGTATTTAGGTAAATCATATATTCACACTTTAAATTTTATAAAGGATAATTTCATAAAGAAATAATTTTTAACTTCATAAAGAATTAAGGAAATTCACAGTGAAAATTACGAGTGGGCGCATTTCTTTCAACTTTTTTTAAACATTAAATATGTTACTTAATATATTTAAAAATTAAAGAACATCATCATCAGATATCAACGACCCACTGCTGGATATAAGCCTACATATAAATATATATTTAAATTTACTCACTAGTTCAAAACCACAACGATTCTAAAAAACCACTATATGTATGTAACACCAAAACAAACAACTACTAGCCAAGATGTCTAGTTTACTGACCGTGTTAGTTCTCCTCGGGCCGGCGGTCGCGAGAACACTGAGCACATACAAACAAACACGCGAGGGGAGCGTTATCAGAGATAAGTGATAGCCGACAGATGAGACGTGCGAGAGCCCTTTGTGCTGTGCTGCGAAATATGTAGTGAATAACAAGTTAACGAGTCATTGAATTTTAAGAATCTAAAATCCCTGTCTGGCCATTAGCCACCATTAGGAGATATTATATTGGAGAATAAATGCTGGAGATTTGGCTCTCTTTTTGGGTTCACAAGATGGCAACTTTGCTGATAGAGAAGGGAAAATGTTCTACTTTTCTATGGAAAACAGAACAGAAGATCGAATATTCTTAAAAAAACGCATATAAATCTTTAGCTGTTTTAAATTGAACGACCTCACGACCACAGAAAAATTAAAATAAAATTTTGTTGTAGGTGAAGAACGGAATCAAAATAGTGATGGGTTGCTAGCCGCATCGCTTATTGACATGATTCCTCACGACCATTCCCTCGATCGACTTTAACGATCTGCGCGGGAAGAGAAGCACTGGGCAAATACGGTTTTTCTTGTCTCCCAGAACAGCGTAGAACAGCTTTTTCAAACCGCAAAAATAACTTTGTCATTCATACAATACTATGAAAAGTAAAGTTATCTTTGCTAGACTCTATGACTTACCAAAATGTGTATATTGCACAGGCTACGTTAGTATTATATTTTCTTTGCACAGGCGCTTAGCAGCTATTTGTAGGATACGTCGCCAACCGATCCTTGGCTGAGTGAGACAGCTTGAGTGATTGCAGTGAGAGGCCATTCGCTCCTGATAACATCTCCATATTGAATTTGAGCACCGCCACAGAAAACTTTAAAAAAAACTGTCTCAAAATTAACTTTTTAGGGTTCCGTAGTAAACTAGGAACCCTTATATTTTCGCCATGTCTGTCTGTCTGTCTGTCTGTCTGTCCGTCCGCGGTTTTACTCAGAGACTATAAGTACTAGAAAGCTGTAATTTGGTATGAGTGTGTATATTAATCATGGCAAAAAAGTCATAGAAAAAAATCTTGAAAAAAAAATTTTTTTTTGGGCAGCTCCCATACAAGTAAAGTGGAGGAGTAATTATTTTTTCTCTATTTGCCCATCGTATGGGGTATCGTTAAAAAGGTCTTTAAATAATATAGTGAGGTTAAGAACACCATTTTTCGATTTAGGGATCCGTTTCCGAAATATTTGGTTTTAAAGTGCAAATTTTTGTTAGAGGTAAGTGTCCTCCCCCTCTATCTGCTAAACGGTTATATATAAATAAATAAATAAATATAAATATATACGGACAAACTATCAGAGCTGGGTACTAAGTGCAAACTAAAAAGTTATAGGCAACCAACTTATAAAATGTACTGGTAAATGCAAAATTTCATACAATCTTCATTGGTAGATGGTTTTGGTCGTTAAACTGTGAGGTGCGAGTGTAAACAGTGTGAACTCAAAGTTGTCATTCGCAACTACGGAACCCTAAACTGCGCGTGGCCCGACACCTTCGAGCAACACGGCCTCCGTAACACGCACTTTCCGCTTTTTTTAAATATATACTCTGTAAAAGATCATAGAATGTAAATTTAAAGATACTAGACGCTAGGACTTACCTACTAGCTTATGTATATTTTGCAAAAGTGCCTCACCTATTTTTAGGATATGTCAGTATCCTTGGATGAGACAGCTTGAGTGATTGCAGTGAGAGGTCGTTCACTCTTGATAACATCTCCATATCTATAACTGCAACAGGACAATGCCTTCGTCTCTCTTACAAACTGATAGAGAAATACGTCAGATAATACGGCTGACACTATAGACAGTAGCGGCGCTGTAGTGGACTTTTCCACTCGAGGCTAGTTGTTGCCAGTAGGCTGAAACATTTGTTAGTTTTTGCAAGTTTAGGCTAATGTGAACTTTATAAATATAGGTACCCTTATCTCAAATTCAATACACAAACTTTAAGAGGTGACTCAGACCATCAACATGAACAACTTTTGATATAGGACCAATGCTGGGAACCAAAAAAAGGAAAATGATATACCCATACAAAAGTGTCTAGCTGATTGGACCAAATGTATGGAAAACGTAAAAACAATATTGAATTTTCAGCATTGGTCCCATGACAAAAGTTGTTCATGTTGATGGGCTGAGTCACCTTTTAAAGTTTGTGTAGGTATTATATTTAAAATAAAGGTGTATGTGTATGCCCAAAAATTTTAATTTTAAATCATCATCAGGTCATTTTTGTCTCCACTACAGAAGCACGACCCTCTCTGACCATCAGAGCCATATATTAGCCAGAGCAGTCAGAGGATTTGGCCGACACTCTCCACGCTGGCCAGACGGGTTGGAGAGGTCTCTCCGATGTTTAAAGCTTTGTTTAGCTTGTGTTCCCTAAATCGCCTTTTACGACATCCACAGGAAGACTTGGAGTGGTTCTGTTCTACTCTGCCGGAAACCACACGGCAAACATTTAATATGATAGTTAATTTTAAATATGATAGATTAATGTGAATAGTATTTTCTCACAATATGGTAAATACAAAGTTGTGACGCTATCAGTGATGCAATCTATGTGCAAGTGCAACTGTCAGAAAAAATCGTACGAATTAGAGGTTGGTTGGGAACCATCGACGATATCGTCGTCGGTGGTAACACATACCTTTGTATGAATAAACAAATACCTACAGTATTTGTTGTAGAAACTCATCTCAGTGTTCTATTATGAGGGAAGAAGACATATTTTGATTTGATGGTAGAATGATTGATATTCTTACAAAAATAAATCTCTATATCTGCGATAGCTTCAATGTCAATGTCATCTGATAGTTATCGACGCTTTCTTGTTTGTTGATAGTTCGCGGGAAATTTCGCGACGAATCCATCAAATGTGACAGGCGACCGATACCAGTCCAACGGGTGCCCTATGTTTCGCTTAAAATTTTCACTTCTAATTTCACTTCGCCGAACCTTATAGGAACATAAGCTTAACAAAGCTTTAAAATATCAAAGATACCTCTCCAACCCGTCTGGCCAGCGTAGAGAGTGTAGGCCAAATCCTCTGACTGCCCTGGCTTATATACGGCTCTGATAGTCA
The DNA here is from genome assembly GCA_963082605.1 of Rhodophaea formosa. Classification (NCBI taxonomy): domain Eukaryota; kingdom Metazoa; phylum Arthropoda; class Insecta; order Lepidoptera; family Pyralidae; genus Rhodophaea; species Rhodophaea formosa. Next base: position 169,584 of record OY720226.1, read on the forward strand.
GAGAGTGTCGTGCTCCTGTAGTGGAGACTGAAAAAGACCTGATGATGATGAACCTTATAGGTCTAAACTTGTTATGTAATTATTGATTCGTATCTTTGCACAATAATAGTTTAGCCTATCAATTGTTAGCCCTTATTTTAGAATCTTTAATATTTCATGGAATAAAATCAAATTGCATACATATCTTTAGAATTAACGATAACCTCGTATAACTATTTTTGAAAAAAATAATAATTAATAATATTTTCAAATAATTATAATGTTCCAAACCCATTAAAAAACAAAAGAAGTTAGGTTCGAAATAGTTTTTTTTTGTGACCACTCGGAATAACTGAGGGCAGAAATTATTTATTAAATCAAATATTATTTATTATTTTAAGTATAAACAATACAATTTCAAGAAAATTACTATGTCACATTAAAATAAAGGTCAAAATTACTATTATAATAAGAATCCTCCCTGTATAGTTTCCGGTGCAAAGGTGCCCAAAATGCTAGATGCACGCTGTATCACCATGGCCATCCTTTGCACCAAAAACGAACCAGAGCCAGATTCACCATTTCTTTCCGCGTTTCCTAATTCCTTGAAAAGACGCTATGCATCCGCGCCCCAGCATCCCATGGTCTCTACAGCTATGGGCACAAAACAGTAGTGTGGCTCCATAGCTGCGTATTTCTGACGTTTCCTATTTACCGCGTCTTCTGCAGCGGCCGCTGATGCACACGCAGTCTTTCTGTGTTCTGTGTTCACGCAAGTGGCATCCCAGACCACGCATCTGCCATGCTTCCACGGTACCAGCGTCAGGCGATCCGGTCTCTATCCATCCGATCTGCTGAGGCCCGGTGGCTCCAGCAAAATATATCTGACTAGCTGTTACCCGCGGCTTCGCCCGCGTGATTTATAGCCTATGTCCTTTTCAGTACCCTAACCTATATGTATGCAAAATTTCATTATGATCGGTTTAGTAGATACGACGTGAAAGCGTAACAAACAAACAAACTCACTTTCGCATTTATAATATTAGTTAGGATTAGTATTGGGATTTGGATTAATAAATAAGAACAATATTTTGGGCATAATATTTTAAAATTACACCCTAGTTTTAGTGAGTTTAGGACTTAAATTGTCTTTGATTTGTTTTTTATGAGGTTGGCAGTCTATTACGTTAGTATTAGCAAAGACAATATAATACTAACGTAATAGACTGCCCACCTCATACATGCCTCATACAAAAATATTGGACCAAATAAGGTTGCGAAAAGCAGGCGAATGTATGGCAATATTATGCCTAAAATATTGTTTTGATTTTTAATAAGATATATATTTCGTGAATCATGTTTTTATATTCTCATAATACGGTAGATACAATGTTGTATCGCGCCATCTATGCGAGTGTCTGAGAACAAATCGTACGATTAAGGCGTTGAGACCACATGGTATTAGTAAAACCGGCCAAGTGCGTGTCGGGCCACGCGCAGTATAGGGTTCCGTAGTTGCGAATAACAACTTTGATTTCACACTGTTCACACTCGCACCTCTCAAAAACATGTAACAATGCAAATTGTACGCAATTTTACATTTTCCAGTACATTTTATGAGTTGGTTGCCTATAACTTTATAGTTTGCACTTAGTATTCAGCTTTGATAGTTTTCCTTTCAACTTCAGTATATATACTACTGCTGTAATTTTTTTCACGTATCCATATATAACCGTTTAGCAGATAGAGGGGGGGGGGACACGTACCTCTAACAAAAATTTGCACTTTAAAACCAAATATTTCGGAAACGGATCCCTAAATCGAAAAATGGTGTTCTCAACCTCACAATATTTTTCAAAGACCTTTTTAACGATACCCCACACGATGGATAAGCAGAGAAAAAAAAAATTACTCCCCCATTTTACTTGTATGGGAGCTACCGAAAAAAAAATTTTTTTTCAAGATTTTTTTCTACTACTTTTTTGCCATGATTAATATACATACTCATACCAAATTACAGCTTTCTAGTACTTATAGTCTCTGAGTAAAACCGCGGACGGACAGACAGACAGACAGACAGACAGATAGACAGACATGGCGAAACTATAAGGGTTCCTAGTTCACTACGGAACCCTAAAAAGTAGTAACGTTAGTGTTTAGTAACGTTCTTTGGTATTGGTATTATATTGTCTTTGAAAATACCAAAGACAATTACCAAACAATACTAACGTTGGTGAAAAAGTGGAAAACAACTCCGCAGTGCCATAGTACATTTCCCCCGTCTTCATTTGGATTTGGTCCAATATTTTTATATGAGGTTGGCAGTCTATTACCAACTATTACGTAGTATTATATTGTTTTTGAAGAATGTGAAAGTTTTTTTTTTAATCTATGGCTGTGTCTCTGGGACATCGCCCGTGATAATTATAACACACCGCCATCTTGAAGTTGTGACAAGGTAAAGAAAAAAATATTAGCTCCATCTAGTGCCTTTTGATATTTACAATATGTCAGTTTTGCCACTCGCCAATAGATGGCGGTAATACACATTTTGTGACTTAGCTTTTCACATCTAGATGGCAGCTTGATATATTGAAACTGAAGTATGCAAATTGACAAAAGGCAAATTAGGGTTCCTTGGTATAATTACACAAACATTCGAATTAGTTGGAAATAGTGACTGAGACTGATTTATTTATTATAGAGTTACCTACACTCCTTAGGAGGGAGTGATATCTAGACGTAGCCTAAAGTCGCGTTCATTAAAATAAGTATAGGTACCTATAACACGATTCACTTTTTAGGGTTCCGTAGTAAACAAGGAACCCTTATAGTTTCGCCATGTCTGTCTGTCTGTCTGTCTGTCCGTCCGCGGTTTTACGCAGAGACTATAAGTACTAGAAAGCTGTAATTTGGTATGGGTATGTATATTAATCATGACAAAAAGTGGTAAAATAAAAACTTGAAAAAAAAAAATTTTTAGGGTAGCTCCCATACAAGTAAAGTGGAGGAGTAATTTTTTTTTTTCTCTATTTACCCATCGCGTGGGGTATCGTTAAATAGGTCTTTCAAAAATATTGTGAGGTTGAGAACACCATTTTTCGATTTAGGGATCCGTTTCCGAAATATTTGGTTTGAAAGTGCGAATTTTTGTTAGAGGTAAGTGTCCCCCCCCCTCTATCTGCTAAACGGTTATATATAGATACGTGAAAAAAATTACAGCAGTAGTATATATACTGAAGTTTAAAGGAAAACTATCAGAGCTGAGTACTAAGTACAAACTAAAAAGTTATTGGCAACCAACTTATAAACTGTAAAATTTCATACTATTTTCATTGTTAGATGTTTTTGGTCGTTAAACTGTAAGGTGCGAGTGTGAATAGTGTGAACTCAAAGTTGTCATTCGCACCTACGGAACCCTACACTGCGCGTGGCCCGACACGCACTTGGCCGGTTTTTATCTAACTAACCAAATACAAAAATACAGGTAAATAAAAAAGTCGTTCGCTTTTTCTTAATCCCAGAATAGGTACCTACTTAGTTCTTGTAAACTTAAATGATCTTATGAGACCCCAAGAAAAGATATTCTGTGTTCTGTGTTCCTTCTCATAGCTAGGGCTTTTGCTCAATTCGTTCTACCCCATCAGAAACAAGTAGGTAAAGGGCACGTAGCGGGCACCCGAACTTTAATTAACAGTACACTTGCACTCACGACCCCGCAGTATCCGATCGCTATTTTCACTTCACTAGCGACAAAAACCAAAGAGTGGACAGACGCTGCACCCTGTGCCTCGTACTTTCAAGGGTAGGTTGGCGGACTATAAAGTACAGAAGAATATTATTCACTTGCACAATTAGGAACGGCTTGAACTAATCAAAAAGTGTTTAGTCTGTCATGTTGTTCAAAAAATATCTAGTAATCAGGCTTCACTTATTTGTGACATCTCACAAATATTACCTACCACAACACTATAAGCAATGGCACCTCCTACCCGTCATTCATATTTCTGGGAATTCACCTATACCTACTTTGACCTTTGTACCGAAGTAAATTATCTAGCTGATGATGCAATGAAGAAAAGGCTCTGGGTACGCTGCATCACAGGGCAAGTCATTGAATCTTATATTTAGATAATCAGAACCGAAAAAATATTAAAGATGATAAGTACCTATGTAGAGTCAGACACCAGCAATGGACATTGACTTATAACAGTCATTATGCAATCGTTTTCCGTTTCTCAAGAAGCCAATTTTTGTACTCGTATGTATAGTATTAGTATAATAAGTCGTAAATTAAACAAGATATCTTTCTTCTACTACTTCTACTCCCTCGATAATTTACAGTGGCGCCCTCTTGCGGTAATCTGCGCCACGCGCCTCCAGTACTAAATTAATTTGCTCTGGCGATTTTTAATTTGATCTTAAATACTTGGCCCTGACGGCGAAGGGTTGGTGGCGATAATGCGACAAGGCTAGTACATGCATACGAGTGATTGCAGTTCTGCGTTTGATAGATCTGTTTGACAGGGAAATGTATTTTTAATTAACTGAATTGTTGCGGCCACTGGCAACACCGGACGTCGCGGAGTGGGCCAGCGGATATACGACACACAACGACTCTGACCGAATCACCGACACGGCACGACACCATTTTGTCTGTACTCACTTGTTAATTTTCTAATACACGTAGTATCCATCAAAGCGCCTTCTTCTTTATACAGTCCAAACACAGAACCTGCAGTAGCTGCAAGAACATGGTCCTTCTCCCAAGAACTTCCAGGATACGGATTTAGCAAGAACAGGACGTGTCGCTTGTGAAAGGTCACCCATAGAGAGAACAAAGGACGCTGAGTGAGTTCGTTCCAATACCCATCTTTTATTCCCGTGTTTCCCCTCGAATTTAGAGTACCACTTTCTGGATCTGCTGTTGAGATTCCTTCATAATTTGGTAACTTTAAAATTCATCTTTATTGCACGCCTAAGTGAATGCTAGCTTGCCTTTGCCAGTTACGTAACGCCGAGTTCATAACTCGTCGCAAAGTAGTCATCAAGCCTGCATAGCGATCCATTTCTATAAACATAAGTAAATATAACAATTTGCTACTTGATTACGTAAATCGCTCGCTGCGACATTGCAAACCGGTCAGGTTCGACCAACGCCTATCCCTTTGTTATCTCGTCATCATTCATTACCTGCGTGACCCATCAGTGTTGTTTACGCATTTATACAAATTGCAGTTAAATACGTTGCATTGGTTTAGTTAACCTATCATTGCCATTTATTTACTTTCTTTTCTTGTAAGTATTTTTGAATATAGTGTTTAAATACTTAAATTAGTTATTTAAAATGAGTGAGGAAAATAAACCTGTGAGTGTCAGTGCTAAAGATCGCCTCAAAGATCTCGTGAAATTACGTAGCAGTATGAAAGCCAAATTAACTCAGTTTGAAAATTATCTTAAACCCATCGATCAGCCATTAAATGAGTTACAGTTTACTGAATTGGAGTGTCGTTTAAATAAAATTGATTCCTTACTTGATGCCTTCGACAAATTACAGACGGAGTTCGAGACTTTATCAGAGGATACTCCTGACTTGTACACAGAGCGGGAGCTGTTTGAGTCCAGGTACTTCTCTCTGGTGGCGAGGGCATGTATCCTGCTCGAGTCGGTGCGCCGGCGTCAGCGCTCACCCTCACCAGGGGAAGCTTCCTGCCGCTCGAGCAGGCACGCTCCGGGTCATGACTTTGTTCGGCTTCCCCGGATCGATTTGGGATCATTCAGCGGAGGTTTCCAGGATTGGCTAGCATTTAGAGATATGTATGTTTCTTTAATACATTCTAACACAAGTTTGAGTGACATTAATAAGTTTCATTACTTGCGAGCGGCCTTAAAAGGCAGCGCTTCCCTTATCATTCAAAGCCTCGAATTTACAGCTGATAATTATAAAATAGCTTGGCAATTGTTGTCTAATAGATACGATAACGAACGATTATTGGTAAATAATCATGTGAGCGCGTTATTTAATTTACAAAAGGCACACACTGAGTCAAGTCAAATTTTGAGAAATATTATTGATGTCACCAACAAAAACTTATGCGCATTAAGTACTTTAGGGCAACCAACAGACCACTGGGATACTTTAATAATTTATATAATGTCCAAAAAACTAGACAGTGTTACATATCGTAAATGGGAAGAGCATCGCAATGATATTACAAGCTCCCCGACTTTAAAACAATTTACGGATTTTTTAATAAATCGTGCAGATTTATTGGACACAATAAATCAAACTAATAGTACTTCTTACACACCGGACACTCACATAAAACAAAACATTCAGCAATCAGATTTAAAAAATAAAAATAAAACTTTCTCTAATCAAAACAATAAAATGTCATCAACTGTTTGTCCCATGTGCAAACAAAATCATTACTTGTATAATTGCCAGGAATTTCGTAAATTAGACATAGACTCACGGCTGCAAAAGATAACCAATTATCAAGTTTGCAGGAATTGTTTACGGCCTGGGCACAAAGAAAAGCAATGTACGCTTACACATTGCAAATATTGTACACAAAAACATAACACCCTTTTACACAAAGAGGCGGACGTTGAGCACAACGTGATTGCTTTGTCCACCGATGTGGTACCTTCTATGCCTTCTCAAACACCCCATGTTATACTTTCCACAGCTTTGGTGAAAGTGGCAGATGCGAACGGAGGACTTCACTCAGCTCGCTTGGTACTCGACAACGGCAGTACTTCCAATTTTGTGACGAAGCGCCTCTGTGAGCAATTAAGTCTGGTAAGGCGTAACACGGACTTCACTGTCAAAGGTATTAATGATCAACATTCATTTAGTGCAGAGTCGTGTGACCTAACCCTTGAATCGTGTTCAGGGGACTTCAAGGTACGCTTAAATTGTTACGTTTTACCTAAAATCACAAATGCGTTACCTTCTACAATTTTGGACTCAAAATACTTACCTGAAATTCCATCCAATATTCAGTTAGCTGACCCCACGTTTAATATCCCATCTGAAATTGACATACTCGTGGGTGCCGAGACATTTTGGGATATTTTGGGATCCAAGATAATTAATTTAGGTAACCAATATACTAAATTACGTGACTCTAAATTAGGCTGGATACTCACAGGTGCAATACGTCAACGAGAGTCACAAAATACAAAATCAGAATGTTATTTTACACAAAACATTGAGTCTCAACTTGTCAAGTTTTGGGAACTCGATTCAGTATCCTCCGCTCACTGCATGTCTGCTGAAGAAAAGGCCTGTGAACAAAATTTTGCCGAGCATACTCGACGTGCTGATAATGGCCAATTCATTGTCAAAATACCATTGAAAGAATCACCTGAAGTCCTCGGCGACTCATATTCACTTGCGAAGCGGCGATTTCTTTCTCTAGAACGTAAGCTGCAGCGTAATCCTACACTGAAAATGCAATATCATGATTTCATTTTAGAATATATTAAATTAGGCCACATGTCTGAGAATACAGGAAATACAAATATTAATAAAGTTAATTATTACTTACCTCACCACGGGGTTATTCGTGAGTCGAGTACAACCACAAAGTTACGCGTTGTTTTTGATGCTTCGGCAGCTTCTACCTCTGGAAAATCATTTAATGACATACAGATGGTGGGGCCGGTAGTTCAAGATGATCTTTTATCTATTTTGCTCAGGTTCAGACAACATAAAATTATAATTTCAGGAGACATTCAGCACATGTACAGAGCCATACTCGTTAACCAGTCTCAACAATCTTTGCAACAGATTATTTTTAGATTTGATCATTTGCAACCATTAAAGACTTATACTCTCCACACTGTTTCTTTCGGCATGTCGTCAGCGCCATATCTAGCTACAAAATGTTTAGCTACACTTGCGGAACAGAGCCCATTTCCAGAAGTAACAAGGGCTATAGGTAAAGATATGTACGTAGATGATTATCTTAGTGGAGGGGATACAATTGAGTCTGTATTAAGCACAACAAAAAAGGTGATTGACACTTTAAAATCTGCCAATTTTAATCTGCGTAAATTCCAATCAAATAACTCAGAACTTTTAAATTCTATTGTACTGTACTCTGACACACAAAATTCCAACTTAACACATAAAACATTAGATTTGAATCAGGCACTTCCTAATAAAACTTTAGGTTTGCATTGGGATTCTACTCATGATGAACTTTTATTTTCTATCGACTTAGATACACATATAAATAAAATAACTAAACGCAAAATATTATCTATTATCAGCCAGGTGTTCGATCCATTGGGTATTCTGGGTTTATGTACAGTCGAAGCTAAAATGATCATGCAGAAATTGTGGTTACAGAAGTGTAGCTGGGATAACGAAGTTACATTAGAAATTAAAGCAAGGTTTATTCGTTTTATACAGTCACTTGAATCGCTAAATGTACTTCGTATTCCTCGCTGGATTTGCTGTGATAATGCTGTTACACATGAACTACACATTTTCTCAGACGCCTCAGAACGAGCTTATGGCGCCTGCGTTTACGTACGCTCCATCGACACAAATGGCAAAGTATACGTTCGACTTTTAATTTCTAAAAATAAATTAGTACCCATAAAACCTCCAATCACAATTGCTCGTGCTGAGTTATGTGCGGCATTGTTGGGTTCGCGACTCTGCTCTAAAGTGACAAGTTCGATTACCATAAGCTTTGATAAAATTCAATTTTGGTGCGATTCAACGATCGTACTTGCATGGTTGAAGAATTCGCCGAGCAACCTAAAAACTTTTGTTCGTAATAGAGTTGGCGAAATTCAGGATTCGACAGCCTTTGACAGTTGGAGCTATGTGCCGTCAGCAGATAACCCGGCAGACCTTGTTTCTAGAGGAGTTAGGGCGAATGATGTTGATAAAAACTCTTTATGGTGGAACGGTCCTAAATTCTTACACGAAAGGATTATACAGTTCCCTAAAATTACTCTTAAGTGCCCAGACCCTTTACCAGAAGTTTGTTTACACACAAGTTCAGATATTAGTGGGAAAACCAATATTGTACACGACAGTAATGTTATATTAAAATTAATTCATAAATCATCAAATCCATTAAAATTAATCAGAATAGTTGCATATTTAAAAAGATATATACATAACTCTAAGAACCCTAAAAGTAAATTATTAGACAACTTGTCTCTCGAAGAGTTGCAAAACTCAGAAAACTTAATTATTCACGTAGCTCAAAAGGAAATGTTTTTAAATGAGTATAATGCATTGAGCTCCAAACAAACTATTCAAAAAAATAATCGTCTTATTTCATTATCGCCGTTTCTTGACGATAACAATATTATACGAGTAGGTGGTCGACTCGAAAATTCTTTTTATTCGTATGACGTTAAACATCCTATTCTACTATGCAGTAAACATCATTTTACCCAAATTTTATTTCAAAAGGAACACATTAATTTATTCCACGCTGGACCACAACTGCTTTTATCACATTTAAGGCAAAAATATTGGCCTTTGGGTGGGAGGAACCTTGCAAGGCGGACAGTTCACTGCTGCATTCGTTGCAAGCGTTTTAAAGTGCAGTACGTTCAACCTGTCATGGGTCAGTTGCCTAGTGACAGATCGTTGCTTGAGTTTCCTTTTCTAAATACTGGAATTGATTATTGTGGCCCAATTTTGATTTCCGATCGTAAAGGGAGGGGATCTAGACTATTAAAATCTTATATATGCGTCTTCGTCTGTTTTGCTGTCAAGGCGGTTCATCTCGAACTTGTAACTGATCTCACCAAAGAGGCTTTCTTGGCTGCGCTCAATAGGTTTATTGCTCGTCGTGGTAAGCCACAACGCATATATTCAGACAATGCAACGACGTTTATTGGTGCTAGCAACGACATAGTTAATTTTTTTAATGACTATACTGATAAAATTAAACATGAAATACTGAAAAAGGGTATGGATTTTAAGCAAATTCCTCCTTATAGTCCCCACTTTGGGGGCCTTTGGGAAGCTGCGGTTAAGGCTGTTAAGCATCATTTGAGGCGTGTACTTGCTTTGACCCATTTAAATTATGAAGAAATGTCAACATGCTTGGTTCAGATTGAGGCAATTCTTAATTCGAGACCCTTAACTCCTTTGTCTCCAGATCCTTCAGACTTTACCTGCCTCACACCTTCCCATTTCCTAATAGGACGCTCACTCACCACGGTACCTCATCCACCTTTGATTGACGCCAATGTCTCAAGGATCCAAAGATATCAGCGAATCGAGCACTTAAAACAACACTTTTGGCAGCGGTATTCAATGGAATATGTCTCTCTTCTGCAGCAAAAGACCAAGTGGCAGTCTTCTACAGATTCTTTAAAGATCGGAACCTTGGTGCTGGTACGAGAGAAGAATCAACATCCCCTGATGTGGCTCCTGGGCCGCGTCACGAAGATCTATCCCGGGCCAGATGGCATCAGCAGAGTTGCGGAGCTAGCGACAAAAAAGGGAACCATAACAAGAGCCTACACCCACATCTGTCCTCTTCCAATCGATTGTTGAAATCAACTTCTCGCGCATTTCAAGGCGGGGAGCATGTTGCGGCCACTGGCAACACCGGACGTCGCGGAGTGGGCCAGCGGATATACGACACACAACGACTCTGACCGAATCACCGACACGGCACGACACCATTTTGTCTGTACTCACTTGTTAATTTTCTAATACACGTAGTATCCATCAAAGCACCTTCTTCTTTATACAGTCCAAACACAGAACCTGCAGTAGCTGCAAGAACAGAATACCAACATACTTAATCCTTTGACTATAAATACTCTCTGGACTCCGTCAAGCCTTTATTACTAGTCAATTTTTTGATGTTTGCTGCATGTGGCAGCTTTGTGCTTTGTGCATATGCGTCGTATCTACTTTTGTATTCAAATTCGTAGCTATGTTTTTGCATCTTTTGCATCATAGTCTTATGAGTTGGTCACATTTTTTTTACGCTTTTAGTCTAATAGAATCTATCTAGTCATTTATAGTCTAAGACTTGACTTTGCAAGCGACTTCAGCTTATTTTTCATCCCGTAAATACCGTTCTAGATTTTTTAGTTTCGCCATGTCTGTCTGTCTGTCTGTCTGTCCGTCTGTCTGTCCGTCCGCGGTTTTACTCAGAGACTAAAAGTACTAGAAAACTGTAATTTGGTATGTGTATGTATATTAATCATGTCAAAAAAGTGGTAGAAAAAAATATATACTGAAGTTGAAAGGAAAACTATCAGAGCTAAGTACTAAGTGCATACTAAAAAGTTATAGCCAACCAACTTATAAAATGTACTCGAAAATGTAAAATTTCATACAATTTTCATTGTTAGATGTTATTGGTCGTTAAACTGTGAGGTGCGAGTGTGAACAGTGTGAAGTCAACGTTGTCATTCGCAACTACGGAACCCTACACTGCGCGCGGCCCGACACGCACTTGGCCGGTTTTTCTTATTTGAGCATGGTGCCAGGTTTTATCCTCAGTCAGACTCGGAAATATAATAAATATATAGGGAAAAATCACACACGTAGAGCAAGCCCCGCAGTAGGCTGCACACTACTTACTACAGTCACTGGAGTAGGTACTGAAGTCATGAGATATTTACTAATTTATCGAAGCTTTATGCACGGTGGTACGAGTATCATGCATGGTTTCCATTACGCCACGGAGGCCGTCGAAACTCGCTTTATATAAAAGAACTCTGAAAATTATAGGGACCTTGTTGTTGTACCTACGTATAGTTTTTTTAGGGTTCCGTAGTAAACAAGGAACCCTTATAGTTTCGCCATGTCTGTCTGTCTGTCTGTCTGTCTTTCTGTCTGTCTGTCTGTCCGTCCGCGGTTTTACGCAGAGACTATAAGTACTAGAAAGCTATAATTTGGTATGGATATGTATATTAATCATGGCAAAAAAGTGGTAGAAAAAAAACATGAAAAAAAATTTTTTTTAGGGTAGCTCCCCACAAGTAAATTGGGGGAGTTTTTTTTTTCTTTATTTACCCATCGTGTGGGGTATCGTTAAATAGTTCTTTCAAAAATATTATGAGGTTGAGAACACCACTTTCCGATTTAGGGATCCGTTTCCGAAATATTTGGTTTTAAAGTGCGAATTTTTGTTAGAAGTAAGTGTCCCCCCCCCCTCTATCTGCTAAACGGTTATATATAGATACGTGAGAAAAATTTCAGCAGTAGTATATATACTGAAGTTTAAAGGAAAACTATCAGAGCTGAGTACTAAGTACAAACTAAAAAGTTATAGGCAACCACCTTATAAACTGTAAAATTTCATACTATTTTCATTGTTAGATGTTTTTGGTCGCTAAACTGTAAGGTGCGAGTGTGAATAGTGTGAACTCAAAGTTGTCATTCGCAACTACGGAACCCTACACTGCGCGTGGCCCGACACGCACTTGGCCGGTTTTTTTCTCTGAAATTAATAATCACTTATCGTTACGAGTCTAAACTATTGTACAAGTCCAATAGTTTTAGGTACACTGACCAAGTTTCTGTTGTTTTTGTCCATATCCAGGTTTATCGGGTCTCTCTGGACATGCTACACATTCGGACTACGTTGGTATTATAGGTATTGTCTTTGGCCGGACTAATGGCATTAAGTTTGAGTTATGTATGTTGTACAAACTTTTATTTATTAAAAATGGTGTGGTGGTCCCAACGCCTTAATCGTACGATTTGTTCTCAGAGACTCGCATAGATGGCGCCACTCGTAACTACACAACATTGTATCTACCGTAATATGAGAAGATAAAAACATTATTTACAAAATATATCTTATTAAAAATCAGAACAATATTTTAGGCATAATATTTTAAAATGACACCCTATATTTAGTAAGTTTAGGCTAACGCAGATTACCGATATCTAGTATCGAGTAGCAAGCAATTCTCCTGCGCTATACATTCGCCTACTTTTCGCCACCTTAATTTAGTCCAATATTTTTGTATGAGGTTGGCAGTCTATTACGTTAGTATTATATTGTCTTTGATTTTAGTTAAAAATTTTGTAGGTAAAGAACTTACTTCTACCTGTTTAGTTATAGGTAAGTAGGTAAATTAGAGGATAATGCACCGAGCTATAAGTCCAAAGTCTACAATAAAATTCAAAAACTTTAAAACCTGTTGAATGCTAAGTGTTAGACCGTATGTGACTATGTGAGCAACCTATCAGCTATGTGAAGTAGGATGAGTCACCCCGTAAGTGGATTAGCCGTGTTTGCGCTGCTCTGCCAACAGATTAACTTTAATTTGTCCGAGACGCGCTTTCCACGAAACTAAATATTTTCCTGTATTGGATTCCATTTTTTTCACTACTTACTGTGGGGCTAGCTTAATCTGTGTGATATGTCCCTATTTATTTTTTTATATTATTCAAAATCAAAATCCCTATACACTGATACATTGACGAGCTCCGTGGCGCAGCGGTCAACACGCCTGCCTGTGACACGGATGGTCCCGGGTTTGATCAAGATGAATAAAACCGGCAAAGTGTGAGTTAAACTCGCGCAATGAGGGTTCCGTACAATATGCTTCGTGAACACACACACAATGTGCAAAAATGTGTTTTATTCAATTGACTAGCGCTATCTAGTGGTGTTTTAGTGAACTATTTCCCTACAAATGAACCCTACAATGAACCCTAAAAATGATCTTTTTCAGATTGACCTGGGTCTTGGATGTTTATCTATATAAGTTTCTATTATAAAATATATTATCGTTGAGTTAGTATTCCATAACACAAGTCTCGAACTTACTTTTGGGGCTAGTTCTATTTATTTAGGTATTTACTGTAAATTTGTCGTGTAATCTAGAAAAGAAAATCAAATTTTTCTGTTATTGAAATTTTATTACTATAGATTTACAGGAAAATTCGATGCTTTAGCCTTTCAACGCGAACGTCGGATAATATGTATATATTATTACCTATATCCGACAAACATCTTCGGGCAAATGTTAGTCGCATATCCGACGTTCGCGGTGAGAGGGTTTATTATCTTTTTAAGTTAGTGTGTGAGTTTTTTTTACGGCAAAGGAGCAAGCAGGTCTGTAGAGTTTGGTTATTGGGCAGACAAGATTAATAAGATTGCCCATTGAAATACTTTAAAAAATATTATTCTCTGTTTAAATTCGTGTGTTTGACACAGATACTTAAGACTCAGATAAATTAAATCCACACGAAGACATTCCACTTCACGACTTTAGAACTGTGCCTTTTGGCGACCTTATCACCTCCCACTTATAGTTGACCTCTCTCCGCAACTGGCATCGAGCCAAACGACAGCTCTACTTCAACTGGATCAAAATAATACTTTGACAAAACCTTGTTTTACGCCCGACATGCGTTCACAAAGTCTCTTACACATTACAAACTTACAGCTCAAATCTTTAAATTATTGCTTACACAATTTTTAACCTTATTCTCTTGTACATAAAGAAAATGCACTAGTTTTTGAAAGGCAAAGTTACCCCTGCAAAGACGTCCTCAGGCAAAACACTCCGCAGATAGAAATCTTGTTAAAGGAAACGTCTTTTTCAGCCTCCATTGTCTACAATTACTTGGCTTTGTGGTCTGATGTATTATGCTGTCTCTCTCACACACTATGCTCTAGATATATGCGTCTCTGTCACATCTTTTGATATAAACTTGAGATTTCCGTAGGTTCGAAAACTGTCTTTAATTTGGTTTGTTTGTATATTCTTGGTTTTGTTATGCTGATGGGTCTGGCGGTAATAAATAGGATGCACAATATTATTGGCCTACCCAAAGAACGGTCCTTTATTTACTACCCAAGAACAGCAAACATATGTTTTGTAAGTACCTACCTACTTACGTAATTTTTATACACTTTTAAATAATTGCTATAGTAATTCTCTCTCATCTTTGCTAGAGGGACTAGGTTTTTAAGAGGGACCTCTTGCATTGCATGCAAGAGGTCCCTCTTAAACCTAGTTGTAGTAAATGGTAGTTCAAAGCTGTTGTGTAGGCCTACGCCTTTGTCTTCATTTCACATCGTTTTCTGCAGTAGTTACAACATTTTTTATTTTACAAATAGTAATATTTTTAATAATTAAAAGATATAGTTTCATTCTACAAATTAGAATTTTTAAACTCATTTCTTGATTATTAG
Organism: Rhodophaea formosa; assembly: GCA_963082605.1. Lineage (NCBI taxonomy): Eukaryota > Metazoa > Arthropoda > Insecta > Lepidoptera > Pyralidae > Rhodophaea > Rhodophaea formosa. The sequence goes on from OY720226.1 coordinate 184,730, forward strand.
AACATTGGTAAGCGTACCTTATAATCTTTTGCGAAGTCAAGCCAGTATTTATTGATTTCACTTATTTAGTAACCGTCTTATACTTTCTAGGGATACCTAGAGTAAAAGTCCGGATTCTATCGAATAGAAAGATTTTTCTTTTAGATAGAACTTGGACTTTTAAAATGAAATAAGTATTTGAAAGTAATAAACGAAAAACTGACATGAGGAAGCGCATGGCATTGCTGAATGGACCGCTTTCAAAGAAAACTTGTCACCAATCTAGTTATTTATATCTATTCTATCTATATCACAAAACTATATGTGATCAAGACATCTCCTCAAAAGTTATAGAATTTTCGTTCATTCATGGAAACGAATCCTATCTTCACAAAGTGTCCTCCCGTTGTTCGCGTGACACGAGCCGCACCACGCCACGCCGCATTTCGGCACAGTTCCGAGGCGCTACCCTCGGCGTGCGCGGGACGACAGTTCACAACGAATATAATTGCATTTTTCGCCCCCGCTCTGTACGTGACAGATGACCCCAACGGGTTAGGGTTGACGACTAGAGGATAAAGTTTTTTTGCAATTAAATTGCCAACAACAACTGAGTATAGAAATCGGACTTTGCTCACGTTTTATTTTGTCGAATTCACCGACTAGTTTAGTGTGCTACTCCTAACACTTTCCTCCAAGTTCTTTGTCGTAACAGACCGAAACTAGTGAATTATTGAATATGTGTGTGAATATCGGTGAATTATTATTCGATCGACGAAATTAAGGCGGTAAATTAAGCCGGGTTTCGATAATAAACGTATCTCACGCAAGTTTTAATATTACCAAATAAAACTACTTACATTATAATAAGTTAAAGTCAGTGTGAGACGAAAATAAAAATATTCAAGTTATTGGTGTTTACTTGTGGCCATAATAGTTTGCTATACCTACCCATACTAGTATGACGAAGAGCATCAGCCTGTTTTCGTGAATAATAGGTACTCTCCATCAAAATCATTATTACTACCTCCTTGATAGACTTACTTGTCAGTCCTGGTGGTAGTCCTCCAGTCGCTGCAAAAACTATCCCGCGTCAGCCCTGCCCATCCGGCATATCAATAACTGACCCCGGGCTGTTAAAAAGATATAAAAAAGTAATAAAACGCAGTCGTGACGCGAGCAAGGGTTCGGATCTTGAGTTTTTGTCAAGAAACGATACTATTTGCATTTTTATCCGCTTCGGCCGAAAGGATTCGCGCCTGAGAATTATTGGCACTTGTTTTTGTACACTTTCCCTGCAGATAATGTAAGGGAATCGACGATCCTTTTTTGTAAACAGTGGATAAGTGACCGAGCTTTCCTCGGGTTATAAAAATTGATTTTGCACGCAGGGCATTTGAGATTGATTTTCGATCTAGGTTTTATTCTTTTGTCTTTATTCAGAGAGAAAACAATTAGTGTTAACTACATATTTAGCTACTATAGGACAATTTTTTATTCCTCTCTCGTTTCTTGCCTTTACAAGCACCAATTGCTTGAGACATTTTTACGATTATAAACGTACAGACCGTCATTTACTTATATTAATAATTGTAATTCAGATTTCCATTATTTTGTTGGTACATTAAAGGTATCTTAAACTAAATAAGTCAATGAGAGGCCAAACATGCTTAGGAAGCTTGCCCAAACCATCACATATATAGAACAAATATTTCAATGTAAAGTACGCAATTGGGAACTAGGTTTGATGCTCAGGCCCTAAACCGTAAAAGACTCTTTTTTGTATCAAAATAAGTCACGGCTCTGATCGAAAGACTTTTTTGAGTGAACTTGATGAAGCTTGGTATTTTGAAATGAATCAGATTGTATTTAGAGTCGTAGTACGGTCGTACCTCTGGAGAGCTCCTCTAACATGGCGGCGGCTGTAGCCAGAGTGCGCAAGAGTTGACATTGTGGAGTGCCGCTACACAGACTTCGCAGGGCCGGACTATCCATAACACGCAAGGGAAATTAGTTGAGGTAGGGGTAGCAATACTAGATAGCGAATAAGGAGTAGTGATACTGCAATATATTTACTGACCACTGTTACTCATGAACAAAAACAACGGAAGGCAACTTGCATGCTAATAAATTGTTTCGTGTGAAAAATATAGCTCCTAGATGAGAGGCGTGAAGGTACTACACTAACAGAAAAATCTGACTTTAGTGATAGCTGTGGCGTATGTAAGACAGAACAGAAGTTACTAAGACATAGTTATTTATTTTACATTGAGTTTGTAACGCAGCACAAACAATAGTATTTTCAAATAAAATAATAATAAAATTCGACTCTGCATATTAATTTTTATGAATGCGCTTAAATAGCGACTACTCTCAATAACAGCGTTGACCCCTGATCAATTTCGGAACGATTTGTTGAGGATACTTTAAGAGGGTATACTAGCAGTGCGTTTTCCATACAAATGTATTTCTCTATTTTCTCGCTGAAAACTGCTTCTAGAGGCACAATTCTTTTTACATACAATCTATTACTAAAATAGGTATGTCCCTATGTTTTATTTTTTTCTAAAAACCTGTTTAAAAGAAAAAAAAATTGTACAAAAACAGTTTTTTTGGAAAAAATAAAAAATAGGGGCATTTCTATTTTAGAACTAGATTTTATGAAAAAAGAATTGTGGCTCTAGAATCAGTTTTCAGCGAGAAAATAGAGAAATACATTTGTATGGAAACCATATTGAAAAAATACTGCTAGTATACGCTCTTAATTTATCATCCATCATCATCTACAAGACTTCTTGAAGAAAGAAATCAAAGAGTCTCGAGGTATTATTTTTTCTCATAAAATCAAAGAATCGTCTGAAGATATTGATTCTTATCTCTGTATTTAAAAAAATTACATATTTTTCCACTTATGTCGCCCAAGTCCGTCCCTGCAATGCCACCATGCTAGTATTTTGTTAGTCGGCAGCTTTGTGGCGACTCGCGGCTACATCTCCAGCCACCGTCTCCCTCGTACGCCCCTCGTCAGAGGGAGACAGAGCACCGGTCACGGGACAGTGCGCGCTGCGACAATATTTGGCCACTCATTGGCTACAATGACCGCGAGTTCTTTTCTCGATGTTTGCCTTCGTTTTTGATATTTTTTGGATGTCGGCTGTTTTGTTAGGTTGCGACAGCCGGGTCAGTACGACTTTCAATCATTTGTTAAAAATAGGACTTGAAATCTACTCAAGTAATTGATAAAACTAAAGCACCTAAGTTTGGCCACAGAGGGCCCTCAGAAATTGGATGCAAAATAGCTAGTTAGAAAACGTGAAGAAACTGAAAGACAATAAAGTAAGAAGTAGGTAGAGAGCTTGATCAACTTCTTAAATCTGAAACTGATGTTAGTTAAGTAGGTACTAACAGTACGGAATCCCGCTCAGAGTGGGTTTCGTATGATGAATCTAATTTTCTGATAAGAGCCAAATTTTAACCCCATAATTAATCCATTTCTAATAGGTTTTGTAGGATTTGATGGATGACCGATATGACAATGTGCATTGACATTGTCATATCGGTAACCTTGCGCCCCAGGGTAATGGGGATGGATAGTTTATATCCTATACTCATATAAACAATTTGTTAACAAAAACTACTACAAGTTTATTGAGTTCAGTGTACCTTACAAAGAAAATATATATTTGCGTACTAAGAATACCGCGAGCTACGGGAAAACACCGCTACGCGCTATACGAACTATGCCTTGGTAAAGTATATTTTAATAAAAAGCTTGATCATAAAAAGAAGTTAAATTAAAAAACAATCTGATGAGAAATACACATACGTAATAATATAACAAAAAGTATTTATGATTCTTACAAAAAGTCCTTTTTCTATTGACACAAGGAATAGTTAGTGACAAATGTTAGTGACTAACTTGTACTTATCAAGATGCGTACTAAGTAAATCCCAATTTTATCTGTCTAGTAGATTCGGAGCAAATTGGCTGTGACAGACACGAGTGAACTTATTGTTCCGTTTTGTCATTGGGTACATACCGAACCCTAAATAGTATTAATATAACCTTGACAAAACTTTGATCCATACAATATCACCGCATATCTTCGTTAACTACGCATTTAATCACATATTAGGTTAGTACAACAATTAAATTGAAGAATCTGCTTACAGATCAAATGATATTTCGTGGATTAATTGAAGATATGTTTGCCAGTAACAGACCGATGGACAAACATACGAGTGCCAGCGAACAAATGATAAGGTCCCACGGTTGGGCAACTGTTTGCGCTGCGATGTAGCGTCAGCAGAATACATAAATGTAGGTAGATATTTTGAATTTTAACCGTCGCTTCAGTAGAACCACCGTGTGGTTCCCGGCAGATTAGAATAGGACCACTCCAAGTCTTCCCGTGGGTGTCGTAGAAGCTGTCGTAAAACCAAACAAAGCTTATAAACATCAAAGAGACCGATCCAACCCGTCTGGCCAGCGTGGAGAGTGTAGGCCAAATCCTCTGATTGCTAATATATGGCTCTTGTGGTACAGAGCGGGTCGTACTTCTGCAGTGGAGACAAAAAAAGAGTTCATGATGATGATGACCTATTGACCTACCAATAATTTAATAATATCATATTATCACAGAAATTACTAACTCAGTTTTCATATCGAAACTTATAAACCATCAACCAACAAACATGACCACTCCTAAGTCTTGTAAATGGATAGCCGATGTAAACATAAATAAGCGACAGAGGAAATCACAAGTTATTCTCATATACAAGAAAAAGGAAAGGAATAGCAACGAGTTTTTCTCTGCACGAATAGATATTATTTTTTTGTCTGCTGTCGGTGCACTTGAAATAATATTAATCTATCGGAAACCAGAAAACACATTAGCCGCGAGGTCGGATAGTCTAGCGAGTGACGCAAGAGATTCAGGTTCGAATCCTCTGTTTGAGAGCAATTAACCCGCTTCAAAGACACCAATTTGGGACAGGCGACGCCAAAAGTGAATTCAATTTTGTGAATATTGAAACATAAAAGAGAACTAAAGTTTTTCAAGAATCAAAACTATAAGTTACTATAATATAGTTGCTATTAGGTGCTCGGACAACTGGTCCTTCCCTCCCGTCATTATAGAAATCCTCGGGAGGTCTTTATCCAGCAATAAACTTCGTGCGTCTGTCACCAGGCTGTATCTCATGAACTGTAATAGCTAAACATTTGACAATTTCCCAGATTATGTATTTCTATTGACGTTTTATTAACAATACCAAAATCGAAATAAAATAATTATGTAAGGGCTCCTCTGCAACAAACGTGATTTTTTGCCGCGTTTTGCTCGATTTTCGTGCGCGATATGAGTACTTAATATTTGTGACAAAAGTTGTAAACGGCTTGAAACAAAGCCATAAATTGATGAGCTTAAAATTTAAAGTTCATTTTTAATCAGACATCTTTGCATCCTAATTTATTTATTTTAATTTTATTTATTACTAGCTGATGCCCGCAACTTTGTTCGCGTGGACTAATATGACTCCGGCGTATTAATATACTTTAATACGAACTAAACATTCATAATACAGGCACTGCCTAGTGTAGGAACTGGAGGTACATGATTTATTTTCATTCATTTTGCTCCCTCTACCAAATGTTTTGTGTTTTATAGATTTATGTGAACTATGTGTATAAGATAAATAAATATTATTATTATTATTATAATTATAAGAAAATACTTGTACCAGTGTTATAAGATTGTATGGGATTGCATTGGCTGCTGCTAAATACTGGAGGGATGAAATATAGGATTCTTTTATACTTTTTGAGCCACCGACACGATAAGAAGAAGACTATATAGCTAGCTCCAAGTGAGCTTGCGCTACTTCACCAAACTTTGAGGTATGGGCAGAGCGCCTTCAACTTATCGCACATCTCCAAAGGGCCTTCGCGAGGGACGGATCTCGGCTTTAGGTGTTGCCTGTGTGTTCAAGGCTTGGAGAGACAGCAAACTCTCATGTTTGCCGTATGGGCTGAAAACTACGTTGCCAAAAGGGGGACCGCTGGGCAACCAGTTATATAAGCTAATCGTAATCTACGCACTCTATTCCAGAGGAGAGTGTGACTCTGTAAAATTTAACATGGTACTGTATCAGATGTTATAAATCTTCGATTTTTTCACCTCAACAAAAAATACTAATCAGGCTGAACAATTTTTGCTATAGCGTCATTTTTATATTTCCTATAGTTTACCTGGACCATTATGGTTCTGTGTCAGGTGTTCCAAACCTCAAATTTTTTGCTTTCTATTATTCTTTTTAAGTGTCCCTCTATCCATTTCAGTCAAAAATACTTAATGTACAGACAAAATATTTTTACCGTTTTATTATGTGTATAGATTAATCGTCAAAATTATCACATTTCCAGCCGCGAAAATTCCAATACTGGCCTTCCCTAAGGATTCCAATATGACCAGTTGGAATAGGCTTGCAACGTCTTCCTGCGAATTTGGTCTTTAAAAACTTTGTATAGGATGTAATTGTCGAAGTTTTGTGATGATGCTGAGAATGAGATTAGTCGTAGTAAGTGCAAAATTGTGTTGTCGCATATAAAGGCCATATATTTCACGTGATGTTTAAGAGCCTGTTGTGAGGATATCTGGTATAAGTGTGTAAGCGTTGTGTGCTCGGCTGTCCTCTCACGGGTAACGCGATCGCTGCCCGCGCGATCACCTGAACGCGTCGGTGTTTGGCCACGCTGTTTGCTTCCACCGCACACACGCATACGGCCCACACCCCCCACTCCCTCTACACACAATATTTGGACATTTAGAAACTTGAATTTCCATTCCAGAACAGAATATTAAATCTCAAAAACAATATTTTTCTTAAAGATTGGATTTAGACTTCATCACAAAGACATAAGAGTCACATTTCAACATATTGTGTACAAAATATTAGCTTTTCAATTTGTAATAAAAACAGTAAACGTAATGAGGAAAAATAATATCTTTTAGTTTGGAAATAAAGACTTTCGTCCTTTGCATGTTTTGGAGAATCATTGTATGGTAACTGGGTGTCTATAAAAGGTTAAATATTATCATAAACTTGTTCGTCTAATTTTGTATTCAGCAGAAGTAACAGGTTTTGAATCTTCGTTTAATCTTTATTTACTTACCTATGCCTTCTTTATTTACATGTTGTCTTATTTGAAAAATCACGATTTATAATTTCATACATATTCTGTAGGTAGGTTGGATGCGCAGGTTGTAAGATTTATAGTTTCAAGGATCAACAGCATTCAATTTTACGTTGAAACTTTACTTCGAACTTACTTTTATATCAATTACTACCCGCGGCTTTACCCGCGTAATATAGCCTATATCCTTCTCGGTACCCTAACCTATGTGTATGCAAAGTTTCATGATGATCGGTTTAGTAGATAGGGCGTGAAAGCGTAACAAACAAACAAACACTCACTTTCACATTTATAATATTAGTTGCGAAGTTGGGATTGGGATTGAGATTTTTTCACAACCTAACTAGAAAATGGAAAAATAATAACTGCTTTAATTTAATTATAAAAAAATATTCAAGAAACTGCTAGGCACCTCCTATTGGAATGCCCTAGCATAGCATCTTCAAAAAAGAGCAGAACGAAGCCCACAGCACACCCTCCAGTTCGACGCTTCCTCGACAAGCTGAGTGAGCTCGAGTAACATCATACAACAATCCTAAGCTCAAAAGAAGGAAGTCTTCTCGAAGAAGAAGACCAGGAGACAATAGTGTTCTGTTCACACACAACGGGACAAGACAAGAGCCCTAAGTGTAGAAATATGCCTACGGTATCACCACGCAGGTGAATATATCTGATGAATTAAGACTTAACCATACCTAACCCTAACTTGATGCTAGAATTGTTATTAGTAAATGGTACAAAAGTAGATATTTTTATTGTGAAGGCCAAGATGTGTTTTTTGTTTTTGAAGTGATTTAATGTTCTCTTATCATTATAGGAAAATACAGAAAAAGTTCATTCAGTTAGCTTGTTTTTTATTTAATTTAATTTATTGTTTGATTGTTGGCTGGCAAGGGTGGGACAAGGAACCAAAGAAAACCTCAGAAACACAGCTACAACGTGGAATTACAGGTATATTACAATGCAAATTGATTAACTTAATAAAACTTTTTTATATCAAGATCGCTACGTCAACTATTAATTAAAACGAAAAGAAAAGGTTTAACTTCGATTTTTTGCTTATTTATTTGCTTAACTTTATATTATATGCGAAAGGTTTTAACATGCAGCAACAGATTAAATAAAAAGGGTGATTGATGATAATGAGGGACATACGACTCTAGGATGCGGACAAACGAATGGCGGTGGCGGAAACGGTTTTTAATATTGTACTCTTTTAGACAAATACCGAGCCATACTGTGGAATTATTACTTCTTTTGGCTTTAGGAGAAAAAACGTCGCATTCTAAATCTACAAAATTTAGAGCTCCACATAAAAAATACTAACAAAAAAAACTGTTATAGAGCGTTTATAATGGAACAATTGCTTAGAGCTGGCCGAAACTTGATATTTTCGGAGGGTAAACCAATATTACTGAATGAACACAATCTGATTATATTATTGTTGCTGGTTTATTTGCAAATAGCACGCAACAAACCGTGGTGTGCCTTTTTAGAGGTGGTTTAATTGTATAATTTAGTGATTAATTGTCAGGATACAAAAAATACTGCTTTCATAACATCACGTTTTTGTAGTGTCTCAAATAAATCACGCCCTCTCAGATAGTTTGTTACCTTTAAAAATAGGGTTAGCTGCTGCTGTTCCTAGTTTCGCGAATACTTACGTAAGTACTAAGGACCAAAATCACTGACCTACCTGTGGAAATAAAGTTCAAGAAAATATTGGTACGCGTCGAGAATCAAACCCGGTGCCTCTTGAATAGCTAGCTGGCGTGTAAACGAACGCTGCATTGAGTCAAAGTAAACATTACCCTCCTTCTGGGTTGGGTCAGTGGGCTAAAAAAATAGTAACTCTGAACTTAAATCTGAGATACACTATTCAATATACGTAGTAGCGCTTAATTAAACATTAACAAAACTTCCAAGAAATCACAAAAACTTCTTGAATGACGGCCACGTCCTCAAAGATGCGGAAAGTAAAATAATTCCCAGAAGCTAGTGATGGCAACGCGCGTATTTTGACGCTCCACACGGCTTGCGGGCGTGCGCGCCATTTGCGATTTTTCGCATCGCTGCGGCCGTAAGGGTTGCCACTACCATGTGGTCCCAACCCATTAATCGTACGATTTCTCACAGGCTCACATAGATAGCCATCTATTATTGAGTGGCGAGCAACTCTGCAGCGCCATACATTCGCCTACTTTTCGCCACCTTAATTTGGTCCAATATTTTACTATGAGGTTGGCAGTCTTTTACATTAGTATTATATTGTCTTTACCACTACTAACAACCCCCCTAATACCCCTTTTACAGCCGACGTGACAAGCCTTATATTTTGTTTCAAACATTCATAGATATTCCTCGAACGTGACAGGTCGTATCTGGAAACTACAGAGTAGCTCTCTGGACAGCACTGGCACTGACCTAAGACCTATTTGGATGCTGCTGATGCAGCTATGTGTGATCTGAGTGATCACAGATATAAAGATTCGGTCGTTATGATGTCTTTTCGTGTGCTGTAATTTTGTATATTTCTTATGTATTTGTTGACGTCAACTCAACAATTAGTCTGCTAATTATCTCTCTAGCCCGAGGCTTCCGAGAACCATCAGTCACTACAAAAGACAAACAAGAATGCAACCGGAGATACTCTTAGATAGAGAGGGCTTTGGATTGATTGGGCACCAGCTAAGTTTATACAAAATTTAGATTAGTTATATTATATTGTATTGTAGCTCTGAGTCTGTCTCTGAGTGCTCTAGCTAATATATGGCAAAAAAATACCTGATGATGATTTATATTATTGACTTCAGATATATTTACATCAATGATACGCTTTAAAATACACGTAGAACATATTTTTTTCTTTAATTAAAACTGACATCTGTAATAGCCAAAGCTACAAAATAGAAAATAGTAAAAAAAAACACCCCCAAAATAGAAAATAGTAAAAAAAACACCCCCAAAATAGAAAATAGTAAAAAAACACCCCCAAAGTGTAGACACCCCTACCAGTAGTTTATCCACGGCTGACTACCCTGTAGTCTTTCGATGATTTGTTACAAAACAACGCGATGCGACGGGTTTGCTCGCTTCGAGGAAGCCCTGCACTGTATACACTGAGGGTCAGTGGTAATTGGGGCAAAAAATATTAGGGCTTTTTGCTACTTCAACATTCAACAAAATGTTAGGCTATAATAATAGAGTTATGGATGATATTTGATGATAGACAAATTGAATTACGTGGAAACTTAAATATTGGCTGTCAATTAAAGATAGATGGAGAAATCTGTGGTAATGGGTGTTTATGTAGGTGATTTACATTTAATAGAAATCTAAAATTGAGTGGTTCATGATTATCGAGGTATTTAACTTTCTCTGTCCATCTATTTGAAATCCTGATCGGCATATCAATTCCCGTCAGGGTAATGTCTAGTCCACTAGTTTGTATGTATCGAAAATTTTAAGTTCTATACGTAACGTAAAAAATAATGCAGTGACGTTTGTTGACGCTTACTCTGAACTGACTTTGGAAGTGGCAATAAACGTGGTAAGTTTATTGTTATTTAAGTAATTATTTACGACAAAAATTAGTTGTGTAATGAAACTTAACGTTCAGCAAAAACTCTTGCGATGTTAAAAATATTAACACTACAAATTTTGACTTACTGATCTAGGTATCTTCTATATTTTATATCAGAACATCTACTTATAGATTGTAGGATTGTTGTGCTGCTGTGTAACTCACAGTTGCATGCATGGGTTTATGCTTTTATATGTAAAATTTTATTGAAAATTGTCATTGTATGTTGTGTGATACAGATGAACAAATAAATATTTTATTTATCTAAATACCAACTTTACTTACTTCCACGCTGCACGCTGCTTCTCTACCCGCGCAGGTCGTAAAAGCCGATCGAGAGAATGGGCGAAAATCTAAGAAATCATGGCAATAGGCGATGCTGCTAGAAACTTATCACCATGCTAAACGTGGCTTTAGGTCTAACAGACCTGGGTTCTGTGTACCCCGCAAGGGAAAAAGACGTAACAGTATGTATGTATCTAAATATCGTTGCTAATAAAAATGTCGTTAAAAAGCTATTGATTTGATATCTATACCTGCTTTTCTCTAGGTTCTCACAGAAAAAGCCTTTTACGGTAAAGAGTTCACTATGCAAGCCTCACTTGTTTGTCAAGCAGTCAGCCGCATGTCAAACCGCTTAGCATGTCAGTCAACACAACAAAGAACATTAAAATAACAAACAGACAAGCCTATAACATCTCCCACGCAATAAAAAAACATTTAATTAAAAGCAATTTGAACCTTATCGTCATATAAATAAAAAAGCCGTCTTCAATGGCTTGTTAACAAAATATTTTATTGAGTACAATGGTTATAAAAAGCATTTTTTTCGGTCGATTCTGCAATTACAACAATGAGTAATTGATATGCTTCCAATGGTTCTGAATACCACATTGCCCAATTTTACTTGGAACCCCTTACCCCTGAATTTTACTTCCGAATAGGATAATACAGCGGTGATTGGAGGAATTATAAAGGCTCAAGTTAGTCTGGGCGTTTTATTTAATCTTACCTGCTATTATGTTGAATTTTTCATTGAGTGGTTTAAAGTTTTTTCGTTTTTTGTACAATTAAAGTAGTATTGCGGTTCGCATGCCCACAGCCCACAGCTGGGCATATTAGATGACAGTATCTTTGTTCACGAAAAAAGGAAACCCTTTATAGTTTTGTTTGGAGATAAAATATTAAATTTATTGAATGGAATAAAAGGAAAAGAAAATTATAGACAGGCAATAAGTTTAAAAGAAAGTAAGTAAAGAAAGGATAGTGTTTGATTACGATCTAAAATATAGATAAACTTCTAAAACCTGTTTTTTGGAATGTGAATAACAATGTTTTCACTTTTGCACATTGTTTGCAGTTTCCCGTGTCCCGGATAAGGGCAATATAGGATAAGGGCAATCCCGTGTCCCGGATAATAGGCACCAACTTTCTTTTCCTAAACGACGTATATAATCAAGTGATATCACTTTCTTCCTTCCTTCCATGAGCGAATAAAAACATAGAAAAAGTAATCGCTTCTCATTCTCAACAATAAAATAGCTATAAGACGATGAAGTTACCAACCACTGATCTTAAAACTTGTTTGGAGAGAAAACAATTAGGAATACAATGTACTTTAACTTTTTGTGACTTCCCTACCCGCGCAGCAGAAGCCGGCCGAAGACGAAGGAATCATGTCAATCGATGCAAGTCGGTTTTTCTTTATTACTATCTATCAATAACTGGACAAACGTAGCTGAAAATAGATATGTATAGGTAGACAAGGAAGGGAAGACGAACGGTAGGGTAGATGTAGTACTAAAAATGAGAAAAAAACAAGGAAATGCATTTGAAAAAAAAAACTGTTTCTTAAAATTTAACAAACCATTTTGCCATCTGTTGACGCAAATACGAACGAAAACAGTTTTCGAATGTTTGCCCTGAAGAATTAGTTGTGTACTTACATAAAACTAAACCACGCTTAACAGGGCCTTATGTAATGATGACATATATTCTCACGAGTTCCACTAATTTAAGTACAGTCAGTACATACGATTCGAGTATACGTTTGTGATTCAACGACTGTAATCAATTACACTTTCTGCCATTCAGGCTCCTTCACACTGTGTCAGCTCATTATGCTCATTACCCAACAAAGCGTCGAACCCCGACACAAACTATGGCTCCACACGACTCCAATTGACTGCACTCGGGGGCACTTGCCATTGTTTTATTATTTCTTTGTTAATGCACTCCAAAGTTTAAAGTATTTAGTACAAGTTCAAATTGTGCTAGGAGAGTGAACGTGTTTTGTGATAAGGAGACTAAAATAGGCTATGACACAGTTTTTTAATACGAAAGCAGTGTGATTGACACAAATACAACGTTTCTTTCTTTATGGTCTTCAAAAAAGAGCGTTTAAAGATCTCTTCAGGGTCAGCAACGCGTGACTGGCACCCCTCGTGTTGCAGGAGTTCATAGGCTACGGTAACTGCTTTCCATCAAGAGGTTGGTTTGATTACGCAATTCACAAAAAAAATGTAAATTTAAATTACACACAACACAGTTTAAAATTAAGTAACGTCAAACCATCTAATTTGGTGGTTCACTTATGCATTAAATATGGTTGAGGACTATGATTAATTTGAGTGATGGTTCAGGCACACTGAACATTTTTCGTAGATTTTAAGTAGACTCAGATTTAAATTAACCTAACCGTACCGCGAATGCTTAATGTTGCGTTTAACTATTCAATAAAAATATCAGTTTTCAAAAACCTACAACCACCCATCACGTTGGTTATTTTCATTGAAACTTAGAATTTACTTAACCGCCTATTACTGCCTTTTCTACTCGAACATTATAAACTTTCTTTAATATACATACATACTCACTCACTCAATGATCAATAAGCTAACAATTGTTGAATTGCGTATAACTCACTGTAATAAAGACTATAATTACTTTAGTATAATAGTAAATAGGCTCCGAGTACTCCAACAATGCGAGTGGTGTAAACTTGTGTTTAAGGGCTTGGCTTGGAGGTTAAGTGACGGGGAGTGGTTTGGAAAACGGTTGTTAGGTAATTAAACTAACCATTGGTATTGTAAAAATAATTGCGATTCAATTATTGTGAATTAATAGTTCCTCGTTGTTATATATACTTATATATGAGAGAAAAGATAAATATAATGAGCACTCTCAGTCTTTACGAAAACTACAAAAACGAAGTGCTAGCTCTATGTATTGAAAATGCTTATTATCTAGACTAAAATTCTTATCAAAAGTTACACTTTCTATTACCCCTTTACGCGTCAACCAAACCACTGCTATAGTATTATTATATATAGTTTTGCAAGAATAATTGCGGTTGTTTGTGATTTAAAAGTAATAAATAAATAAATTTATATGGACCAATAACATAGATTGAGCTAGCCCCAAAGTAAGTTCGAGACTTGTGTTATGGGATACTAACTCAACGATACTATATTTTATAATAAATACATATCCATCTGAAAAAGATCATTTTCCATCTTGACCTGACCGGGGATCGAACCCGGGACCATCCGTGTCGCAGGCAGGCATGTTGACCGCTGCGCCACGGAGCTCATCTATATATTACATAGTCCTGTTTTCAGAGGATGAATTAAAGTATTGATTTGAGCGTCTGCTTCCTCTCCAATGCATCTTAACAATAAAACGTTATCTGTTCGATAGTATCTCCAGTATGATAACAGATAAGATTTTGCATAAATAGCTGACCACAACCTATTGAATGTATTTGACCTCGTGCCACCAAATTGTAGAGGCAAGCCTGATATAGCTGTACTCAACTCTATACAACTCTCACGAACACACTCACGACACTTACATGACATGTAACTTGACATACTGCGTTTATAATAAATTCTGACATTTACATAAATTAAGATAAATTGATATTGTTATTTCTCATTTATATTTTATTGGAATTATTATTGTATTGTATTGTATATATAGTAAATCTCTATAGTAAATTTATTAAGTATTAGATAGATTATGATTATGTTCTATTTTCAAACACAATGAATATTGTTAATGAATAAATGAACTTGAACTTGAACATATTCATCTACCTACTTAGGTACTAAATAGATTACCATCGCGCAAAGTCGCTAGAACGTTTGATATGCTTACCTCTACAAATAAAAAGTACCTAATCATTTAAAATTGTATCCCCAAATATCCTTTACTATTTAGGGTTGCAAGTACTGACGGGTATCAGTAGAGTTATCTCGATCTCCGCCCACACTATTGTTACTGTGCCACAAAGCAGCCACTTGTCTGTTTGTCTGTTTATCTTCACATCGCGGATGAAAGCGTTTAGGCTGCTCGAAAAGGTTTAATAAGTTATTTTATTGTTCGCTGTAAAAAGATATTGTAAGTTGAACGCAGTGGAAGGCGTTGCATTGCATGGTTCTGTAATACAAAACAAACAAGGAACAGATAATTTCTAAAAAATCGGCCAAGTGCGAGTCGGACTCAAGTACGAACGGTAATATACTATTAACTATGCAATTTTAGACTAAAGCGCAAAACAACGCAAATTGCGCCAACCAAACTCGAAAATGAGTTACCTAAATACTAAAAAACAAAAATATTTATTTTATTCTGTTTTTAGTCCTTTTTGTTATAACGGTAACAGAAAGACATCATCTGTAAAATTTCAGCTACTGGTTAGCTATCACGGTTCATGAAATACAGAGGCAGACGTATGGACGATGGAGAAGTCTCGTGAATGGGGTCCCGTTTTACCCTTTGGGTACAGAACCCTAAAAAAGACCTGCAACAAGTTTTCTTTAAAAATAAACATTAATTTGCGACACGCACAAACTTCCATATTTCAATAAAAGCGTTCTTGATATGATTATAAAAAAAAGTAATTCTTTAATGACATAAAATACATGTTATGTCTTACACGGAATAAAAAGAGTAATTGGCATCAAGTTACTTAAACCTTACTTTACATTCAAAAACCAGAAAAACGTCCACCCACAGCTTTCATACCTACCAAAACCAAATAGAAACCAAATCTAAAGGATTTATCCAAAAAAGCACAAAAGAAGATATTCCCACGCGACCTGCCGATAATCTGATCGCTTGGTTTAGTGGTCACATACAATGTAGTATCGCAAGTGCATCTTTGTATCATATTGTATTGATTTTATCTCGCGGTCTATAGGAAAGCGATACTTGGGGCGATGCGCGATGTTTATCTAACTGCGGATTAGCTACCACAATTGTAGTCAAACATTGAACATTGTATTGTAAAAGGGATGTTTTAGAGAAAATGCAGCCAAATGTACACCTAGCATTGATTTTACCAATAATCGTTAGTGTCTTAAAAACATCTTAAATTTACTTGAGACATATAACTGATAGCATTGGTGGAATTTATCTATAGCAAAACTATCTCGTATCATTCAAAAGTGTGAAATATAAATCAACCCAGAAACTTGAAGTTTTAATTTTTTAATATTTTTCGAAACATAAGTTTGTAGGCTTTGGCAGTTTAATAATTAATTTTGAGATGGCAACATTGTAGCCTCGAAACAGAACTACAAGTTAACTTAATTCTACATGATATCAGACGACAAAATTGACTACTTGGATCGAGATTTGTATAAAATAAAATAAAGAAAAATATTATTTGGGAAAAGTAGTACATTTACTATATTGATCTTGGTTGCTGTAGCCACCTTTTAAGGAAAAATGTGCCTGTGCCAGGACACTTCGCTCTTTCATAGCTCAAAGTTTTAAATAATCCTAATAATCAAATATTTTGAAATAGACTAACATAAAAATTATATTATTCATCATCAAAAATACGAAATAATCCTATCTTTATTTAAATTGATGTATGGATATATGGAACGTATCCAAATAAATATAAATACAATACAATAACGCAATGTCCGCGCGTCGGTGTTTCCATCAGCGATACTTGTGCCGCACATTTTATATTCACGAGCGGGCGACACTGTGGCTGTCACAGTATGGAGACCGCTATATTAATAAAGTAAAACAATAATATCACTGGATATCCGATATATTCCTGATACTTGTGCTGTATATTGTAAGTTAACGTGATTTGGAGAAAATGCTCTGAGCAGTTTGTTGCCGCTTCTTCTGCACTCCGCTTTGGAAGCGGTATATAACTAAATTAATTGTAAAGGAAGTTATTTAAAATACCTTATGATTAGTAAAGTATTTGACTTTTCTTTATGCCGCATATTTTATATTTAAGAGTGATTGGACGATATCATAAATATTAAATATGTATGTATACTGCTTTTTATTACTTATTTTGCTAAAAGTATAAGAACAAGACAATTGTACAATACATAAAGTACCTACCTTGAATTTTCCAAAATCTATTACACCTATAAATCTAGTCTCGACAAAAGAAGACGCAAAGCCTTTCAAGTGAGGCGTGTCTGAGTATGCCCTTTTTTTGAGTAAATCTTTGAATTTTGGAAGAGCTATTTTAATTGACAGTTAAAGTTACCAGGTAAAAATTTACGATGTTGCAATAAAAACAATAAAGAAATCATCATCATCATCACAGTAATTGTAAAACTCAATAATATTATTTGGTTAAAACTCCATCTCCACATTAAGGGGCCGCTACCCGCTGTCATTGACACTCTCGCAGTAATTATTTTTATTATTAGCCTCCCCCTCCCCCGCACATCCCCTCCACCCCCTCCCCTCTAACCACTGTTGTGGCGTTTGTTATTTATCGGAGTCGCGCCTCGGATCATCGCTAATTAAAACGTTTTTATTTCTCTTTTGACTTTTACTCGCTGAGCTTTTTTACAATTAGCTCTTAACTTCTTTTTAGGGTTCCGTAGTAAACAAGGAACCTTTATAGTTTCGCCATGTCTGTCTGTCTGTCTGTCTGTCTGTCCGTCCGCGGTTTTACGCAGAGACTATAAGTACTAGAAAGCTGTAATTTGGTATGGGTGTGCATATTAATCATGGCAAAAAAGTGGTAGAATAAAAACTTGAAAAAAATTTTTTTTTAGGGTAGCTCCCATACAAGTAAAGCAGGGGAGTAATTTTTTTTCTCTATTTACCCACCGTGTGGGGTATCGTTAAATAGGTCTTTCAAAATATTGTGAAAATACGGTAATATATACTATTAACTATGCAATTTTAGACTAAAGCGCAAAACAACGCAAATTGCGCCAACCAAACTCGAAAGTGAGTTACCTAAATACTAAAAAACAAAAATATTTATTTTATTCTGTTTTTAGTCCTTTTTGTTATAACGGTAACAGAAAGACATCATCTGTAAAATTTCAGCTACTGGTTAGCTATCACGGTTCATGAAATACAGAGGCAGACGTATGGACGATGGAGAAGTCTCGTGAATGGGGTCCCGTTTTACCCTTTGGGTACGGAACCCTAAAAAAGACCTGCAACAAGTTTTCTTTAAAAATAAACATTAATTTGCGACACGCACAAACTTCCATATTTCAATAAAAGCGTTCTTGATATGATTATAAAAAAAAGGTAATTCTTTAATGACATAAAATACATGTTATGTCTTACACGGAATAAAAAGAGTAATTGGCATCAAGTTACTTAAACCTTACTTTACATTCAAAAACCAGAAAAACGTCCACCCACAGCTTTCATACCTACCAAAACCAAATAGAAACCAAATCTAAAGGATTTACCAAAAAAGCACAAAAGAAGATATTCCCACGCGACCTGCCGATAATCTGATCGCTTGGTTGAGTGGTCACATACAATGTAGTATCGCAAGTGCATCTTTGTATCATATTGTATTGATTTTATCTCGCGATCTATAGGAAAGCGATACTTGGGGCGATGCGCGATGTTTATCTAACTGCGGATCAGCTACCACAATTGTAGTCAAACATTGAACATTGTATTGTAAAAAGGATGTTTTAGAGAAAATGCAGCCAAATGTACACCTAGCATTGATTTTACAAATAATCGTTGGTGTCTTTAAAACGTCTTAGATTTACTTGAGACATATAACTGATACGAGTAGTATTGGTGAAATTTATCTATAGCAAAACTATATCGTATCATTCAAAAGTATGAAATATAAAACCCAGAAACTTGAAGTTTTAATTTTTTAATATTTTTCGAAACATAAGTTTGTAGGCTTTGGCAGTTTAATAATTAATTTTGAGATGGCAACATTGTAGCCTCGAAACAGAACTACAAGTTAACTTAATTCTACATGACATCAGACGACAAAATTGACTACTTGGATCGAGTTTGTATAAAATAAAATAAAGAAAAATATTATTTGGGAAAAGTAGTACATTTACTATATTGATTTTGGTTGCTGTAGCCACCTTTTAAGGAAAAATGTGCCTGTGCCAGGACTCTTCGCTCTTTCATAGCTCAAAGTTTTAAATAATCCTAATAATCAAATATTTTGAAATAGACTAACATAAAAATTATATTATTCATCATCAAAAATACGAAATAATCCTATCTTTATTTATAATGATGTATGGATATATGAAACATATCCAAATAAATATAAATACAATACAATAACGCAATGTCCGCGCGTCGGTGTTTCCATCAGCGATACTTGTGCCGCACATTTTATATTCACGAGCGGGCGACACTGTGGCTGTCACAGTATGGAGACCGCTATATTAATAAAGTAAAACAATAATATCACTGGATATCCGATATATTCCTGATACTTGTGCTGTATATTGTAAGTTAACGTGATTTGGAGAAAATGCTCTGAGCAGTTTGTTGCCGCTTCTTCTGCACTCCGCTTTGGAAGCGGTATATAACTAAATTAATTGTAAAGGAAGTTATTTAAAATACCTTATGATTAGTAAAGTATTTGACTTTTCTTTATGCCGCATATTTTATATTTAAGAGTGATTGGACGATATCATAAATATTAAATATGTATGTATACTGCTTTTTATTACTTATTTTGCTAAAAGTATAAGAACAAGACAATTGTACAATACATAAAGTACCTACCTTGAATTTTCCAAAATCTATTACACCTATAAATCTAGTCTCGACAGAAGAAGACGCAAAGCCCTTCAAGCGAGGCATGCCTGAGTATGCCTTTTTTTGAGTAAATCTTTGAATTTTGGAAGAGCTATTTTAATTGACAGTTAAAGTTACCAGGTAAAAATTTACGATGTTGCAATAAAAACAATAAACAAATCATCATCATCATCACAGTAATTGTAAAACTCAATAATATTATTTGGTTAAAACTCCATCTCCACATTAAGGGGCCGCTACCCGCTGTCATTGACACTCTCGCAGTAATTATTTTTATTATTAGCCTCCCCCTCCCCCGCACATCCCCTCCACCCCCTCCCCTCTAACCACTGTTGTGGCGTTTGTTATTTATCGGAGTCGCGCCTCGGATCATCGCTAATTAAAACGTTTTTATTTCTCTTTTGACTTTTACTCGCTGAGCTTTTTTACAATTACTTAGCTCTTAACTTCTTTTTTTAAATGTGTTTGTTTACATAGCTCAAGCAGTTACTTATAATACTTTTATGCATTGATGCGCGTGCTATTTTATTTTTATATATGAATTAAAGGTAATCGAAATAATTATAAGTAAGTCCTGAATTTAGTTGACAGTAAAAGTGATAGGTAAGAGTACAGATCTCAAACTTCAATCATAAGGCCACTAGGTAGTCTACATTTCCATCCATGCAAATCTCTTTGCAACCTAACTTCACCATAAAAATGATATTTGAGAACATTGTTTACATAATGTGTCAAGCGTTTGAATCTATATCTATGATTAAATATTATATATTTTGCAGTGTAGTTTCGCTTCACCTTTACATTTTTTTAACAAAGGGGCGAGTAGTATTGCGGTCTTAGGAATGCGAACGTTATGTACCTATAGGAAGTGTTAAAATATGATTATTTCAATACACGTAGATTACAACACGTCTTCCTAACTGCGCAATAATTTACAACATGTATTTCTTTTTGTGTAACAAAACAGCCTAAGCTGCGATTAATAGTCAATTTCCCTGACAAATTGATAACAGCGGCCCCGCCCAAGAAATAGCGGCCTACTCCCCGCGCGAACAAAATAAATCTAACACAATCGCGAACTTCGACAATTTTACAATTTTCATCCGAAGCGCTGAAACTTGCACAAAGGATCGTCTGTCCGTCTCTAACTTGATAGCCGTCGCGTAGTGCCGTCTCGCTCGGCTGAACTTATTGTAATAGTGGTAGCTAAGTCAGAAGAAAGTATTGAATTATAGCGCCTTCGGGGGCGGCGATATGCGATATGTCACCTATATTTATTTCTCATAAGTACTTTTTCAGCGTGCCTCATAGAGAATTATATTCTTTTATACAGAAAAATCACACAAGATTGAGTTTGCCCTTAATTAATTTCGAGACGTGTGTTATTGGATACTAGCTCAACGATACTATATTGTGCGAATTATCCTTTTTTATAAGTAGATCATTTTTCATCTCCTAAGAGGGGTTTGAACCCAAGACCTCGCATATGCCACCCTGCCATGATGACCGCTGGAGCACGTCAATATATCCAAAAGTGTACATTTAAATTAGTCACTCATCATCATCATCATTTCGTGTAGGTGACACGGTCAGTCGACCATGCACACCCTGGTGTCAGAGTTTTTCAGAACCGCCTCTCGGCCACTGAAGTGGTTCCTTTAACGACTACCAGATGGCAGCCGGGACCACCTAATAATATTATAAATGCGAAAGTGAGTTTGTTTATTTGTTAAGCTTTCACACCGTTTCTACGGAAGTGATCATCATGAAATTTTGTATACACATAGGTTAGGGTACTGAGAAGGACGTAGGCTATATATCACGCGGGCGGAGCTGCGGGTAACAGCTAGTAGTTTATGTATTCTCAGTTATTGCCAAGTAAAATTCAAAATTCGACTCACAAATCTTAAAGTACTTGTAACAATTTTTTTTAAACTTTGCTTTATATCCATTTTTCCTTTACAAAGGATTTTCTTGTTACATATTGCATTACCCGGTCCACGGTGAAAACCGAGTGTCGGATGAATTATACATAAAGTTGTACAATAACCCGCACTCGCGTATTGTGACCTCGCTCCCCCCCTCCCCTTTCCCCTCCTAGTCTTCAAACTCCCACCTCTGATCTTGCAGTTATCCATTTACAACTAGACAAAATATTCAGGGAGAAAAAAATCATAGAATATTCCAGCTGCTTCTCTTCTCGTGCAGATCGCGGAAAAGATCCTCGAAGGAATAAAAGTCTATAAAATTATATAAAGAAACCAAAATTGACGATATAAAATACGATGAATAAAATGATTGATTATTGAAAAGAATAGTTATGAACCCGTAATTATTTTGATTATGTTTTCCAGCTAAACGCCCACACATTTGACGGCGTAATGTTTTGCACATACATACATAATATCACGTCTTTATCCCTTACGGGATAGACAGTGCCTAAGGCCATAAGACCGAAAGAAAACGTTTAGCATGTTGATAGGTTAAAGATGGAATACGGAATCAAAATAGTGGTGGGTTGCTAGCCGGACCGCCTATTTACATGATTACATAGATTTCCGCCCATTCCCTCGACCGGTTCCTAAAATCTTCGCGGGAAGAAAAGCTACTTCATTCTACGTTTTTATTTTTCTCCCAGATCAGAATGAAAGAAGAATGGATGGCAGGTATGTAGAGTTGAATGTAAAATTAGAGACACGTCAAACAAATTAAAAAACCGTTAAATGGAGGCGTTTTTGTCGCACATATTGCAAAAAAAATAAGTAACGTTAAAACGACTTTGAAAATTAACCTCAATCTAGACTCGTTTGATGGGTTTCTAATTTGTTTGGCATGTTCTTACAATGGGCCACAAAAAAAAGTATAACACCATTAATAATCGTATAATAGTACAATATAATTTGATATTCAATTGCAGGCAACTATATTAAAAAACCCTGTCATTGCTTTTCTAGATACAAACGACTTGCCAGGCACTAAAACGGTAAGTAGTATAAAATTCAAGTATAGGTTAGCATCGGCTAAGAGCATAGACCCTCATACGCCAGAGACCCTTTGTCTGGCTCCAACACTGGGCAATCTGCCGTCCGTCCGTGTGTCCACCCATCTGCGTTATCTTGCGATTGTGTGCTTACTGCAAGAGACGTGCTTGCAGTTCTAAGCTGCGTATATGCAGATATAACTTCAACATTGAACAACGTCAGTTGAACTAGTTTAGGAACTAAGCTCTCACTTAAATCTAAAGGTTGCAAACTAGTATAGTTTGCACCCTTTATATTTAAGTGAGAGAATTCTGAAAATCAGTCCTATAGTTTCGAAGCCTATCTAATTAAAAAAACAATAAATTTTTTTCCTTCTTACAATATTAGTAAAGACTTCAAATTATGCTTCCATCAAACCTACAAGTTAAACTTTGAACTAAGTGTTCAAAATTTTTGTTATGTTTAGAAAACCAATGCATGTAAGAACAGCATTCACTACTTAAAAAAATAATTCACACTTGTTCCCCAAAAACCTTGAATCAAAACTTAAATTAATTAAATTAAAAACCGCACTAAGCAGCTCAACCAGCCCCAGTTAATTTATAAACAGTTTAGACTCAATCAAACAACACTGAGCCGTCACGTCAAATCAGTCGTCACAGATTACCGCCACGCGCCGCAAGATGGCCGCCAATTGTTCCAATTTCCAAATTTAAATCGCGTAAACGCAATCTGATTGCGTGGGAACGGGTTAGTTTTGATTGTGTTGCGGTCGCATGCAAATGGGGTTGTAATTGTTGATTGTGATTTTTTAACTAAGCTTTGGAACGGGGAAGAAAATTATGGTTATAAAATATACTGTATTAAAATAAAACTTACCTATGTGTCAGAATAAAATCAAACGCAATATCAATATGATACTCTAACCTGAACTTCTTAGGATCCATAAGTCCAGAGCAGTCCCAAAAAAAACAAAATTTTGTTCTTAGCCTTAGATAACCCTTCAAAGTATTTTATAAAATACTGTTTGCAGTTTTAAGTGTACACGGGAGGCTTTTTATAGCGATTTTGTTAAAAACGGCAATTTTTAGAAAATAGTAACTAAAGCTTCAATTACACTTTAAACTGTTAATAGTACTTTATGAAACTTTGATGGGCTTTGATAGACAACATTTTTAATAACCTTTAAGATTTCTTTCATATCATTTTTATTTCAAATGAGGGACTCATGGATCCCCTTAAGACCAAAATCAAGTTTGACAATACGATAAATAGGTACCTTTTTTGATAGGTTTACCAAGTGCCTATTCCCTTGATCAATTTTTACAAATACAATAATTATTCAGTTTTTATTTACCGCCATCCAGCTTTTCGTAGCATCAGCTACAGAAACTCGTAGATAGCTACGACAGGACGCTACGTGCGTAGACATTTCGTAGACTTTCTACGACTATTCTTAATTTCTCTGTAAAATATTTTCTGTCATTAAACCTCATTTCTATTACTATACTGTTGACGTTTTGAGTACTACGAGAAATGGTGAGACTAATAAAAGCAACAGAGCACTATCTTTTTCCTAGAGTTGACATCAAAAAACTCCTAGTCGAAAATCCTGACAAAATAGCACGTGAGTGACCCGGCTTCTTAAAAATATTAGTCTCTTCTGTTGTAATAGTTGACTCATTCTCAAAACATACAAATAATTGACAAATTAGTAGGTACATCAATTAACTCATCCCCCCTTGAGCAGAACAACTCGTACCTATATCTCTAGTACACGTGGTACTATAGGCGTAATATTGCACCGTATGACCAGTCTCGGAGAAATCGATTAGTGCGGATGACACATCGAGACATCGCGTACGGGGCCCACATATTGTTGGTACCATGGAGACAAAGGCTAGACCATTTCTATCCCAAAGCCAGTGCAATCGGCTCACAATCACAGCGGTGTTTGAGATAACAATAAACTAAACCCTTCCTACTAATATTATACATTTGAAAGTTTGGATGTTTGTAACTCAATCTCGACCAAACGGCTCAAAGGATTTGGATGAAATTTTGCACACAGATAGTGTTATACCCAGATTAACATATTTGTAACTTTATATCCCACTAACTTTCACCCGCAGCTCTGCTCACGTTAATGTCGTTCCCTCGGAAACAGTACTTTTCTCCGGGATGAAATTACATGATGATCGGTAAAGTAGATAGGGCGTGAAAGCGTTACAAACAAACAAACTCACATTGCATTTATAATATTAGTTGGGATAACGCATCATCAGGTCTTTGTTAGTCTTAGCTTTCTATAAATGATAGAATTTTAAAATCGATCCAGTACTTTCAGAGTATATAGAATGCAAAAAAGCAAACAATTAGTATCGATTACAAATATGCGATATAGCCACTATATCACCTAGGCTATGAACCTGAGAGGAATCGATTAGTGTGTGTGACACGTATCCAGACATCGACAAGGCGAGGCCCACATGCCGCTTTGTGCCGGTGAGACAAAGGCCAGACACAGCTTCTCGGAGCCAATGGCATACCTTCGCCTAGGGTTGACGGGCGTGGGTAAAAATCTAAGGAATCACGTTAATAGGCGATGCGGCTAGCAACCTATCACTATTTTGATCCCGCTTTCCAGCCTAACGCCTACTAACATGCTAAACGTGGCCTTTGGGTCTTATGTATGTATTGACAGGCGTCTGGTTAAAGCCGGACATAGTCAGCCTTGGTTGCTTGTCCGGTCAAATTAGTCGGAGCCAGCGTGTCCGGGTTTTGTAGGGCTTTATTAATTTGAAATTTGGTTTGAATTAATAAAGATTTTATTGTGACAAATCCTTAATTTAATAATTTGTTACATTTTTGCGATTGTTACTCATTTAAATAAAATTACTTCTTATACGGTTTACTCGCAATTACATTATATACACTTAACGTTTCGAACACTTTACAATACTCATGTCTATCCGCGAAAACAAACACTGTAAAGTCATCGAAACGATAGGTGTATAACGATTTATACACCTATCGTTTTACTATTATAATAAACGCAGTAAAACCGCAGCAAAAATAATTTTATTTAAAAATCCCTAATTTACTTTAAAATTGTCATGTTACTACCGACCGACTTGAAATAAGATAATTTACAGCCTTTTTTCCCTTCATGTCCGAATAAAATACCTAGTTATTTCATCCGGACATTTAGGCTTATTACGTTAGATCTTTAGTCAGACAGAGCAGCCTCTATCAGGCTATTCACTTTATAGATTTGGCAACCCTATTAATTACGCATTTGACAGAATGGATGAATTTAGCACAGGACCTTGGAGAGGTGGAAAAGGGAGGATGGAGGAGTGTATTAATGTGGACTTAAATGATGATGATGACGATCAGAAGGATTTATTATATAAACATGCTGCGGTGATTTGGAACCCAGGGTCGGCTAGTATTATTCGTGCTGGTATGAAGTCATCATCATCATCATTTCGTGTAGGTGACACGGTCAGTCGACCATGCACACCCTGCTGGTGTCAGAGTTCCTCGAAACCACCTCTCGACTTCTGCCGTGGTTCCTTTAACGACTACCAGATAGCACCCAGGACCAACGGCTTTACGTGCCTTCCGAAGCACGTAATCATCTTTATTATCATACAATCTGGTGATTCATACCTGCAATGTCTTAATTAAACTGGAAACAACTTAACAAAGTATGCTTTCCGTGGGAATCGAACCCACAACCCCTAAGTCAACAGGCAAACGCCTTAACCACTGGACCTTGAAGGCTGTTATGAACTACACTAGTGTAGAGAGCTAGCTCACCCCTTGCATAAGTTTACAGTTTTCACCGTTATTCGAGTAGGGATTGATGGATATTAGCGCTTACACAAATTAAGCAACCCCGGGCCAGTACTCACTCACAGAAATGGACCGCATGTGGCATGAAAATTTCATGGGCTTTTCCGTGTTTTGGAAGGCACATTGATTTTTTCTCGGCAGTCATCAATGATGGCAGTCGATAAGGTAAAATGGTTTGGCTATTTTTTTACGACCAGCCGCCTGGCTACCACCCACTCTCTTTGGGTTGCTATAGGTAGAATCATTGACAAATACCTGTGTAAATAAAATACAAGTAGCATATTGGAAACCAAACCTGTTTACTTATACTTTAACGCGTTCCTAATAAATATAGTCTTGACATGTCCAATAGACACACAACGGAACAATCCTGAAAGATTTCCTTTTTACATTTATAAGAAACTAAATTAATTAATCGTTTTAAGTTATAACTAGAGACGATTGACAAATACGTATAAGGTGATTGTAAGACTCTGACATCAGTGGGCAACCCACATAACAGTGATGATGAGTACTTACTAACTTGTCTTGTATTTAAACTGTACTTTACCTATTCATAAAACATATGCTAAATCCAAAACAAAATATAAATTTAAACTGCGGATATTTAGTAAACACTCGATTAAAAATAAATTTATCGCAAAACTACCAAGGTAGCATAGACTTTTTAAAATAATAGACTAGACACATTAATATGACATTCATATTTTAGTGCAAGAATACGTATTTTTAAATCTATATTTTTTCATCAAACTGTATTAAGATTTAATACTCTTTTACAAAATTTTGAGTAGAAAGTTTATAAAATTAATACGTACCTACAACACCACATCTAGGATAGCAAAGTCTTCTTTCTGGAACCGTTTAGTAAGGTGCATTTTGTCGACTTCTTTTAGAATTTCATCATGATGTCTAGTTTAAAAAAAACGCAGTTCCGGTTAGTTTGATTTTTTACCTGAAAAGATGTTCATAACAGAAGTACGACTTTACTCACGTTTTATTTTTATCGAAGTCGCTGACCAGTTTATTAGTTCTGTTAATATATGTAATACCATCTTTGGGGCGAGTGTTAGTAGGTGCCTAAAGGCATCTGACATAGCTTAACGACTGCCATCAATGATGACAACCGTGACCAACGGCTTTACGTGCCTTTCGAAGCACGGAGGAGCTCGAGATATTTTTATGTCCCTTGCGGTCACCCATCCAAGTGGGTACTGCGCCCGGGGTTGCTTAACATGCGGAAGCGTTTATAATGCTCACGCCCATTAGGCCATCGGGACCATTAATACCGTTAGTATCTCAGGTAAGTTTTTGTGATGTATGGGGTATTTTTATTAGTTATATGTAGGTAATTAAGTCGAAATTTGTAAGGTAGGCCGAGCAGCCCTCAGCTCTTGTCTACGATTATACGTGTTACTGAATGGAAGTGTTTTATTGTGATCCGCCTAAAGTAAACCCTAGACCGTGCAGAGACCTAGATATTCTACAGTTTTATTCAAAGAATTTACATAGCTTTCAATCCTGTAGCCCGTATTATATGCATTTCTACTAGATAATACTCATTCATGCTGGCCCACTGTCCATCCAAACGCCACTTCTTCTCAACAATATCGCCGTCCAATCCCGCGAACAAAGCGCAATCGCCGTCCGTCTGTCTGTCCGGCTGTCCGGCGTCCGGCCGCTGTCCGGCGCCTGGCGTCAAGAGGACAGAGTTAGATGGAGGGCCGTTGAGGACGTCCACATCGTTTTTCATTGGCGTTTCTGTGTCACACTGAGTAGTAAAAGAATGTTAGAGACGTCAACTAGATTGACTAGATTTATTCAAGTCATTGTTTTAGTATATATTTTCAAACCTTTTATTTCAGGGTTAGGGATTTTGAAGAGTCTTTAACACATAAATATTAAAAATATCTCTTTTTCATCTAAACGTGGTCTTGGTGGATCTCGGATGAGATGTTTCAGAGGCCGTAGCTAACATAAAAAATGCATCTTTGGCTCATTATACTTATGATTTATACTCGTACATACTCCGAACATCAAAGCAGCTGCATAATTCGATCAACGAAGTGAAGTGTATATAATCGACAGAATTTAATTAGCTAACCTAGGATATTCATCAATAGGACATTTGCTGGCAAAGACACAATTTCTGAATCATATTCCCTGAATTTATTTAACTTCGTAAATCTAATGGTTCCGAACTTATTACCAGCTTAGATTTTAGCTAGTTTTTATGAATCTTCCTATACCTACTTTTTCTATCTACTTTTTCCATAGAAAATATTCTGTCGGTCTTTCAAGAACTGCTCCATAATTTAGTATCCTGGTATAAATTAAAAAGTAAAGCCCCAACTACTGTTGCTGCAACGTCCAAATAAAGGCGTAAAATAAATACACAACATCCAATTATTAGTTTATTGAGCGTACATCATTACTTTACATAATTTACGGTAATTCTTAAAACGATAAGCGCTTCACTACGGCTATGTACAATATTATTATATTACGCTGAACACTAGGACATGAAGAGCTACGCTCTGTTTACACGAGATTAGTCCTAAGCACTTGGCAAAATACTAATACGTAGACCAAAACAGAGATGGATAGATTGCGTTAATAGGGATATGAAAGAGGTGAAAATGGATGCGGAAACGGTGAAGAATAGAGAAATGTGGAGGAAAAAGACATATTGCGCCGACCCCAGATAATGGCATAAGGTAAAGCAGATGAGTCTTTCTTTCTGAATTAGCTATTATTTTTACCTTTTTTATTCACTTATTGAATTTTACTTCCCATCAAAAAGATAACTCTGGTGCAATATATTTTATCTATATTTTGTATCTTTTTAATGCCATTTAACTTGTTAGTTGGGTTCTAATGTTTAATATGTTTGGATACAATACATTTAAATCAATCAATTTTAAAATATAAACAAAAAGATTGTCGTTCCTCTTTGATATTTGTGGTCAGTGATCAAAAACTTTATAGGTCTGCTTTAGAAGAGATAGAGCTTATTTACTGTAATCGTGTAAACAGGGCATTACCGAGTAATCCAAAATTTCTAATTTTCTTTCAAATGCTAATTAAAATATTTAAAAGTATTTTTGTTTAAGTACTTAATTGATATTTACAGAGTTATTATAATCAGATCTTGGAATGTTAAGGATAACTTATTACAGATACAATGATTAAAATCTTAAAAACATATGTAATAAAAATTACGTATAATAGGTACTCTTCGGTAGTAAATTATTTACATTTTGTATGGCGTTAGACGCATACCGACTCCTACAATCTCATCCATAAAAACAATATTACTACGTTTTAATTAACTGGTATTCTACCTAAATCTAAGACGTAAATTCCATAACTATTACTATTTGAATATTTACAAAATATAAACTACGCATAATTCAAAATAGTTTCTTATTCTTAAATCTACTGTTTAGGTATATTTGGTTTATCAGAACCATTGTCTAAAAAACACATTCACTGTTATTAATAATCTGTGTGGGTAATATGGTTGTACTTAACTACAATAATTATACATGAATTATGATGTATATAATTATTTTTTTCTCTGACACAAACCAATAAGACCACACTATGATCAGCAGTTGTCCCACACATTTCAACAGTAAAAGCCTTACGGTAATAGACGTGACATCTTTTCTGTCTGGTTAAATATTCAGTGAAAATGTTCAGTTTAGTTCTTTAGATCTTTCGTGGACTTCTATACTAATAAAACTTTTACTACTACAAAGTTTGTTTTCTAGCTATTAGTTGAAAATGCAAATAAACATGATTTTACTATAATATGTATTGTCTCTGTATTGCGCCACTAGTCTGTAATATCTTATTCATGTCAGCAAACCACCTTTTCAAACACTCACTATTTACAAACCTTCCTTAAGCACTCACGCTACACTATTTTCAGTGTTGCTACAGCACGGTCCAGTATTTCAGGTACCCCTAATCAGAGAAACCTTCGTTATTAGTATTATCTGACGTCGGGGAAGTCCCAGGAGACGGTACTTGCAACTGTCTGCCATACATCAGCTCAGCCGGCGGCATGAACGATGATAAATAATCGGGAGGAGGCCGGATCACTGTGGGTAAGTATCCTGTGCCACTGTAAGGAGGAGTTAAGAATCTTCTAGAAGGTGAGAATTTGAAGCTTTGGTTGGACAGTGGAGAAAATGCAGATTTGGATTGATAGTTTTGCAAGTATGGTGGAGATTCTTGCGTGACGTTATACGCAGTTTCAGTTCCATTCACCATCATATCCATGGCTGCTACCACGTCACCCTTGCACCGGGTTAATATCGCTTCAATCTCGGTGCGACTCCGTCTAGGAAACACCTTGATGAGGACGTCGACGGGTGATTTTTGGTACGAGGGGGAATCTTCGGGCTCAGGAACTGGTTCCGGTTTTCTGTCACGTCTAAACATTTTGTATTTGAAGTCGGCGTCCCATTTTTCTTCTTCTTCTTTCTTGACGACATCCTCAGCTCTAGGCTCTTTCATTGAGAGGTTCTCGGGCGTGAGGGATGTTTCCGATTGGTCTTCTAATTCTTCTTCCACGTTAAGCTCGTGATCAGAGGGCGACCGAGGTGGTGGAGTGGTGAGAGGCGGGGTCGGGACGGGAGTCTTGTCTTGTTGCTCGGGAGGCGACGGGCTGGAACACACTTCTGTGATGCGGGCCCGTTTCTGAGCTGTAGACAAAAGAAAAGATAGTGTTTATTTTATAGATCTTTTTTAAGGACAACTTAATCACATAAATAATTTAAACAAACAAATAATGTGCTTCATAATACAACTTAAACAAATTTTGTCGGACTTCAAATCAAATAATCTACTCCCATAAAATTTCTTTAAAAATATTTTGTGTAAGTTTGCAGGAGAGGGTGGAATCAAAAACACAAATGAGTTTTAAATTTCACCCCTGTGTTAAGCGTTTTGAGGGCTGCAAGAGTCAATAAAAATAAATCAATAAACAAATATTTTGCGTGCACATCTTAAGTTCTTTTTTGCGTTTACTTTAATGTTTCAACTGTGCACTTGATCAAATCTAAATAAAGTAAGCCCTATTTTTTTTCTTTAGTTTGACTCATCTTTTCATAGATGCTGTTAATTTACTTTATCCATACTTAATATTTGCATTATTTGATTCATATATATGGAATTGTTCACATTCAAAAGTAACCAACGGCTGCCTGTAAATCATGAAACCTGAAAACCTAAAATCATATCGTCGACCCATTGAATGCTTTATAAACAAAAGATGAGTTTTATAAGCAAACTTTCAACAATACAATAAAAGTTTAATTCATTTTTATTACACAAGAAATAATCCAACCACCACTAAGTACAATACAGTTTCCTCAGACTCTTTCCTACAAAGAAAAATACAAAAGAAATGTCACATAAAACCGCACAATACTGTTTTCTCGCAAACAAAAACAAAAGCATAAGAAATGCCACATAGGGCACATTCGGGCGCATTATTACACTCGCGTGCGCCCGTCATTGTGTCCACCAATTACAGGCGAGCCAGTCGCGTGAGAGATTTTAATGGTGATGTATTGTTTTTGCGGTGGTGGGGGTTCGATCAGCGATCGTTAACACTCGCTTGTTCGAGTGCGGTTTAATAGTTCCGGTGAAATAATGTTGAAATTTAATATGTGGTGTGTGACGTCAAGTTTTTTTTATAATTGTATTGTTTTTTTCCTGATTTTTACAAAAATCGGTTCGAATACAGAAAAATGTGAGCCTTAACAAAAAAAAGGGCACGTAAATATGATAATTATAATTAATAATAAAATAAATAAATAAAAAAAAACAAAATTGTTTATTTCAATACTGTAAAATAAACATTTCTGAATAGTGATTGAAGTCCACTTTGAAGCATAAAATGCCTGTGTTAGTGTTTAAGCGGGGAACAACTTACCAAACAAGTCATAATAAGTTAAGATTACGTGTCACAATCCAAAATAACACAAAAGCTATACAGGAGGAAACATCCATGGAGGAAAGGATCCTAGTGAAAAGTCCGTATTGTAAAGGGTCATGATATAAAATTAAATACAGGTACTCGTAATAACACGAAATCGAGACTCTACAGTTCGCGCAAAACGATAACTTTCAATAGACAGAATAAACGCTTACAAAATCGATATAAAGCCTCAACAAGGTTCTAAAGAAAAGCCACAAAGAAAATAAAAATGTACTCCTTGAAACGAATTCAAGTGTGGGCATAAAGGCGACGCCCTCGCTCGGCTCCACAAAAAATCATTAAAATAATACGGCATTTTATTACACAATACACTTTTCATTTGTAAAATTACAATAAAGGAAATACTGGCCATTTTGAATCTCATTATGTGGGAGTGAGCGGGATGGATGTATTATATCGTTCAAGTGCGACAAGGACGGGTGGTGCTTTTGAATTTGGAATTGGTATTAATAGAGACATCTGCTTGTAAGTTATGCTATATACGCTCGCTTTAATTGTTCCATAACATGTACGATTGTGCGGGGATATTGTTTGTGTGGTGCATCAAGGACGGTCTCCATATTTGGATAATGTAAAATTGCATTTTAATAAATACATAAAGGGCTACTATTATGCACGATGGGACAGTTTTGATCCAAATAAGAGTAAATATTTTAGTAAAGAGGATCTGCTTTGGTAGGTTGAATTAGCTATTATAAGTTTTATTTCCATTAACAAGATTGCTTAGTTACTTAAACATCACTAGGTATAATCAAATTACCCCTAACCATTTCGTGAAAATTGAGGTCTTTTAATTATATCTGTGTTATAAAGCTGTGTAAGTATTGTGTCAAGTAATTAAAGTTTCAACTTACTGGTACAACTTACCTAAATTTAAAACTGACTGGATTACTATTGGAATAACCTTGTAAAATGAAGAAGTAATTGCGAGTGTTTCCAACATGGATGATTGATTAAACTGTAAAAGTTTTATCACAAAATTGACATTCATAATGTCTCGCGAATCCGTCATCACACTTTATTACCAACTTGTAAAGTCAAATTAATTGGTCATTAAATTAAACTCACTTGGTCGCCGACGGGCGCGCAATGTTCGCCGCTGATTTACGGCTTTGTTTATAACACTGGCCGCAATCGCGAACAAAAGAAGCATTGTATTGTATGCAGGCAATGTCGACGCGATATAAATCATCACTATCACCATTCAACTGCATACAAGTTATGAATATTATCTTTGTCTTTTAACAACAACAACTTTTGCCTACGGCTTTGTTTGTGATTATGTATATAAAAAGGTTATATTTTTTGTGATCGATGACGAACACGATACAAGTAGGTATTATAGTTACAAATGAAGTCCTGAAGAAGGACTGCTCATGCAGTCCTTCTTCAGGAATCACCGTGTGGGTGAGTAAGGTATGGGGTAAGTACAAAATAACCCAAAGGTTAGACGTGCTTCCGATTTATAATCGGCCCCAATTAAGATAAGATAAGATAAGATTGTTACAAATGCTATAACGTTTCACTGTTCAGTAAGAATTAAGATCTTCTGCGGTAATAGTACTCTCTCTCTCTCTCTCTTTGATAATATATTTAAAAGCTGGTTTCTTATCTGTGTCACTGTGTGGAAAGAATCACACATAATTATATGGAGTAGTTTGCCTTCTGTATTACATTTACAATACACCGGTGATAAATCTATAAGAATACAACTTTGTTTACTGAAAACAGGCGGTGGTCAAACTCAGATGTAGAACCCTGCCCGGTCATAATGTTGAACTTAGCACCTTTCGCTTGTAGGTCGTGCTCTTAGCACATTGTCCAATGCAATATTTAAAACTAACAAAAAAATTATGTAAAGTATGACATCTGGGTTGGATAGAATGTGTCCGTGAATGACGTCACAAAGCGTGAAAATTATTTTTTTAATTTTTCAGTTTTTTATTTTTACTAACTGAGACACCAAAAATATAAATTATGTTAGAGCGTTTATCTCGAAATGGTTTTGTTTTTAGCCAGTTATAAAAAATATATATTTAGCATAGTGAATCAAACAATAAATTACAATATAATTAAGTAATACTATGGTACATTATCTAGTTATCTTGTAGAACTATGGTTAAGGAAAAAGACAAATTGATAATTATAATGTTATTTCTCACACAATATGTAACACTTGCTGGATTTATACTTTACGGCATAGTTTAACACAAACATTTTTTTTTTCTCTGTACTTACCATATTTTTTTCAAACTAAGCACTGTTCTGTTATATAAAGAAATTGATTGATTGAAATTGATTGATTGAAATTGATTGATTCCAACCTCTTAAGGTCCCACGAGACAGGCCTGACCTAGTGTGGGGATAGCTAGTAAACGTAATAGGTACATATTCATGTAATAATAACTACCGGAATATTTAATACTTGTAGGTTCTTTTTGCTTTGCTACCATTATACCTTTTTTCATATCACGTATACTTTATATCATACATGTATCTGTGCACGTGTTTTTTTTTTTTTGCAAATAAAAATATTTCTATTTCTAACATCGACTTAAAATCACTAAAAACTCGAACCCAAACAAAAAGAACAAAAATCTATTAAAAAGTATAAATCTCAAAGCGACCCTTTAACATACGCCGGAAACTGCAAAATAAAAACGCTTTAGCTCACATTAGCCGAAATAGCCGTTCAAAGCCACAGATGAAAAAACAAAACAAGTTGAACACTTTGTCCAGTATAATTTTGAAGGACCGGCGAGTAATTAGCCGTTTAACTTTCCCTCGGCTCGCTACACACTTTGATTTGTGCGTGCAATTTTTCATTTTGTTTGAATTTTTATGATTTAGAGTGGTTTAAGTATGGCACAGTTTTTACTGTGGAAAATCTATGCATTAATTATATATAGATAGGCAACAGTTATTATGTCGTCATGAAGATTTAAAGGAACAACAACGATACATAAAATAACATAGATTTAAAAAAAAAAATTTCGTCAAATAAGTTATGTATCTTACGTAGTATCTTCTTCTAAGAGCTTTGTAGCTCTAAACTTCTCTATCCTCTGCTTTAGATTTTGCTAGTATCAAATGAATTTATTCAAAATTCAACATTCGTAGGTATATTAATAATAATTATACCTCATCATCATCATCAGGTCTTCCCAGTCTCCACTGCAGGAGCACGACCCTCTCTGTACTACCAGAGCCATATACTAGCCTGAGTAGTAAGAGGATTTGGCCTACACTCTCCACGCTGGCCAGACGGGTTGGAGAGGTCTCTTTGATGATAATAAGCTTTGTTTAGCTTGTGTTTCCTTAGTCGCCTTTTACGACATCCACGGGATGACTTGGAGTGGTCCTATTCTACTCTGCCGGGAACCACACGGCACACGGCATAATTATACCTACTTAAAATGAATTAACTTAAAATATTTAAATTCATAAAATGAATTACCTATTCAAACATACTGTTCACAGCCCAAATTACATTACAATGAAACATCTCTCCCACAAATCACTACATCATGAATACTAATCTCGGGACGTCACGGCCACTCGCCACTAAATCACTGGCACAAAGCGGGCGAGCCACTCGCCCGCGTGTGGCACGACGCCAGCGGTTCTGTATAGCGCAGTACACTGTGTTGCTCTTCATTATCATTTATGGTATGTGCACTCGCTTACAAGCAAACATCTTTTAAATTTTGTGTAGAATTTTTTTTGAGGGTTGTGTTTTCTTTTAAGACTATTCGATAAAATATAAAACGACGGATACTTATATTTTTGTGTTGATATAAACTGAAGCAACTTTGTTTAGCAGCTAAATTATTGCAAATAAGTCTAGCCAGGTTTTTTGGCGATAAGTGGTGAAATTTAATTTAACTTTGGTTTTCCCCTTTCATGAAATGAATAGGAGTAATTCTTTATATCGTCAATCCCTTGTAGTAAGTTGTGGTTGGATAACATTTTCAAAAATATTGCTAATGTCTGGAACACCACTTTCAATGGATTCGTTGATTGTTTTGATTAAATTGTGCTTTTACATCAGCAAAAAATGTAATTTACGTGCACACAACATGTTTTGTTTAAATCGGGATATGTTTGATGTTAATGAATAAGGGCAAAACCTCTTAGGTGGTGATTGTGCTTATGAATATGAACAATTTTTACTGGGGTCGACTCTGCAACTCAACAAAAAGAAACAGCTATTCCATATAATTCTGGTCGAGTAGGTATTGACAATTTGTATCATTCAGCAGATTTTTTTACTAGTTGCAGAATTGGCCCCGTAGTTACAATTGTTCATATTCATAAGCAGTCACCACCTAAGAGGTTTTGCGCTTATTCATTAACACGTTGTATAAGGTATCAAAAATAAAAACTATTTAGTTTTGAGTTATTTATTAATCCCCTTGCGAGGAAGATTTTGCTATCGGTACAAATTTAAAAAAAAAAACAATGTGGGGCGAAAGCGGAATGAATTATATTAGAATGGGTAGAATACGGAATTGAAAATTAATTTTTAAACTTGGGTTGAAAGCGGAAAAGGATTTGGTATGAAAGCGGAATTTTACAAAACTGGGATTTTCATCCCAGTTTTTCCCACTTTTTCAAGTGGGAGCTTACCGGAAAGCCCCAAAATATCTAACGTCCTTTACTTAAGTAAGCCTATAACACAGACTCCCTGATAAAGATTCTGTTAGAAAGCCTTCTAATTCTAAAGAAAAGCTACATTAGAGGCTAAAAAAACAAACCTTCAAAATCAAATAAACCATAGAGACATTGTTGAACATCAAATAAGTTTCGTTTCACGCAGCGCCCCAGCGGCAACGTTAGCAAACTTCCAATAAAAGTGTAACATTACAAAGACACAGCTGCCTGCCACTCCAGGTTTATTGGACGTCGCTCCGTTCCACGCACCGTAATTATTATCTGTGGACATTATTTAATGTTGTCATCCGTAAGCCGCGTACAATGGAACGGAATATTAAATACAGTGGTAATTTAATTTGGAATGTTGGCGACCCCTGCACTAAGGGTTGGCGGTTTGTAATAAAGTTTTTAATTTAAATTATATTTGTGTTGGAAGTGTTTTTTAATTGATATATTATGCGTATAATACGTTTTGTAATTTTTACATGAATTGTTATATTTACTTTGAATTATAATGTAACGTGGTATTTTACAGTACATATTTTTAATGCAATTCAATGGAATAAATGATAACTCTTAAAAAATTTCATAAACCGTTCGGAGGATGGAAGATCTTTGAAAAAACTGGTCGATAGAAACCCAAAAAGGCTTTTGAAAACAAGTGAAGCTCGCTAGACGGAAGATGTCACCAAGATTGCAAGTTCAATGTGAAGGAGAACAGTGGTTAAGCTAAATTAAATAAGGCTTATACGAGCATGCTTAACGTGGCCTTAGGTTTATTAGATCTGGGCTCTGTCTACCCTGCTAGGAATAAGGACGTGACGTTATGAATGTATGTATGTTATGCCAGCAGTGACTGTAATGAACAGACAGAAAAAGAAGAAACAGACAGTAAAAGATTAAATTAATAACCACCGAGGCTCAGCCCTGCACGTAGGCCATGCCGTATGATTGGGTTGCATGCAATAGATTACTAATTCCTCAATCGAATGCGTAACCAGCCGCCATCTCGCCACTCCAATAGAAACTTTAACCCTCTAATTAAAAAGTTCAAATTCACAGGAACACTTCCATAATAGCGGCGCCCAACAATTGGTTTTATTGTTACCACCCGCCGATTCAAAGTTACGGAGTTAGATTCGGAACTACCGAACAGCCACAACCAGTTTAAAACCTTAACTGAATGTAATAGAGTTGAATTTGTTCCAAATTGTGTTGGTAGTAAATAATAGGTGTCGTGAACAATTGGTAGGGTCGATTGCTAATCACTGGAAAATGGAGTCCCGTCGACGGAGAAAATGTTTTATTAATTTTTAAACGCCACCATTTGTCAAATGTAATTCGATTTTGAGGATTTCGAAACGTGGGGTGACAGATGAAGTAGGTGGTAGTGTTTCGTTTAAGTGGTTTGTTATTTATAAATCGTTTTTCGTCTTAATTAAGAGTTTATGAATAGAACAAAGGAAATAAGATAAAGGAAACGAAGTGGAAAAATGAAATAATATAAATGGAATGCAAATAATAAAATGAAATGAAATACGTATGTTTGATAAAATAAATAGAATGAAATAAAAGCTTATTTTAGAGATGTAAAAGTATATCACGTATCAATTTTTTTGCGGAAGTAGGTTGAATAGTTTTGAGATGGAGGTCGGATATAATGATATTGGTGTGTGCTAAACCCAAATTAGTAAATAAAAAAAATATATGTAATTGCGTTTTCACTGTTTTTATAAAATGAAATAAAATCGTTAAGAGGGGAATGGTAGCTAATAATTTGTTTTCTTGAATAATACAAGTCCAAAAGAGGGGAATGGTATATATTTTTTTTATTATACCAGCACAAATATATTTATTGCAGTACAATAGGTATACTAGCCACACAACAACACAACACTTGTTACTTTGATTTTTTCGACTTGTTACTCTAAAATAGTCAGTACATATATTGTAAGACAAATTTTAAAAGCAATGAAAAAATCAGGTGCTTTATTCAGTAATAAATTTTCAGTCAAATCAGCCTTTAGCCGAATGCATTTCACTTTGGTTTGCGACAGGAACTACAGTTATCTTTCCACAGCGGTGGGCACAAGGAGATACCAGTAACAACAAAGCTGCAGGCCACGTGAGGCAATGTTGCCGGCAGCTCGTCACTCACGCTGTGGTGATCGTACGAGAGGTGCTGAGATCTGGCGAGGGTAACTATTAGGGACATGGGCTTTAGCTGATTTAGGGAGTAGTTATCTTTCCACAGCTATTAGTCTACAGAATATACCAGTAACAAAAAATCTATAGGCCACGCGAGACAATGTTGCCGGCAGCTCATTACTCACTCTGCGGTGAGCGCACGAGAGGTGCTGAGCTCTAGCGAGGGTTATTATAAGGGACATAGGCTTTACCTGAATTTGGGGGTAGTTATCTTTCCACTTTGGTGGGCACAAGAAGAAACCA
The DNA here is from genome assembly GCA_963082605.1 of Rhodophaea formosa. Classification (NCBI taxonomy): domain Eukaryota; kingdom Metazoa; phylum Arthropoda; class Insecta; order Lepidoptera; family Pyralidae; genus Rhodophaea; species Rhodophaea formosa. Next base: position 224,503 of record OY720226.1, read on the forward strand.
GTAACAATAAAGCTTTTGGCACGTGAGACAATGTTGCCTACAGCTCGTCACTCACGCTGCGGTGAACGCACGAGAGGTGCTGAGATCTGGTGAGGGTTACTATGAGAGGCATAGGCTATAGCTACAGTAGGCAATCTAAGTATTCTATTATCCACCGGACGAAAAGTGGAAAGGCATGAAAAAGACGGACAAAAATTTTGGTTAGATAACATAAGGGTTAAATTGTGTTATGATTTTTTGCCTGAAAAAGTGTGTAAAGTAACGCCAATACTTGTAAATGTAATGGCATTTAAAACTTCATCAATAACATGAAAATAAAACGATTTCAAAATTGTAATTTAGTAACTGATACATTATCTTATAACAACAACTGAAGTGATTTTGATGGAAGGTGCCCTAAGTTGGACTAAATCTAGTCAAACCAACAAATATTTTTTTGCTATACGCCATATAGTTTTCAAGATATGCGCGAACGTAAGTACATACATACACCTATATTATTTAGAACCCATGTTTTAAAGCTGCTATAGACTAACATTTTATACCAGAGTGCAAGTTGAATTATAACCTTCTTTTTTAAGTCGGTTAAATCAATACAAGGTAAGTACTTTTAACCCCAGATCTTAGAAATTAAAACGAAACCCGGCAAAACAAAATATCAGCGTTGTAAGTCTGCGCGTGTAGCTGCTAATAAAACGAAACGCGATCCGCTTTAATCAGACCTAATAAAAATGGCGGCGACGCGAGTTAATAAAAAGTTGAGAAGCCCTGGCGGAACGGAGGATAAAATATGGAGAGGTAAAGAAATTGACAATCGTAAGGAGGTTGCGACAGAAAATACGCACGGATGAGGATAAGGTAAAAAAAGGATGGGCTGTATCAGGATACGATTTGTGTAGACCTCTGTCGTAGGCGATGTAAAACTATTAACAATAGAGTTAAGTGTTAAAAAGGCGTACTGTGCTCCCCAGATAAAAGAAATAAGAAACAAACTGTAACGCGTTTAGATTATGAACCACAAGTAGCTTAGATAAATTACAAAACTTCCTTTTCGAACAGGGCCGTACCGTCAGATTGACAGACCATTTACATACATAGGGGTCTGCCTGATGATCAAAAAATCATGACGCATAGGTAGTATACCGCTTTATATTATTTAATACGAGCAAGTCATAATTTCCAGTCAGAAAATCCTTTTTTAATTCAGATGAAAATGGTGCTCTATATCTATGATGCAACCCAAAATTGCCTTGAACCAGATCCAACCCTGCTTAGGAAGGCCCGTTAAAATGTTGATCTATCATCACGAGATAGCAACAGGTCATCAAATGGCAACAAATCAGATGTTTAGCCGTAGATGTATGCATCTACGGCTAAAACATCTGATTTTTCAGGAGTAACATGAAAAATCTTACACCTGTGTTGGCTACTCACATGAAAAACAAATAACGTTTCAATAAAATAACCTTATACACAGATCGGAGTACTAGTAAACAATGGAAGATAAGGAGATTAAAAGACAAGCAACAAGATGGACATAAATGTTTACTCGCATTTTATTTTATGACTGGATTGGCAGTGATCGAAGATGGGGTGATGGTGTATCAGTTTCGGCGATACAGGCCTAGCGAAGGGGCACTATCATTTTTTTTACGAGTTTTATTTAGCTTCACCTGATCCAGTTTCAGATAAAATCTTATTTAATTTTACAAGTAAGCGTCGTCAAGAAACAAAAAAAGCTGTTCAGATGTTTACAAAGATTATTGTAAACATTTAAAACGTGATTGACATCTTCGAGATTTCTTGGTGATGTCTTTAGATTTACACATAATTAGGAAGAAAACAATACTCTACATTAAGTATTAGGCTAAGCATAGATAACTTATGAATTAATAAAATAATCTTTAGATTCTAGTATATACCTACCTACTTATCTACAGCAAGGCGGATAACTGAAATACAATTACGGGTGAGATCCCAAAATTCGTGAAATAAACTCAATTTAATTTTTATTGTTAATAATTCAAATATTCACGTAAGCAACCAATAATTTTTTCGATATTACTTGTCTAAGGTTGTAGCTCCAAATAGTATTTCGATGAGTACTAGTTTCCTTTAGCTAATATTGACTGTGCACACAAAATCACTGTGACTTTATGTGGCATACTAAAATCATGAAGTCATAGTCATAGCAGCGCCTCAAAAATAAAGTTCATTTTAAAATTATTCGAATAACTTTTATATTTTTCATAAAAATTATTCAAATGAAGTTTTAAATTCTTTTGGTCTGAAATGCACTAATTCCTATGGTTAAAGCCCATATAAGAGATATTTAATAAAATTGTTGAAAGTGTTTATTTTATATTATTCCCGTATCGCGCAATTTGTATCTCAAGTTGTTTGCCTATTTATGATAAGTACCATCCTTTTCCATCCTATTTGTATTTCAAGGTATCCCAAACTCAACAGCTCTTCTAGCAGAAATACCTCGCAGTGATATCAAACACAGCTCCCCTCCGTCGATTACTGAACCATTAACCTAACCCCAAACTCGAGCACTCTCCACTACTACCTTCCTACCCAAACTGAACCTTATTACAAACAGCAAAAGTCTGAAATCAAATGGTTATGTTGAAGATGCTCTCGAAGAAAATAGATAATCTGAAATATACTCTATCACAATAAATAAAAGTTCAGAATCGAATGGTGATGCCAAAGATAATGAAGTTTCGAAAGAAATAACAGGTACGGCGAGTGTAAAATCGTTAGAATTTGCAAATCTCGTTGCTTTTCAAGCCGTGGTCAGCGAGGGCTCATTATTGCGCCAACAATTACCAGGAGTGTGCCGGCCATTATGCGGGGTCCTCCGTGCTTGGGAAGCGAGGGAGGCTTCGTGTCCGATCAGATTCTAGTGGAGCCTTATAACTAGAAGTATTTGTATTCAGATTGAAGCATTTTGGATATTTTTGAATAGCAAGGGTTTGTTTAATGCTTTTTTAAGATGACATTGTACTCATCATAACCTTTTATGTCCGTTATGTTATATGAAAACGACGGAGTCAAAGAAAATATCAATAAACTGTTTGACGAAAAAATGTTACAAGTACGAAAACAAATTAGGACAATGGTGAATAAAAACAAGGTTATCAAAAACGAAGTCGATACCTTTACTTTATTAAAAGGTAAAAAGGAATATGAATCTCTCCCTTTTGTAGTTCAACCGTATGAAGCAGTGCAATGGAAAAAAAAATTAAAATAATATTTAATAGCAAAAATCTAACTTCATATCTACATTAAATATAGTTTCGCTAAAAAAGGCAAAAGATGCAAAATGCTAAAAGCTACATAAAAAGCATTGCCTCCAGCACTCAGAAACCAAATCGCGAGTGAAGTAAAAAATAATTCTATTGCTAATGAGAGCTGTAAACATCGCACAAAGCGGCCCTCGAACCACAGGCCAACTCAACCCGTTCAGGCTTTATACAACTGTATACAATGACCCAGGTCATCCCACGCTGCCCGCCATACTCGCCAGGGCTGTCAGTTTGCAAAAAACTTAATGCGAATATTCTTTTTTTGCTGTAGCAATGTGTGTGCGTTTGACATCTCTCTTGCCTGAGTATCTTCTACTTCAGTGTCCGTGTCAATGAGCCACCGTCTGACATGTCTATTTGTAACAGTTCATCAGAAAGTTGCTTACTGTACACCTAAAGATTTCAAGAAGTCACGTACTTATAGGACATTTTTCTATAATCTGAATAAAACTACCTTCTTTTTCTTTTTGTGTCGTAATGGTGACTCCGAAAGAAGAAGCAGGTAAATTATTTCATTTTTCAGAAGAGTTTCTAAGAGTAGATGTACATCCATAAAGGGGGACATAAAATCAATAGGTATATCCTTACTCTTTGAAGATTAAATTTCATTGATTCATTTTTCCAAGTATGGAGGAGAATAAAGACAAGTTACGCAATCACTGAATACTCATAATAAAACTACTGGTAAGTTTAAGTAATGAAAAAGAACAAAATTCTTGTCAATTCAGTCACCAGGTTAAACATGGTTGGTAAGTGGAAATATGTGGAAGAATATGTAGGAAAGACACTTTTGTAACAAATTAAGATACGTAACAAAAGTACGTTTGTTTCTCTAGCTTACATCAGGCTTAAGGGGCTTGGGGTCGCCGATGACCTTGCGCATATGACCCGCGCAGACACCCTCCCAACCTCTAATGCGCGGAATCCCGAAAAAAATTATTTTTATATATTAAATCTTGCTTGATATACATAAGCTATGTTGGTATTATAGTACATTTTAAGACAATGTTTTAGGTGTAAAAATATTTTAAAACCTCTCGGCAGTTTAGCAGGAGATAGCATTGATAGCTGAAAAACATAATGTTTTCTTTATTTGTTTATAACAAAAGTATAACACGTATAGAAAAGATTATGTTGAAAATATTGTAAGTGAGTGGATACAAAATATATATTTTTTTCAAATTTTTCGAACAAGTAGTTTAAGAGGAGTTGCGTTTTAAAGTCAACCTTTTTTGCACTTTTTTGGTACCAAGGGCCTTAATGATTGACAACCCTAGCTCCTGTTAGTCTGCGAAAGCGAGCAGGACGGCTATACGACGAGAGCACTCCAAATATAAATGGTAGCGGATCGCGGCTTGCGGCCAGAGCGAGAGGTCGGGATGAGGAGGAATGCGCTCGAGTGGAGATAGTGGCAGGCCTCTGAATACTTTCATATACATAATAATAAATATCATCACAGAAGAGGGGCTAAAGAAGAGATTCGACGATGAAATAAGAAAGGCAGCTGGAGTACTAAGCCGTGTGGTTCCCTTGGATGTCGTGGAAGGAAACTGTGCTTCTGTAATGGAGACTAAAAAAGATCTAATGATTTGACTGGAGTACTAAGAAACGAAAGTGACAGCGTAGTGAAAACCGTTTGTGAAATTGGTTGGACAGTTCAATAATACTAAAGCCAGAGCTAAGAAACTAACAAAACTTACTCTGAGATTCCAATTCTACATTTCGTACAATCTCAACGGTCAAAATACCTTAGTTATCTTCACGGGAACTTAGCCTTCAGAGTTTAATATATTTTTCTAATAATCACAATCACATCGAAACTTTGTGTGAAGATAACATTAACTTATTTAAATTATAAAATAAAAAAGCATTTAGTAAATTCACGAGTACAATAACTTTACTTTTGAGTTTAACTATACATCAACCTACTCGCCGATATTAATTTTTCAGTCATCATTAAACATCAATGACATGAACCACAGTTATACATTGCAGCCTAGTACCCGATACCTATTATTTCGTCAACATTGGTCCGTCACTCGATATCTGTCGCGGACATTTGGGGCACTTACCGTATCACGTTACCCATTTTACTCAAATTAGTGTCACAATGGTTGTGGATTGCGGAATAATGCATTTTTTCCAGATTTATTTTTTGCTGCTCTGTGCAGTAGCAACCATTAACTGTGATTGGTACAGTCAAAATTAAGATGTTACAATAGTAATTTAATTACAACTTATTGTACTTATTTAGTATTAATTGCCGGCCTTTAGTATTAAAATACGAAGAGTTTTGTAAATGTTTCATACTAGACCTTATGGAGAAGATAATTTTGAAGTGTTAATGTTGTTGAGGACATGTACAATACTAGATATAATGCAACGCGATTAAAATATTATTCAATTATTATATTCTATAACAAAAAAAAATTGGAGTAGCAGAAACATTTAGCTATTTAGAGAAAACACGCACCAAAGAATCACAACTTAGATTGTCACCAGAAGCTAGAATAAAAGAGAAGGACTAAATGTATGACTTCATCTCGCAATCAATCTACAAAGACATCCCACTGACGACACTAATCTCATTGCCCTGTATCCATTTAATATCGCCCCGGGTCGCGACGAGTGTCGGGACACAAAGGCTCATACGAAGGTTTAATTTGATATTGAGCACGGCGGGGGTGACACACGCGAAAAACAAAATTGGCCAAGGTAAGTTAATTAAATTTAAAATGTATTACTACTTGTTTGTAGACATATTATAATGAAAATTTGCATGCTCTAAATGTAGCTAGATAAGTAATCATATTTAACTGTACTATTTATCTTATTTATGATCAAATAAACGGATTCATAGAAGTTTTGCCTGTTTAAATTACAGTAGCAGCTATTTAGACTTTTAGATTTAGAACGTGTGCTGCAATATTTAGCATCATTTTTAATTTCAACACCAATTTTAGTGAAAAGAAGAATAAATGATTAAGTTTTACATTTTTTATTTAAACACATGACATTACGTATCTACACACAACTCTAGAACTGGTCATATACTAGGTATAGAATAAAAAATAAGGTATATGACTTAAAGACACTTCAAAGACGATAGTTTCTTCCACACATTTTCGTTCAATTTAGAAGACGCATTTAAGTAGAATAACTCCATCTTATAGCAAAAAAAAAGGTAAACTTAAACTTTTATTCACAAATAAAACAGGCCTAGCAATTCCTTCAATCAATACTTTCAGTTATAACTCCAATCAATATTTTCAAATTCAAAATTCGTACCACAAACAAAATGATCTACCACGCCACAGCCGCTGCCCACGCCCTGCAGCAGGGGCCTGACAACTACGTCTAACATCTACCCTCTCCCTACTGCACTCGAACGCAAACAATGTGATCGATGGCGCCCCTATCAAGGGGTAATTTGTTTACGAGTTGACCGGATTTAGACTTATCATTATTTATGAATGAATTACAAATGGAAGTGTTTAAGAAAAAATTTTAAAGTACAATAAAAAGCAAAGTCTGAATTTATAAAAGCATGATCATAATAAAAATTAGTAATTTCAGAGTCTACTGTCAAAAATATAATTGATGGATCCAACACAGACCCTTGAGGTACGCTAGAATTCATCTTTATTCCACTTGTATAGCCAGCGTCAATTAGGCACAACACTGACATTTCAATCATTCATACATTTCATTCACACCGTTATGATACAATAATTGTGAACTTATATCAAAGAGCCAAATTTATTTATGTGAGTAATAACTGCAAACGCCTAATACTTATCTTATTAAGGGGGAACAGTAGGCACAGTAGCGACGCCAATCATTTTATTCCTAATACTTTACAAATAGAAAGAAATTCAAGAATATAAACAATACAAGCCTTAGTAAATAACTTGAAGTATTTTTGGAATCATGTTTTGATATTATGAGAGTCAGTCATTGAGAGAAAAAGTGATAACCGCCAAAAACGGCCGTTTTTGGCGGTAATCAGATTCTCATAATTCTCACTGATTCCGATAGTAATAAACATGATTCAAAAAATACTTCAGGTTATTTACTAAGGCTTGTATTGTTTATATTCTTGAATTCCTTTCTATTTGTAAAGTATTAGGAATAAAATGATTGGCGTCGCTACTGTGCCTACTGTTCCCCCTTAACTGCATTCGCCAGGTTTAACCTAAGTGCTCATATTTTTAATACCGGCAAAAGAAAAAAAACTAGCGTAAGTATTAGTATTTTCTTTTTTTTTCGAGCAAATTTCTTACTGCAAATCCTGGGCTCAGACACCGGTTAAAATGCAAAGTTTATCTTAAGCTCATCAGACAACTACAAAATATTCCTTATTTCCATGCACCGTTAAACCAACTCCCACAATGTAACCATTTAATTAATAAAATAAAATAATAAATTATAATAATCCATTCAACGTTGGTCTGGAAAAAAGAAAAAACGTGGAATGTACCAGCTGCTTCTCTTCCCCGCGCAGACTATTTTTATACGTTCCCTACCTACAAGCCCACCAACATGCTAAACGTGACCTTTAAGTTTTATATACCTGGGTTCTGTCTACCCCGTATGTAAATAATCAATTTGGTTTAATGCTCTTTGCCTTTGATCTACTCTTTCTACACCTTACTGAGTAAGCTATTACCATTAACTAATATTAACTATTACCATTATTGCCTGAAATAAAGGATTATTATTATTATTATTATTATGTTCTCTCTAGGTTTATCCTTCACGGGACGTATCCCGGACCTTTGAGGCTTGCATGGGGACATAGGTCCAACACGTAGAGGCCTTGTGAGAGTTTTTGCTATAATTTGTGATGGGGCGCCACCAGGGCATGACAGTAAGTCACACTTTAAAATGTTCTCACTGACAATTCCCAGTAAGTGCAGGACTATGGAGGTATAATGGAAAAAACCTCATTGGGACTATTGGGATGATATGCTAGTGGATTGGAAAATGGGCTATGGAAGGACTATGGCACCTGCCTCACCAATGTTTAAAAACACGGAAAAATAGGCAGGTGGTGACTCGCCAACTCAGTCAATGGGCCCCCGAAAATGGCTGCACGACGCAAAATGTGCAGCAAGAAGGGCAACACTAGTTGAGCGGCTGAAGGGTGGAGAGGTGTCACTGGACTTTAAACAACCATCATTTGCTCCCTTAGGGTCCCATCAGGTACGCCCACTCGCCACTTACGTTTCACATCCACCCTTCGAGCATAAAGCTCTCGCGACTCCACTCTGGCCGGCCGGTGAAGGCAAGCCAGAGGTAGGGGTTCCTGTTACCTCTTCGGTTTCCACTCCGACCGACCCGCTAAGACAAGTCGGAGGCGAGGAACAGGGGCCTCCCCTAGGAGCACTCAGGTCCGTGGGGTCGCTACTCCCCAACAGCTCGCCACAAGCTGCCCTGCGGGCTTATTATTATTATTATTAAGTCCGCCTCACCCTCCTACTTCCGTAGTATATTATATTTCCATGGAAAGCAACAAAATATTAATATGTGTGATAATGCGACGATTCTGCCACACAATACCGCAAAAGTATGTAATATCGGCTCTCATACAGTGTAGCGCGATATTGGTGGCATTCCTGAGCGTGCCAATGCACGCGAGTCAAAGGCTGAAGCGGAATATATCCTAATCCTAACTAATATTATTAATGCGAAAGAGAGTTTGTTTGTTTATTTATTACGCTTTCACGCCGTATCTACTGAACCGATCATCATGAAATTTGGCATACACATAGATTAGGGTACTGAGAAGAACATAGGCTAATCACGCGGGCGGAGCCGTGGGTAACAGGGAGTATAATACATAATAATTAAGATTTGTTTAATTTTGATTAATGTAGAAGCAGCTACTTCTTCTCCACCCTACACCTGACACCATGTTGTAAATGAAAGACAGGTTGGACCAAGACTACTCTTTATTTATATACCCACAAGTATGTAATATTAAATTTGACAACTAACAATCACAACAATAAATTCTTTGGTTTTTCTAAATCATATGGTACAACATTTAACCATCGCTACTCCACCGAGCAATTTTAAGATCGGAAACTTCAAATATAATCTGATATAGTCAGTTTTTTTTTCTAAAGTCATACATTGGTGAAATATGAGATGCTAATGCAATAATCATCTTAATTCTATTTTATACACTTAGTTCTAGTTCAAAATAAATTAAGTATTACGGATACAGTATCAATCTTTTAATTTGTTAGGTATTTCAATTATTTTTCTAGGACGTCATTTTAAATGGCAGATTTAAAGTGTGGCAGATTGTGATGACTTAGCACCATAGTCATCATACTGTACCACAGACGTGGGTTATGACAGCTTACTCCACCATTTTCCTACTTTTCGTCGAACTATGGAAGTTCAAAAGATGACCACTTTACCATTACTTCTTTTAACTAGTAGACGACAAATTCACTCAATAACATTCTACCTTTTTCCTCTATAAAGTTTGGTTGGAAGAAGCAAAAGTATTTAAATGCAAAAGAAAACTCTACATCCTATGCCCTGCGCCAGCCATCGTATAAGAAAGTCCCCTCTAATGTGGTGACATTTTATGGCCGCATGCCGACACTACTCTCTCTGTATGTGTCATCATCATCGTTAAACCGACCATTGTATTTAGTATTAAATAATACATTAACACTTTCACGGACACTCACATTTTTATGACCAAATCTCGCTCAACTTTTTAAAATAGTATCTCAACGAATATCGACATTTTCTTAGTAGGTATAGGTAATCGTGAATTTTAAGATTTTGCAATTAAAATTGAAAAAAAAGCAATATTAATATGGCATGAACCTCGTCTTGGGAGACATCAGAGCCAACTAATATCAGCTACAAGAAATATTTACTTAGAGAAGAAAGAATTCGTGACACAAACGATTTGCACTGTACATTTTGTACATTTTTTGGCAGTAAATAGTCGTCGATAGAATCTACGCGGATGACTTACACGCAAAGTCTCCGTTTAAAACAAATTCTGTTTCAACTTAACCAACACATTGAAAGAGTTTTCAATGTGTTTTCTTTCACAAGTTTTAACTGAGATCCAATTATTTGGACAAAACATAGGCTAACATTGTTACTCTGAGAGGACTTCTGTCGCCCACCACTGTTTTTATTAAGTTTGTTTTGCCACTTCAGTCCTACAGAAATTTCACTTCTTTTAAATCCATAGTGTAAACAAAATCACATTCACACATGGGAGCCGAGCGCGCGAAAAACGTGCAAAATTAACACGCGCTTTTGAGACCTTAGGCAAAGCTAGTTTCATACATTTAATAATTTAGTAGCAGCAATTCAGCTTTGAAGTCTCAATTGCAGCTTGCGACTGAAGTTGCTGTACTATTTCGTTCAACTTTGAACCTTACTGCGTGGTGTTAAGAGCGGTTGGATCCGCTACTTTGTAGCTGATTGTACACTTTGTAGCGGCAAATTACTCCTCGGAACCTCGACATTCTAAGTATTGCAGGTTTAATTGCTCCTAAATATGGCGCTTTACACGGGACGACATGAATAACATTTGTTTTTCGGGTGAAGGTAAAAAAAGAACTGATACAATTACTATTCTTATTATCTACAATGCAGCAGCATTGTAGATAATAAGAAAAACATAAAATAAAAATGCAATTAAGATAAAAACAACAACTCCTCACTTAAATAGTGAGTCAAAAATAGCCTGAATTTGCGGGTAAGCTATGATTTTGTTTTTAATTAAAGTTGTAAGTTTTGCCTCATTTCTGCGCTTTAAACTTAATCGGCAATAACTTACTCTTGATCGTTTTCATTGAGAACAGGACAAGATGCATCTTTATTTTACAAGCAAATAATAGTGTCTTTAATAAAATCATTTTCATGGAACCTGAATTCCTAGTATTTAATTTTGTGAAATCGAATCAAACATATTTAACACAAAATACCGCATCCTTATTTTCACAAAAAGTAAAATAAAAATTCATGAAATCGATTAATATGTCATATCTGTTTATTGAATATATTTGATTGAAAACAAAGCACACTTATGTTCGCCTACAATTATGATCGTTATCATACATCTTATTGTTCCACGCTTCCGAAAGATGTTTTGAGATGAGTGGCCAAAAGCTTATTAAAAATATTTATCCTTAACTTTCTTAAGTAAACGTTACTGACTTTACATAATCTCTCAGACACTGTAGAGCGCACATACACACATAATACCACGTCTTTCTCCCTTGCGGAGTAGATAGAGCCCAGATCTACAAGATTCGAAAGGTAAGTTTCGCAAGTTGGTGGGCGTATGATGAAAAACGGAATCAAAATAGCACTGGGTTGCTAGCACATCATCTATTAATGATTCCTCAGATTTCACCCATTCCCTCAATCGACTTTTACGACCTGCGCGGAAAGCAGCTGGTACATTCTACGTTTTTCTTTTCTCCCAGACCAGCATGGAAGATGTAAAGCGACCTCGCTTCACCTTCTTTTAGTTAACTTTCAGCAAGCGCTACACTTTGCTTTATATGAAAACTGGCGGTGAGAAGTCCGTATTTTGTCGTTTACTCACATGAAACGTGTTTGAGTTGTGATTTCAGAAAATTAAATGACTATTAATTACTAAAAACGAAAATATAAAAAGGTAACCTTTTATAAACGGGCATACGGTCTAACCTGATGGAGAGCGGTTACCGTATAGCCTATGGACGTCTGCAACATTGAGTGCATTTATTTTTTTCTGGACAATACAAACAAACCCAAGTACCTATAAATCATATATCTACAATAAGTCTCCCAAAACATTTTAACTTAATGTCAGATACCTTTACGTCTAAAACCATCATAAGTCCCAAAATTACAGATCAATTAATCATGAATATTTGCTTAAAAGATTTGACCCTACAAACAAACAAACTGACAGGGCAAGCTTGTAAAGGTGGAGCAAACAAAACGCGCCTAAACAACACACTTTCTGATGCAAATGCCTCGCAGCTTCACCATTGCAACAGTCTACTCCCAATGTTTGAACGTTGACAATTTCTCACTCTCTTTCACACACGGCTATACACCAGCAATTATGTTGTTTGTTTCCACAATCCGCTTTTTGTTGCGTTATCAACTCCGCTTCATACAAATTTTCTCATGTTGCAAAAAGTCAGGCGCTTTTTCCATTACACGCGTCGCCGCGTCGACACGGCAACGCGAAAAATACAATCCCACTCGCTTCTCACCGACGGCGACGCTAAAACACTTGTTATTTGCAATTTTCTTCTCTCATACATACAACATTTTTCCTGTTTCATTCAGTCGCATTCCATTTTACGCCCCACCGCGTCAACAAGGCAACAGTTCCTATGCGACAAACGCAAACTCGCTTACATCGACGGTGGCACACCAACACTTGTTAATTCAATGTTCTTTACTCCAGAACCCGCTTTTTCATTGCGTTTTACAGTCCGCTTCGTGCTACGTTTTTTCTGTTGCGATAATTCAGTCGCAAGTTTTTAATAGTTTCAACACGACAAACACCCCAACAACCCACTCGCTCTCACCAACGGCGACGTAAAAACAATTGTTATTTGCAATTCTCTTTTCTCATTCATACAACATTTTTCCGGCCGCATTCAGTCGCATGTTTCCATTTCTCACGTCGCCGCGTACAAGGCAACAGTTTGCAACCTCACATTCACATCGAAACAATCCTGAAGTTACAATCAATGTGGTCGCATACTACCTTGCACAAACTTTCTTTCCTTAAAACATTTGAACGAATCGTATGTGTTAAATTGAAATGTTTGTTTGTTTTTTTTTTGTTTTTCGTATATGTATGTGGCCAACACTGGTGTCAGATTTTTCAAGCTGCCTTAAGGCATCTGACATAGCTTAACGACTGCCATCAACGATGACAGCCGGGACCAACGGCTTAACGTGCCTTCCGAAGCACGGAGGAGCTCGAGATATTTTTATGCCACTTGCGGTCACCCATCCAAGTAGGGACTGCACCAGGGGTTGCTTAACACACGTAAGCGCTCATAGAGCTCACACCCACTGGACCATTATATATTTTGATAATTTATATTGAAAAGATAGAGTTGGAAAATTCATGCCAGCATTTTCACTTGTTTCGTACTTTTTAGTTCATGATTTGTCCGTAGTCGGGTTTTAGTTTGCAATTAATAAACTGTATTTTATTCATTGCAATGTTCTTTTCTCCCCGACCCGTTGTTCTTGCGTTTTCCACTCTACTTCGTACAAGGGTTTTTTCTGTTGCAAAAATTCAATCACTTATTTCTAACAGTCCCAAAGCGGCAATCACAAGTATAATTTGTCGCTCGCTCTCAACGTCGCATGTTTCAATGTCGTGTTCATTTCACAACAGTCCTAAAGCGACAATATGCTTGCAATCTTTCACTCGCTATTATCGACGGCTGCACACCAACACTTGTTAACTGTTGTTTCCTCCTCAACCCACTTTTTTATTGCGTTTTGCAGCCCGCATCATACAACTTCTTTTTTGTTGCGATTATTCTGTCGCACGTTTTTAACAGTCCCAAAGCGACAATCACAATTTATCTCTCGCTCTGAACGTCGCATATTTCCAGTTCACGCGTTGTCGTGTTCACACCGCAACAGTCCCAATGCGACAATTGTGTTTTGCCGCTGCGGCACTGTTGAAAAAATGAACCCATCGGGTCGGCTCCCAATCTTTCACTCGCTTTCATCGACGGCAGCTCACCAACACTTGTTCATTGCAATGTTCTTTTCTCCGCAACTTTTTTGTTGCCGTCCCGTTTTCCAGTCGCTGGGCTTGTGAAGTGAAATGTTGGACTGCCTGTTATTTTGTTAGTTTGGCTCGGGCTTTCAATCGGTTCTGTTTACTAACTTGATGAATACAGTTAAATTAAACTTTCTCTAAGTTTGTTCCCATTAAAATTCAGTTTCAGTAGTTTAAACTTTTTTCCACAGCTAAGGTTGAAACAAAAATATATACTACTTTCATTCCGGGCTTTGCTTTTTCTGACGCGGGAAATGCATAGCTCTCCTCGGGCCAGGGCCACCACGAAACTAGCAGATCTTGTAAAGATTCATCAACATATTCATAAAGTTACTAGAAGGTAACAAACGTAACCCTTACTAACTTTCACATTTATAATATGAGTAAAATAAAACTTAAATATTTAATTATAAAAACCACTCTGTAATCTTAACGTGAAGGATTGCAAATCTATCTACATAGGTACATCTGTATCCATCCTCATAAACTTTGACGTTGATATACAATATTATGACTCTAATCCTACTATCTAATTTAGTCTTTGAGTTAGATAAACATAGGCATAACGTTGATCTCTCTATAAAGTTGCCTTTACTTTACATCAGCATCCCATATACCCTATCCCGCACCCTAAGTCCAACAAACTCCTACCCTTCGCTCGCTTAAAAAACGGTTTCAATGGGCAGCAGCATCGTAACCGAGAGATATTGCCAAACAAACTGCGCTTACCAACCCGTCTGCCAAGCGTGGTGAGTATGGCAAAACCCCTCAATATTTAATAATATACCAAGGCTTTGCTTATATTATTAACTCTCAAACACAAATCGTTCATTCGAGACAATATTGAGATAGCCACAGCAATTAGCAAGAAAGCTATCACGTTTAGAAATCGGCAAACAGTTGCAAAATATCAACAATTTCTGCACATATCGTTGCTTAGGTATAACACGGAGTACTACTAACATGCATATTTTCTCTAATTTATATTCATATTCTTTAATTTATATGATTTTAAGCTTTCGCGGTCACAATCACTATTATGTTCACTACGCGAATATATCGCTAGCGCAAATAATCGCGGTAAGTCCCGTAGTGAATATAATAGTTCTTTAATTTATATTAATATAACTAATTGACATGTTTTTTACCTCAAACAGTCTTTTAGAATAATAAAATTTATTTAAGTTACTAGGTACTTAGTCTACTTAGTACTTACCTAACACATAATAGTTTTATATCTAGGGCCGTACTATTACTAGCGCGCATACTTTAACTTCAAAGAAATATTTACCGTGATGAATCTTAGATCATGCATAAAACTGCAACCTCGTTTATGTCCAAATGTCTTAGTATGGTTAAATAAAGTATTTGTTTGTTTGTTTATTTGCCCCGAATATTCAAAATAATTAAATGGTTTTTAAATAGCTTTACTATGCTCGGTATATTATTAAAATGACAAATTATGGTAATATGTGATGAATGACAGAATTCGACGCGGTGATTCGAAGCCACGTTGGTGTAGTTGGAAGCACACTTAGGGCGCAAACCTAAGAGCTGTGGTTCGAATCCTACCTGTGGCGAATTCTTTTACATCACATATTTTCAATTCAAAATAATCTTGACTAATGATAATCTTAAATCTCAGCCTGTCTTTGTCTTGCTAGGTAACCTGTACAGTGAGAGAACGAGACTAGAAAAGGTAAAGGTGCCTTTGAGTAATCCTTTTTAGGGATGAAGAACGTATGTAAATAAAAATTTAATAACCTGAATACGTTTTCATGTATTTTGTATTTATCTGACACTAAATTTTCCAATAATTATTCTAAACAACCTATGTGTGTATATCTAATTATGAAATAAAATAAGATTTTATTCTTCGGATGTTGGATCTCTTTTTGAACATCATATTATTATTATTCCTTTTTTATTTTCTTTAGTTATTTAAGATATTTGGGACAGAGTTGTGCATAAGGTATATCCAGAGCAAGAGTGTTTACCGGATTACCGGAAGCCTAGTCATTACCGACGGGAAACGCTGCGGGCTGGAATCACAGTCTTGAAGACTAGTGCGTTGATATGGTGTCAAAATGGAGATAGAGGGGTTGACAGTTTGGATAAACTTATTTATAGTCACACACAAGCAATTTCCCGTGACGTCACCCTCGTAAAACTTCACCCCTATTTCATCCCCTTAGGGGTTAATTTGTAAAAATTCTTTCTTAGTGCTCACTTACATCATGAAAGAATCCTCTGTACCAAATTTAAAGTTTCTAGTACACTAGTTTTGGCTGTGCGTTGATATCTAAGTCAGTGAGTCAGTCAGGCCTTGCATTTTATTTATATGTATAGATTAAAACATTTTTATTCAAGCCATAAGACCCGAAGACGATGTTTTGCATGTTGATTGGCGTTTAGGTAGGTAACGAAATCTACATAGCGATGGGTTGCTAGCCGAATCGTCTATTGAAATTGCACCTTAGATTTTCGCCTAATCCCTTGGCTAGCTTCTACACCCTGCTCAAGAAGAGAAAGAGCTGGTGCATTCTACGGCACTATCTTATTTTTTTTAAACTGATTGAAATTTTATTTACACATAATAACAAATATAACTAAACTAAAAATATATATAAATACTTAGGAATGAAAAAGAAAGAATAATAAAAATCTAAACTAAATAAAAAATGGAGCCCAGATCGCTGGCATCACAGGGTAATGTACCCAAGAGACTGGCCGCATTTCGACGTTGAATCGCTAGGCTCAGCCGTTGTCCAAAATGAGCGCCAGCCATTAGGTGCCTAAAATAGATTATATTTTTTTCTTTTTTTTTTTTTAAACACTCAAATTGAGCTAGCCCCACAGTAAGTTGTGAACTTGTGTCGTGGGATACTAACTCAACGAGATACTATATTTTATAATATATACTTATATAGATAAACATCCAGACCCAGGTCAATCTGAAAAAGATCATTTTCCATCTTGACCTGACCGGGGATCGAACCCGGGACCTCCGTGTCGCAAGCTAGCGTGTTGACCGCTGCGCCACGGAGCTACTTGTATAGTGTGGAAATTGACCTTCGACATTCGCTTTCGACTGAGACCGTAAAAATGAACAACTTTTACTGCGGAACCAATGCTGACAACTCGAAATTTTTACGACCATTCTAATTGCCTGGCTGAAAACTTTTGTATATAATATGACGAAAATTTTTAGCTTTTGTAAACTGTTCCCCTTTCTTCCGATCCATGCTGTGTAGGTATGTAGATATCATCATCATCATTTCAGCCGCAAGAAGTCCAGTGCTGGACATAGGCCTCCCCCAAGGATTTCCAATATGACCGGTTGGAAGCGGCCTGCATCCAGCGCCTTCCTGCGAACCTTACCAGGTCGTCCGACCACCTGGTCGGTGGGTGTCCAACACTGCGCTTGCCGGTAAGTAAGTACGTGGTCGCCATTAAAGAACCTTTCTGCCCCATTGGCCTTCGGTAATGATACAGATACAAAATAAAATCCCGATGTCACAAATTTTCCAGAAGTAGGTAAGTACCACTCGCGCATTGTCGACCCTGTAAAATATTTTCACTCCCTTTTTGGTGAACCCCTTGTTGGAGTCTCTCGGGAAGACCATTGCAGGGAGTTTGTAACACAGCCGTACGTGAACGTTTGTTGTTACGTGAACGTACCGAACGCGACCATTTTGGATCTAAGGTATGGTGACCAGTGGCGGCTCCCCCTTAAGTGCACTCGTGCGGCGCAC
Source organism: Rhodophaea formosa (assembly GCA_963082605.1). Taxonomy (NCBI): domain Eukaryota; kingdom Metazoa; phylum Arthropoda; class Insecta; order Lepidoptera; family Pyralidae; genus Rhodophaea; species Rhodophaea formosa. The sequence continues at coordinate 242,376 of OY720226.1, forward strand.
TACCAGTTTAAGCTTAAATATATACAAAAAAATTACATAGATATAAAAAATAAATAAGCAGTTTTACGTAAAAATATATTAATTTTTTGTCAAATGATAATCAGTCATGTACTAAACAAAATAAGTCTTATTTTCGCTTGAAAAAATAATTTGCCGTGCGCAAGCTCCCAGCGCACCCAGCGTGCCCGTACAGCTACTATGGAAAAGGCGACAAAACGCCTGGCGCGTGAGACGGAAGATTAGTATGGAAGTTTAGCGAAATCTAGTGCGCCGCACGGGGCCCGACGCGGGACGAACGCCGACGTTCGGAAATGTTCGGATTAGGTAGTTTTCGCCGTAAATTGTCTTACGTTTGTATTTGTTCGTGTTTTACACTCGCTGTTTTTATGTTTTGTATTACTTATTAATCTTATCATCATACATTAAGTATTTGTAAATAAAAAATGCCTATCTAAATAAGAGAGATAATTATTTCTGCATATAGAACTTATTCATATTGTTTAGGCATGTTTTATGATGTGCACCACCAGGTCTTTGAGTCACAAGCCGCCACTGATGGTGACGTATGTTTTACGATGATCTGAAGGTAGAGTACGTATATCTTGAGGCCTACCTGTCTGTTGCCTTCGCAACACGAACTACGAATGTCTCTCAAATCTGTCAAAGCGACGCTAAAACATTTGAAAGTGTTCCTTAAATAATTCACTCACCAGGTGCAGAGGAGGACGTGTCGTCCCCTATCTCCGGGTAGTGCTGTGGCGTGGCTGCGGGCGCGCCGTACAGCAGGTTCAGCTCCCGCGCCTCATTCTCCTCCTGCGCTTGCTGCCGGCGCAGCGCAACCTGGGAGAAATACTAGTCATATCATCAGAAAGTCTACATATTGGATACAGTTAGTCAAATACTCTGGAAGGGTGGTTTTTCTCGTCCAATGACGTTTTGGGCAGGCAGTAGTAAAACTAGAGGCAAATGAAGAGATAAGGGAGAAAAATAGGAGATGCAACGAGAAATCATTTTTACTAATAAACGGAACAAGCAAAAACAACAGTAAATACTCAGGGCTACCATCCGGCCAATAAAGCTCACAATGATGGGATCAATCTTGCCTTTATAGCAACAAACCAAGCTAAAATATAAAAAAAATATGTTACGCCTACTACTCTAAAGCAATCTACATCTATCGCCTTCCTGAGACCTCATACAAATTGTTTGACCACCTCGTGGCTAAAATAACCCACCACCATCACCTAATAATAAGAATCCTTGGAATTCTACAGACCTGTGCAGCCATGACGCGTTGTCTCTCGGCGATAAGGGTACACTTCGCACAGACGCAGTCTCTCCATCTACAGTACCGCTTGTGTCCCTTCAGCGCCGAGACGACCCCGTGGTTGCGACAGCGAGCGCACTTCGGCGTCCTCTGGTGGACAAATGGAGACTGGTTAATGTTGTAGTACTGTCGTCAGAAGGCAGAAAGGATTGCCTACGAGTGCTATACATACATATTATCATGTCTTTTTAGGGTATGGGGTAGACAAAGCCCAGGTCTTTAAAACCTTAAGGCCACGTTTAGCATGTTGGTTGTAGGTGAGAACGGAATCAAAACAATGATGGATCAATCATGATTCCTGATGTCCATCCCTCGGTCGGCTTTTACATTCTGCGCGGGAAGAGAAACAGCTGGTACATTCTAAGTTTTTTCTTTTCTCCCAGACCAGCGTGGAAGTTACGAGTGCTATGACAGTACCTAGTATTTGTTACGATGAAAATCTGTCATCAAAATCGACTTATACTCGTACTCGTCACATTACGAGCAGCGACTGTGATTAAACTGATATACCTATGTAGGATTTTTATTTTCAAACTAGCTAACCCGGCGAACTTCGTACCGCCTAACAGTCAATGATTAAGTATTCATTACACATAAGTTTTTAAGATGTATTCTGCTATTCGGGGTGGAGACAAATCCAACGAATCAATAACCATGAAAATTGGTTCAGCAGATCTCGAGTTATAAGTGTTGTAACAAACCCGTCTTTGTTTTATATATATAGATTGATGCCTTTTCGAAATCTAATAAAATTGAAGTAAACTAATAGTAGGGGTTCCAATACGAAGCACTGTGATACACCAATAACTTTTGTTAACATAACATGGAATTCAGAGGTTTAAATTCTATAAATTAACAAACATGGCTGCTGAACCACACATTGGCCATGGGTATGAATTAAAAGCAGCTTAGTATTAGTGATATAAAAACATTCTTTTAGTTAGGTATATACGCAATCCAATGCTTTGTGGAGGTCACCACGTTGGTCACAACGAAAACATCGATTTTAGGCTTTGTTTGGCATCAAATAATGGCTTATTGGAGGTTGTTTCGTATTAGTTGGTAATAATATTTTAAAATTCAGTGACATACTAAAAAATATAGCATATATTAACTTAGAACCCAGATATAAAATTGTTATAATACCTTAGTAATGATTTGAGAAAGAATCTAATTCCCTATGAAACGGAATAATAAAATAGCCAAGATATTTAATTAAATATATTAAATTCGTTTCAATATAATATAAGAGGTCTTACGTCCAACCCATAATAACAGGAAATTCATTGAGTCCAGACACAATACCGATGCAAAAAATGTTACTTTCAACACCCTTATAATCCAATAACGCTACGTTACTATTACCGATATCACATTACAACGCAATAACAAATTAAGTTACAGTAACAATACACCACTTTGCCGGAATCGGGCAACTGTCTCGACTCGGGTTACTGGGGCAGGGTATGATATTGTTAATAATTATGGGTTAATATGCGAATTTCGTAATTTATTTAGAGGTGTCGATGAATTTGCAGGAAGTGTAAGCGAAACTGATAGTTATGTTCCCGGAAGTAGTTTGCTAAATTTAGGCTGTAATAAATATAGTAATATCCGTAATATGTTCATTTCAATTAATCCTTCTAATTTAAATCCTACGAAAGTACTTGATTATGTAATTAAAATTATGATATTTAGTTAGGACAAAAATTGTTATGTATTACCATTTTAATTTAAAAATGTGTTCAAATTCTACCACCTTATTCTTCAATTTTTTGAGTGTAACTAAATGATAAATACAAAAACATTTTTTAACGGAGGCATCAACATATATTAAGCATCCGTGATTCAACATAAACAAGTGTTTATTTCTCCAAGACATCCAAAAACACATTACCTATCGTAAAAATATCACCTATGAGGTATACACAAATAAGGTTTCGAAATACTTAAGTATGTTTATCATAGGCATAAAATAAATAAGATAACATTATTAAGACTCCTAGTGTTTCAAACACTTTACAGTGTTTAGGTTCATAATTGAAACAGTCGAACAGAACAGGTAAGAAAATTAATATTCTTTAACATGGAAACAAAAAAGGTCCTAGTATTAAGGGGGAACACTAGGCACAGTAGCGACGCCAATCATTTTATTCCTAATACTTTACAAATAGAAAGGAATTCAAGAATATAAACAATACAAACCTTTGTAAATAACCTGAAGTATTTTTTGAATCATGTTTATTACTATCGGAATCAGTGAGAATTATGAGAATCTGATTACCGCCAAAAACGGCCGTTTTTGGCGGTTATCACTTTTTCTCTCAATGACTGATTCTCATAATATCAAAACATGATTCCAAAAATACTTCAGGTTATTTACTAAGGCTTGTATTGTTTATATTCTTGAATTCCTTTCTATTTGTAAAGTATTAGGAATAAAATGATTGGCGTCGCTACTGTGCCTAGTGTTCCCCCTTAAGGTATTTTTCTAATGTACCTACCTACTTTTATAAAATGTGTAACATCTGCGAAAACACAAGAAAATATTATTATAAGATGTTTCACTTTTTTTCTAAATTGTTCCTTTCTCTATTGAAACCTCTAACAAAGAGCCTGGACAAAATTGCCGACGCTATAAGAGAAGCCTAATTCCAATCAGATTTTTCCGCACAATATTTAAGATACCTGATGGAGACTATTACCAAAAAAGAAGAGAATAGAGTGCATGTTTTTCATATATTTTTTAAATTTCGCAACATCCATTATGCACTGTAGAGTTAGATGGACAATATCTTTTTTTTTAATATCCAGAGAACATAATCAGTAACAATCAATTTGACCGTCACAAATAATTTTTTTATTTTTGGAAATTTATATGGATGACATTTTAATAGTATCATAAACCCAATGAGTCTCTTTTCACTGCTTTTCAATCCAAATGCGTCCCTTAAATATTTACCTGATACCTCTCAGAGGCTCGTAGGAAGAACGGTGGCAACGCAGCCAAAACCGGGTGCTGCACTAGTTGCGAAACGTCCACGCCATTCGGAAGCGACATTTCCATAACCAAAACTTAACAGTTACGGTCAAAAACACGCTATCACACAAACATAACAACCGACACAAAAAGTGAAACTGTCAAATTTCAAACGTCAAAATTCGAACGCGGAACGCAACAGTTAAGGCGACGTGCCTCGCCGAGTTGTTACCGACACTGTTGCTTCATTTTCGGCACTGACAGTTACCGGGGACGGGCCGCTAGAGCGAGAAGGAGAGAGTGCGAAACGACACACTGTATTCAAGCAATAGCGGCGTCCCACTCTCTCTATAGTGTTAACTGTATATGTTGTATCATCCGGTTATATAAAATGTTGTCAGCAGAGAGCGCGGCGACCACCAATAGCAGAGCAATCCGTCCCCGCCTCTGACTTATGATTGGTCACCGCAAATGCTGAAACTTAATTTATAAAGGTGACTTTTTTGAGAACCAGTTTTTGTGTAACCGGACAAAGCTCTATTGAATGAAGCACAAAAAACACAATTATGTTTGTTATTCGCGTGGATTCAGATTCTTTTTAATATTTATTGTTGTGGGATTGTTTAATTGTTTAGCTGTTTGTTGCCCCTGAGTTTGTTTGGAGAGTATTTTATAATGGGATTGGAATATGCGATAGTATTGTATGAACGTACTATCTGTCTGTTTATCTTGTGTTGATTGATTTGTGCTGACATGATCTATATTTTGCATTGTCATCCAAATGTGTTATCAGATTAACTAATATTGCTCTTCCTGGGATATTATTACTTTTCATTTTAAAGTTGATATCTACGTAAATATATCTAGGCGTAAGTTCTCTACATCTGAATTCTTTACCTATTTTCAAAATTATCCAACAAACCCTAAAAATAGACTAAGTTTTCTTCAGACTCTACCAGATGTAATAAAAATAACAAAAGTCTCGCATTTAGCTTAGTATCCACTCCAGTGCACTTTGAAGATCAAACTAATTACCTATATAGAGAATTTATAAGGGCTGGTCTCTGTTGCATTAAATAATTGTATGATTATACTTACATATACCTAGATAGAGTATGTCTCTCAAGCAATAAATCATCTGATACTGCCTTAATTTTATTCCTAATTCGATGTCGAACGCGGGCGGAAGGTGCGTCGAAATTGAAATATTTCAATTTACTTGTCGGAGGGAATTCGATTTAAATTACAATGAGAGCAGGGAGTGGGCGGAGGGGGGCTGAAGCGGCAGCGGGAGGGGGCGAGAGCTGTAATTATCAATGTATAACTGAATATCTGCGCGTATTGTGTTTGAGCCGATCGGGAATGCTACAGGGTGCGAGTATAATTTGTCCGACTTTTTTATTGACGGAGACAAAGGGGTCCCTTCGATTGATTGAGGGTTTGGTTGCGGCCATCTGTGTGTGTTGGTGGATTGACTGCGTTTTGAGCAATTTGATTATTGAACTCTGTGCATTGATTATGTACTGGTATTGTTATTTTAATTACTTTTATTATCTACCTATACCTAATCATGGTAAGATTTTTTTTAGCAAGAAACTTAGCAATTATTTTTGTGTGGAATTTCATAGATTTATTAAATGTATACAAAATATAGACCTATGAAGTATATGTCGCTCTGGCATTTTATGCTGATAGATTCAAGAATTAAAAGATATATATTTATAAAATCACTCTAGATGATCACCCCAGTGTATCGTGCCCAAAAGGCTGTCAGCATTGGCAAATTGAATGGCAATGATGATACACAGAGGTAGGTGGCTTCCACCCTTTTATCATCTTTTTTACCACCTCAAATAATCTTTTTGACCCTTAAGTTTAATAATAATGCTTTAAATATTATATTCAGGTGGCAATTCCACATAGGTAGAGCTCCTCCAAAGTTCCTCCCTCACGTATTGAGGTCACCTCCTGTAGAACAGATACAGGTGAGAGGGGTGAGGGGGCAGGGGAGGCGTAAATGAGAATTCCGCAGCGCGACGATCAATTCGCGAAATGTTCACATTTCGCAAACGTCTCAACTTGGGCGAAGAGCGCTAGGGGTTGCATTAAAATGTCCAATATTATCGATAAGATTATAGATAACTCAAATGGTATGGTGGAGACATCACAAAACTTCTGACAGCGTCAATGAGTAGGTCACGCTTAATATTTAATTTTATGTTAGAGTCGATCCCTCAGAAACAGCATTTTCTCCGAGATGAAAGTAGTCTATGTCCTTTACATGTACTCCAGACAACGTGTTTGCAAAATTTCGTGATGATCGATCGGTTCACTAGATGGCGTGATAACGTTACAAACAAACTCACTTTCGCATTTAAGTGTTATAGTAAGGATGGGATAAAATAAGGTAGGCTTGGCAGAAACAGATTAAGGTGGGATTTCTTATGGGTGTTGTATTTAAACTGACTTAAGTCCCGTTCAAACCTTCCATCGTCGTTTCTATCGACATTCACTTCCATCGTCACGGGCACGTCTCTCGGGAGCGTGAGAGCGGAGTGGAATATCTTCGCAAGCGTTAAAATGAAATGTTCGCAATTTGAATATCGTTCATCCCTCCCCGCCCGCCGGGAGGCCCCCACCCCCGCCCGCCTGGGAACATGTCTTTGAGGGACTGAGGACGTAAACTTTACCAAGCTATTCTTCTTCCCTTTGAATTTAATCTGCTGTACTTATTGGTGCACTTTAACAATAAAATACAATGCCCTGGCATCATGCGTTCACATCTGGCTACCGTGATGTATTAGCAGATTAGAAACCTGACGAGCAATTCTCTCTCTCATCTGAGCGTTATCCCAGTTGCATCCTCAGCTGGGGTGCTTCGGAGCCCGGGGTCCGCTTTCCGGCTTTTTCTTCTCAACTTCGTACGGTCTTTAGCATCCTTGCCTGTGAGACCATTGGCACGCATATCATCCTTAATGACATCAAGCCAACACTTCTTGGGTTTCCCCCTTCTGCCAGGGCCCGGGGGAGGTGGCATGGCCAGACATATGTTCCCTACATAATTTGCCGGTTTTCGTAAAACGTGACCGTACCGGCGTAGGCGGCTCTCCTGATGAACAAGTAGATAGTTCTTTTGAAAAATTAAACCGATTTTACTTTTCTAGTGCCTAGTGACTAGTACACACTAACACTCTATACATCAAAAACTACAGAACTGTTTTTAGGGTTCCGTACAAAAATTGAAAAACGGAACCCTTATAGGATCACTCGTGCGTCTGTCTGTCCGTCCGTCCGTCTGTCACAGCCGATTTTCTCCGAATCTACTGAACCAAATTAGGTGAAATTTGGTAAGATTGTGTAATCCTATGACCCAAACACGGATGTGCAAAGTAAATAAAGATTTTTTTGAAATAAGGGTCATTTTCAGGGGCCCAATTACAAAATTTAAAAAAAAAGTTTTGCAAACCTTACTGTGTCATATATCAAATGAAAGGGCTCATCATGCGGATCTCAAAAATATTTTTTTTTGTTCGGTTAAAATCAATACTTTTGATTTTATTCACGAAAGAAGGCAAAAATTGACCATTCCCCCCCCCTGATCTCCGAAACTACTGGGCCGAAAATTTTGAAAAAATTACGAAAAGTAGTTCATTCCTTGAAGATTACAGGAAAAATAATAAGAATTCTATCACTTGAAAAAAAAGTGGTAAACTCACTATAATAAGTTCATCTAGGGAAATAGTTCACTAAAACACCACTAGATAGCGCTAGTCAATTTAATAAAACATTTTTGCACATTGTGTGTGTGTACACGAAGCATATTGTACGGAACCCTCATTGCGCGAGTTTGACTCACACTTGGCCGGTTTTTTATAATGTTGCACTGTTTCCTGAGTTAGTTTATACCAAGTCCAACAAATAAAAAATAGACAATGCGACTTATAGTTTCCTAAGATATACGCGGACAAACATACACTTATGAAATTTGGCACACAAGATTGGAAGCTGACAGAGACTAACATATATAAAACTCTTGTCATTCTGAATACATTACATATAAACGGGTCGAATTGATAACCTCCTTTTTGAAGGTTGAAAATTGGTCGGCAGATATGGTAGTATACCATCACACTACACTACTATTTTTTTTAATGTTTTTCTAATGATTCCTATATGTTTTAATTATTTATTGCACTACTTAAGTACTATACTTAATATTGTGAATGTTTAAAGATATGTCTAGCTCGGCGGATTAGCTCTTTGAAGTGGTAGTAAGTGGGGCAAATAACTCGTAGGGTCGATGGCCGTTGGAGCAGAATGGTTCTCCACCCTCTTACAGACGATCTGGATCAGTCTTTTAGAGATGTCTTTGATAGGTTCTTGGCCATTCTGAAATGAATGGGAAAATATATATCCCAGACGTGAAATTTACGTGGTACGCCACAGCCGCGGGTGCCGGATATTGTGTTGTTGAAGTAATTTCGCGAGACACTGCCATATTACTCCATTCTACACACACACATACATACACGCATACTTTATCTGTCTTAGTGATATGGCAAGACAAAGACGCGGCCTTTTTGCGAGCACTTTATTGCTTTTGCTTCATTGGAGAGGATTCTTCAAGTTACTGTGTTGCCTTCCCTTGTCTTTGTTTGGTTATATTCGTAGCTTCGTAGATACTAAAAGCAATTCTAATTAGCTACTTTAATCCGTTTTTTACTGCTTGTGACTACTAGGCGACAATGATCTTTGCATATTCAGCTTAAAGTAAATGAATGAAATTGTTCTGAAACCAGTTGCAAGAGACCGATGTAATCTATGACAGAACAAGAAAAAGTCAAGTTTATAGGTCTTCTTAGGCTGGTAATTATACTGAAAGTAAATAGGTAGGATGGTGTTATTTGAGAGGGCTTAATTACCCTTTTAAATGACTTATTATTGTTAAGATACATTATTTGTAATATTCAAAGAATTGATGATAAAGACTTAGCTTCCGTTGTGAAACAAAAAAATGATGTTATAATTTTTGAATGGAACTACATAAATGAAAAGTGACAATTGATTTCATTTTGCTTGTCGTGTGTACTTAAGTGGGTTAAACTTGTGACAGATTTTTAAAGTTTTCTAAAGGCATAAAAAATACCTTAAAACTGTCATCAATGAAATGAGCGCGAACCAATGGCTTAACGTGCCTGCCGAAGCCACGTAGTAACAAAGAGGAAATTGCAAATGAGAAGAATTCTTGTTTTTAGCAATATCTTTAGCACGATAAATTACATTGTTTCGAACATCGGCAAAACTGGTATAGGTAATAAAAGCTATCATGGGTAGCTACATTATGATATCTTCTTGACAAATATTATCATCCTCGCAGGCACTACAGCGGCAAGTGGGCCTGGGCTTATTCAAATAAATTCTTCACCTCTTTGTTTTCAGTTTGTAACGCCGATATTTTTAGGTCTCCTTGGACACCATCCAGCATCTCAGCTTTAGTCTGACTTGGCTTCTATGACCTTTTGAACGACCATGAGGCGTTTGGGCACTCTTTTGACAAAAAACATCTAACCATAGAATAATATGAAAATTACCTATGACTAACACAAAACGTGACCGTTTGTCGCAGCCATCAAGAACTTTTTATTCATCTACGTACTAAGCGTTTCCCCTGTAATGTGATGCAAATTGGAATGTCGATAAATAAATTTTAAATTAGACGATTTTAAGTTGGTTTTTATACAACGAAGTAGACCAACAGGCACACGGCCCAACTGATAGGAAGAGGTTACTAAATCCTTTGGAAGCTTACAACCATAGATGCTATTAGTATTTTGCTATTCTGATAAATGTTTTACGCCCTTTTAGAAGAAAATATTTGGAATGGTTATTAAGAAATGAAGCTTTATATTGCGTTGGACAAAACTGGGACTTCTAACAAGCCGTATAGGTAATAGATACTTAGATCACCAGGTCTGTTTTAGTCTTCACTGCAAGAGTACGACCCTCTCTGTACTACCAGAGCCATATACTTATTAGCCAAAGAGTCAGAAGATTTGGCTCACACATTCCACGCTGGCCAGACGGGTACTTCTCCTACGAGTCAAAAGGGCAGACGGGTTGGAGAGGACTCATTAATATTAATAAATAAGCATTGTTTAGTTCGTTCCCTAAGTCTCCTTCAACGACATCATTGGGAAGGCAGTGGGAAAAGCTGGAATGATCCTATTCTATTCTGCCGGGAACGTAGGTAATTATTCCTAAGTACATAAAATTGTTCACAAGTAATCACCATAAAACAAAGCCCGCCCTCCAAGCTCTAGCCAACAAAATTTACTTTGTATCATCTCGTCCCCTTTTGCGCCCCGCCAATCCCGCGCGGCGCAACTGTTGCCGCTCTCCCCATTGGGCTGAAACTGTTGCAAAGGGCGGGCTGCCACGGGAGCTTTTAGTAGGCTGCGGCGGTTAGGAAGGCTTTCTCCATAAAAGCGCTTTGTATACTTTATGTGCTCACATAAGACAGCTGTAACGTGATAGTAAACTACGATAGCATGTGTGTCCAACCTCTAAATTGTATTGTTTCTTCTGACAGTTGAACATTAATGAACATAGATGGCAACATGGATAACTGATAGCATCACAATTCACAACTTCGTATCTACTATATAATATGATTTTTTTTTTAAATAAATAAATATATAGGGACATATCACACACATTGAGCTAGCCCCACATTAAGTTGTGAACTTGTGTCGTGGGATACTAACTCAACGATACTATATTTTATAATATATACTTATATAGATAAACATCCAAGACCCAGGTCAATATGAAAAAGATCTTTTTCCATCCTGACCTGACCGGGGATCGAACCCGGGACCCCCGTGTCGCAGGCTAGCGTGTTGACCGCTGCGCCACGGAGCTCGACATCAGTTTTGGTAAGTTAATGCTAACGTGGACGCCATCTATTGAAGAGTGGAAAACAACTCTACAACACCAACGCCTAACTACGACCACCTACCTTTTAGCGGTCCTTAATATGGCTCAATATTTTTATATGAGGGTGGCAGTCTAATAGGTTAATATTATATTGTTCTTACCTATACGTTAAAAGTGTTGCAAATAGGCAGGCACGGTCTGGGAAAGCTTAATAAAGCTCCTTCCTCACTTAACTTCAGGTATTTGCCTACATCATGGCAGAAACTTGTTTCCAATAGGAAGACTTAGGCCTTTTGCGATGGATTTATGCGCCTTGTACATTGAATCGGATACTTGAAACTATTGCCAATGGGTGGACTTATAGCTCTGTACTCTGTAAGTACGTAGGCTGTGATGGGATGGGAAAGCTTTTGTTTTTGTAGTAGGTATATCTTTTACACCAAATGTGCCTTATTGAACATCTGAAACTGTTACCAATGCGTAAGCTGTATATGTGGAAAGGCTTTTAAGGGTTCCGTACAAAAATTGAAATAAGGAACCCTTTATTGGATCACTCGTGCGTCTGTCTGTCCGTCCGTCCGTCTGTCACAGCCGATTTTCTCCGAATCTACTGAACCAAATTAGGTAGGTGAAATTTGGTAAGATAGTGTAATCCATTGACCAAAACACGGATGTGCAAAGTAAATAAAGATTTTTTTGAAATAAGGGTCATTTTCAGGGGCCCATTTACAAATAAAAAAAAAAAAAGTTTTGCAAACCTTACTGTGTCATATATCAAATGAAAGGGCTCATTATGAGGATCTCAAAAATTTTGTTCGGGTAAAATCAATACTTTTGATTTTATTCACGAAAGAAGGCAAAAATTTACCATTCCCCTCCCCCCCTGATCTCCGAAACTACTAGGCCGAAAATTTTGAAAAAAATAGTTACAAAATGTAGTTCATTCCTTGAAGATTACAGGAAAAATAATAAGAATTCTATCACTTGAAAATAAAGTGGTAAACTCACTATAATAAGTTCATCTAGGGAAATAGTTCACTAAAACACCACTAGATAGCGCTAGTCAATTGAATAAAACATTTTTGCACATTGTGTGTGTGTACACGAAGCATATTGTACGGACCCTCATTTCGCGAGTTTGACTCACACTTGGCCGGTTTTTTTTTTACATATAAGTCTTCTTCTTTTTCTTTGACTTATCCCATTATTTGGGGTCGGCTCTACTCGTTTTCATGCGCCAGGACTGCCTGTCCTGGGTTGTCGCTTTAAATATTTGGGCCAAGTAGCAGGTGCGCGTCCAACTCCTCTTTGGTACTTATTGGGAAGGTCCAATACCTTTCTCACTACATGGTTATGGTCACGCCTCATAATATGTCCATAACATCTCAACTTTTTCATTACAGGTAAGTATTAAAGCTAATTTTACACTCTATGTGACTGACACAGTTACTATACTAGTAGTTTGTGTACGGTACTCTAACAGAAAAATGCCTATCGAGTAATGTGAGAGTCATCAGCGGAACTTAGGTAAAAAATAAAAACCTATCTACCGATCATGATTTGGTTGAGTTAGCTGGTATCCCATAAACTTGCTGGGGACTTCTTTGCAGTTTGTACCTACCTATCTTCTACCTATATACCGGTTTATACATTTGTTTGAAAGCTGTACCAAATATACAGTTGAGTCAGGTAATATAGAAACATGAGGAAGTAATCTTAGAGCCAACATCTAAGTTTCGAATGAATCAATCTATTTTTCTAACCTGTACTAAAATAAGCCATGTCTATGATTAATACCTGCGGTATACCTATATAGACAGACGTCGCTAAGCCAATACAAAAATCTAAGCCCCGTTTGGCCAAACTTTGAGTCCACACAGAGTCCGGCCTAAACCAGCCAGCAGCGAAGTTGAGCGGCGACAACCCCTGTCGGCTCTCCATCACACTCAGCCGCAGACGCAAAAACTCGGCGTTTTGTTGCGGGCAGCGTAGTGTAGACATGGTCTAGCTTTAGCAATCCATTGTGACCATAAGTGCGAAATTTGCGTGCAGACTTGCTGTTAAAAGTTTATTATAAGTGTTATTTAAAGGTGCATTTGCCATATATCATTATTTCACTTTGGTTCGACTCTGCACTAGCTAGCTTGAATCGACCCTATCAGTCGCATACGCAAATACTCAGCGTTTTGTTGCGGCAAGCGTTATGTGCACATGGTATAGCTTTAGCAGTTCATCGTGCCCACATCCTGCCAGCTCTCCATGACAGTGTTACAGCAAGAACTCGGCGTTTTGTTGCGGGCAGCGTAGTGTGGACATGATCTAGCTGTAGCAGTACGTGCCCACAGACTGCCCGCTCTCCATCACACTGAGTCACAGAAAAAACTCGGCGTTTTGTTGCGCGCAGCGTAGTGTAGACATGGTGTAGCTTTAGCAGTTCATCGTGCCCACATCCTGCCAGCTCTCCATGACAGTGTTACAGCAAGAACTCGGCGTTTTGTTGCGGGCAGCGTAGTGTGGACATGATCTAGCTGTAGCAGTACGTGCCCACAGACTGCCCGCTCTCCATCACACTGAGTCACAGAAAAAACTCGGCGTTTTGTTGCGCGCAGCGTAGTGTAGACATGGTGTAGCTTTAGCAGTTCATAGTGACCACATCCTGCCAGCTCTTCATGACCTGTCACAGCAAGAACTTGGTGTTTTGTTGCGGGCAGCGTAGTGTGGACATGGTCTAACTTTAGCAGTTCATCGTGACCACAGGCTTACGGCTCTCCATAACACTGTCACAGCAAGAACTCGGCGTTTTGTTGCGGGCAGGGTAGTGTGGACACGGTCTAGCTTTAACAGTTAATCGTAACCATATAGACTGTCATCTCTCTATAACACGGAGTCACAGACGCAAAAACTCAGCGTTTTGTTGCGGGCAGGGTAGTAAAGATAAGGACATACTGAAAATAGCGTTTTCCGTTAAAGATTATTTTTTACGTCAGCCATGTTTGCTCCGGAAAACTTGATCAAGCAGTTTCCCTACAGCATTATCATAACTATGCCATAAAGGCTGGATGATTTCCTAAAGTGGTCTACTTCTTCATCCTCATTTTGTGCTAACCAAACAGCCATACCAAAGACACATCCACAATAATCTCACGTAACAACATCGCGTGGTCAGCGCTCTGCGAGGGACGGCCGTTTGTGACCGCCGCGCGCCAAATCTTGGTTTTTGCAAACGATGGCTAGCCATATGTTAGGTTAGTGCCCGCTCTTTTATGGTCATAACTGGCAGAGCACGGAAAATAGAAATCCGATTCAATTCTACATAACGGCTTGTATTTTTGTACCCGGTCAAAAAATGGTAGCAAAGAACTACCTTATACCAAAGACAACTTATAAAAAATGGCCAATACACCATAATCTAATAGAATAGGAAGAAATATTTGCGGCGATTTTTATCATGTAGGTATATCCCGGTTTATATTTTACTAACTACTGCTTTAGTAATATGCCAACCACCAGAAAATAAACTAAATATCGATTCTTTTTTGAACTGACCTTTCATAAACTGATGAACAGTTCTAAATTATGAAAATGGTCTTTACATACTTTTTCTTTCATAGTTTCCTTGGTGTTACCTTGGACAGAACATTGAGCTTTAAGCAACATTGTCTTAACACTAGACACAAAGTGGGTACAAGGAACAACCTCTCGTCTACTAAGTGGGGAGCATCACCGCAAGTTCTGCGTACGACCAGTACTTACTAGCCCTTTCATTTTCCACAGGCGAATATGCTAGCTCAGTTTGGAGTCGATCGGCACACACACAGCTTGTGGATACAGTTCTAAATGACA
The DNA here is from genome assembly GCA_963082605.1 of Rhodophaea formosa. NCBI lineage: Eukaryota > Metazoa > Arthropoda > Insecta > Lepidoptera > Pyralidae > Rhodophaea > Rhodophaea formosa. Next base: position 257,462 of record OY720226.1, read on the forward strand.
CATGTCGGATCATAACTGGTTGTCTAAAACCTACACCAGTAGAAAAACTGTATCCACTGGCTGGTGTTGCTCCTCCGGACGTTCGCAGAGATGTGGCCAGCTCCCTTGAAAGGGTAAAAATAGAAACCGACCCTCGACATCCTTTGCACCATCACGTGCCGGTTCCTCAAAGATAGAAGACCCGGCATAGCTTTGTAAAAGAAGTGCTCCCATTGTCTGGCGAAGCTTCTAAATCCAGGCTGAAGATCTGGAACGAGAGATATCCAACAGCATCTCTTATCCCGCGATCAGAGCATCTCTCGCCTGGCCATGACCTTGGTCGACTTGGAAGTCCTTAAACAGACTGCGGACTCAAGTCGGCCGAAGCAAGGAGAATATGAGCAGGTACAGCTCGGAAATGTCTTGTTCCTGTGGTGCCACCCCTCAGACCATGGCACACTTATTATCTTGCCCTGCGTGTCCTACCACCTGTACACGCGAGGACCTATACAATGCTACTGATAACGCTATATCAGTAGCAGAGTTTTGGTCAACAAAATATAATTTCCCCGAGTCAAAGACAATATAATACTAACGTAATAGACTGCCCACCTCATACAAAAATATTGGATTGCGAAAAGCAGGCGAATGTATAGCCAAAGACAATATAATACTAACGTAATAGGCCCGAGTTACGTTAGTATTATATTGTCTTTGCCCGAGTCGATACGTTAAAAAGAAGAACACCAATATACTTTGCCCGAGTCGACACGCTAAGAAGAAGAATAGCTTTTGTACGAATGGCAAAGTTATGTTTACGGTTAATCTTAAAAACTGCTGATCATATCTCGTTCAAACCCACAGAATACAGAAAGACATGTCTTTCTGTGTTCTGTGTTCAAACCAATGAAAATTACTGTTCACAAGAATTACTGCTTTGAGAAACTTCAAAAGTGCCTTTCGCGACATCTATGTGGGAGTAGAACAAACTTGTTTCTATGAAGTGCGCCATCTTGTGTCGAGTAGCTATAATAATGAAATGACCAACATTGTCACCAATCACAACCTATGTGCTATTACTGTCGGAATTCAAACAATTCAATTATTTGTCACTAGATAGCGCTTTTTTAAAACCTAAAAGACAGTATTCATGACATTTTATCTGAACAACTTTCCCAAGATTTTAGTATATCTTGGTTATATTGTCTTTGACCTAGGTACTGTAACGGGTGAGTAGGGCTTCGTGCTAAAATAAATACCTAACACTGAATTTACGATTTACTTTTTATTATAGGTATATTATATTCGTATCTACCTATATCCTCTTACGAGGTAGGTAAGTACGTAGGACAACTTCTGTGTCAAAACTAAGACAATAGTTTCTTTGGAACACATCAAAAACGTTTTAAATATCCTAATGAATCCTGCTACAGTACCTATAGGTAGTTATCGTATAACTTGGTACCTATAACCAAATACAATATAATACTAACGTACCTAATAGACTGCCCACCTCATACAAAAATATTGGGCCAAATTAAGGTTGCGAAAAGCAGGCGAATGTATGGCGCAGGAGATATTAGATGGCGGTAATCTGTATTAGCCTTTAACTTACTGAATATATTGTGTAATTTTAAAATATTATGCCTAAATTACTGTTTTGATTTTTAATAAGATATATTTTGTGTATCATGTTTTTATATTCTCTTAATACGGTAGATACAATGTTGTGTAGTTTCGAGTGGCGCCATCTATGCGTGTCTCTGAGAACAAATCGTACGATTCGACGAGTCATATGTCTAAATATTAAGGATAACATACTATATTTATTTTAATACTTTAAAAAATGGGCAATTATCAAAGATCACGCGCAGGCCAAACCCTTAGAGTTAAAAATTTGAAATTTTGCTCACGTATTCCTCTTATGACGTAAGCATCCACTAAGGAAGGATTTTTCAAAAGTCATCCCCTAAGGGGGTGAAATAGAGGATTAAAGTTTATACGAAACTTTTTATTCCTTGGACATATTTGTATGAAATTTCGTGTGAATTGAGAACGGCAAAAATAATGAGTGATTTTTAATAGTTTCCCGAAATTAAACCTCTAAGGGGGTAAATCGGGGTATATGTTTAGTTTACCGCTTTGTAGCGTCATATTTTATAATCCCCGCATTCCAAACCTAAAGTCACCGTGGACGAAGTCGCGGGTAGCTGCTAGTGGTTAATAAAAAGAACATACAATATGATAATGAAAAGCTGACACCACTTTTCTACCTACTCATATATAAAAATTATATATTTATGTGAAAAAGGAAAAAAATGCGGTTAATAAGGCCTATGTGCAACGCGCAATAAAGCCTATTCCATTAACAGAACCCGATTTTGCTGAAAATGTTGTTCATACATAAATAATAATATGTAACTTAAGTAAACAACGATGAAAGCTTTTAGTTTAAATACCATTAGTAAATAATTTCTATTGGTTTGACACTTTTCTCGAAAACACGAAAATGGATAGGGCTTTAATAAAGTACCCGGGCCTTATTAGACTACCTTGTACGTGATTTTTGTTTAATTTATAGTAAAAATTATGACGCATGAACTCATGTATTTTATTTATTGCATGTTTAAATTTACAGGAAGCATTACAAACTGATCTCAAAATATTGCTGTTTTCAAGCAATAATGATATAAAGTGGTTTGAAATTAAGTAGGCCTTATTTGTATCCAGTACATTATATCAAAATGTGTCTAAAAAGTGTCGATAACGATTCGTTTGCCATGCTAAATAACCTTTTAAAGTTGGTTGGGCAAGTCCATTTTAAAAGTATGAAAAAAGTAAACATAAATATTACCATTATATATGCCTCTAAATATAAAGCAACTTTTTATTATAAGATCATTACAATTAACGCAATTTTTAATATAGCTGTCGAACAAGTTACTCATACGTCCCATACATTTTACTCAACCGTGACGTCACAATAGAGTAGCATTTTCTGGTGAGCGTTTTGGTATCGCCCAAAAAATGTGCTATTAAAACTGTAATATCTGAGAGAGTTTTTGGTTTAGCATGGCGTTTTTTTCGTGGATGTGTCTTTTTTTGGGAGGACTTTCCATATAATAACGAAAAAAAAATAGTCATCATCCGTATTAGGCGATTTTATAGAGCACTGATCAGTGCTTAAGCAATCAAGTGGTTTCTCTATCTATTCCTGTTGCTCTAAAGTTAGAAAAATATTGAAACAAGCGAAACCGCTAGGACATAGCTAGTGTTACAGAATCCAAAACATTTCCCAGTGAGCACGTTTGTGTGTTGATGAAATCTCACGTGATTGTTTAACACGCAGGACAAACAATAACAGCCTGCGTTTGCAAATATTTTCAAATGGATTCTGGTAACGTGAGGCTCAGTGCGACGTGGACAGCGGAGACGGCCGGCCGACATGACATTTGGTAAGACCCTGTAAGACCTATTGCTTGTTACTTGACTCGACGAGCTCCGTGGCGCAGCGGTCAACACGCCAGCCTGCGACACGGGGGTCCCGGGTCATAATGGAAAACGATCTTTTTCAGATTGACCTGGGTCGTGAATGTTTATCTATATGAGTATATATTATAAAATATTGTACCTACCGTTGAGTTAGTATCCTGCGACACAAGTTCACAACTTACTGTGGGGCTAGCTCAATTTGTGTGTATGTTCCTAGGTATATATTAAAAAAAAAACATCTTAGCTCTTAGGTTGAGTTCTTGGCGGGAATTTTAGCGGAATACACAGTGTTTGTTTTAGATTAATTTGCAAATTGATTCTTGTGATAATGTGAAATTGGTGTTATTTGGTGTTCTAAAGGCCCATATTTAAGAACAATGTGTGGAATAACTAAAATAGACTGTCATGGTGCGGCTATAGTGAGATTTACTTAGGGAGCTGGTGGTTGTCCGCCTTGCTGCGTCGTCAATGATTATACCAGTGGATTCGCGAAGAGTTGTCGCCAGGGGTTCAGTGAAAGCAACGAAATGAATTACACCATCATTTCGTTGATAGATCGTCAACTGGCGAAATAAATGAAGAATGGCTCTAAAAGATTCGTAAGGGCCGTAAAATAATTATAACAAAAATTGCTCTTCGGTTCAGCCACTAATACAAGGATGGAGAGATTTTCGCAACAGTAGTTGCTTAAAATTTTAATCTTATATCACTCATTTCTCTTTTTGGGTAGTTTTATTTTTTTTAAGAAGAGAGATCTCTTTTATACAATTCTCATAACATTTTTTTTTTTGCTTTTTATTAGATAGGTTATAGTTAAGTTTACAGTAAACCTAGCACGTACGCCGGTATAGTGACCATGGAAAACAACCATTTCTTTATGTACTTGTTTAATTTTAAATTAACTATATATCAATAAGAATAGCAATAACAGTAGTAACAGCAATACAAATAAATAGTACCTATAACCTCAGCTAGAAGAATACCCATTCTCTTTTCAAAAGATTTTTTTAAATAAAGGCAGGTATTTTCTCAACTACTGCAATCATTCCAGCTACAAAAATGTATCAGTTACTTTCGAGCCCATGCCATTGCTTGGCACCTCTACATTCAAAACGAAATTGCAGTCTAAGTCTACATAGTAATATAGAAAGTTTCATGATAAGTTCAAAGTAAACTCATTATAAAGTTTTATGCTTTTATCAGTATGCTCGCTAAATTCTATTTCTCTCGTTACAGCTCACTATCACTAAAAAACCAACAAAATGCTCCGCCTACCGCCATCTACCTTCGCAATAGTGATACTTCTCTGTGCGGTATGGACGACCGACAGCCTGGCCATGATCTTGCGGAACAACGCGCTGATCAACAAAATGGTCTCCAACTTCCAAGATAATCACGTGGGCGAGCCTCCACCCAAGCCTAGTGACACTGGTAGCAAACAGCCAGAAAAAGTGATGTCCATCATGCAGAATGTCCTTTGCCGAAATTTCCCGACGATTCCATGCCAGCTCATTGTAGAAGATGAAAAGTTGAGAATCTTAATCGAGAAATCAATTCAGCAGATACGACACAAAAAGTTAAAGTTAGAACAGTCGACCGTGAGACCCGGCTACCCATTAACATTGTTTCCGATCGTAAACAGCGAAGAACTATCCAACTTCCTCAAAGTACGAGATCTACAGCATTATTATGGAAAAGAGAAGAAGAAAGAAGATCGAAATCGAAAACCGAAGAAAAACTTTGCGACGCATTGGTCGAAAGAAACGCCGACCAAGAGTGCGAAGAGGCAAAAAAACAACGAAGCGAAGAATAAAAATGTCTTCCCCGGTAGAAAGATGAGGAAATTCTATCCTCACAAAGTAAAATACAAGGATAAAGTTGATAAACATCCAGCGATAGAATCCGATGAGAAAATGTCGGAGTCTGAAGAAGTTCCCGACCACGGTATCAGTAACAGGCGCCATTTAAATTACAAGGAGCCCGAAGACCCGGTGTGGAGGATAGACTATATGAAGCACGGAGAGCCAAGTTTGAATACATTAGCCTTCGGAAGCGAGCCTATGAATGCTAAGTTCGCGAAAACTGGGCCTAATGGTATTGTAAATGAAGGAGTTTTAGAACAGGGTGCGCGGAAGGACGTGTTGCACCCGGACGTTTATATCAAGAAGAACTATATTAGGAAGAACCGTGGTGATAATTCTGAGGGTGCTGAATAAAATTGTTGGTATAAAATGACCTTTATTGATCTTTGCCAATTGAAATATTACGTGCTTCGGAAGGCACGTTAAGTCGTTGGTCCCGGCTGCCATCTGGTAGTCGTTAAAGGAACCACGTCAGAGGCCGAGAGGCGGTTCCGAAGAAATCTGACACCAGGGTGTGCATGGTTGACTGACCGTGTCACCTTCACGAAATGATGATGATGATTGAAATATTAAAATCTGATAGGATAGGAATTATGTCACTTGCGTGAGATCGTTTATAAAAGTTAGGATTATCTATTTCTCAGCGTGCTACAGCTTGACCCCCCGCGCAAATCGTTAAAGTCACTTGGGGGTAATGGAAAAATGGGATAAAAGGGCGTAACGTCAAAAGTGGCTTTGGATTTAGCCAAAATGTATAATTGTATATGGTTAACTTAAGTGATTCCGCATACAAACTACCCTTAAGGAATTATTTTCGGGTCTTAATATTTTAAAATCCACTCAGCGGTTTAAACGTGAACAGACATCAGACCGTTCCTTCCTTATGCATTTATAATTTACTAGCTGTTACCCGCGGCTTCGCCCGCGTAATATATAGCCTATGTCCTTCTCGGTACCCTAACCTAAGTGTATGCAAAATTTCATGATGATCGGTTCAGTAGATACGGCGTGAAAGCGTAACAAACAAACAAACAAACTCACTTTCGCATTTATAATATTAGTTGGGACTAGCAATTTTACCGTGACTTCATCCGCGTAAAACTTCACCCCACAGTTACGGTTTGTTATGGTAGAGCCATGCTACCGGTGAAAATCACTTTTGCTGGTAGCATGAATTGGCCGGCTCGTCCGGGGAAGTACCACACTCTCACTGAAAATCGACGTTTGAGTAGTAGCTTTACAGCTTCTTTACTTCGTTCGGTGAGTGAGAGCGCCGGAGGCCCATCCCCCCTCCCCTCTGGGAATGGAAAAATAAGAGGCCGGCAACGCTTTTGTCATACCTACCCCTGGTCTTACATTAGTCCATGGGCAGCGGAGATCACTTACCATCAGGTGACTCGCTTGCTCGTTTGCCGTCCTATGACATAAAAACAAAAATAAAATAAAAAAAATAATTTCCTTTCTTAGTGGAGAAGAGATAATGAAAGGAACACCTGTACCAAATTTCTAGGTTCAGTAGTTTCGGCTGTGCGTTGATATATATGTCAGTGAGTCAGTCAGGTTTGCTACAGACAGGTACAGCCCCCTTATTTACTAACTCGGATGACAGAATCGATGCCTATCAATCTAGAATTTACTGTTACAATGCGGGTTTTGCTTGATCGAAATTTTTATTTGGAATACAAAAACCGCATTGTAACAGTAAATCCTAGATTGATAGGCATCGACACCTGTCATCCGAGTTAGTAAATAGGGGGGCAGGACAGATATACTATGGAGAGGCAATGAAAAATCCACCTTTTCCTAATTCCAGTTTAAGCACATTTTCTTGTTTAACGTGGCCTTTGACCTCATGATCTTTGGCCCTCAACTTAACGCGAAAGAGATAAGACAAAAGACTTTATCTGTAAAAATACAGAATATCTTTATTACGCCACTGGTAAGAGCAACATAAAAAGAATATAAATTACCCAAATAATGAAAAAAGCAACTTGAAATTTTCTTAGATAAGATAGACACTTAAATTTCTAAGCCATTGAACCGATTTTGATAAAATTTGCACTGTTGCCTAAGTTGGACTTAGTTGTCTTCTTTGGAAGATATTTTGCTCTTATGGCTTCTGAGATGTGCGCTGACAAACGTACAAATATACCTACCTACTTACATACACGGAAGGCACACATATTTAAAAGCTGGTACATATTCAATAAGTAGCAAAGTGTAAGAGGGTTCCGCAGTAGCAAGCATATAAATTAGCCAAAATACTATTAGATATCATTTTAGCACTATTATTTTACCACATTTGCAATTTTAATGAAAATTTATATTTCCAAAACTATTGACGACATCTTGTTCTACCAATTTTCGCTGAAAGTTATCATTGAGATCTAAAGCACAATTTTTTATTTTTTTTAGTCTCTTATAAAAGTGTACCCTGCCCACACCTTTTAAACAATCGAATCGAAATCGAAATTTTTATGTATTATCATCTTAAAGTGGTTCGCAGAATATATATCTACTTCGTAGATTAACCTACCACATTTGAACTGTGTTGTCTTTAATAGTTTACAGACAGAAATGACGAACTATAAGGCTTCCTTTTTTTTCCATTCCATTTTTCATTCCAGAAAACCGTGCATATTACATACCTACATACCTACCATAAAAGGAGGTGGTGGAATTCCTCCACCACCTCCTTTTTTTGCAGTCAGTTAAAACGTATCACACAAAGGCAAACTCATTGTTAAGCAATCTCTTCCTCATTTTAACCCCATACAGAGTGCACTACACAAAGCAAAGCACGGAACGTCGCATGAGTCACAGTCACATTCCCTGTTCTGTGGAGCGCACTTTTCAAGGAACGCTTATGCAAAATTTCATGCTTCCCTATTCTAGTTCAACTGTGGTTGATCGCACTACAGGGTCGCTCAGTCAAGTGGTCCTAACCCTTCCTAACCCCTTATCGGACGATTTGTTCTCACAGACTCAGATAGATAGAGCCACACGTTGCTACCCAAGATTTTATCTACCATATTATGAGAATATAAAAGCTTCACAAAATATATCTTATTTAAAAAATTAGAACAACATTTTTGGCATAGTATTTTAAAATTAGCAGATTACCGCCATCTAGTATCAAGTAACAAGCAACTCTCCTGTGCCGTACATACGCCTACTTTTCGCCACCTTAATTTGGTCCAATATTTTTGTATGAGGTGGGCAGTCTATTACGTTAGTATTACCAAAGACAATGTATTACATTGTTTAGGCTCAGTCAATAAGATTTTTGTATAAGTAGATCATTTCGTACGTTTATTTACATTTCGCTAGATCTCAGCTTGATACGGGATGTGGAGCAGAGCGTTCACGCGTGCGTGTGAGTATATGTACCTAGAGAAATCAAAGTCTAGATAACAGTCGGTTGACAACACTCAGCAAGTCGGTAGAGGAAATTTTACCCTTTTTAATTTATTCGTATTCTGCTCCTCCATCGAATAGAGTAAAATTTTTCAAGATTCCGGGTGCCTACTTCTCTTAGCGGGCCTACTCTCTTGATTTTAATAGAAACGTTAACGACATTATTTACCTTAATGAATAGCGGAACGCTTAACTCACGTTACATGTGTTATTATAGAAACAAAAACCGGCCAAGTGCGTGTCGGGCCACGCGCAGTGTAGGGTTCCGTCGTTGCGAATGACAACTTTGAGTTCACACTGTTCACACCAAAAACATGTAACAATGAAATGTATGAAATTTTACATTTTCGAGTATATTTTATAAGTTGGTTGCCTATAACTTTTTAGTTTGTACTTAGTACTCAGCTCTGATAGTTTTCCTTTCAACTTCTTTCCTTACTTTCCTTCAACTTAAAAATAAAATACGTCTTCTATGTCGTCGGCGTAGTGTGATGTCAAAGACAATATAATACTAAGTGACGTGAAGCATTCGTACCACAGAACCATAATAGATACCTCTAGTTTTCGATGTGTTATATGAAGTTAAAAATGCAAAATTCCGCAAAAATTATGATGCCGTTATGAGAAGTGAAATATGGTAAGCAGCTGCCGGATTGAATCAAATGGCGCATACTAATTAGTTAATGACGAAATAACGATGTCACAAACCACACTGGGTATCCAAATATTTAAAGAAAAACGTACTTAAATGCTTTAGTGTAATAAAAATGGAAATGTAGTGGATGCTTCTTTCCACCGTAAATCGTAAAAGCCGTTCGATGAATTAAAAAAAAATAAGGAAATCATGTCACTGGCTACTTAGCTAGCAAGTAGCAACTCATCACTATTTTGATTCTCTTTTCGTTAACTACCTGTACACACCATCGCAATAAACAAACATTACCTTTAGTTACCTATCAATTATTATGGCCCTAGTATCTTGGCCCTGTCTTTCTCGTAGGAAATAAGTTGGTGTGAATATATCCCTTTACCCTATACCTTTGGCATTTATGAAGTTAATACACGAGCTCCGTGGCGCAGCGGTCAACACGCTTGCCTGCGACACGGATGGTCCCGAGGTTCGATCCCCGGTGAGATCAGATGGAAAATGAACTTTTTCAGATTGACCTAGGTCTTGGATGTTTATCTATATAAATATCTATTATAAAATATACCTAGTATCGTTGAGTTAGTATCCCATAACACAAGTCTCGAACTTACTTTGGGGCACAGAGTACTTTATTATATTGCTTTGGGGCTAGCTCAATCTGTGTGATTTGTCCGCATATTGGTATTTATTTATTTTATTTAATACCTAATATAGTTAAAATGAAAAATATAATTAAGTAATATTAAAGAAGCAAGTAACAACCTAATAAGTAAGAACTATCCCAAAAATCTTACCTCCATGGTCACCCTACCCGAACCTAACCTCTCTATCGAGAGTGAGCGCCGCGCAACAATAATAAATAGGAATTCTTCGCGGCAACACGCGTTTCACACAAAAATACAATGTCGAATCCAGTTCTAACCTCCCACGTTCTAGACACATCTGTCGGCAAGCCGGCTGCCGGATTATTCGTGGATTTATTCAAGAAGAAGGACAGCAACTGGACGCAGTGGCACAGTGCAGCCACCAACGCTGACGGGAGAATAAGATTCCCGTTCACGAGTGACTCAATGGCCGCCGGGACGTACAAACTGCATTTCAAAGTGGGGGACTATTACAAGAACGCCGGGAAAGACACGCTTTATCCTTTTGTAGAAGTAAGTACGATCAGTGCTTTACTTTTAAGATACTCTATGTATGTTATGAGTGACTTGTGTGTGTCCACTGTGTATCGCACGTTAAATTAATACACGATAACACGACCGATTTTGTTTGTCGATCGACCATCCGATAGTCTGACCTGACCATGTTTGACTGATCCCACTATCTGAATGCGCTCACTCTATAAATTTGTACTTACTGTCACGTCTTTTTCCTTTGCGGGGTAGACAGAGTCAGGTCTATAAGACCAATAGCCAGCCACGTTTAGAATGGTGGTGGGCGTGGAGTTGGAAAACGGATTTAAAATAGTGATGAGCTGCTACCCGCTTCGGCTATTGTTATGATTCCTAGACTTTCGCCCATTCCCTCAATCGGCTTTTACGATCTGCGCGGAAAGAAAAGCAGTTGGTACATTCTATGTCTTTTCTTTACTCCCAGACGTGCGGTGGATTTGTGTTGTGATAGTATGTTGATGAATCTAAGGTTGATGATAAGTATGTACCTACGTCTTCGGATTGTCTCAATTTACGAAAGAACTCTGTGGTTCAGTCAGACGATCGCATCGGAAGCAAAATCAGTCTATCAGTCTACTTGCTGACTGAAAACATTACTTATGTTGACGTTGATAAACACTCAGATTAATAACTAAAGGATAAACACTTAAACAGGTTACGTTAGCGACATCTATTATGCAAAAGCGCGCAGGCGCGTGCATCCAGGAAATCCCGATGAGACATCTATTCCTGTAGAGTTATGTCTATGGTAGTCAATACCTTATTACTAATACCTTAATACTAACCTTTTATAAAATTAATTAGAATAAACTATTATCTTGGTAGATCTTCGTAATATTTACAGCTTACGTCACTAGTTGAGCCCGCATCTCCAATCGCATGAATGTAGATCAAACTATACATGGCGAAATTTTGATCGTTCCGGACCATTAAAGGGTTGATTCAGCCTGTCAATATAAACAACTTTTCCTTTGGGACAAATGCTGTAAACTCGAAAAAAAATTCGACATTCCTATACAAATTGCCCGGGCGGCTGAACACTTTTGTATGAAAATGTCGAAATAAAATTTGAGTTTCCAGCATTGGTCCCATAGGAAAAATGGTCAAAATTTCGCCATGTATATCTTGTCAGTGGTTAAAGCGTGAAGTAGGTACATGACTCTTCTATTTTGTTGTATAAGCTATTTCCAGAAAATATACCTAACTAGCTGTTACCCGCGGCTTCACCCGCGTGATATATAGCGTATGTCCTTCTCAGTACCCCAACCTATGTAAAATGTAAAATGCAAAATTTTCATATGATCGCGGTTCAGTAAATAGTACGTGAAAGCGTAACAAACAAACTCACTTTCGCATTTATACTATTAGGATACTATCGGCACAAATATGATGTAGGTAACATGCTAGTTTCATTAAAATCCTCCAGTCTGGCGTGAAGGAGTAATCATGTAGCACGTAGCGCCCTCTGTTAATTGTTCCAGTTATTACAGACCTCTATAGATTCCAGCGCAAGTCTAGTTTGCTAGTTTGTAAGAAACGTCGTGGAAACGTCAAAGATGATACTAACAAACAATTATGGTTCTGTGCCATGGCCAAAGACAATATAAATTAATACCCATGCTCAGCCCATGGCCTTACAAAACTCAAACGTTTTCATTTCTTTATTAAGGCGCTCCTATAGTAACACTAGCGCCACCCAACAATTAATTAGTTTAATCCTAAATTATATCGAATTTTTAAGAATCTAACAAGTACACAACTAGTAAATTACTTGTAGTATTTTTGTATACATTTTCACTAATATTCGTTTGATAAAATAAGAGAAAAACAGGTTAACGCCAAAAGTGGCCACTTTTGGCGTTAACCGATTTTTCTCTTTAATTATGGCACAAGTAAATAACTTGTAATCTCAGCTTGTAATAAACGAAAAATACTTTGAGTAATTTAGTAGTTTTGTACTTGTTAGATTTTTAAAATTCAATACCATTTATGATTTAAGGAATTTAATTGCTGGGTGGCGCTAGTGTTACTATAAGATAATAATAATTTATTATTCCTCCCTACAAAGATTGTACAATATTTTTGTATTACTAAAAATAAACTAGTGGCTAGAGGTAGTAAATTGACAACCTTGTGGGGAGGCTAGTTCCTGTAATAGGTTCCTATCAAATCATTTATTCATCAACAAAATTTGCATCATACAAAGAATGCTGTGCTAAGTTAAAAATAAAATTGCCTGTGCTAAGTTCCTATAGGAATCTGTGGTACAGGTAACTAGGCCCAACCCCTCTCTAAAGCAGAGTTTAGGCTGAGAATTGCTAGCAACAAAGCTGTATATTATATCATAAGGATCTAACATGTCCTATACTTTTACTAGCTTAAATTAAAGTAGAAGAGGTACACTTATGTACAAAAGGAGAAAAAATAAGGACAAATCCGTGAGGGGTTTACCTTGTACTTGTGTTCTCGTATACGCTTACATAGACATAGTGGTTAGGAGTGGATGAAGGAAGTGAGTGTGTGTAAGTAGCTGCAGGAGTGTGAGATGTATGTGTAGGAGTGTATATGAAAATGTGCAAACAGCTGTCTTGTTACTATAAGAGCGCCTTAATTCTCATTTTCAGATAGTGTTCGAGACCAAAGAGGACCAGCACTACCACATCCCGCTGCTCCTCACGCCGTACAGCTACTCCACCTACAGAGGAAGCTGAACTAATAAAATGTCAAGAGACAACAAAACTTTTTATTTTACTAGGCTTTGGTTCTTTGAACGTAGCCAAACCATGAAAAACCTCGCGAATCAGTCAGATTTAAAAAAAATGCATGCAATTAAATTCGTCGTCAAAAAAACTTTGCGTTCCCAGCATTGGTCCCAGAGGAAAAGTTACACTAGCCCAGCCGGTAATTAGGTATGGGGTCATTTGGAATTTCCAAATGACCCCATGGAAATCGAGCTCCGTGGCGCAGCGGTCAACAACTCAACACGCCGGCCTGTGTCACGGATGGTCCCGGGTTCGATCCCCGGTCAGGTCAAGATGGAAAATGATCTTTTTCAGATTGACCTGGGTCTTGGGTGTTTATCTATATATGTACTTGTTATAAAAATATAGTACCTAGGTACCGTTGAGTTAGTATCCCATAATAATACAAGACACTAGACACTAGCAACGCCAATTGTTTTATTCCGAATGCTTTACAAATAGAAACAAATTCAAGAATGTAAATCATAAGCCTTAGTAAATAACCTGAAGTATTTTTGGAATCATGTTTAATATTATCAGTCAGTGAGAATTATGAGAATCAGATTTTCGCCAAAAACGGCCGTTTTTGGGGGTAATCACTATTTCTCTGATTCTCATAATATTAAAACATGATTCCTAAAAAACTTTAAGTTATTTACTTGGGACTTGGGCTTATATGATTTACATTCTTGAATTTGTTTCTATTTGTAAAGGTACCTATTAGAAATAAAATAATTGGCGTCGCTAGTGTGCCTAGTGTGGGGCTTTAAGAACTTACTTTGGGCAAAGACAATATAATACCTTTGGGGCTAGCTCAATCTGTGTGATTTGTCCGTATATATTTATTTATTTATATTTATTAACGGGAGCATGAGCCTTTTATTACTAGCAGTCCGCCCCGTGTCACATACCCACGTAGCTCATGACACTCAAGCCAGGCGTAACTATCCAACTGTGAAAGAATTTTTGAAATCAGTCCAGTAGTTCCTGAGACTAGCGCGTTCAAACAAACAAACTCTTCAACTTTATGAGTATGCCTAGATAAGAAATAGCTATCTATTTAGGCAGCCTTTTTATACTGAAAGAAAGACTAAGAAAGACCTAGCAGCTGGTTATTGAACGGATGCTTCTTATTTGATGACTTGTGTTGTGACATCCAAGTAGGGTAAAGAACCCAATTATGGCCACCTGTCCAATTTCTGCAAAACTGATATCTTAGACATGAAAATACGCAGAATTGCATTAGTAAAATAGTATGTATACTTAAAAGGGTATAAAGGCAACTGTAAAAAGTAACCAATAAGTCGTGGAGTGATTTACCCTATATGGCTCTTTAAAGCCTGAACATTGTCGTAAAGGATGGGTTAAATAAAAACGAGCGAATGAACAGCACAGTGTATTCGTGTCCAATACAAACTTACTGCTAGCTAGGTACAATATTTACAGAGACTATGTACAAAATCAACTTATCTATTGGCGAGCTACCAGAGTATCATCATAAATCTCTAACAAGCTTTTAACTATTCTAAACTATATACTAACAAAATTAACTGAATCTTTATGCAATGGAGTAACAAAAAGCAATGAGTCTTTTTTACATCGTCAAAACACGCTAAACTATTGCGTCATCCGATTTTAGCTATCACCCGAGTGTTGAGAATAACTGCTTTATAATCCAGTTGCAAGATTGCAACCACACATACTTGGCAGTTTAAATAGAAGCATGTAAAATAGTTTATCTCCTAGTTCAGTTAATTTTCTTAGGATAACTTTATATTTTTGTACCTAACACACTGAAATTGACATTCTTCATCAAAATGGAAGCAGCTTGTATTAATACGGAATTGCTAATTACAAAAAGACATTTAATTAATACCTAAAGCTGACGATTTGTTTAAAAAGCGAGAAATTTTTCGTCGTTGCTTCTTGCAAGCCCCAATCTGCAGGCCGATTTGCTAACTCGGTGTACAACGATTTGATTGTCACTTTAGCATCCATTACGGTTTTCATATCTTAAATAAAAATAGTCATTCATAGCGAAGCCATAATGAATATTGAAGTTACCATGAAAATGATGTACACCGTAGCTGTTAAAAGTTAGCAAATAGGCCTGCTGGTATGTCACAGGCGTAACCACCATTAAAACAGTTTGTTTTAAATAGGTTAAGCGCTCCAATTTCAAAGCACAAACTTAATAAAACGTTCATGAAAACTCCCGACTAAACAAATTTTGCGGGCCTTAATGACATATCAAGCCTTGCAAGATACAACAGCGTTGTACCATCCGCATTGTAAAGGCGCCACATGTTTCAATATGCCACAAAAAAAATAAGCTATCATTGACTGAGGACTCATAAAAACATGATTATAAGTTGATTAGTGCATGGATTTTTAATATCTGATCAAAAGTCTGAATAAAATAATTTCTTGTCCTAACAACTTTTTTTAAAATACTATTTAACAGTAATTTAATGTTTTAAAACCCAAAACAGACTTTTTGGCAATAAAAGTGATTTATATTTAATGTACAGTAATGCGTTTTATTTCTATTTTTATGAAAGAAAAAATGTGTAATTTTATTATCTTTATCTATTTGCTTAAGAATAGTTTATCGTTTGGATCATTATCAGTGAATACTCAACCTAATGATACACATTAGGCTTCTTCTGACTAAAAGATAATTAATAATTTAATTATGTACTTATTATTTGCACAAATAGTTGTATTTTCGTTGTAAGTCTAATTTTAAATGCAAAATTAGTTGTTCTAATATATATTCCTACTCTTAAACGAAATTCATTATTTACTATGGAATAAAGACTCAATATTCAAAAACATCTTACAACAATGTAGAAAAAAGTAAACTCAAATTCATTTCAGTTAGCTACTTTCTTTAAAAGTCTACACACAATTGTATTTTTTTTATGAATGTACAATACAAATGCCAAATTTGATATTTGTGCGCGGCACCTATTATTTAATTTAGTATTTAACAGCAGATTTTAACGGTGGATATATTTTTTGCCAACACTAACATTAAATTATGAACGTATACATGAGCTTGATTTTTATTTATGAACGCCCATTATTTAATATTAATGTGGTCAATGTGTACAATAACCAGGGGTCGGAAAATACAGAGTAATTTACCTAAACATCAAATAATTGAATAATCACAGAGCGGATAATACCTCCGTAATGCGAACCGAGCGCGCACTTTTCGATGGTATCGTTCACTCTTGTGATGTATCGCTTGAAGTTTAGGCAAATCTACTCTGATCATTCGGACTACTGATTATATGTAAATTTAACAGTATAACTATAGCCTTTCTTTCCTAGATAGAGTAATACAGTGGTATTTGTAACAACTTTGGCACGTGGTCCGGTCCTGGCGACGACTCTGTAACGTAAATGGTCACATTCATCAGTAAAACCATAGTGTAGCACGATACCACCGTTTCTTCGTCACATCACTAGAATATCACAGTTTTATCACAGAATCTTTGTCCAGTATTGTCTATAAGTCTTTTCAGGCTGCAGAACTGTAGCGCTAAAGCTAAAGCATTCCAAATATCTTTATTCCCTTACCCAAGAATTATTATTTTTCTATATGCTGGAAAATACAATAAAGTAACTGGCTAGTAATCGGACGACACTAGTTGTGGGACACATATTAATTTTGGAATGGGGATTGGAAAACATCAGTTTTGATTAAAATGATCAGCAATGTCTGCCAATTATGAGAATTTAAACTGATTCTCATTATTTTTAAAAGCCTTTTGTTTAAAAATAATAAGATTCAATCTAGGTACATTTACTGTCCAATAACTGGTACGTGTACCCTATAAAATCGGCGACAGATTGGGTTCTTCAATGTATCCATGGTCCTTCCCAAATTAAACTTACCTATAGCAACCTGTGGAGAGAAAGGTTAGGTGCAGTGTATATAGTCTAAGGGACTATGTTATACTTACCATGATTTTGGAAGTCCTATCTCCCTGGCACTATGGAAGCCTGCAGCGCCTCATCTAGTGTAGTGAAATCAGAATCAAACCATTAGAGAATGTTTATAAACCACCTTTAGAGGACCATACCCAGGTTTCATGGACATAAAGTAGATTTTCTTCATACTAGGTTAAGGAAGAGTTTTCTTGCTGCTTTTCGTGAATAAAGACATTATAATTCTGTCAATATTGTTGTTTTATGAAAATGATGCCTAAATTTTTTAATCAAACAGTAGACATACATTCCCATAACAAAATCTAGAAAGGACATTTAAGATACAAATTCATCTAAATATTTAGGAAAAATAACTTTTATTTTGTTTATTTTAAATACAAATAGAATTTTTTTCATATAAGTTCATTTACTTAGTACACAAAGGGAAAAAAATTATCAGTCAAATTAGGCTGCCCACAAGAAATATTGATAAACATTTCATCAAAAGCTTGACTTCATGAAATTAGTTTTTAACAAAAAATGCAGTTGGTTTGACAGTTTATATATAAGACATAAAACCTTACTGACCTGTAAAATCCTCGACCCTGCGAACAGAAAAGGTTAGAAAACAAATAAGGAAAGCAACCCACCTATTTTCCCTCCTCCTGTCCGACCACCTCCTTGTATCTCGCTATCATCAACTTCTTGACAGTGTCTCGGTAAGTCTCCCCAGGGGTTGGTGTGTAGATTCCTCGTTTCTGACCTAGCCCGGCTAAGCTTGGCCTTTGTTCTGCTTCTATAGGGGCTATCCTACCTTGCTCCTCTTTGCCAAGCCCCCTGCCTTCAGACCAGCCCATTTTCTGTAACATTTTGCCTCCTATGGTGTCTACAACTGACGGTGGAGGCGCTGGCGGCATCGGCGCGTGCAACACTTCTGGTGGCTCATACCGTTTCCTGATTGGTGGCTCATCTTCTCCAAACTTCATTCTCCTCTCCGCAGCTCTATCTCTATAGCCATTGGTCTGAGGTAACAAATCATTCTTTTTACGAAATTCAGCTAAGTTTTGCTTGTGTAAGTCTGATAGAGATTTGTGCTTGTTCAAGACATCTACGGAAGGGAATTTACGCTTGCACAGAAGGCAGGTCAATTTGGCCCAGTCGATGATACCTTCATCACTTTCAAACATTGGCTCTACTGGCCCAGCTGCTACTTTCTTCATCAAGAAGTCATCAGTGGAAACTGGGGGTGGGGATAATTCTCTAACATGTGTGTGAGCTAAGGAAGGCCCAGCGCCGAGGACAGAAAAACCAATATCAGCTGAGCCCTTACTAGCTCCCGTATCTAATGGTTGTTCCATGACAATATTACTTCGAGCATTTTCTTTCTTTTGGTTCAAAGTTCTGGCCCATCTTTCCATATCTTTAGCTATCTTTTTAGCAACCTTTACCTTGTCTTCTTTATCTTTCTTCTTCTTTTCTTCTGGCTCCTTAGCTATGGTATTCTCAGCAGTTGCTTGAGGAGGGTTTGGAAGTTTCGGCTGTTCAGTATTCTGTTGGTTTTGAGTGGCAGCAATGTAAGTAGATGTAGATGCATCCCAGTACATGTATTGAGAAGTCTGACTGTTATAGAAATACTGTGTGTTTCCATCATAGTAAAGGCCTGTCGCTGGGTCATAATAATAACCCGAGGTTTCGTCATAAAGGAATGTTCTTACATCGGGAGCCGTATACTGTGTTTTACCATCTCCTGTTGGTACTTTTACTGAGGAAATGGCTTGAGCTGTGGACGCTACAAAAGTGGGCACTGCCACTGGTGTCCAGGCCATCTGCCTGGCCTGGGCTGCAGAAATGGCAGATTGAGCTACTGCTGCCGCTGCATTTACCCTGTCAGCCTCTGATAATGCTTGTGAGGAATTATATTTAGTCATTTGAGCATAGTATGATGAATATGCATCTGAGTTTTGTTGCTTCTGAGGCTTTTTGGGCTCATTGTAGAACGTGACTAATACTTCTCGACCATCAATCTCCAAAGGAGGCTCTAAAGCTAATAACTCATTGTGAGCAGCTGTAGAGTCAGCAATCGAATTAAAATTAATATATGCTAAACATTTAGAAGCCCCGGTCAATGTCTCCCTTCCTATAGTGATGCCGGCAATGGAATCTAGGACAGTTTTGGAGCATCTTTCTTTCAAGCAATCTAGAATTTTCTCCTCTGTTGTTAAAGCATCTAATCTTCTAAATAGCAAGCGTTTAGTTATCCCTGCAGTTTCCGAATTGAGATTTCTCTCAGAATCTCCACCAAATACAACCCCTTCAGACCTTTTGCCATTACAATTGCGCCTGTAGCACACCTGCCGCCTCTTAAAGTTGTATAAACCACATTTGCAGAACCAATCCCCTGGGGAAGCATTTATAGACGACTGATCTAGCTGATTGGTGTCGTATTTAGCTTCATAGCTCTCCTGATCTTGCCTCTCGTAACTTCTAGAGCGACTGGAAGACCTAGAACCTGTTATATCATTATCGCCACTGATGGTAGGTGGTGAGGGAGCCTGTGGGATTTCGCGTTCTTTCTCCTCGTCTCTCCGCGGGGAGCGACGGCGCTCGCGGCGGTCGTACCGATCGCGGCGGTCCCGATCGCGATCACGGTCCAAGCGGTCCGAGCGATCCGGACGATCCGAGCGATCATGCATACGATCATGACGATCACGGTCGTAAGGGTCGCGATCTCGGTCGTAGCGATCACGATGGCGCTCGCGATCGCGACAGGGCGATGGCCGACGGTCGGGGCTGGGGCTGCGTCGTGGTTCCCAAACCGGGGAGCGCTTCCGCTCGCCCCATCGCGAGTTGTGCTCGTTCCTCCGGGTGCGCTCGGGTCGTCGCCACGACATCGCCTGCGAACATCGACATTGTCAAACAACACTCACTCGCCGCTCGCTGCCTCGGGTGCCCTGAATCGCCGATCGATGACCTTTCTCCTCCCTGTTTTTTACCTGATGTGTCGACACGCGCTCGAACAAAAACTAAGCTTGAATATCTTTTAATTGAACACTACACAACACACTTTTCTTTTGTCAACTGGAACGCAAGGAATATCTACAATCTAAAACCAAGACCTAAAACGCAAGCAGAGACGCCATTTCCATTCCTTTCTTTCGATTTTTCTGACGTAAATGACATTTGGAGCAGAGTGTTGCCACGCTGTAAATAAACGTAAAAAATCCTCAAAAATCTCAGATCCACTTCCGACGATTACGTCCCTGACGGAACCCGGCCGGGTCAGAAAAAAATACATAGGTAATGAAGAGTAGTCTGTCCACAGTCTGTCACACAGACACGATTTGGATAAACTTCTTCTTCGAACGATTTTTGTATGGAAAAATCGTACCCGGGCCGGGCCGTCTGTCAGTGACACTGACAGACGGCTGCCCTGGAGTGCTATTTTTGAACGCGTGACTCACTAAACGTGTGATTGGCGCGAGTGTTTCCAAAAAGCCTCATTTTTGAATCATACGTTGACGAGTGATTGCAACGAGCGGTTGAGACCGCTCGTTTCCGCAGGTAACGAACGCTTTTATGTCAAAGTCACTTCATGTCATTAGAAGTTCATCTGTCATCATTTTACGTTCCGTTTGACGCTACACTTCTTAAACATTTTAAAAATCCATAATAACCTTAAAAAAGTTTATAAAAAATTCTGCGTGACATAAGAAGAAATGAAATATTTTTCGTTGAAGGTTGGCTGCACTACAGTTCAAGCGATGGTTAAAAAATATGGCAAAATGGCATTTCCTGACTTGGAAAACGAGTGTGACTTGTAGTCGTGCACGACTTCCGTTTTAGTGAGTCACGCGTTCAAAAATAGCACTCCTGGAGTGCTATTTTTAGAATAGAATAGATAGAAAAATCTTTAATCAGTGATTTATACATTTTTTTGAACGCGTGTCTCTCTAAACGAGTGATTGACGTGAATGTTTCCAATAGGCCGCATTTTTGAATCGTTAGTTGACGAGTGATTGCAACGAGCGGTTGGGTTGATCCCGCTCGTTTCCGCAGGCAACGAACGCTTTTATGTCAAAGTCACTTCCTGTCATTTGAAGTTCATCTGCCATTACTGCCATGATTTTACGTTCCGTTTGACGCTACACTTTATAAAGCCTTTAACTTACGAAATATACGGTGGGGGTTTTTGGTGGCAAGTCAAGGGGTTCAGTTGTCGTTTGCCTTATACAATTTTGCAAATTGATTAAAGTGGACTTTATAATATGAAATTGGTGTAGTTTGGTATTATAAATGCTCGACGTGCTCGAGAACAATTTGTGAAATAGTTAAAGTAGACTATTAAATGGACTCGTATAGATTTGTCGCCAAAAGCTGCCACGAGGCTACCAAAGAACATACGCCATCTTTGATGCCACATACTGTACAACACCGATACTTAGTATCTCATTATACTGGACATTGGCAGAATCACTGAAATCTCGGTGGAAGCCATAATTAAAAAGAAGAAAGAAGAAAATAAACGGTGTCATTTAAAAATATTATGCCTAAAATATTGTTTTGATTTTTAATAAGATATATTTTGTGAATCATGTTTTTATATTCCCATAATACGGTAGATACAATGTTGTGTAGTTTCGTGTGGTGCCCTCTATGCGAGTCTCTGAGAACAAATCGTACGATTAAGGCGTTGAGACCACATGCGACTAGTACACTGAAATCGTACCCGCGGCTTTCCCGCGGCCCCAGTCATCTGACGACTGTCGAAGAGCAAATAACGAAATAAAATTTATTTTTTAAAGCTATTAAACATACCTTGCTGTGCAGTAAAATCCTGCAAAAACACTGACAGAAATATACTATTCAATCCTGACCTGTAACTTTTTACGTATGTAAAGCGGGGTTTGGTTTTATTTAAAATATTGTAAACGTATTTATCCGCCATTGAAAATGTCAAAATCCTAAGGAAGTAAAAGACGATAGTACGAATAGTGCTGCCCCTACCTATTTCTTTCAAAATATCGATAAATAATGTGAATGAATACCTACCTACCATATGAATACTAATGAGTGTACAAGAAGTATATTTGTAGAGATTTCCAAACTGCAAACCAATTGCAAGCAAAAGAGGTAATTTATGAAAACGGCAAAAAACAACAAGTTTGTTGTATGGGAACCTTAAATATTTATTATATTATGATTTACTTTTTAAGTGAGTATGCAACTAAATATTCT
Organism: Rhodophaea formosa; assembly: GCA_963082605.1. Lineage (NCBI taxonomy): Eukaryota > Metazoa > Arthropoda > Insecta > Lepidoptera > Pyralidae > Rhodophaea > Rhodophaea formosa. The sequence continues at coordinate 279,951 of OY720226.1, forward strand.
GAGAGTATTTCAAGCGCCTACCGGTTGCCGTTATTAATATCGAGAAAAAAACCGTAACATAAATCACTTTTGTTGTTCCTCATGTGAGCCCCACTTAGACATATTATGTAGTTAATTCTGTTTTTAGTATTTGTTGGTATGGCGCAACAGAAATACATCATCTGAGAAAAAATTAACTGTCTAGCTATCACGGTTTATGAGTTACAGCCTGGTGACAGACGGGCACACATATGGACATCAAAGTTTCAGTAATAATGTTTCGTTTTTACCCTTTGGATATTCAACTAGGTAAAGGCGACCTTTGTAGTGCAGTAGTTGACACGTCAGCGTGTCGTGTAAGCATGTAAACCTGATTCGATTCCTGGAGGCCTACTCTCTCTGTTAACTTCGATGCACGAACTACGTATTTCTTTCGAATCTTATGTCAAAACGACACTTTTGACAACGAAAAATGCGAATCCGTTGCGTAATCATCAAAAACCCTACTCTAACGGACTATTCGTCGTCTGATCTCTCGCTCTTTACGTAGCTACTTGTCTCTTTCAAAGTGCCTACGAATTTGTTGCGGATTCGTTTCGAATCTTGTTCGTCGATCCATGATTGGTTAACTGCAACACTGACAGCGACTTTTACGAATTTTTGCATTTTTACCTTACTCTGAGCGCACTTTTGACAACGAATTTAACGGACGAACGACCTCTATTCAAGGTCATTCCGACGTCAACTACCGAGGTGACGAATCCGTGACGGATTTCTAACGTATTGCTTTGTGAAGCATTTGAAATAATTAATTCATCAAAATATGTTACTTAAACTTTGGATTTTTTGTAATTTTGGCATAATTGTAAGTTGTAGCTTATGGAGAATTGCCAGATTTCTTACTTTTATTAAATTAAAATGATTAAATCTTTACTTATAAATGTATATACTTATCAATCGTAATACCTATATCCTTTACGATAATGGCTTGTTAGCTGAATTCTGTGATCTGTCCCTACTAGAAATTGTTTGAAAAACAGCGCGGAACGGAATACCGCTTTTGAGAAATATGTGTCTTTCGAGCTTCCGGGGCCTGAGGTATAACGATATGTTTGTTTGTTTTTCATGTGTGTAAGTGGCCAACACTGGTGTCATTTTTCAAGCTGCCTAAAGGCATCTGTCATAGCTTAACGACTGCTATCAATAATGACAGCCGGGACCAACGACTCAACGTGCCTTTCGAAGCAGGGAGGAGCTCGAGATACTTTTATGGCATGTTAGTTTATATTATTGTATGCAGATAAATGATTTAGCAAATATCGATGGTCGGCTGCATGCCAAACGCTAACACACATTGGGTATGCGAGATAGGCGAGGTGTAAGCTTGTATTATCTACCGTTGTAATTAACATTGAAACACAGTAAAACTTTCTTCTAGTATATTTATTGATGTAGGCATTATTATCCTTTAGATCTTCGTGAGTTATTACGATGAAAATGTGCTTGTTACCGGAAATCTTGAAATCAATAACCTAGGTAGATCTTGTTTTCGTTTTTCTTTTTGCAGAATTATAAAATCTGTAAGAAAAGGCCATTTTTTTATACATATCGTAACATTTAAGTCAGTAAATATCCTAATCCTAACTTCCTTATTAATATTATAAATTCGAAAGTGAGTTTGTTTAGTTGTTACGCTTTCATGCCAAATCTACTAAACCGATAATCATGAAATTATGCATACATAATAGGTTAGGGTACTGAAAAGGACATAGGCTATATATCTCGCGGGCGAAAGCTGGTAAATGTATTATATATGTATATATTGGTCTTTAGTTATTAAAATAATATCTCCACTGATTATCAAAATCAGGCCAAACTATCACTACTTCACGATGGGAGTATTATACCTATATCCCATACTTATTATAAGTATACATATAAATTCGGTAGCTTACCCTTTGCAAATAATTATTATATATGAATATTAGAGTCTCGTCTTGTCGTGGCCAATAAAGGGCTGTTAATAGCTGTACAAGTAACCATTGTAAATCACTGAATAAAGATTTTTCTATTCTATTCTATTCTATTCTATTCATTGTGGTCGTCTTCTTGGCGAGTTGAAATATTTTCTTTAGATGTATTATTAGTCAATATTTGGACACGCTAAGCACCCTTCCGTTGACCTCGTTGAGATATTCAACTGTGCAAGTAGTGCACGACAAAAGCTAAGCCATGGATTAGCACCGCGTTCACAAAGTTTGTCTCTGGAGGAACCCCACCTAGCTCGGTGTTCTTCGCATCTCCCGTGCGAGCATGCTCATAAGGTTCTTGCATATTCTCCAGCCAAGCAAAATTGTGGTAAAATTTTAACAACTGGTAGGCAATCACGTAAGTAAAAATCAAAAATTGCATTCATTCCTTGCTATGAAATGTAAGCTTCACTGCTTTTCCGCTGTTTGCATATACTTTAAACACATTTTTAGTCTCCGAAATTCTGAATTATAAATAATCTACAAATTGTCACGTCACATCACGTTTTTTTGGTTAAGCCGACCATGACATCTATGTGTTTCAGCCATGTGCCGATTTTAGATTAATTCAATGATGCTAAATAAATTGTAATTTAATATTTTTTAATTATAAATAACATTGAAATAATATCTTTTCTCATAAAATAACGAAAATTCATTAATTTTCATGGTACTTAGCGAGAAAAGTTGATTCGATGAAATTTATCGACAGCATACACGAATTTTATCGCTATTTGTATACGTCACTGGTCACGGACGTTAAATTATCGTGATCTCTATGGATTCGAAGTTGCTTTGCGGAGATTCGTTTGCACCGGAGAGTAGGGTGTTTTGAACATATCGAAAGACGTATGTACCAAAAACTTTGTACGGCGGGCAGGGGTCCATAAAGTGCTGCTCCATGACAATTGTAGAAAAGGAAAATGTACATAACTCGAGTATTAAATATTCATTCTGCATTTGTTAAAGATGAAGATTGGAGTTTAGAATACAGCCTTAAAATATATGGGTGTATGTATGGATGCACCTCTGTGTATCTACACATAAGTACATCATGAAATGTTTAAATTTAAGCTAACATAGTATTTTGTAAAAGACTTTCCGGTTAAAAGTTAATCATTTATAACATATTTCATTATTAAATGTTTAATTTTGCACACAAAATAAAATATAACGTAGTGTTTATTTTTGCCGCTCCAGCTTGCCTCAGACCTCAGGAAATATAACACATAAAATACGTTATCTGAAAAAAATATTGCATGTCACCTTTCACCTTCATAGTCGTTTCACCTTCTTACCAGCCGACTTCAATAAAAGAAGGTTAACAATTCAATAGGTACAAATGTATGTGATAATGTCAGAATTGTAGTTTGAGTATATATTAGTCTATAATAGATTTTAATATTTTGTGTAACATGTGTGCAAAAATTCTAAAGAGTATGTTTGTACGCGCATAAATAAAAAATTATTAGATTGTTATCATTTTATTTGGGTTCCGTTGTAAACTAGGAACCCTTATAGTTTCGCCATGTCTGTCTGTCTGTCCGTCCGCGGTTTTACTCAGAGACTATAACTAGAAAGCTGTAATGTGGTATGGGTTAAAAAAATATTTTTTTAGCCTAGCTCCCATACAAGTAAAGAGGGAGTTATTTTTTTTTTATCTATACAAACCCATCGTGTTGGGTATTGTTAAATAGGTCCTTGAAAAATATTGTGAGGTTGAGATTTAGAGATCCGTTTCCGAAATATTTGGTTTTGAAGTACAATTTTTTGTTAGAGGTAAGTGTCCCCCCCTGCTAAACGGTTATATGTATATAGATACGTGAAAAAAATTACAGTAGTAGTGTTTATACTGAAGTTGTAAGGAAAACTATCAGAGCTGAGTACTAAGTGTAACCTTGGTGCAAACTAAAAAGTTACAGGTAATCAACTTCTAAAATGTACTCGAAAATGTAAAATTTCATACAATTTTCATTGTAAGATGTTTTTGGTCGTTAAACTGTGAGGTGCGAGTGTAAACTCAAAGTTGTCATTCGCAACTACGGAACCCTACACTTCGCGTGGCCCGACATGCACTTGGCCGGTTTTTTTTGTTGATCTTGTCCAAATTAGGGAAAGTGCAAGTTACTTTGAAATCAGTTCAGTAGTTTTTTTTTTAGGATAGATAGTGTGTGGGTTCAAGGTCGAGTTTTTTTAAAAATAGTTACATATTTACGCGCGAAAAACATTTCTTTCTTTCGAGTTTTTGATCTAGTCGGGTAAAAACGACATCACTAATAATTAATACCTTAAAAAAATTATAGTCTGTGGAAAAATATGACACTTTTTTACTTTGTCATTGAAATGAATGTTTGTCAGGATCAATGGAGATATACCTACAAGGATAATATAATTTTAGTTTTATTATAATTTTTATCATCAAAACGAGCAGTACTATTTATTGAACGTTCCAAAAATATATATGGTATGACGAGGTATATACCATGTATAGTGAAACAAAAGGTTTTAGAAAAGGGCGCAACGTATATTTGATTCTTTTACACGTAATATTTATATGTAAATCTCTGACTAAAGACTTTTTTTATTCTATTCCTGACGTATAAATACAAAATAAACAAGTTTTATCAAAGTAAATATGGTTTCTGTTCATTTGTGTTTTATTATTCTGTATCAATCAACAATTTTATAAGTATAATAATACGTAGACAATAGTTCTTTACTGTGATCAAAATAGAAATTGCTTAGCATTTTCTCGCATGGATCAAGGCAAATGCTATAAGAGGAAGTGAGACATCACTCTGGAATTGCCCTTCCTCCGTGGAGCATTATTATCTTCAGTAACGTGGAATAAATATGATGAAATTGTTTTGTCGTGAATTAAGATTCAAGCAGCCAAAGATAAATCTCGATGGCGTGCAATTGGGGAGGCCTATGTCCAGCAGTGGACGAGTATAGGCTGATGATTATGATAAATTAAGATTCAATATGGATTATCTTTCAAATGCGAGTACCTATACCTCTCAGAGCAATAACTTGCTCTGAGCTTTACCTACTCTGTGCTATGAGGTTTACTTACAGAAAGCTTCCACTAATGTCAATAATTTCACCCTTTTTTTTCTAATTTTGGCAAAGGACTAAGTTAAGATTTCTTTATTTATGATTTTAATAAATTATTAGCAGGTAATTATTTTTATTTTATTTCTAACTAGACCAGAAAAATATTATTTGACTCATCATAGTATTATTTTATTAAGTTTCATTCTGAATAATGAAATAAAAGCATTCCAGTCATTTTATCGATAAATATCAAAAATTTACGTCTTTTCTATGTAAGAACTTCACTATTATCGTAGACTTTTGATGACTATGGATCCGTCCACGATTCGAACGATAAATTCGTCATTGACCTTTCGAGGTCCTCGTCTGAAATACGAACTACGTCGCGTGTCAACTTAGAGTAGGCCTCCTGGTGGGGGCAAATACCCAAACTTCAATTTTATATGTATTTGTTCTGCTGTTCTCGAGCTACCCAAGGAGATGTGGCGTCAGGCAGGTGGTTGTAAAACATACGACATTTATATTATCACGTCTGCTTCCCTCACAAGGAGCCAGAGCCCAAATGCCACGATTAAAGTGTTTGTGGGAGTGTAAATATGTGGAAAACGGATTCAAACCTATTAACAGGATATAACCTGTTAAAAGGATTCGTTACATTTTCACTCATTCCCCTTGCCAGTTTTTACTTTCTTGGTACATTTTACATCACAACATAATAGTGAAACTCGGGCTCTTTACCACTTTGTATGCAATTCGGGTCATAGTATATCTTCAGTTTCGCTATTTTGTGCAGCTACGTAATAATTATAAAAACTTAATTTTTCATTCACAAACTGCGTGATAAATAACTAAATAAATTATGTTGTTTACATTTACCATATTCTTCATCTTCATATTATGAAATGAAATGGTAACAAAATGCCTTGTTTTATGTTCTCGATATCGACATTACGCAGTGTTGACACATCACATATGACAGCAGTGTCAAAAGTGATGAGTGCTATTTTCAAACTGGCGACTAAATTTTCTGGATTGAATTTCGGTTGATTGAAAAATCAAACGAACGATTTCTATGTAAATTTTTGTACGTTATTAACTAACATAAACTAGGTCATAGTCACGTCACGTAGTCAGTCATACATGCCACGTATAAAAAATAAAGTTATTTTTCTTTCTTCCAGCCCAGCCTTCAATCACATATTGTGATCGAAGCTTGCAGCATATTTTAAAGTTAAATGTGATCTTTTTGACAAAACTTAGTAGGTAGGGTAGGCAGGTCGCAGACAAGTGTAATGTTGATACATCAATGATTATTTATATCTATATTATGCTATGTTTATGAACTAAATTTCATTCATAAACATAGAATTAGACAGACAGACGCTCTCTCTCCTCTCTTTGTTAAGTTTCACAATCTTTGCATTCATTTTTCGCACATATTATTAAGTGCAATACAATAGGGCATTAATTATAATTTAAATGACAGAGCGGGAACTTCCTACTTAAAATAGTCATTAATATGAAGGATAAAGTTAGGAACAGTAGGTATGATAAGGGCGATGATACAAAAAATATATAAAAGCCACAGAAATAAAATAAATTTTATTTTTAGTAACACTAATTGTAACAAATATGTTAAGGCGATCACTATTATTTTAAACCAACTTTGCAGAAGATAAGTAATGGTGATTTTAAATGCCGCGTATAAGACTATACATTCAATAAAATGACCTTGTCATATTTTTCAGCACACGATAGTCACTTTATATTATCTAACACTTACTTCTAAAAATGTATGGATGACTCATATACATATTACAAAAAAATAATAAATAACATGTATTACTACATGTACTTAATAAATGAAATGCCTTGATTCTACCTCCTTGATGAAAAGTGAATGGAATGACACTTATAGAATATTACTATTACTAAATAATGAACAATATCAATATTTGTACATTTTAGATCCCTAGAATATCAATTGAGCTTTTTATAATAAATGAATCAACAGTGGAATATTTCAGCTAAGCTCAAGCGTAATACTATTTAGGAATGGCAACACTAGCAGTGCATAGAATAACTTTTTAAATTAGCACAGAATGGACAAAAGTAACGTGTCGCTATTTACCTAAACCTGTGCACTGATAGATACTAAAAAAATTGAGATTGCAACTTTATAACAAAGTTAAAATACTGTTAAAAAGTCTATTAAAATAAAAAATATGGAATAAATCAATTCTCATGTCAATTCCACGACGTTTACAAACAGATCTCTAAATTTTTCCTACCTATTTCACATAAACATACAAAGTTCGCGCGAGAACATGAAACTGCACTAATTTCAAAGGGGGAAAACCCCTTTAATAATAATATTTCTTATCCTTTTTGCCATTAGGAATTCACACATCACCCAAATTCAATACATATCGTCATAATATGATCGATTTCATTTGGATCACCTAGGTCATCCCTGGGCTATCAAAGTACACTCGCTTACGCATGTTAAGCAACTCAAATCGGTTGACCGCAAGTGGCATAATTTCGAGCTCTTCTTTACATCAGAAGGCACGATAAGCCGTTGGTCCCGGGTATCATTATTGATGGCAGTCGGTTTAGCCAGTTTGAAAAATCTGACACTAGTACTGGCCACTTACACATACGGAAAACAAACAAATGTTCGCCTAGGTGAGTACATTCGTTCGACATACCACAGCACAGTATTAAAGTAAGTAGTTACTTGGAATTCTTTATAGTCACAGTACTTCAACATATTATTATGTTTTCTGTTTCTAGTCATGTTTCTCCTCATGAGGATTAAAATTAATATTTTTTATTAAAATTATTTGTAATATTTGCAAAATCGACTAATTACGTTTTGGAAAGAACAATGCTGAGATGAATGCGCTGAAATAAGTCAGTGCAGAATTCTTTAAATTCTCAAATTAACAATGTCCTGGGGCCCTTTGCACTTCCTACCTCCTACTACATTCTCAATAATCAAGCAGAGATCAAGTGTCCGCTGTACTTAAGGGGAAGCGTGAATTTTGGGGTCCAGTGCTACCACCATTTAATATAAATCGTAGGAGAAAATTTTGTTCTACGAGGCCTTTGATAATCCTTCAAAGTATTTTATTAGCACTATTGTTTACATTTCAAAATAGAAATATGAACCGTTTCTTAGTCTTTTTGTCAAAAACAATTGTGTGATTAAAGTGTTATATAGGGCCCCACCGAATGAAATTTTAAATGACATATCCGTTTTAGTCTAACTATTTAATTCAATCGGTGGCATCATTGGACCCCTCAACATCCATGTATCTCTTTAAGTTTTATGCGCAAATCCACGAATGTGTGAACGTACATAGAGGCAAGCTGAGCGCTACTCGTGTCGGCCGGTGAGCAGATGGTCGCGCAGCGTGCACACCTCGCGCTCGATGTTCTCGCGCGCGGCCGCCTCGAAGCACTCGAACTCCGGCGAGTGGTACAGCTTGGGGATCTGCGCGAACTGGTTCAGGACCTGCCACTCACAAAATATACCGCTGTATATTTATTTTCCGAATCTGCAGACTAATTATATCTCTTTGACATAAGGGATAAATAGAACAAGGTCGACCATGGACTATGGACATATATGTAAATCTCCATGGTACATACGTACGTACACTAACATTTTCGTGGGTCGACTGATGAATAATGAGATGAGATTGACAGTCAGAGTTGCCAGATGTGGGAACTTTTACCCGGGAGTTGGGAAAATCTCTAAAACGCATCTGCCAATGTGTAATAAATATCGTATCCGTTTTCACTTTTTTTTTCCATTGTAAATAACTGCCAGTTGGTTTTACTTATTTTTTATGTAAAAGTATATATTGTCAAAAGATTTTCTTATAAATAAAAATAAATTGAAAAGAAAGTCACATTGCGACTTACTTACAATCTTCTTTAAAATCATTTTAATTAAATCTCTAGTTATGCAGAAGATTGCAAAACCTTCGGACACCGTGAGCCAATACTGCGTATATCCGGGAACATTATCAATAAATAGATTTTGCAGTTCTTATAAAATACTAGACAAATGTTAGTCTACCTGCGACCATGTACACAGTAAAGTGTTCGAAACGCTAAGTATATAAATAATAATAAACGCGATAAAAACCTTATTAAATTAATTTTATTCACTTATTAAAGTTTTTTGTGAACTGTACCATAGAATCTTTTTTGTAAGTCATTCTTCTCTTACACCTGGCACCTTTATTTGTCTAGCATATCCACGTTTCTTAATAATTCATCTTCCAGTCCTTATCAAATAGATGGAGGTTATCCACTCATATTTTTCTCAGCCTCTTTCCTTATTAAGGAAACCTCCCTCCAACAGACCGTGATTCAAGTAAAACAAAGTAAAAAGTGGCTTTACCTTTATCCTTAACTCGACGTAATTGTCTTGTGTCAACTTGGAATATTCTGCTCGCACCAACTTTGCGTGTGCATCGTACTCTTCTTTTGTCGCAGCCAATACTGTAAAGCAAAAAAAGACAATTTATTTCAGACAAATATAAGTATGTTCTTGATCTTCCTCTTTTAATCGTCAGATCATCATCATCATCATTATACCTCATAGAATAGAGTAGTTCATTTTCAAAATGTAGCAGCGCCGGGGCTTGAAGCGCGGTGGCGTAATTGGCAACGCATAGATCGTACTGAGATCTAGACGCAGGTTCAAGTCCTGCCGGCGAGGAATTTTTTCACCATTTCTTATTTTCTATATTTAATATATAAGGTAAAATAGCATTGTGAATGCAAAATAAATCCCATATAAACTGTAGAAATAAAAAGATCACGTATAGTTCAGTAATGGATTTTAGAGCATATGTTGAGTTTGAGGATCAAATTGCCTGTCATGCCATGGCTATTCTTATCTCGAGGGCAAAGAGGGACGATCCTATTGCCCAGCCCAGAAAACACGTAAGAAAACTGGGTACGTATTTGGATCGTAACTACAAATGGCATGGAAATTGGAAAGGTGGTAAAGGAAACATCAACAAGCACGAGGCGAAGCCAAGTGCTTCAGTAGGAGTGCGAGTTCATAAATTTCTCAGAAGCATAATCTATTTCGAATTCCTTCGTGCTTCAAAATAAACATTGATGGAAAGATTGCAGTCAGTGTTTGGTTTTGTTTCGTGTATGTAAGTGGCCAACACTTGATCAAGACCAAGACCCATAAGATGAAACCTGCGACATGAGTTTTTATAAAAAAAATTCTCCATATCTTTTTGCTTAATTCAATAAGAATATAATCAGAATAGTATTGTGAATGCATAGACACATACCGGCGAGCTCGACGTCGCCGAAGAGCTGCAGGTCGCGCAGCGGCGCGGGCCCCAGCGGCGCGCCGGGCGACGCCTCGCGGCCGCAGCTGCCGCAGAACTGCGCCTCGTCGTCCGTCAGCAGCGCCAGCACGTACGACGTCAGGTCTTGCTGCGGACACGTTCAACAAGGCATCTCACCTATCCCCAGTGGGCTGCTGATAGGTGAGATAGGTGACACACACCATTTCAGCCGCAATTAACCCGGACACAGGCCTCCTCCAAGGACTTCCAATACACAGTAAGGCGCTGAATGCGGCTTGCATCCGGCTTCTTCCTGTGAACTTTATGAGATCGCCCGACCACCTGGTCAATCAATATCCATCATGCTGAATTACTATTCCCAGGAGACCAGGGGGAAAAAATACTTTCCATAGGAACTCGATGTTATTATTCATTGTATTATGAGTCGATAAATTTTTCACATCCTGAAGATTATTTATTTATATTAATACACTAGCAGCACTAGGTGCTGATGCGTGTATATTTCTAGAGATATTATAAAGTTATTCAATATCATGGACCGATCATACTCCTCAAATATTTTCGCCATTTTGTAACACCAACATTGTATACCTACTCTGTACATAAAGAGAGCAGGCAGAGGAATTGCATTGAGTTGTTGATTGAATTGCAAAAGCAGCACTGTTGTTTGCCTCGGTAAACTTTACTGTTTCGACCATACAAGAATTACAAGAAAAAGACACGATTTCAAGAGATTAAACCTGAAATATTATCCCTGTTTGCCGATTTGTAAGTTTAAACCACTGACAGTTATCGTTACCTATATGAAATTTTGCAGTTATGTTAACCATATCGTTAACATATACAATTTTACTAATTTTATAAGTAAAAATTTGTATGGATATATTATGGATGTATGTTACTCACTAATTAAAAATATTATGACAATTTGATCATTAAATTGGTATGACACGGAAAATATACACTGGAAAATTAATGACTGTAGGTACTATAATAACTATAATATAAAATCAACTCTGTTTAACGATTGCATAAAACTAATCGATAAAATGACTTTAAGGCGGAGGAATAGGTACGTCCAGGTCACTGAATAATACAATATGCTAAGATTGCAGACACGCTTATTATTCACCCCATCCCATGCTTGAATGTTATATGTGGTTGAATCATACTTGACTCTCAAACAACATATTCAGCACTCGCATTCGAACGGTTCCAGTATAGGTGGTTTCTCTAAATAATATTATAACATATTTACATGGAGAACTAAAAGCCATGTTCTACATATTATATAGAATAAATTTAGGCACTCTCAGGTTGTCAGGTTTGCAAACCTACACAATATGACCTCATTCCAAAAGGCAGAGCATACACAGCAAGAAATCTGATACAAAATAATGACTACCCATATTTTAATACAAGCATTCGTAAAATTACACCTTTAACATCATCCTCCTTTATGAAGTCAAGTTCAAATAAAAACATCATACCGACTGTGGATGCAAACGCAGCAAATCAGTGAGCAGCCTCACTACCAACTCCGACGGCGTGTGGCGCAGCACGATCGCCAGCTTGAACGCCGCGGGCTGCATCACGTCGTCGATGCCTTTTTGTAGCAGGTTTGCCCACACTCCCGCCTGGAACCGGCAATGGATGATGATCAATTAGATGCAGTAGTTGAGATTGAGAGTTGAGGTACGAAAGAGAAACTCGTTTGTTGTTGATGTGTGAGTGGGAGTTGCAAAGAGTTAAATTAATGGATGTGCTTTTGTTTTGAACATGAGACACAGCCTAATTTTGTCTTGTGTTTTCTTGTCGTTACTATTTTTTGTTTATGTATTATTATACGTAATTTATATTCGTACCAAATGGATTAAATGTAGATACCTAACTGTTGACACCATTATCAGCGCTTTCGTTTGTTTGTTTATTTGCTTTAGTGAATAAGTGACTAATACTACTTAGTGTCCGATTTTCTGAGCTGTTTAAAAGCATCTGGCACAGAGTAGCGATATTTATCTCTAAAAAAAAAACTGCTTGTTATGTAACTGGTTTCTCTCAGCCTACGCATTTTAAACTCAAAAAACCCGAAATTGCTCGATTATTTTATTTCTAGATCAAGTAGCCTAATCATATGCTGTTAACTTAGGATATACTTAATTCAAAGAAGAAGGGAAATTCCATTCTCAAATATCTTTGTTTTTGTGGATTCTTTAGATATTGCTTAAATTAGCATTCATTTATTCCAACAAATGCTAATGAATGAAATTAAGTATGTAATTTTAGTTATTGTTTATCCCGTGTGTCAGTGTCTAATACTTGTATTACTTAGACCTGAAGACGTCTTCGATGCGTGTTTATGCAACGTCACGTCCAGTAGCAGCCTGAATATCATCTGTGAAATGGGGATCAATGCATGTTTTTGTAGCGTGCGTGTGAGCGCGGCCGAGCCAAAAGCAGCCAGCCATTGTGTTAACTGTAGATTGTATGGGGCCTACTTTCTGCTTCTTTATGATTGAACAATCGTGAAATTTTAGACGCGAGCTAGTTAGCGAAGTGGTTCGGTTGTGAATTTTATTTTTAGATTCGAACAGGTATTTCAAGACGTTCTGTCAGCGTCTCACAGATTTTGATTGATTTCAAGGTTACTGGGGTCTTGGAGATGCGAAACAAACAAAGAATATGTCCCTGCCCTAATTTTTAAATTAAGGACTTTAGCTCATAAGTACAATTTATGTAACAATGTGTGTATAGGTTTAGCATCACAATTTCTCTCCAGCTATATGACTTTTTTCTCCTTGCTTACTGTATTTTATATACTTAATACATTTTTTCATCGCTAAATGTAACAGAGCATAAGCTGTTATCATCATAACACATGAATAAACAATATTGTCATTTCCTCAACGTTACAATGAACTTGAGTTATGACAACCTTGATTTTTTTCATTTCGCATAAGGCGCATACGGAAGTAGGCATCTCAAAGGCTTGGTCTAGAAATGTCTTATTTTTTAAATAATAATAGTTTCATAGTCTCACGCTTCTTAATTTTACAGCAACATGTCATTAGTATATTATTATTTCCTATTTTGCTATAATATTGATATGTCATAGCTGGTCAGGTATAATTTTAAAATAAAGAACATGAAGTCGGTTAAATTGTACTGCAGCCGCCTTATTGAGTACCAGGTCAGGCCTGTTTATAATATCCTGAATGCTAAGGTTAACTTTGTTAGCATTTGAATTCTCATGATTTTATCTTTGTGTATGACAAAGTAATCACTGTGGTGCAAGGATCTACATCTTTGGAATAAAAGCTATGAAATAAAGTTACCATTGTAGTCAGTCTACAAAGTATGTTATTGTAATATTCATCTATTCAAATACGTAAACCTTTGTTGTTTCCAGGTAAGCGCTTGAGTTGGCTCTTTAATTCAAGGGAATCCATAAATTCATGAACAGAGAAACAGTATGTTTACTGAATTTTATTAGCGATGAATTAACACTCTAGTGTTAACATCGCACAGAGATTTGTCTCAAAAGGTACCATTCCTTGCGACGTATTAAAATATTGTATCTATTCATAGACAATCACAACTGCTGCTTTTATAAATATACCTAGTCTGACTAATGAAAGATGAAACTGAAAAAGGCGGCAAATTAATAACGGCAACTTCTACTTCACGCTTACGTGTCACTGTATTTACAAATGAACTGGCAGTACAGGCTAGGAATAATAATCACCTGATAAGCCACACAGTTCCTGAGCGAGTGCCACATGGCGTCAGGAGGCGAGGAGTCGACGATCTGCTTCCAGGCGTCGTCGGCGCCGGGCGCCACCAGCGTGCCGCATGCGCCGCGCCACATGCGCGCCGCGGCACAGCCCTGCTCGCCCAGCGGGACTGAAGATCACAGTTATCAAGAAATTATTAAGGTCCGATGCCATGTGGTTCCCGGCAGAGTAGAATAGGTCCACTCCAAGTCTTCCCGTAGATGTCGTTGAAGGCGACTTAGGAAACACAATCACTTAAACAAAGCTTATAAACATCAAAGAGATCTTTCTAACCCGTCTGGCCAGCGTGGAGAGTGTTGGCCAAATCCTCTGACTACCCTGGCTAATATGTAGCTCTGGTAGTACAGAGAGGATCGTGCTCCTGCAATGGAGACTAAAAAAGACCTAATGATGATTAAAGTTCAATTTCAACTTAAAATTAACTGAGTCGTAGTTCCCAGTAGTTAACGGGCCAGTCTTCTGCGACTCTTGGGAATCTGGGTTAATTGTTTTCAGAGTTATTCGAGTAGAATTGGTAGGATGTGATATACAACTTTGAGTTGGCTAAACGCGAAGGTTTGCAAATATTTGAAAGTATTACGCTGATTTGTAACAATTATGATTTAGACGCTAATATTTAATAAAAGAGTCTTCATAGCGAGTTACATACAATCAAGAGAACTATATTATATTAAAATAAATGTTTAAGGACAAATTACACAGATTGAATTATTCTCACAGTTGTAACTTGTGTCGTAGGATACTTACTTAACAAGATTATATTCTTTAATTAGATGTCTGACCAAGGACAATTTGAAAAAGATCATTTTCCATCTTGACCTGACCGGAAACTGGGAATCGAATCGAACAATTAATATGGCAACATTGGACTTATTTGCGCGCGGATTACAAATTATCGAAAATAGAAAAGTTAGAAAATATGTAATATTAAAAATAAATTTTACTCGATGTATTAAGCATAGAAATACACTCTCTATGACGTAAAATAATACAGTTTTTCAATTAAAACATCAAGCAGCAGACATTAAAAAGATACTTACAAAATAAACTAAATTTGTAGACGCTGGCCTTCTGTTTTCCTCCATAATCTATGAGAATCGATTATTTGACCAGTAAATTCGTCCGTAACCGCCGCATAATATCGTAAATCTACGGTCTACCTGCATCGATTTGTAATAAAGCAGAAATTCACCTCCCATGTCGGGCTCCTTCCACCAGTTTATCGCCAGTTTGAAGAGATCGAGGCCGCGAAGCCTGGCCGACGGCTGAAAAACAAAGAATTCATTATTACGCAAGTAAATTAGGGTTTCAAGGCTATGTAGAGCATTACCTAACCTATATCGTGAAATTTCGCAAGCAATCTCCAAGAAAAATAACGTAAATAAATAAATAACAACAGCGACTATTAATGTTGCCAGAGAAAAATATGAAATAAAAACTTACGTAAAAAATCCAGTATGTCCTTCGACCAGTTTGTTGTAATAAAAAAAATCTGTTCTATTTTTGAACGTGACAGTCTCGTAGGGCGCGCTCGAGTGTCATGGCGCGCCGAGTCATTCCGTGGCGAGGGGAGGAGGCGCAGTGATGTGTGTATGCTGGCTTTATCGACTATCGATAGCTTGGCAACACGATACACCTTGAATGCGTGATGCGATACTTTTACGACACTGCGATGATTATGAATTGTTTTGACGTGTAACCTTGTTCAACAATACGTGTAGGCGCGTGTTTGAGTTATTTTTAAAATGTCTAGACTGAACAAATTGAGTGTTTAGGGGTCAGATTTTTCGTACGGAACTATTTATAAAACAAAAAGCATATTATGATAAAATGAATTTGTTTGCTCTCCGTACAGGAACACTTCACCAATAGGTAAGTTCTATTGGAATATTGAATTCATGTATTATAAATTTATTAAGACTTGTATCTAATTATAATACTTAAAACTATATCTAATTATAATATTATATTATAACTTTGACGAGCTCCGTGGCGCAGCGGTCAACACGCCGGTCTGTGACACGGATGGTTCCCGGGTTCGATCCCCGGTCAGGTCAAGATGAAAAATGATCTTTTTCAGATTGACCTGGGTCTCGGATGTTTATCTATATATGTATTTGTTATAAAATATAGTATCGTTGAGTTAGTATCCCATAACACAAGTCTTACATCAGAACTTACTTTGGGGCTAGCTCAATCTGTGTGATTTGTCCGTATATATAACTTACTTTGGGGCTAGCTCAATCTGTGTGATTTGTCCGTATATATTTATTTATATTATTTATTATTTATTTATTTATAACTGCCTCCGTGGTCCAGTGGTTAAGGCGTTCGCCTTGTTGACCCGGGGGTCGTGGTTCGATTCCCACGGGAAGCATACTTTGTTAAGTTGTTTCCAGTTTGGTCAGGATATCACGTCAGAGGCCGAGAGGCTGTTCCGCAGAACTCTGACACCAGGGTGTGCATGACCGTGTCACCTACACGAAATGATGATGATGAATACTTAAAACGCGTAATTCTCTAGGTCTATTAAGAAGTTTCAAAATTTAGTGTTTAAGAATTTGAAAGACTAATATTACAAATTATAAAGATTTGTGTTTGTTTGTAACGGAATAAAACTCAAAACAAAACTGGACCGAAAAGCGGTCAAGTTTGTTTTGAGTTTATTCCGTTAGGTACAAATTGTTTGACCACCAGGAAGACTTATTATCAGCGAATAACAACCGCAAAAATAGAGATCCGTACGATAATGTTGTATTAATGTAATCCAAGGTATTTAAAATTTGCTTTTTATGTCATTATTTGACGAGGGTTACGAAAACTATTGATGTCTCATATCATCTTGGCGTGTTTCTGGTTCCATCCTCATTTTCACAAAAGAAAACGCTCTTTTCACCTGACTATGACGAAGCAAAAAGGAGGGTTATGATTATAGCCGCTTAGGTTTGTATATTATGTATTTATTTATGTTTGTTTATTCCTCGTATCTTCTAAAGTAAGCAAAGATACTTGACATAATGTGGTCATAGTATATGTCAAGTCACACCACACCGCAGCGTAGTTTCAAAAGGTATTTTAAATACTCTACTACAAAATTTTTATATCGGTTACAAAAATATAAAATTTATATGCATAAAATATCCTACCGTGAAACTTCAAAATACCTACGATGAAGTAGTCTCGGGTCTAGTTTTCAAACTTTATTGAATGGTCTGTCTAGCTGTTCCCCTGTACGTATAGGTCGCATTTCTCAACAGATTCTCATGATTTTTGAGCAGATTCAATTATTATATGGATTTTTTTGTGTCCATTTAGTTTTAGAATTTTTCAAAATGAAATGAAGATGAGTAATTGGCATAACTGAGATAGGTCCCATTATTAGCAAACGTCTTTTTGTTTTAGTGTGCTTGGAAATATTTATTCAGTTTTAATAAATCTATAGACAGATTCGCGAGGTCTACAGCGCACATAGCTATTACTCTTTGATTCGATTGAATAATTTTTTTGACAGCTTTTTTATCGTATGGTTCACGTGTTATTATCGATATTTCGATACTTACCAATATAATTTTATTTCTCATCCTTATTCCATAAGGGAGGGAAAAGTCGAGAATGTACGCATGCGTGAGGGCGGTTGAAGAACTATTTCTAAATGAACTTTACCCAAACACGCTCATCTAAGCCAATTTCACCCTAAATTCAAAAGCAGTAAAGTTTAAATTATTTTTGTTTAGAAATGTCAATGGTGTATTGATAAACGAGTGTCTTATGTCGGTGGAATAAGGTCTGTTTTGTCGTGTTGAGTGTATATAGTCGACTGACTCATAGACCTTCGGATAAGAGTTGAACTTGGGGAAATTGGCATTACATGGATGTTTTCATCACATTACACGCACTACACACTTCACCGAAGCTAAGGGCCTAATTGATTTGGGACGTTTTAGCAGGATAACCGACAGGCAACTTACTTGCTATCAGTGCGAATACCTTTGACAATAATCTTAGGCTACACCACGCCTGCATATTATTAAGATTTTATCAATAACGGGGTAGACAGAGGCGAAGGCCATCAAAATTAGTGATAGTTTGTAAGGATTGACATGATTTCTTAGATTTTCGTCCATTCTCCTTAACCGGCTTTTTCGGTCTGCGAGGGAAGCAGCTGGTACCTATTTATTTATTTATTTTTTCTCCCAGACTAGTATGAAACCAATCCAATAGAATAAAATCGTAGTAGGTACATAGGTAGGTATATTATCTAGCTTGAGTTAGATAAAATATTTTAGACGTTAGGCTTCCCCTTTCGTTTTTAATGGTTTTAAAAAATCCTAACTAATATTATAAATGCGAAAGTGAGTTTGTTTGTTTGTTACACTTTCACGCCGAATCTACAGAACCGATCATCATGAAATTTTGCATACACATAGGTAAGGGTACTGAGAAGGGCATAGGCATTATATCACGCGGGCGGAGCCGCGGGTATTAGCTAGTACTAGATAAGTATGAAGGTATTTATTTATACCGTGTACACAAGGAGTTTATTTATAAATATCGAGAAATTACGCATTTCATACAGCGTGCTAAAATGAACAACGCCACAATTCTGACATTTTAGTACAAATCGCAGTACCGGCGGAACGGTAATGGACATGTCGAATTTTGTTTCGAGTTGCCAGCATTGGTCCCCTCAGGAAAAGTTGTTCATTTTGACGGGCTGAATCATCCCTTCAAGATAAAGTTGGTGGTTTACACGCTGCACAAAATCAATTTGAGTTCTTTCCTTACTGCACTCAAACGCCTGCCTATATTAAATAGCAATTACGTTTTATGGAATAGTTGCAGTTATCAAATAGAGAGGGTAATTTTAGCACTAGCTCACTCACACACACTATCATAAATAACATAGGCTATCAACATAGGGGTTAATAAACTGTCGTAAGTAGGTACTACATAAATGCGCCGACCCATGCGTTACTAATATAATCTCTAGCAAAGACAATTATTGTCTTTGCCTCTAGTTTGTACGATTATTTCTGCTGACAGTTGCACATAGATGTCACAACTTTACAACTGTATATCTACTAAATATTATGAGAAAATAAAAGAATTATTCACGAAATATAATTTTTTTTAACTGAAACAATTTTTTTTGGGATATGAGACATTATCCACTCGTCACTAGACAGTAACTACGTACCGCCGTCGCCTAACTATGGCGCCTACTTTATATAGACCCTAATTTGGTTCAATATTTTTTAACGAGATTGGCAGTCTACTAATTATTTACTATGTGACTTTGGTATTACAGGGCACCAGATACGATGAGTTTCAAAATTGAACCTCTACATAACTGTTTTATCTTTCTTTGTCAAAGTTTCTCATGGGTAAGATGTATAAAAAATATTAAAATAAAACACGTTAGGTATGTTCATAGGTTTATATAAAAAAAAATATTATTAGTACTTATTTATAGGTGAGTAAAAATAGTAGTTGATTATGTACTTATTATTGTTACTACACTTAGTTTCTACAGTACTCATATGGCAAAATTGTTTTTAAGATTATTACTCCCGACGCAACAAGACGGGTAGGTATTATGTTTTACCGCTATTTGTGTGTTTGTTTGTGGCACCGTAGCTTTTAAACGTATACTACCCGAGATTTTCTAGCAATGGTTCATAAACATGTTTTACTAAAATCGGTCCAGCCGTTAACAATAAAAGGATTTCGTGTCTGGGGCTCCTTAATATTGAAATTGATACAACTTGTAGGATACTTAATTTCACTTATAATTATATATCTATCTATCAGCCAGGGACGTCCACTGCTGGACATACGAGTAGGCTTCCCCCATAGATCGCCACAAATTGCGGTCTTGTGCATGCTGAGTCCATCGGCAATACCTATACATCCGCTTCTAATGATACAGTTTCTTAATACTGCAATGGGAACAGTTCCTCCCAAGTCTTGAACCTGTCTTCAAAGAGATTCTCGTGCACCGAGGGCTGCCTGTCCACTCGTAGGTACTTCCTGGAGGTGGGCGTCATGGCCGGCCAGTGCACTAGGCCTTTGTGGTTGGGGTCGCTGAAATTAAGTTTTCCATTATTACTTTAAAAACAATAATTAATTTTTTAATTACATTTCACATAGCACATTAAGAATTAAATATATAGTTCGATAGTAAGTATTAATTAGTTGCTTTGCACAGCGAATTGCCATCGCTGTGCAGAGGGGTAATGTCGCCAGCCTACTGGGCACCCTTCCTCTCGGCGACGGGCTGGAATCTCTTTTTTATTTATAATTAGGCAATAAAAAAAAAATTATAATCATGTCCAATAATTTAAACACATTATAATTATAAAAACGTAGTCAAGCAAGTCTCTTTATCCTCATCATCATCATCATCAGGTCCTTCCAGTCTCCACTGCAGAAGCACGACCCTCTCTGTACTACCAGAGCCATATATTAGCCTGAGTAGTCAAAGGATTTGGCCTACACTCTCCACGCTGTCCAGACGGGTTGGAGAGGTCTCTTTGATGTTTATAAGCTTTGTTTAGCTTGTGTTTCCTTAGTAGCCTTCTACGACATCCACGGGATGACTTGGAGTGGTCCTATTCTACTCTGCCGGGAACTACACGGCTTTAATTTCATAGTAACGTTTATCCAATTTTTCTAAATTCCTTTTTGAATTTATTAAAATTTAATGGACTAAGTATGTCTAATAGCCATACAGTACGAGTTCTTTGAATACAGTTGTAATCTTTGATAACAGTATTGTTTGGATATTAAATATTTGATTGTTTATTTGAATAAGCTGCACAGCTGCTGTCAAAATTCACCAGTCATGTATTTTATGATTGGTGGATTTTGACAGCTCGTGTCAAAAATATCTCTCGACATAGTGCCGCCAGCTGGGGAAAAAAATTATTCTCAAAAGCCTCATTGATTAGGCTCTGAGACTACATGTACCGGTTTTCAAAATTCTTTCACCCATAGAAAGCTAATTTATCTGCAGGTGACAAAGGCTATAATTTACGCGGCCAAAGTCGCGGGAAAATTGCACGTTTTCAAATAAATGTGTAAGTCTTCATCATTTCGTGTAGGTGACACGGTCGGTAGACCATGCTCACCCTGGTGTCACAGTTCTTCGGAACCGCCTCTCGACCTGTGATGAGATTCCTTTAACGACTTAACGTGCCTTCCGAAGCAAGGAAATCGAACCCAATACCCCAGGTCAACAAGGCAAACGCCTTCACCACTGGACCAAGGTGTTATTTTTATTTCACTTCACTACATATTATAAAACAAAGTTCCCCGCCGCGTCTGTCTGTCTGTCTGTCTGTCTGTCTGTCTGTCTGTTCGCGATAAACTCCAAAACTACCGAACCGATTTTCATGCGGTTTTCTCCAATGGATGGCGTGGTTCTCGAGGAAGATTTTAGTATATAGTTTGTTAAGTTTTTGTATACATTTTTGTACATACAAACGATATTTGTTGGAGGTGTCGTAAAAAAATGAGCCGTTTGGGAGCTTTCAACGAAAACGCTGTCTAAACCCTTTGAGATATAACAAAACAATGTATGGTGGCATTGTGTATCTTATTTAGGTCTACAGAAAAGACCGCGATGGCATATGTCTATATATTAAGGATAACATACTATATTCATTTTAATACTTAAAAAAATGGGCAATTATCAAAAATCACGCGCAGGCCAGACCCTTAGAGCTAGAAATTTGAAATTTTGCTCACGTATTCCTCTTATGACATAAGCATCCACTAAGGAAGGATTTTTCAAAAGTCATCCCCTAAGGGGGTGAAATGGAGGATTAAAGTTTATATGAAACTTTTTATTCCTTGGACATATTTGTATGAAATTTCGTGTGAATTGAGAACGGCAAAAATAAAGAGTAACATTTTTAATAGTTTCCCGAGATTAAACTTCTAAAAGTGTAAATCGGGGTATAAGTTTAGTTTACCGCTTTGTAGCGTCATATTTTATAATCCCCGCATTCCAAACCTGAAGTCACCGTGGACGAAGTCGCGGGTAACTGCTAGTTACACATAAAGCAACGTGCTAAACGTCCTAACGCCTGTAAAAACATAATAGTAAAGTTCTAAGAAAACATTTTTTATTTTGTAGTAAGTAAGGTTTCGAATATTCGAGACAAACCATTTACATCATGTTGTAATTCATTGGATGTACTAGCAATTGTCCCGCGACTTCCTCCGCGTAAATTATAACCGTTAACTCTCGCAGATAAATAAGCTTTCTATAGGTGAATGAATTTTGAAATCAGATTCGGAGCCTATTCAATCAAATCTATCCTCTGTATATACCTACTATGAATCACGTTTTGTTTAAAAAATTGTATGCTGAAATATGCATTATAGCTATCTGATATCTATGATTATAGCCTTAATTTACGATGAGTGAATTATAGCCTATGCATATAATAAATTATGAGAATGATTATAAGATGAGTCTTTCCAATCAATAGGCTAGTTAGCTATAAAATATAATTTCATAATCTAACTACATAACGAGTTAGATTTTAAACTATTTTTTTTTCTTTTGTCAATTGATGAAAAGTCACCAAGAAATAGCTCGTTAAAATTCCATGTGACGTCTTGAATTTAGACGCGCATATCATCATATCATTTATTATTTAGATATCGAAAGAAAAAATACGTGTCCCATATTATTTGAGTAGGTATTCAACTGACGGGCTTATTTTAGTAGGTATTAACATTATTTTGACACGGGAAACTAGCCTATTCATTTTTGTCACATAGGACGGCTAACGAGCAAGCGGGTCCCCTGATGGTAAGTGATCACCACTGCCCATGGACAACTGCAACTCCAGGGGTGTGACAAGAGCGTTGCCGGCCTTTATTTTTAAACTCACCCATTCTTAGCGAAATTATAGACCATGTTCGTCATCCTGTCCACCATCTTGGAGTCTTCGCTGTCGGTGGCATTGATGACGGGGAACGAGGCCGGCAGTGAGAACAGGTAGATCAGGTCGTCGTGGTGGGCCGCCTCTGCAGAGAAAGAAGATTCTAAGATTTATTCAGAAAATAGGCCTTTCACATTCATATCCCGTCCTTTTCCCTAGCGGAGTAGACAGAGTCCAGGTCTATAAAAAAATATAAAACCGTTTATAAAGGCAACGTTTAGCATGTTCGTCGGCTTGTAGGCGGAGAACGGAATCAAAATAGTGATGAGTTGCTAGCCGCATCGCCTATTGACATGATTCTTCACGCCAATTCTCTCGATCGGCTTTTACGATCTGCGCGGGAAGAGAAGCAATGAAAAGCGTGGAGAGTGTAGGCCAAATCCTTTGACTGCTCCGGCTAATATATGGCTCTGGTAGTACAGAGAGGGTAGTGCTCCTGAAGTGGAGACTAAAAAGACCTGATGATGATGATAACACCTGTCAACAGATAATACTTACGTTCGGGTTTTCCATTGGAGTCTTCGTAGTGGCTCCTTTGACCGACGTAGCTGAACTCGTAGTACCACACCTTGAGCGGCGAGTGACGGCACATCAGGTTCGCCATCCTACGATCAGAGTCAAAATTATTTATAAAATTCTTAATTTCTGTGTAGAGGCAGTTTAACAATATTTTATGACTAGTTCGCACTTCAAGGGTTTGACAGTGGTAGAATGGTCAATGTACAGTCGGAGACAGGTAAACTTGACCCCACAAAACAGATTTAAAATATATACCTTAGTCTATGTTTTTTATCAAAACGTTGCCTGTAAAAATTTTCCTTTGATGTGCAATAAAGGTACGCGCACGGCCGCAGCGCAAAAATCCGCTTAAATCGCTCATGCACACGAGCGATGTAAGCGGATTATTGTTTTAAGATTTTTGCGATGCAGCCTGAACCTTTTAAAGGGTTACTATTCTATACTTCCATTTTTAGTGAGTGAAAGACGAATCTTACCTATGAACTCCAAAGCCAATGAGCGCATCGGCATACAGTTTCCCCAACCCGTCAGCGATTTCAGCGCTGTTCGCCAGCTTCTTGTCATTCAGATAAGCGTGCTTCAAGCGTTCGGCAGCAGTTGGATGGTCTCCGAGCAGAAACGCGACGGACGCTAGTCGGTTCCAGTCGGCGTTGAAGGAGTTCAGAATTGTCTGGTTTTTAAGGACAGCTAAAAATTGAAATCATCATCTTCATCAGGTCTTTTTAAGTCTCCACTACAGGAGCTCGACCCTCTCTGTACTAGCCATATAGTGGCCTGAGCAGTCAGAGGATTTGGCCTACACTCTCCACGCTGGCCAGATGCGTTGGAGAGGTCTTTGATGTTTGTAAGCTTTGTTTAGCTTGTTTCCTAAGTCGCCTTCTACGTCATACAAGGGAAGAATTGGAGTGGTCCAATTCTACTCTGCCGGGAACCACACTACATAATTTTACGGGGTCCGGTGCTGCACCGATTTAAAATAATCATTTGAAAGAAAACTGAACTTTTATGAAAAAAAATGTTGTTTTGCGAGGGTCTAGACAACCCTTCAAACAATTTTATGAACTAAGTACTGTTTACAATTTAAAATTAGAACGTGAAGTTTTTGTCAAAAAAGGCCATTTTTGGTAAATGGTTGTCTAGAGCATCGCTAGGGCTCTATAGGTCTCGATAGTACTTTAGGGCCTTGAGCTGTAAAATTCATTTTTCCACTTTAAGTTTCGTGTCTGTATTCGGCATAGGAAATTAAGAAGACTCCGTGCTTGCTGATGCTACAATTCCATCAATCACACTGCTACAAGTCAATGATTATAATTACGTCCTACATGGTTGCTGTTATGCAAACAACCAAATCAACGGATTGTTTCGGTTTTATTTCGGTCAGACACTTTTTTATAGATATCCACCCATAGCCTTCTCCTAATCTCCTTCAAAATGCGTAATGCCATATTATGCCCATTATATTCCTTTGAACATGAAATTTGAATATTTGAAGGATAAACAAATAAGTAAGTACACATTGGCTACTCACTGTAGGCTTTCCAGAAGAACTCGCCCTGTGTCTGGCTGATGATGAAAGGCACTGCATGCATCTTCCCCTGCTTGACGGCCTCTGCAGGGGACATCGAGAGGAACCGCTCTTGGCCGAAATCCTTCTCCACTACTGGAGACCAAACCAGCACGGGGTCATATCCCGGGAGCTGAAATGGTAGAGTCATCGTAGCTTCAAGTTTTACTTACAGCATCGATCCTAACAGCAAGAACTGAACACTCAAATATGCTGTAACTCTGTCTATAACTGTCCTGTAATGGTCAGGGGTGTTATCCTTAACTACCTGCCCGGTAGTTGTAGGCATGGCACTTATCGGATGCGCGTGTTTGGCCTCCCCGATCTACAATTTTTTTCATCCCTAAGCCATCCGAGCACGAAGTATCCTAAATACATCTATCCCATTCCGAGTCAAACAAACTCCTACTCTTTTGTCGCAGCTGCGTCGGAACCAATATAAGCCAAACAAACTACGCTCACCAACCCGTTTACCAAGCGTAGTGAGTATGGCATAACCCCCCAGTGATAGGAATCTTTGGGGGATGCATGTGTCTTGCAGTTTACTTTTCACGGATGTAATAAGGATGATGATATTCCTTTGTTGTTCCGGTGTTATTATTCCATGTAAACATTACTTCAAAAAAATCTTTGAATTACCAAGTTCCCGATTAGTGAGAGTTCAGACTTCTGATAAGTACAGTTAAATATTATTTTCAAGAAATGAGTTTAAAACATGATAGTACTTACGAAGAATCCTTCCAGCGAATTGCCAAGTTCCCTGAAAGTCTTCGTCTTCAAGCAGTCGATGATAGCCTTAGAGTTGGTCGTCGGGCAGTTCAGGAGTTCAGCCTGCTTCTTTGCTAGCGACATCATGTCGTGGCGGTCTGCGACTTGCGAGATCGGGGAGCCACTGATGGAGATAGCTCGGTGGAACAGTCCTGGAGAAAACGAGGCGAAAAAGTGTTATCAAAACTCCAGAAATTTAGACTAGGTTTTTTTCAATTCACACCTTTGGTTCCTTAAGAAAAGTTGTTCATTTTGACAGGCTGATTTATAAACAAAATGTTGGTGATAAATTTATACGCTTTATATGTACCTACTTATCTGGCGATCTTTGGACATGGGTGAGATCATAGAATTAAATAAAATGCGTCTTTTTTATTTTTAGCATATAACTGAAAGCTCCAGCGCATCAGCCCCAGATGGTAGGATCTCCATCAAAAGCACCGATGTTCTTTTGCGCACAAACAAGCGATAAAAGCGCATACCTTGAGACATAGGTGATATCATATGCAGCATGACACTGAATGATCCAGCGCTACATCCGCTGATGGTGACAAGATTGGGATCTCCACCGAAAGCGCGGATGTTCTTCTGCACCCAGCGCAGTGCTACCACTTGGTCCTTGAAGCCGTTATTGCCAGGCGCGAGAGCGTCTCCAGTGCTGAGGAAACCTGGAAGAAAATATTGATTCTTAATGCACCCAAATGGAGAATTCTGTGGCTGAAAGTCCCTCGCCAATGATACGGAAGGAGCTGGGGATCTCAGAGGAAAGTTTGAAGGTAACACTATTGTTCTTCTGCCCACTGCTGAGCATAGGCCTCTTTTCGTTTAAGCCACCCATCTCAGACCTGTTCCTCCTGTTCAATAAATCACACTGTACAAGCAAATATTGGCAAGTTATGACTCACAGATCAATGTAAGAAGGAGGTGAATCTGAGGAGTGGTTGGAATCACGCAGGTCAGCAGTCAAATTTTTCCAATTGCTAATGTAGCTTGAATATGAAAACTAAAATTCTTTGATAATAGCAGAGCCGACGCGATGCCCCAACACACTATAGATGACGATGTCCACGATAGATGTGATGACGTGTAGGGACCAAGTCTGGATTGAGTTTCTTTCGGCGTATTCTTCTCACCAGTGGTCATTACGAAACGCTAGTAGTTTTTCGATTTTGCATATTAAAAATAATAAGAAAGTAAAAAATATGACGTTCAAAAAGAGATACAATTATCCAATTTTGAATAAAAATCTTTGACTTTTACTTTGATGGAATTGGGAATACGCTTAGATGCGAAAGGAGAATGTTGAATCATGGCATTGCAGTTTCATAAAAAGCTTACTAAGTAATGTCAGACGATAATCGATGGTACAGAAAAACAATGTCAAGAAGAATCCCTCGGAGATTATGTATTAGTAGTCTTACCAAGAGATGCTAAGCGGTAGTTGATGGTCACCAGCACGACATCCTTATCAAGCAGGTAAAGGGGGCCTGCCACGTCGCTCCTCCCTGATATGGAGTAGAATCCTCCGGAGTGCATGTAGAATACCACAGGCAGGAGTTCCTTGCTGGGAAAGAAAAGTCGTGATTTAGATAGATCTAGAAATTGGTTTATATTATAGAGAGACTTGAAATGAAAAATACGCATGAAGACGATAAAAATTAAAGTACTTTTATATTACTTACATAAGGCTAATTCTTAGATTTCGCCATAGAAGCACGGCAGAAGTTAAAATTTAAATTTGTTATTTTAATTTTTTACTGAGACACGTTCGAAGTAAGGGTTGACAAACCTTTTGTTTAATGTTTGATAAGAACTCGAGGAAAGTACTGGAGTGTCGGCAAGATAGAGATTGAGAAAGTTGTACCGACATTATTAACGAGTACAGTATAATGGTACCTTACAGATCTGCTAGATATACTAGCGGCTGTTGATGAAAAAGCGAAAGGCTTTAAGAGTATCTAATAAATCTCTGGTCGAATCATTGGGTTTGCAGTAAATCCTTCTATTTCTTTATTCTCTTCCAAGGATGCAGACCGCTTCGAACTGGAAATTCTTGGGGAGGCCTATATCCTCCAGTGAACTTCTTGCTGCTGTAATGATGATAATGATACCCAAGGAAAATGTGAAACTTTAGCTTCCTACCCCTTTTTATCATGTGGCGCGTACACGTTGATCCTCAAACAGTCTTCGTCGATGTAGTAGTCCCCGTCAGTGGGCTGCGGACACGCCGGGCCCTCCTCAGACGCGTCTACTTCCCCGAGATACTTTAGAATCGGCTTCGGGGGCTGCAATGTAAAAGGATCATATACGTACATACAGTCGTACGTACAGTCTGAATAAAAAATACTTTTTTTTATAAAAAATATACCATATTGTGTTCTCTGATCGGACGCCAAAGATCCACGTTTATCTACTACTGAAGAATAAAACGCATTGAAAACTTCTTCCACGTACGCTAATGGAACGAGCTTCCCGATAGACTACAACATGGGGTTCTTCAGAAAGGTGTGAAAAGATTTCTCCATCGTCAGCAACGCGCGAGTGGCACCCCTGATGTTGCAGGCGTTAATAGGTCACGGTATCCACTGTCCATTAGATGGGCCGGTTGCCTACTAATTAATAAAATGAAAGAAACTCTTTCAGATTTTTCTCCCTGACTAGAGAACAATTTAAATTAGGTATTTTTGATTGCCTTCTGGCTATTTTCCCATTCTTTCTTTCATCTGTTGGTCTTACCGTTTGCTTTCTTATGCGTGTTGTTTCCGAGACCGCTTATAGCTCCATTAAATGGTGTCGAGACGAGCAGCGAAGGATCTGTGTTGCGCCAGATGAAGAATGATCCTCGGAGTTTGCTTCGTCGAATCGTTTGCCGAGTGACCCAATACGAATAGGCGGGAGATAATACAGACATTTACAAGTGGAGCATCATACCTGAAACCGCAACTCTCCAACGGGCGGCTCAGCGTATCGAATCCCCCTGTAGGCTTGGATCGTCCTGCCGCGTCTGCTTTCCATCCAGGACCCTCGGAAGCTGCCTGAAGGCGTCTCCGTGACTGGTCCATCCGCCTGTCTTTTTGCCATTGTTCCTGTTCACAAAAACAATCATGAAATTAGAAAGTAAGGAAAAATGAAAATTTAAATAAAATTATTTTAATACGGTTTTTATCGCGTTTATTACATTATTTATACACCTAACGTTTCGAGCACTTTACAGTGTTCGTGGTCGCAGGTAGACTAAGTTGACATTTGTCTAGGAATTTATAAGAACTGCAAAATCTACCGCCTAAAATATTTATTGATAACGTTCCGGATGTACGCAGTATTGGCTCACGGTGTCTGAAGGTCTTGCAGTCTTCTGCTTAGCTTGAGATTTGATTAAATTGATGACTGGATCCCAAGCTGGTGGTAACTGCCAACCATCCTCTCTATTGAAATTAGGATGTTTTTTAATTTCAATAGCCTCACGAAGCATTCTTGGAATGTATCTGTTTTCTTTTGCAAGGACTTGAGGATTATCAAAACGCATATAGTGGTTGGGTTTGTCTAGGGCATGTTCACAGACTGCAGACTTCGTTGAGCGCCTATGCTTCATGTCAGCAATATGTTCTTTTATACGGGTACCGATGCTTCTCTTTGTTTGCCCAATGTATGATAAACCACACTCACAGTCAATTTTATAAACTCCAGCATCTTGTAACGGGATATTAGATTTGACAGGTCTTAAAAGTTGGTTTATTTTGAGGTCTTGATTGAAGCACGCTTAAGTGTATTACCAATTTTGTCTGTAACTCCCTTTACATATGGTAAGATGGCAGGAAAGCGATCAACTGTGTGAGGCTTTGGGCGGCTTCTGTGATGTGTTTTTGGGACCAACCAACTTTTAAGACCTGTCAAATCTAATATCCCGTTTACAAGATGCTGGAGTTTATAAAATTGACTGTGAGTGTGGTTTATCATACATTGGGCAAACAAAGAGAAGCATCGGTACCCGTATAAAAGAACATATTGCTGACATGAAGCATAGGCGCTCAACGAAGTCTGCAGTCTGTGAACATGCCCTAGACAAACCCAACCACTATATGCGTTTTGATAATCCTCAAGTCCTTGCAAAAGAAAACAGATACATTCCAAGAATGCTTCGTGAGGCTATTGAAATTAAAAAACATCCTAATTTCAATAGAGAGGATGTTTGGCAGTTACCACCAGCTTGGGATCCAGTCATCAATTTAATCAAATCTCAAGCTAAGCAGAAGACTGCAAGACCTTCAGACACCGTGAGCCAATACTGCGTACATCCGGAACGTTATCAATAAATATTTTAGGCGGTAGATTTTGCAGTTCTTATAAATTCCTAGACAAATGTCAACTTAGTCTACCTGCGACCACGAACACTGTAAAGTGCTCGAAACGTTAGGTGTATAAATAATGTAATAAACGCGATAAAAACCGTATTAAAATAATTTTATTTAAATGTGTAACAATCGCGAAAACATAAGAAAACATTAAAAATGAAAATATTTGACTAAAACTTACGTCGTAAGTAGAGGGAGGTCATATGACTCGACTCCACAGAACACAGAAAGACATCTCGACTCCCTAAAATCCGTTAAACGCGAATCAAACTAATTAAATGCATTGGCCTGTTGCTTAAACATTTAGCTTATCTTGTTTGGGTGATTCAATTTTTTTTACAAAACAACATGATAAGAACTAATACTAGAGTCTGTATTTTTTTATTCATTACATTTTCAGACACCTGTTCATTGTTACTATCATCGGGGTGAGTGAGTACCTATCACTCGCCCCGATGATAGTCTTCGTAAAAGACATAAACCGGCCAAGTGCGTGTCGGGCCACGCGCAGTGCAGGGTTCCGTAGTTGCGAATGACAACTTTGAGTTCACACTGTTCAGACTCGCACCTCATAGTTTAACGATCAAAAACATCTAACAATAAAAATTATATGAAATTTTACATTTTCGAGTACATTTTATAAGTTGTTTGTCTATAACTTTTTAGTTCGTACTAAATACTCAGCTCTGATAGTTTTCCTTTCAACTTCAGTATATATACTACTGCTGTAATTTTTTTACGCATCCATATATAACCGTTTAGCAGAGAGGGACACACACACACACACACACACACACACACACTTACCTCTAACAAAAATTTGCACTTTAAAACCAAATATTTCGTGAAACGGATCCTAAAATCGAAAAGTAGTGTTTCCAACCTCACAATATTTTTTAAATACCTATTTAACGATACCCCACACGATGGATAAGTAGAGAAAAAAATTACTCTCCCACTTTACATGTATGGGAGCTATCCTAAAAAAATTATTTTCAAGATTTTCTTTTACCACTTTTTTGACATGATTAATATACATACCCATACCAAAAGGCTCTTTGATTGTTTTTCGTGTGAGTATATGGCCAATACTAATGTCAGATTTTTTGAAACTGTTTAAAGGCATCAGATATAGCTTAACGACTGTCATTAATTTTGACAGTCAGGACTAACGGCTTAACATGCCTTCCGAGGCACAGAAGAGCTCGGGAATTTTATGTACCACTAGTGGTCACCCATCTTAGTGGAGACCATACCCGGGGTTTTGTTTTGTTCGTGTGTGTAAGTGGCCAACACTGGTGTCAGATTTTTCAAGCTGCCTATACGCATCTGACAAAGCTTAACGACTGCCATCAACGATGACCCGAGGTTGCTTTACATGCTTAATCACTAATATCGCGGTCGCTAATTGGGCCATTAAATTCTTTTAATATTATTATATTAAATTACAGGTCAGATAACACAATGACTGATAACAACAATCATTGACAACAAACAACAAGATAACCAACCGTAAACACACGCGATCACAACACACAAAACACAAGTCTTGAACGACATCTTGCTGAAGCGTTCTCCACGAGTAACCAATGTAGACAGAGTGCTCCCTTATATGCGCTCGTAACAGGATAATTATCAAGAAAATATATATTTGTAGGAAACTCGCGTGAGTCTGTTTGTCTTCATGTTTGTTTACAGTCGTGAAATAAAGTTAGCTTAAACGATCATTATAGATTATATCCATCCATCCATCCATCAGGTCTTTTTTTACTCTGGTCTCCACTGCAGGAGCACAACCTTCTCTGTACTACCACAGCAACATATTAGCCAGGGCAGTCAGAGGATTTGGCCTACACTCTCCACGCTGGCCAGAAGTGTGGGAGAGATCTCTTTGGTGTTCATAAGCTTTGTTTAGCTTGTGTTACCTAAGTCGCCTTGTACGACATCCACGGGAAGACTTGGAGTGGTCCTATTTAATTCTACTCTGCCGGGAACCACACGGCAGACTATGTCGAAAAACATGCGCACGAAGTCGCGGAAAGCAGCCAGTAAACACCTAGGTATTGTATTTTATAAGAAGATGTAGTCACGGTCATGTAGGTATATTGTATTGCATTCTTCAATCACGTTGCTCTTCCCTTTGACTATATACTCTCTAGACACCGTCTTGCCTTTATTTCAATAATTAAAAAACTGGCTAATTTTTTAATGCTTGTGTGCGTGATAGCTTTGTGCTACTTTTTATTATTGTGTAATTGCTTAGCATTTATAATTGTGTAGTTTTTGTTATATTTAATTTTTACTGACATAAACATATCTCAATTTAATAATTTTGACTGTACAACTGTTATGTACCTATTCTGTGTCCATATGTAAAGTTATTTTCTTAATTTCACGTTGAACATTTGCATGCCACCTGTTGGCGCAACACGCTTTTCCAATAGTATTTTGACAAACCCGTTGTCTCAAAATGTCTATTTAATTTAATTTTTTAACATGTTTGCCTGCAAATAAATGTAGGTATTTCATTAGATAGCACACGCGTCCTGCCAATTATTGCCATCATAATCCGTCAAATTGGTAGCTGTGTGTGTGCACGATAGACTATGGATTGGGCACAATTTTTTTCTACGCTTTTAAGCTTATAGAGTCTATAAGACGCGTTGTAGAAAAAGCCGCGAACTATAACTAGTGTCACGGCTTTGTTTACTAACAGTGGGAGGAATGAGGAAAACTGTATTACTAGGCGGGAAGGCCCGCTATCGGGCAGACCGACCGTGTGACGAGTCAAGAACATAACATTATGGTCGTTTTATTTCGTTGCGTCATAGATTAGGAGTACCGACCGTGGTCGCGGTCACTTGAATCTATTACAGACCATCGATTATACTATGTACTCTTCATAGCTGAGAACCGCTCTTGGTTCTCAGCCATGGAGAGTACTACACCGAAAAAACACATACATACATATATTTTATTTTACGTCTTTTTCCCTTACGGGGCAGACAGAGCCTTGCTCTTAAAAACCAAAAAGCCACGTTTAACATGTTGGTGATAGGTGGGCTTGTAGGTGAGATAGGAATCAAACTAGTGATGGGTTGCTAGACGCATCACCTATTCACATGACTCCTGATGCCCATTCCCACGATAGGCTTTTGCGATCTGCGCGGGAAGAGAAGCAGCTGGTCCATTCTACTTTTTTATTTTCTCCCTGATCAGCGTGGAAGAGAAAAGAAAACTATTATTATACTCGTAGATAGTTAAATTAGATAAAAATGTCAAAAATGTCAGCCTCTTTTCCATGGGGCTGGAATCCTTTAGGTTTTAGAAACCAAGGACCTCCACTTGCTACGATCCTTACAAACCTTTCTCGTGTCATCTATATCCATCCAAGCTCGCCGGTTTCGGGTACTCCTGACTTGCCCCTTGGCAAGAATGTCCGCAATCTAGTCACGGTAAGTGCGTCAAGGTCGGCCCTGACCTACACACACGTCCAGTTACATTTGCTTCCAAAATCATAAAGGAACCTACTATACTTAATCATCACTCATGAAGATACTTACATACATTCATATTATTCATATCACGTCTTTGTCCCTTGGGAGGTAGACAGACCCCAAGGTCATAAAACCCAAAGGGCACATTTAGCGTGTTAAGCGGAATCAAAATAGTGATGTGTTGCTAGCCGCATCGCGTGATTCCTTAGATTTTCGCTTATCAAGGGATCGGCTTTTACGGTCGCAGAAAGAAGCAGCTGGTATATTTTATGTGCCATGTGGTTCATGGCAGATTAGAATAGGATCATCCCAAATCTTCCCGTGGATGTCGTAGAAGGCAACTTAGGAAACATGAGCTAAACAAAGCTTATTAACATTAAAGTATCCTCTCCAACCTGTCTGGCCAGCGTGGAGAGTATAGGCCGAATCCTCTGACTGCTCAAGCTAATATATAGCTCTGGTAGTACAGAGATGGTCGTGCTCCTGCAGTGGAGACTCTCAATAAGACCTGATGATGATGATGATATTCTGTTTTTCCTTTTTTACCCAACCAGCATGGAAGAAAGATTTATTTATTTATTTATTACTTTTATTATTGTACAGCATTACAGTTTGCACTAATGCGCTGGACAACTTAGAAAAAACGACAGCAAATTCATACCTCCCTTTCACGAAACAATAAAAATTCATTCTTCAATGAAGATGGCAGCATAAGTATATGTCATAGTGCGGCGACAATGACTCACTGATGATATTGGTGAATCTGACTGTCCAAGTTCACTCATCGATGTGGTCCAAAATCGTATCAGTGATGATGACAACGCGTGTGCGTGGAACCTACATATTTTTGATGCAAATCGTAACGAAGAGAAGATACCGACTTAGTGTGGCAGTAGTGTGACCGGTAATCGCATTGGTGTGTCACCTCATTGTTTTGCTTACATCTCATTTTAATTACTAAAGTTTCAACAGGGATAGTTGTACTAAAGATAATGATCATTTTTTTGCTTAGAATTTAAAGCGAAATACTACGATATGTCTATGAGAATGTGCGTGTGTCTCGTTGTTATTTGTGTTAGCTAGTTTGCGTAACTGGAATCAGAATTGAAGCGGCAAATGTAGGAACGTTACATTTCTAGAGAATTCGTAGGCGGAATATGAAAAAATAATGATGAGCTCAATTGATTGAGGATAACTGCTAAGATTTGATCACAACTAACATGACATACATTGCAACTTACGTTGATCCACGAGTTTTGACGGGACTGAGTTGCCGCAGGTCAGTTGATGTCTTTTCTATGGTAAATTCAAAACACAATCTTATCGTTTATTAGTAACTAGCTGTTACTCGTGGCTTCGTCCGCGTGATATATTACCTATGTCCTTTTGAGTACCCTAACCTATGTTTATGCAAGATTTCATAATGATCGGTCCAGTAGATCGGCGTGAAAACGTTACAAACAAACAAACAAACTCACTTTCGCATTTATAATATTAGTTGGGAAGTCTTATTAACTATGGTACAGTACTTAAATACTGAACCCTTCGGCAGCTTTCCGGCTATCACAGACAGGTATAATTTCATCCATAAATAATCAAAGACTCTGAGTGTGTGAGTTTTATCAGGGAAGAAAATTTAAAACTACTGGCTTTAAAACTTTCTCTTTCATTTTTATATGTGTCATTTTTGACCGGGAATACAGTGGTTTGCCAGTGTCTTCTCTATTTCACACACTATATAGTGAATGTGCTGGTTGTATAACGATGTTTTCGCGCATCGGAAGTTGACGCAATGCTTTGTCAAAGCTGTCAAACTTTGTCAAAGTTAGGATGGGTAAATCATATTATTACACCATGAATATTTTTGAACTAACGTGCTGTTGAAGTAGCGGGCTCCCATGGATGCAACCTGGAATACGTTTTGATGAATATTGATTCACCAAAGCAATATATTAATATACATTTGGAAAACGGAATCAAAATAGTGAAGAGTTGCTAACCGCATTGCCAACTGATATGATACCATAGCTTTTCGCCCATTTCCTCGACTGGCATCTACAGTCGAAGCTAGAAGAGAAGCCGGACCGTTTTTCCATGCTGATCTAGTAGGAAAATCTACATAATATGTACCAGCATATTATGTAGATTTTTCTACCAAATCAATATGGAAGATCGATTTACAAACATCCCTAAAAATACAAACCACGAATTCTCTATAAATCTGATCAGCATATTTACTCCTAACGCTACAAGGTTGTCAAACTCAAATTAGCAACTCTATGTGATGTCCTCTCTCCTCCAAGCATCCCGTTCTTTCACCGCGGTCCCGCTACGGCAGTCCGCACCGCTCTTCCAAGCCAACGTCACGTTAAAACACAATTTAAAAAGTTAACTAGGCCCGCCAAAAAAAAGAAAAAAAGACAATACAACTGGCCGATGAGCAGAAAAGCGCCGTTCGAAAGTTGAACTATTAAAAAAATATTGTTTTACTTTTTATTTATTTTTTTATAAATGATAAGGTGATTGTGCTACTTTCTGACATTGTGTGTGCTGAAGACGGAAAAATGGCGCGGTATACGATTTTATGTTTGGTAAGTAATTTTTTTTTCATAAGTAAAAAATATGATACGCTCTCTTATCTACTTAGGTCACAGATCTATTTGGGTACTAAGTTTCTACTGTATCAGTGATAATGATACACAAAGTTACTATGCTTAGGTCCTACCTACTCTCAGGGCAAAACTCTGATAACTGTGTCATTAAAGCTTAGTCCTCCAAAAATATAAAAAGTTGTCAACAAGACAAAATAGTTTATTGGGATGCTATGTGGATCCTATGTCATGAAAGACTGAAGAATTATTTCTTAAAATAGTCTCTGTACCCTTATTTGCTACTTCGATTGACTTAGTTCTGACTGTGCAAATAAATATATCGGCCCTCGACTTTTTTCTATGGAAACATTGCTGTGGGAGCTCGAAGTTTTTTTTTACTTTCCCAATTGCTCGGGCGGCTGAACACTTTTGTATGAAAAAGACGATAAATTTTTGAGTTCGCAGTTTTGATCCCATAGAAAAAGTTGTTCATATTGATGGGCTGAATCACCCCTTTAAAGGTATGTCGTGGGTCAATTTAGACGCTGATTATTTATAGGTCTTACATACTTTATAAGTCTCTGTCTATTCCGTACTGCAAGTAATACAATATTAACAAAAACCCTGTTGGACCCGTAAAGGTCATATAGGGTAACTTGTGTAGGTACGTTCTATTTATCGGAAAATAATTCCGGTATTACGATAAAGAAAATTCGCTGCTCCATACATTTTTATGCCTTAGGTAAGTACATAATTGTAATTTATGGAGCAGTGGTTGAATTCCCGCCCTGTTGTAATTTAGATCAAAAATGATATTTCAGTTTACTTACTTTTAAAAAGATATTATCATTCCACAAACCAAGAGGCATGCAAGTCGAAGTCTAAACAAAATCAGTTAGTTCCAGGGGACGAAAAGAAATGTTTCTTGAATTGTCATAGTTGGTCACCCTTTTGTATACAACTTTGTGTTTTTTCAACTTTTTCAATATTAGTTCGTTTAGATCTTATTCTATAAACGAAATTTGAACCACTTTATCCCATCTAATGTGGCCAGAGAATTGAATAATGAACATGTATTTTTGCGGGGACTAGCCTAATAAATTTTATTTCATTTTGAATCATTGTCTCATTGTCTTGGGGTTTTAATGGGCTGACTGAGTCTAAGCATTCTCGAGTAAACCGAGAATGAAAGATCTTTAGGATGTTGGAATCCAACAGCCACTACCTGGTGAGTTCTTTGGTTTTTCTTTGGCCAGAAATCATTTGGTCAATGTTGCATGTGTCCAGCTCAAACCTACTTGAGCTGGGCGGCCTTTAAACTACTAAAGTAACGGCCTTACTACAAACATATATAACGAGCAATTTTCCGCGACTTCGTCCGCGTGAATTATAGCCTTTGTCACCCGCAGATAAAGTAGCTATAGATAGTTGAAAGAATTCTGAAAATCAGTAGAGTAGTTTCGGAGTCTATTCACTGCAAGCAAACCAAATTTTTCCTGTTTATAATATTAGTATGAAGTATGATGAGTCTTCAAAGATACAGTGTTCATGAAAGACGAATAGACTTAGGAACCGAGACGATTTTTTTTAAATCTATGTAGGAACCTTTCATTGGCCTAACTAGACTGAAATGTTATTCAAATTAGGATCACCTGTTTCTCTTTTTGAACGTCATCTTTTTTATTATTATGATTGATATATAGCCTTCGGGCTGGTTCGTTATGATTGATAGCTGGCTGGTTATAAAACCGAAACTGCTTTCAAAGACAGACGTATTGTTGTGTGGTAGAAAGCATTGACAGTCGAAAACGATCCCATTTCTGTGGCCAGCGGGCCGGTTGACTGGCTGTTTTCTAAAAGACCATTTACGTTGTATTGTACATAGTCACATGATTATGTATGATCGTCCAAACTGAAATTTCTTACATGTTGGTGCGGGACAAAAGACACATGTACACATGTATCATGCCTTTAGGTTTTGGGTCCCGATGTTTTGTATACCTCGTAAAAGATAAAGACGGAATAAGCCTGAATGTATAAATCGTCCGTGTCCATAAATTATTTTTTAGTTATTTAGCTTAACCTAGCAAGCAGAATCGATGTTCTATTTGGCAGAGGTATTTATATACCTCTTATGAATGAACACCATGTTACGGTAAAGGAAAACTTGGTCGTCGGACGAACTATTGCGGCATGCGGCAGGCGCAGGCGCAAAGAAAACATAGAAGAAAGCCGCTCTTCTTTCTCGATTATTTTGGAATCCTTGGGGGTTGTCTTAAAATTATCCATCACACAATCTACGCCTTTACTACGAAGAATTTACATTCTTCTTCTTCAAACGAGCATTTCCCCGTTTATAGCTTTTCTTCTTCCCTTTTTATATTTTTGAACAAATATACTGTAGATAGATAGATAGATAAAACGTTTATTTGATATGCCACAAACACACAGAATAGTAGAAAAAAAAAACAATCTTATATCTGAACTGTATCAAATCATGCGATCTGTGTGCTGCAGCAATGCAAAAAGGCCACAACTCAGCGATTCTTTTGCACCGAGGTTCAAAACACTGATTTTCAGTTAGCGCCGTCAAAGTAGGTGCGCGCGCTAAGAGAAAATAAGCAAATTATATAACAATACGTGTACATAGTTACAAAATAATAAAACAATACAAAAAATAAAGAAAGAAAACATACTGCACATCGAAGTATGGTGGTGGGAGTGGCAAGTGCCGCGCATTTTGTCTGAAATAACAGCGTAACCAGTTGCGGCCCGAACGATCATATCAAACACTTGCCACTGCCACCATTCTTTAAAGTTAACCTTTAATCGCCAATTCGCCATAATCTGCAAAACAATGGTGTCACTATTACCATAGGCGCTACACGTTTACCAAAACCGGTTGATGCATTATTAATAAACAAACAAATGATTCACATTCTTATAAACACCTTAATCGCTAAATCGCCGTAATCGGTCGAAGACAATGGTGTCAGCATTAGCATACGCGCTAGGCGTTTACCTAAATCGGCTCATGCAATATTCATGCCGGTAACGGATCGAGCCGGAACGGTAACGCGCATAGCCCGCATTCCGACCGCCGCGTGTGTCGAGGACCTAATATTTTCATTTGCGATAGATTTTAAAAAAATTATAACATTTGCACTATTAATATAAACGTGGAATTTCCCGCGACATCGTCCGCGAAAATTATAGCCTATGTCCCCCGCAGAAAAATTTGCTTTCTATAGTTGAAATTATTTTTAATTTATTTTTCAGTAGTTTCGGAGCCCATTCAATGAAAACACACACACACACACACACACACACACACACACATACACACACACACACACACACACACACATACATACACACACACACACACACACACACACACACACACACACACACACACATACACAATTAAATCTATCCTCTTTATAATATTAGTATGCAATAACGGAACGAACCGGAAAAGGCACATTCCAACTACTTTATGAAGTACTATTTATGTTTTTGAAACTAACGTGAGATAAATACATTATATTTAAAAACGGGTCGCTCACGTGACCCGTTTTTAAATATAATGTACTATTTATGGTTTAAAGTGAAAACTTGAAGCTTTAGTTAGCGTATAGATACGCATAGAGTAGCACTTTTAGACAAAAACGCTTTCAAATATACACTTTAAAGTGTAAACAGTATATCATAAAATACTTTAAAGGGTTACCTAGGGCTTTAATCCATCCATCCATCCATCAGGTCTTTTTTAGTCTCCACTGCAGGAGCACGACCCTCTCTGTACTACCACAGTAATATATTAGCCAGAGTAGTCAGAGGATTTGGCCTACACTCTCCACGCTGGCCAGACGTGTTGGAGAGGTCTTTTTGATGTTTGTAAGCTTTGTTTAGCTTGTGTTTCCTAAGTCGCCTTTTACGACATCCACGGGAAGACTTGGAGTGGTCCTATTCTACTCTGCCGGGAACCACACGGCAACTTTAGGGCTTTAATGCGACAACATTTTAAATATAACCTCTTGGTTATCTTTCGAATGATTTTATTTCAAACGGGCAGATCCCCCTTAAGGGGACATTTTACCATACAAATAAAAGTCTTGATGAAGTCTTCCGTACAAAATTAGTACTTCAGTTTCATCGACAGTCATTGACCTGGTGGGCTGAAGGAACCTAGTGAAATGGATTAAATAGGTTATGTACAAAAATCGATTGATTTCATTAATGTCTAGCCTTTGCCTTACTTTCCTTACTTAGGCAGATGCAGAACAGCATATTCAATAAACTGTAAACTATAAACCAGTGCGATAATAATCTTAATAACTTTCATGAAAGTGAGCATTTTATTGATATCGATTGAGAGAAATCGCGGATAAGACGATTAAAACTACGGGTATAAATATATTGAGAGAGGCTTATGGAGAATTTTATTTTTTTATTAACCTTAATTGTCCCACAGCTGGGCAAAGGTCTGAATTTATGTGAACAAAAAAGTTTTTGGTACACACACATACATAGGAAATTCAGAAGATACCCTGAAAGTTGAAGGAAAAAAGGGATATTTTATTACATATGAAAATCAATTAAAAGATGAAAAACAGTTCTGCTTTAGCTTTTCTCCCAAGTCTGGTTCTGTCTGTTAAACTCACCGTAGTACATATATATCTCCATGGTTAAAGTGTAATGTTAGGGACGTATCTACGAGTCCAGGGCTCCGTGGATGTAAGAGATTGAGGTTAATTCATGAACTAATTTTGCTATTCCTACCTTTCTCCGACCGAAAAATGGCGATTTTAAAAAGAAATTGCTTAATTTGCCCTTTTACTATCTGTTAGTCTCTTTTCTTATCTTATACACGTCGCAAAGATCAGTTTTTACTTTGCTCCAATGGAGACCGAGGCCCAAAACGTGTAGCCGATCTAACGCCTTTTGTCTTGGCGGATCTGCACCGGTATAGTTTGTTCATGGGGCAGTTTCCAGGAGTTTTCGTTGAGATTACAGTATCCAGTCAAAACATACCCATTACCATCATCAGGTCTTTTTAAGTCTCCACTGCAGGAGCGTTTTCTTTCTCTTTCTGTGCTACCCTACCATATACTCTATAATCCAATTGTTCGCATGTGTCGTTATTATAATGAACTGTATATGGATAAAAAAACAATTGACATTTTTGCAATAAACAAAACCAATACTTTTAAAAATCAAATTAAACGTATCCTCCACTGATCTTTAATATTTATTTTCTTTAACTCTTTCATTTATATATTTTTGCTTTGATTTGTAGTAAGTATTTAATTTAAGAATTGTAAAAATACAAAAAATTGTGTGGAACTATGTTTTCAAATGTATGTCATGTTGTGTCTACACGTTTTAGGGTCACAATCTGGCTCAGAACCTATGTATGTACCTGTATTGTGTGTGTTTTTTTATGATTGTAACCTGTTGTGTATACCTAAATAAATAAAATAAAATAAATATATTAGCCAGAACAGTCAGACAATTGTATGTGCAAAAAACGGAATAAATAAAAAAAGCAACTGTCTAAAATCGATTAGGTGTTGGCGCCATATACTTTCATTGTTAACCGGACAATCTCAATGTTCTGTTATTATTCCTGATCTCTGACTCCTGCGGCCATAAACATGTGTGGGCCACTCGCAAGCGGGTCACCGTGCCTGTGTCGGTCCGTTACACTTTCTCGGCCTTTGTTTTGGTCCTACGGCTGTTTAAGGTAGGACGCTTTGTGCCTACAATTCGAGAACGAAAAGTGGTTTCGTCCGATTACCGAGTTGTAACGGTTTTGCTAATTACTGTCTTAGCTAATTATAGAATGATTTATTCATACTTAAAATAAGATGTTAAATGGAGATAGGATGGAATATTCTTTACTACGAAGGTACGAACTTTTTATTTATAAATGAAATAGGTATATTTATTCACATGAAACATGGTACAAAGAGGTGTTAAAGATAGGTAATGTAAATTAACATGTTTCGAAACATGACGATGACGATCGTCAGAGATACCATATCTCTGACGAATGTAAATATTATTTCTGCTGACGTTTCTATGACCGCGATGGATGTAACTCCATAGAAACGTCAGCGGAAATAAAAAATAAAAGGTTTGTGTCAAGTCAAGAATAGATCCCAAAAATTGCATTTTAGTCGGTATTGGTTATTATGCTGCATATTTTCTTAGCGAGTTAAATGGTTTTGAAAGCCGTAAATATTCATTAGAAATCTTTACCACTCACTGTAATTAAAATGCATTAATAACCAAAGGAACCTGTTACCAATGGTGGCCATTACCCCAGTAGTCGGTCAGTGATCTTTCTCGAAGCTCTTTCTTCAAGCGGTCCAGGGTCTTTTTTGAAGAGGTGTTTTGACCACTTCAGACCAACATCATGTATGAGTTTTGTATGGATGATGATGAAAAATTGTTGATATTATCTTTTCACCTGTTGTTGTGGCTTAAAAATAATGAATGGTTGTCTTTAGAAGTGCAACCTTCAAGGATCTAAGGGTTCAGCCCTCGCCCGGTCCGACTTGTAAGTTTGTAGTACAATCTAATTCAATTTAATTTAATTTTAATTTAATTTAATTTATTTAATATAGGCACGCTTACAGCAGTTACATACATAAACAGTTTTGACATAATTATTAGATAAGTACACAATGTACTGTGCGTATGTACATGCCAATTAGTAGCGTACACAACATTCGCTATGTTTATAAATTCGCTACCGTAATTATAATTCATGTACGATTTGTTTTGTCGACCATCATAGAATTCCAGAGGTAACCATGCACTACAGTTTTTGTTATTCACAAGTTTGACGAGCTTGATGACCCAGTAGGCATTAAAATTGTGTATGTTTATTTATTTATTAAATTACATAGAGATGTATTGCGATGTTTTTGAGTAGCCCTCGGATGACAGGTGTCGATGCCTATCAATCTAGGATTTACTGTTCCAATGCGGGTTTTGCTTGCTCGAACTTTTTATTTAGAATACAAAAACCGCATTGTAACAGCAAATCCTAGATTGATAGACATCGACACCTGTCATCCGAATTAGTAGGGCTGGGCGCTTCCTACTATGAATGGTGAACACGAGTGCTGCAATTATCTCCAACTCTGGAGAAGCTAGAAAGTCACGGTAGTGTCGGTCAGGTGTCGTCACAGGCTCTATATTTATATTTATACGCTATATAAGTACTATTATCTTAACTATTTGTTCTACAAAACTGTTTTAAAATTTGTCTGTAGAATTGACATGTAGTCCGATTCCCTCAGGTAGCTTTATAAAATCTATAACCAAAATTGACCAATTATACATATTGTTTTGAAACAACTCAAAATGATTGTTCAATAAATCATCATGCTAAGAAATATATATTCAAGTATCAGCTATTATCAATTAACATACTCGATACGAAGTTAGCCCAATAGTAGGTCAGTGATGTGAACCTGTCCGGGCGGGGTGAGTGACCTACAGGGCGCGCGGCAACAACTGGGTGAAGGTCGCTAACGGGACCTCTGTGACGTCACAGCGGGGAATTGAAACTGACACATTTGTACTGAATATAGGTATCTACATGCACCAAGTTTTTCGTAAAGGTGAAGAGTTTGGGGTCAGCATACGCAATATCACAGAACACAGAAAGATATATTCTGTAATCTGTTATTAAAA
Source organism: Rhodophaea formosa (assembly GCA_963082605.1). NCBI lineage: Eukaryota > Metazoa > Arthropoda > Insecta > Lepidoptera > Pyralidae > Rhodophaea > Rhodophaea formosa. The sequence goes on from OY720226.1 coordinate 324,123, forward strand.
CGCTTTATTTTGATAGATATGTAGATAGACAAAAAGTTTATTTGTTGCCATGAATACACACGTACAAAATTATAACGGCATACATACATATATGAAATATGTGTATGTTGCAACTGCAGGAATAGAAACAGGTGTTAGTTATTACGACGGTTATTACCCAGAGACAAAGACAATATAATAATAACGTAATAGACTGCCCACCTCATACAAAAATATTGTACCAAATTAAGGTTGTGAAAAGCAGGCGAATGTATGGCGCAAGAGAGTTGCTTGCTACTCGATACTAGATGGCGGTAATCTGCGTTAGCCTTTTACTTACTAAGTATACGGTGTCATTTTAAAATATTATGCCTAAAATATAGTTTTGATTATTAATAAGATATATTTTGTGAATCATGTTTTTATATTCTCATATTACGGTAGATACAATGTTGTGTAGTTTCGAGTGGCGCCATCTATGCGAGTCTCTGAGAACAAATCGTACGATTAAGGCGTTGAGACCACATGCCCAGAGACAAAGACAATATAATACTAACGTACGAGTAAATAGGTACACTGATTTTCCTACTTAGTTGGCATGTAACTATAAATGTTATTTAATACTATTGTGCGTAATGATTGCTATTTTGACGTAAAGCATCTAGTTTGAAATCTATTTGGAGTGTTGAATCTAACGTTAAAATCAATTATGAATGAGTCAACAAAGCTTTTTGTTTAGGTAGCGATGATTATTTTCTTACATATATGGGATTCAACATACATACATACTATCACGTCTTTTCCCCTTACGGGGTAGACAGAGCCTAGGTCTGTAATTGTATAATGATATTCAAATTTCTTCCTAAGCAGTGGAGACTGAATTAAACGAGCATGAACTTATTTTATAGGTAAAAAATAGAGTGTTTATTATCAAACAACTTCTAGAAAACCTAAAAACCGCTCATTGCGTCATTAAAGACCATTTATTGGTAACAAAATACTGACCATTTCGATCGGCACCAAAAATAGACACGCAGCCTTATTGGGACCAGCCGCCCCAGTGAGAACAAGTTCCGGTACCGTTGCAGATGGCAATCATAAGTTCAACTAGAAATTATTCCATGGAATCGTTTCAGACTGTGAGTGATCTGTGGTTTTCTGTGCATGGCCGATTATTATCTTGTCTCTGATGAAGGCCTAATTTTCACCATTGAGTGTCAGTTTGAACTTCCTTCAGTCCAGCAGGCCTGTTTGCTAACTTTTCACAAAGACGGTGTGCAATGTTTTGATGGTCTGTAAACAGATCTGAAACTATGAGTTAATGTTTGCGTCGTATAGCTAGAACTGTGTTTAGAAAAACTTGTTTAATTATATAATAGTACAGCCAAACGGTTTGAGATTGCTAAAAGGCGTCTAAAACAGCTTGTTCACGTGCTTTTAAGCACATCCAGTTGTCTTTGTCCATATTCAAATATTCTCTATACCTATCCAAAATGTATAATTTTGGTGCAAGAAAATATTTTATTTAAGCTTTGTGGTTTTCCGAGTTAGTAGAATAAGACCAATCTAACTCTTTCCGTGAATGTCGTAGAAGGTGACTGGAAACACAAGCTAAGCAAAGCTTATAAACATTAAAGTGACCAAAGCTTATAAACATATACACATTTTGGCATACATTTTAAATAAATAATTTGAAGAAAACAGATATATTATTGAAAAATTTAAGCTTACATTAAGCTGTGAACATTAAGCTTTGCTTTACGTTTTTGTCGAAAACGGCCCACTTTTAGCGAAAATGTAAGGAAAAAGCTTTATGTTCAAACTTTAAACTGTTAAAAAGTTGTTCATAAAATAGTTTTAAAGGTTTTCTGGCACCTCCGAGCTTATAATTTTCAATGATTTCGCCGTTTCTTTCAAATCATTTATTTAAAATGAAGGCAGCACTGGACCCCGTTTAGCGTCTTATAAGGCATCTATAAACCTATAAAACCAAATATCTCAGTACCAATAGTTAACATGTTGGAGAAGTGCCCGGTTATGGTCCCAGCGGTCCTTGCCCATGTCTAAAGGCAACCAGGATCCATTTATACCTACCGAAAAACAAATATCTCAGTACCAATAGTTAACATGTTGGGGTGAAGTGCCCGGTAATGGTCCCAGCGGTCCTTCACGCGTGGTTGTCGTCTGCGCTCTGTTTGTTCCATAACGGTCCGCCTCTTCATACATCCGTAGTAATTGATACATACTCTTAGACATCTTACACCTTATGCAGGTCTTTTTAAGGGGTATAATAACGTTGTTAGACGCAACCGTCTCGTTTGTAGTAAACAGATTCACAGTTTTTTTTTTATGAAAATGTAGTGGTTATTGGTAATAACAGTAATGATATTCAGAACTACTCCTGTCAATGATATTTGATTACTACTGTTATTATTTCCTACTAGCGGTTTCCTGCGACTTCCGCGTGGGTTTCGTTTATGTCACAAATTCTTTTTCTCGAATTAAAATGTAGTATTTGTCCTTTCCTCTAACTATCTGTCTTAAATTTAATTAAAATCGGTTCAGTAGTTTTGGCGTGAAAGCGACATAGATACATAGACAGAGTACATGTCACCGTTATTATAGATAGTAGCTGTTACTCACGGCTTCGCCCGCGTGATGCCTATGTTCCTTTCAGTATGAAAATTTTATGATAATCGGTTTAGTAGATAGGGCATGAAAGCGATACAAACAAACAAACTCACTTTCGCATTTATAATATTAGTTTGGAAGTTATGATTTCTTCAGTATGCTCCGGGTTCGATTCCTCAATAGGTTAAAAGGATTTAGTTAACTTAACCATATAGCAATAGACCCTTATGGGACCACTCGTTTGTCTGTCTGTATGTCTGTTGACTCTTTTCTCAGAATCGCGTAGATGTTTCATGTCGAAATTAATATGTAATAACATAGTCAACGGGAAGCACCTTATAAAGCGATTTACTAGATTGCGATTTTGATTAATATTAATCAAAGTCGCAATAGAAAAAAACCTATATAATATTTATTATATGATAGTTTCCGTTGACCTAGAATCATAAAATTTGGCATGACGCAGATAAGAGCAGACGATTTTTATATTCTTTTAATTTGTTTCATTATGTTCTAGCATCTTATTGTTTCTTAATTAATATATTGTACGCAATGGGTTGCAATATCAATATAAAATTTTTATACAGAAATATTGATTTCACTTCTATATTTCTGTATACTTTTGAATCGTGCCTTTTCTACATATTATTACTTAGAAAGTTCCCTCCTCTTACACAATTTAATAAAAGTGTTTTCTGTTTTCACATTGCGATGTTAACTTAGTCGGCTTTTCTCTCATGTCTGGTTAAGTTTTAATGTTAAGGGCGTATCTACGGGGCTTTTGGGCGAAAGCCCAGGGCTCCGTGCTTTTAAAGGCCCCCGACTAATTTTGCTGATTTTACTGTCCTCTATTGTGGTGGCATGGAGAAAGGGAAATGCAAATCAAATCATGTCCCACACATCAGGTAACTATCAGTTGATCAAAGTCAACAATATAGGGCGTAGGGGCAGCAATCGGCATCTAGTGCTTCAATATATTATAATGGGCAAAATGTAAGTCCCCTAAGAAGAACTTTTGATAGAGCTACGCTATCGGTGAAATCCACTTTTGCTTATTATGAATGGGTCGGCTCGACAGATGAAGTACCACACTCTCACAGAAATTTGACGTCTGAGTAGCAGCTTCTATGCTTTATTCGGTTAGTGAGTGAGCCGGAGGCACATCTCTATCATCATCTCGAAAAATAAAAGGCTGATGATATTTTTGTCACACCCCTTGTGTTGCAGTTGTCCATGGACAGCGGTGTTCACTTACCATCAGGCGACCCGCTTGCTCGTTTGCCGTCGTATGTCATAAAATTTTTTTTTTATGACATGCGACGTGAATGAAGTTATGCATCTTTATGCAGCAAGATTAGTTGATTAATTAGGCAGCCCCCACGTAGATCAACCCAGGGCCCTGAAGCTCTCGGTTCGTCCATGAGTAGCGTAGATTCATAACAGATGACTAACCTACAGTCGTTACAGGAGAAACTCTAGCTCTAAACAAATGACGGCCGGGCCGCTTCTTAGAAAATGGACTTTCGTGGCGCGCGGGGAATCCAGAATAATGAGGCTACATTCTATTTACCTATCATTTAAGTTTACTATTATATACCATTCTAGTTTTCACTCATTACATAATATATATCCCTTTCTTCATTTTCATTAAATGGTAATGAACACTCTCTACGTTTATCGTTAGAAATTGGAATAACTCTTTATCGTCAGAGAAGTTTCCGGTTGCATCCTCAGCGGTGATGGTCCATTATAAGCATTTCGACCATGCTAGTTTCGGATACAAGGAAAAACATAGAATATACCAGCAGCTTTTCTTCCCGCACAGAACGTAAAATTCGGTCAAGGGATTGGTCGAAAATCTAAGGAATCACATAAATAGGCAATTCGGCTAGCAACCCTAATAAAATCACTATTTTATTAGGGTTGCTAGTAGTATTTTTATACAAATGATCACCAAATCAAGAAATTCAAACCATGCTTTTGGGTCACCAGCGAAGACCACAAAAATCCACGAGTGGGCCGTCTCTACATAATTCTATAAAAGTGGATTGATTCGAATTACAGAAAATTGTTTGAATGCATGTAATTTTCCACACGAGCCGGTTTTCTCTATGTCCCTTAGCTTTACAATGTAAAATCCAACAGATTCAGTAACTTTACAGGCTTCTGGCCTGTGAAGCTACTGAATTTAGCGCCGAACTGTATTTTTGTATAAATGATCACCAATTCAAGAAATTCAAACCATGCTTTTGGGTCACCAGCGAAGACCACAAAAACCCACGCGTGGGCCGTCTCTACATAATTCTATAAAAGTGGATTGATTCGAATTACAGAAGATTATTTGATTGTATGTAATTTGCCACACGAGCCGGTGTTTGCGAGAGTTCGGGTTTGCGAGCTATCATCAAAATTGTCTGAACGCTGACAAATTACAGGTGTCGTCTTTGGGGTCAACGGTATTATAGTGTTTTGTTTGTGATTAGGTTTGTAGGAGGTTACTAGATCTGTCATTAATTTGGATTTTGTATTTTACTATTTAGGTAGTAATATAATAAAGAGAAGAGATTTGATTGTTAGTTTGCCGCCGTGTGGTTCTCGGCAGAGTAGAATAGGACCACTCCGTGGATGTCGTAAAAGGCGACTAAGGAAACACAAGCTAAACAAAGCTTATTAACATCAAAGAGACCTCTCCAACCCGTCTGGCCAGCGCGGAGAGTGTACGCCAAATCCTCTGACTACTCAGGCTAGTATATGCCTCTGGTTGTACAGAGAGGGTCGTGCTCCTGCAGTGAAGACTAGAAAGACCTGATGATGATGATGATGTTAGTTTGCATTGAAAAGGCTTTGAAACTACTGGACCGATTTTCAAAATTCTTTCTCCTTTAGATAGTCCATTTATCTGCGGATGACATAGGCTATAATTTTTGCGGACGAAGTCGCGGAAATTTGCTAGTTTCTTATAAATTTACTTTTACCACACAGGAAACATTCTATTTACTTACAACTTTTATTGTGCTTATCGCGTTGGTAGAGGCAAGTCAATGTAAGGCAGAAGATGGAATACAAAAATTGGCCTAGTGCGAGTCGGACTCGCGTACGTAGGGTCTCGTTCCATTTTCTATTGTATACAAAATAGACTATCGAGCAGAAAACAGCAAAAAATACGTTTGTAGTATTTGTTGCTTATAATTAAAATACGTGGCCATGCATGCTAGTCTTATTTAAGTTCCTTTATTGCTAGCAATTTTTGTAAAATAAAACAAAGCGAATGATTGAACAATTTTGAAGTCAGATTAAGACGTACTCGTAGAACCATTTAAGAGGTTCTTTCACTTGGAAATAACGTTGTCAAATTGCTTCATACGGTACCTCCGACAAATCTGTCTGTGTGTCGCCACGCGTAATGATAATGACGCTACCGCCGAGCGTGACACGGCTTACGCCACGCTCGCGGCGAGATGAGATGCTATCAACTCATTGTTTTTTTTAGTTTTTACTTGAGGTGTGTAGGAGTCCGTGGGCGGATAAAATCTTCATACAAAATACGAAAACACTTTTTCCCCTACCTAATAAAAACAAACACTTCAAGTCCGATCCATCAATAAATATATACGGGCAAATCACACAGATTGAGCTAGCCCCAAAGTAAGTTCTTAAGTAAGACTTGTGTTATGGGATACTAACTCAACGACACTATATTTTATAACAAATACATATAAAGATAAACATCCAAGACCCAGGACAATCTGAAAAAGATCATTTTCCATCTTGGCCTGACCGGGGATCGAACCCGGGACCTTCCGTGTCACAGGCCGGCGTGTTGACCGCTGCGCCACGGAGCTCGAGATCAATGAACGCAGCAAACAGTCGAATGTGACCAACGCAGTATTAGATACGAGAACCTGATTCCGCGATTCTTAAACACAGAGAGGCCCTCACCCTGCTAACCCTATCAACTCTCTAGAGAGAGCAATACGGTACTTAGTTGCCTAATGTTAAGATTATATAAAATTTGTTTCTAATGAGACTAATTTCTATCTAAAAACACTATAAAGAACACTTTTAATTTGATATCGATTCGTTAAGTGATCTTAAAGCTTCTTTAAAGTTGGGTGAATAGGACCATTTTTTAAAGTATGAAAATCTTTAATTACAATTATACAGTATTTTAGTCTGCAAAATTTATAGCAACTTTTATTATGAAACCATTACTATAAAAGAAATATTTCGTATAGCTACCAAACAAAGTTCTCACGCCACCCATACAAAATACAAGCTTGTGACGTCACACATATGTAGACATTTCAGCGGCGCGTTTTCACGTCTAAAAATTAACGTCTAAAAACCTGTGTCTTTAAAACTTTTATAACTGAAAGAGTTTTTTGTTTAGAAATGTATTTCTGTCACTATTGTGTTTATTTTTGGCAGGTCTTTACATAGCAACATGAAAAAAAATTTAGTCAACATGCCCATTATGAGTTATATGACTTGCACAATAAAGGTTAGAAAAGCTTGACGTCGTGTGAATAACACTTGATAGGGTAAGCCTATTATAGGGTTTTGAGATATGAGTTAGTGCTTAGTCGACTTAATTGTATCATATTAGTAAGCCTTTCGTTAGGGTAAGCAAATGATATGGTTATCAAATCATTAGGGTTTACGAAAACCAGTCGATCAAAAACCCGAATTAAAACCCCTTAAAAGGTACCCCAAGAGGTAAATAGAAACGAATAGAATAACTCCTTTGTCCTTCTATGAAGAACTTTTTCTGAGGAAAGCGTGGACATGTTATGTGGAAATTACATTCACATACGTATGACAGATCACATAGGTTTGTGTTCTCTTGAATCTGTGAAATATCAAACTACTATGTCAATGCAATCAACACATACCATTATCCCGTTTATCTTAGGGGTAAGCACTTCCCTTTGAGAATCATGAAATTTAATGTAGGCAAGGATAAATCCGAAAATTGTATATTTGTTAAAAGAACTAAAAAAAATATTTTTGTATGGAACCCTCAGTGCAAGAGGCGGACTCAGATTTATATCAGCAACAATCTTACAAAATTAGTTTAGCGCACAAATTATGTACTGTACCAAAGACAATATGCTATATAAAATTACATGTGTGTTGGCGAGTCGAAGCCGAAGTTCAAAGAACTTTTTAGTGATGAAGAGTTTTTCTGTAAACATAATGACAATAGTTATATAAAAGGCATAATTTTTGAGTTTGTCTAATATTCGACCCCCGGCCGCGTCATGGTGGAAAACGATCTTCTTCAGATTGGCCTGGGTTTCAGATGTTTATCTACATAAGTATCTATCTACTATTCCCGATTAAAATCAGGATGCATCTAAAATTAAATCGCTTTGTTCTATTAGCCGGTCTAAAGTGGCGTTCAGAGGCAAATGTTTTTGGTTGAATGAATGTGATTTACAAGAATGATCGCGGTTAGTCGCGAAGTGACAATAATTGTTACGTACGTTTGTTACGTTACGTTAGTTTATTTAGATTACTTTAAAAGGTTTTTTAACGTGAAAAGCAAGCGGTAGTTATCATGCCTACTTTATCCAGAAACTTATAAGAAACTTTTATTTTAAGTTGTTGTATTACTACACTTCAATTATGTTATTTACTGCTATCCACTATTTTATTCGTGGACAAAAAAATAAAAACATTTACATGTCTATTTTGGCAGAAATCATAGTTTTTAGGCATTGCCTTCTCCTATAAAATGACGTGTAGGTAATTACCGGACCCTACGTTGTGCGTGGCCGTTTTTGAGCTTACGTTAGGTAGTCTTAAAATTTAATTCACAACTTTCTCTAATTTTGTAGTCAAAACTGTATCATATGGCACCTATATGGTCTATATACGTTGTGCGTGTAGCGAGTTCAAATGCTTGTCGCACGAAGTCCCTCGAAGCTAGTTGCAGGCAACAAAAGACGCCTAGTTCCCAGCCGTTAAGCTCATAAGCATTAGCCAAATACGCGACACTGATGTGAACGGTGCCACCGTGAGTTGACAGGGCACTGCTTTTCTCGTGAGGAGCATGAATAGAGCTGTCGATCATTGAGGACAGAAAGCCTTACTTAAGAAAGGAAATCTTGCCCACGACTCTCCTCTATTACAAAAGGTTTGAAAAGGGCTACACGACGTCCGTTTTTATTTGACCTTGAAAAGGAGGTGAAGAGAAAGTAAGTAGAAATGTTTTCACTGATAATTCAGTTTCTAAGTAATCTTTCAATGAAACTCCATAGTCGATTTAGATAGATACCGACTTTTTACTTGACTTAATCATTACAAACCTTATCACTGCAATCTACCGATTAAAAAAAAAATACTCTTTCTACTTATGAAAATGCAAATAATGTGTAAGTACATTATATAACTCATAAGTCCATAATACTTATACACTGTTAAAAGTTATGGGATCTCCTGTTCCGCCTGGCTTCATAACAATGACTCTAATATTCAAAATCTCCACCAACCTTTCATCCGGGTGCGTTCCACGTTAGGTACATCCTCAGCTAAGGTGCTTTAGCGCCTGGGATCAGCAATTATAATAAAGCAATAGCAATTTATCCGCGACTTCACCCGCCTAAAACTTCTCCCCCTTATTTCACCACTTAGGGTTTGAATTACTCAAAGTCCCGTAGCGACAGTAATAGTATTTTTCTGTGCCTACTTTCGGCACTCACAAATTTTTTGTATAATTTATTTTCATATAATTGCTGTGTTTTATGAAATCAAAACCATTTTATTGATGAAAAAAAATTTGATGAGATTATTGCACTTCCACATCCGGAGTATTCCACGATATTTTTCATGGTAAATGAGTCGTAAAGGATGATGATTATTGAAACAGTAAATACATTTTTTACCTTAATACCTGACTATAAAGTTCAATATAACAATAATCAATGTATATTAACGTTCATACCAAAGGTTTCAGAGAAATGTTCATTTCACTTTCCATTCTTGGTTTACGATAATTACTGTGAAAGGTCATTCACATTCACAACGCTTATTATTAAAGACCAAATATAATATATTTATCTGACACTAGCAATTTTCCCGCGACTTCGTTCATGTAAATTATAGCCTATGTCACCCGCAAATTAATTAGCCATCAACAGGTGAAAGAATTTAGAAAATCGGTCCAGTAGTTTCGGAGCTTCTTCAATGCAAACAAACAACTGAGCAAGGAATTTCAATGTACTCGTAGCTCACACGTTATGTAGAGTTAAAGTCGGTTTTTGTTTTTTTTTTTGTATTTTTTTATTATTATTAGTAAAGATATAGTATGGATGGACTAAGAAAATATAATAGTTACTTAGTATTAGACTATTATAGAAGTATAGATTTAAGAGATGTTTTCCCATTGTGACCATCACGGCCTCCATAGCGCAGTGATAAACACGGCTATCCCCTTTGACTATTATACTCTAAACACTATCATGCCTTTATTTCAATGATTAAAAACTGGCCAATTTTTCAATGCTTGTGTGCGTGACAACTTTGTGTTATCATATGCGTCCAGTCAATTTATATGTAAAAATACATATCTCCATGAAAAATACCCAAGTTTGAACGTGGAATATTCCAATTTGAAACAGCATGCAACTGTTTCAAGGTCGCTAGTAGCGTCCCTGTATCAGGTATCACCGTTACGGTGACCTGCATACCGCGGCCGCTGCGTGACACTGGCCTTACGGTATGTGTGGTGCAGCCTTTGCATGTAGCGTGTAAGCTACTCCGAGTATATCATTTTTGAATTAAGTCGTTTGGCCATGGCCGTTTGGTCTTATGGCTTTATGGACTGTCTACCCCCTAAGGGATAAAAACGTGATACCTTGATGTACGTTTCTATGCAGCGAGATTGGAGTACACCAGTCTCGGTGCAACCACGATGGATGTAACGCCATTGAAACGTAATAATAAATAAATAAGTTCCGTGCTAAGTACTGTCAATATTAATAATGTCGACCTTGCCAAAAGTTGGCGAGTAGCCTGCAGAATAAGAATGTTGTCGGATCGCAGCAGTTGGTAACGGTAACGCGCGTGCGATACGGCCGTTTAACTCACTGAATTGTATATCATTGATGTTATGTACAGTGGGCCGTGTGGTTCCCGGCAGAGTAAAATAGGAGCACTCCAAGTCTTCCCGTGGAAGGCGACTTAGGAAACACCAGCTTTAAAAAGCTTATAAGCAGCAAAGAGACGTCTGCTACCCCTCTCGCCAGCGTGAAGTGTAGGCCAAATCCTCTGACTGCTCTAGCTAATATATGGCTCTGGTAGTGCAGAAAGGGGCCAGCTCCAACTGTGGTGGAGTCTGAAAAAAAGACATGATGATGATGAAGTTCATATTGACCAATATTTTTTCAGAAAATAAATATATATAATTTACCTTGACTTCATATCTAAAATTAAAGTTTTTGGTGGGAATTCAACGGGGTCAGTTGAGGTTTGCCTTTAATGCTTTTGCTAACTAATTTTCATGGATTTTATAATATGAAATTGGTGTAGTTTGATGTTATAAATGCTCGTGCTCATCAACAATGAGTAAAAAAGTTGAAGTAGACTGTCATATGGACTTGTAAGGATTTGTCACTAGAAGCTCCCATAAAGCAACCAAAGGACCTACGCCATCTTTGATTGCTTTTTGTTACCTGTACCGTACAACACCGATACTTTGTATCTCTATAAACTCGACATTGGCAGAATGGTTTATTTCACTTTGATCACCTAGGTGATATCACCCAGGTGAACAAAGTACACTCTTTTAGTTCACTTTGTTCACCTCGGAATTTGAGCACCTAGGTCACGTGAACAGGGTGACAGAAGACAGAATCACCAAAATTTCAGTGGAAGCCATAAAATAAAAAATAGAATGAATAGAAATAAAATTTACTAAAATGTAAATAAAGTTTGTAGTATGCTAATATACGTATATTTTATTCACAACAAAACAACCGCATTCCGCCGCCGCACAACACGCTCCAAATATTTAGGCTTTCATTGCTTTCTACCGATATTTTTGTTTTGTCTGCTTTAAGATTACTTCAACACTTAACTACCTCTCATCGTTTTCTCGTGATACCGTGTGGTTCCCGGCAGAGTAGAGTAGGACCGCTCTAAATTTTCGCATGGATGTCGTACTTAGAAGGCGACTTAGGAAAAACAAGCTAAACAAAACTTATCAAACATTTAAGACCCGTTTGACCAGCGTGGAGAGTGTTGGACAAATCCTCTAACTGCTCTGGCTAATATATGGCTCTGGTAGTACAGAGAGGGTCGTGCTCCTGAAGTAGAGGCTCCCTTCATGCGTGAGTCCGGGTCAATTTTTGTAGTTTATTACTGTGCGAAACGCTCAGTGTGCGCGACTCGCACTTGGCCGGTTCTATTTGAAAAAGCTATTTCTCGTGATATTGGAATAGGTAAGCAGATGAAGTGGAAAGCTGTAAGATTAATATGCGCCCACCGCCCACGGAATCCAGTGCAGCTGCATTTGTATGCAAGTGGCGCGACAGATCTGGATCTTGGATTAAGTGCCGGTGGTACGAGGAATGTTTGCTCAGGTCCGATTCAAAATTAGTTAAACTCAATAGATATTTTTGTTTTTAAAATTAACCTATATTTTCCCACTGCTATGGAAAGATCCCATGACCACTTGTATCTATCATTTGAGGCCTCTGACGTGAATTTTGAAAGATTTTTCTACATACGAGTAAATTATAAGAACTTTGAATAACTAAATTAAAAAGAAAACAAGCCATAACAAAAAAAAATGGCCAAGTGCGAGTCGGACTTGTCTATGTAGGGTTCCGTAGTAGCAAGCATAGATAATCTAATTCCACTTTAATTTTTCACCCCCAAAATTATTTTGTTTTTCATAATGTTTGTATTAATTACAAAGTTATTTTGCAGTTTATAGAAATGCGCTAAATCTCAAAGAACTTAAAACCAATTTTCATTGAAATCTACGGGAACTTTTTATTTTTCGCTCTCTTGGGGGATTTGTATTATCACACACATGTTATCACTTTTAAAGTACCTATCTGCCTGCCAATTATATTCGCAACCCAAGTTGGACTTAATTTCAACGACCTACTATGCATTTAAATACCTACTATGGTTAGACGCAGTTATAAATCAAAGGATTTTATATGTCATAGGTAGTTAAGTTGCAAAGAGTTGTTTGTTTGAAAACCGTTCGTTTGAAAATGTTATGTTCTGCTTTCTCCACTCCACTGGGAATATTCTAGAATAGTTACAACATGGGTATTATTATTAAAATCTAACGTTATTTACAGCATATATGATTCTAAATGCAGAATCAGTACAATGAAAATTTCTTCTTTCTTTCTTCTTTTAAATTATGGCTTCCACCGAGATTTCAGTGATTCTGCCAATGTCCAGTATAATGAGATACTAAGTATCGGTGCTGTACGGTATGTGGCATCAAAGATGGCGTATGTTCTTTGGTAGCCTCGTGGGAGCTTCTGTGACAAATCTATACGAGTCCATTAAACAGCCTACTTTAACTATTTCACAAATTGTTCTCGAGCACGAGCATTTATAACACCAAACTACACCAATTTCATATTATAAAGTCCACTTAAATCAATTTGCAAATCATCTAAGGCGAACGACAACTGCACCCCTTGACTTCTCACCAAAAACTCCAATGAAAAATTTATTTTCAATATTCATAAACGACGTATAAATAATCAAAGACGACGTATTGAGTTTGAGTTTCAACAAAACTGCATTGTTCAATGTATTTTCATTTGTTATATACCGTATGCTTAATTTAATTATTATTTTTAACTGCAAATGCAACATAATAAATGAATAAGTGCCCGTGTTCTCAATCCTCTGGCTCGTATTCAGATACTGGGTATATTATGAGTGTCGTGCGTGATTTTGTATATTGTGGCAGAAGACCATTCCAGCGAGTTTTATTGATGTTTTCATTCACAATATACGTATATATTGCATTTTTTCTAATGTAATTATTCAATCAATTAACAGGAAGAAATAAGGGAATTAAAAGGCAGAGAACAAAAAGTCACGTTCAAGTTAAGGGCGCTTGCGGCTCGTTGATGTCTTTTGATGAATATTGGGAAGTATAGAGCATTCGGAAAAAAATATGTAGAGTGTTGCGTCGTCGTGTGCAAACGAAACGCAACTTTATGATTATTTGATTTTAGTAGATTTTAAAAGTTTTTATTTAATTTGCCCTAATATTGTTTGTTTATCTGTGAGGGTCAAATTTTGAAACTCAATTTGAAATACTTACGTATGCTAGTCAGATGACAATACAATATGATGGTATCATTTTTATTCAGTTATAAATTAAATATAAATACACTAGTGGAAAAAGTTACACAAATTAAGCTAGCCCCACAGTAAGTTATGTGATCTTGTGTCGTAGGATTCTAACTCAATGATACTATATTTTAAATATACCTAGATAAATATCCAAGACCTACGCCAATCTGAAAAATATTGTTTTTCATCATGATCTGACCGGGGATAGAACCCAGTATTATTCATGTGGCAGGCTGGTGTGATAACCACTGAGCCACGGAAGCAGAATTTTTTTTAACAACAACAATTTTTTTAGTACTTTTTAAGTTGCTAGGCACAAACGTTGTATTTTAACCTTGATTCCAAAATTTTTATTCTGCCTTTTGATATGTATTTACCTACATTACTTACAATACATTGTAATTTTTGTCCTGTTTGATGTTTTAAGCAAAATAAAGATTTATTATTATTTATTTATTAATTTTATTTCTACTGAAATTACACTTGCCTACTGGCCTAATATTGTCAAGTTGCATAACTTTAACAGCTTTCTTTTCTATCTTTCCAGGGTCTGTTATCACTAACATCGCTGACCCTACAAGAGACCACCTCAACGGTCGCTCCAGAGGCCCCCGTAGAGCCCCGAGCCGAGGAGGGCGACACAAGCACGGACGAACCGCCCGAGGGGTACTACGCGTTCGTGGAGTCGCCCAATGCCACACCACCCAGGTAAATATGACGAGAGACCACATCAATAATACCTCCAGAATTACTGTGGACTCCAGCGGAGGAAGACGGCGGAATACTGCGTGTTCGTAAAGTCGCCCAATGCCACTCCACCCATGTGAATATGACGAGAGACCACATCAAAAAACTCAAACCTAGGACCTCGCCGAGGCACTTGCGGCATCCAAGGCGTAGTAGTAACTACGCCTTGGACGCCACGCAGATATTTGAAATGTTGTTAATAAAGACTAAAAAAATATTAAATAAAATTAATTTAATACGGTTCTATCGCGTTTATTTCCTGTGACCACGAACACTTTACAGTATTCGTGGTTGCAGGTACCTGCATTAAATTAATTTTATTTGAATGTGTAAAAATCGCGAAAACATTATTAAAGTCTTTGACAGTTATCTATGATAAAAATAAAACTAATCAAAAATTCCAAATGTTCTTGTGGGATTTGCGGTAAACGAAATTTCTACGGCAAAGTTATACCCAAGGCTTCATAATAATAAAATTGAGTAAGTACCTATTTATTAATTTTTTGTCCGGCTGCCACCCAGACATCCGTGTACTACCAGATAGACACCGCGTAGGTTCTTACGCAGGTTGCATTTAATTCACATATCTCCACAAAAAATAATTTTCTCTTATGATATGATATGCGTGTCAATACTATCCTATCCTAACTCATCCTTACTAATATTATAAATGCGAAAGTGAGTTTGTTTGTTTGTTACGCTTTCACGTCGTATCTACAGAACCAATCATCATGAAATTTTGCATACACATAGGTTAGGGTACTGAGAAGGACATAGGCTATTAATCACGCGGGCGAAGCCGCGGGTAACAGCTAGTAGTGTATATTTCAAAGGTTAGTGCCATACATCCCTGACAATAGGTGATACAATCAGCATGTGTTCGCAGTGAAAGTGCGCATTGACCGAACTCGGGCAGTTCGGCTTTGCCCGGTCAAAGCTGGTTTCTCTTCCATTCACGCAAATGGCTGTAAATGTAACTGATAGTTATCCGATTGTACAAAAGCTGTTATTACCCGTTTTTAGAAACTAGGGGGTGAAATCGCTGTTTGTTTGTATTTCGTGTGATAGTAGCCAGAGGATCCGTGCTTCGTTACAGTACAACAGTGGTTTAATTCGATTGTCGAGCTCCGTGGCGCAGTAGTCAACACGCCAGCCTGCGACTCCGAGGTCCCGGGTTCGATCCCCGGCCAGGTCAAGATGGAAATGATCTTTTTCAGATTGGCCTGGGTCTTGGATGTTTATCTGTATAAGTATATATTATAAAATGTAGTATCGTTGAGTTAGTATCCGACGACACAAGTTCACCACTTACTGTGCGGCTAGCTCAATTTGTGTGATAGATATGTCCCTATATATTTATTTATTTATTTATATTTAATTCAATTATCAATGATTTTGCTTGCTTTTCGTGTTACACACAGTGGCCAACACTAGTGTTAGTTTTTTTTAAGCTGCCTCAAGGTATCTGACATAGCTTAATGACTGCCATCAATGATGTAAGCCGGGACCAACGGCTTATCGTGCAGTCCGAAGCACAGAGGAGTTTGAGAAATTATTATGCTACTTGTGGTCCATCCAAGTGGAGATCGTGCAGGGTTGCTTTACATGCGTAAGCGCTTCCAGTGCTCACGTCCACTGGGCCATCGGCTCTTCATTTTCAATGAAAAGCGTATACGAAATAACTAAACTTTCTATTTTCAGAGTTCGACCGCCTCCCTACCGGCAAGTGGCGACGGATTGCCCAGAAGTGGGTGAGAAGCGGCCAAGAGTGAGCGCGCACAACCTGTGCGGGGACCTCAACCGGGGCACCATCCCCAGGAACCCCATGGGGCAGAACCCTAATGGAGAACCGTATCCCTTGTAAGTATATGTATTGAATGCAAAAATAAGTATATAGTCTTCTTCTTCCTTTACATATCTTATCGGTCGGCACAGTATGTCAGTTCGCTCCACCTTGATCTGTCATCCACCATAGCCTTTGTCACTCCCTTCCCGTTCATACTCTCCCTGACACAATCGAATCACGTTAATACGCGATGCGGCTAGCAACCCATCACTATTTTGATTGCACTTTCTACTTTAACGCCTACTAACACGTGGCCTTTTGAGTTTTTGTGACTTTGGGCTCTGTCTACCCCCAAGGGATAAACACGTGATTATATAGGTACATGTATTGAACAGTTTTTCTTTCCCTTTTTTTTTTCTTATTCGTATCAATCATATCAATCTATGACAGAGTGATCGTGGTCAACATGTCGTTTGATTTTAGGTAGCAGGTAGCTCGCTGTATGATGTCCTGCCATCTCTCCCTGCTTGCACTCGAAGCTAAGTCAGATGCCTTTAGGCAGCTTGAAAAATCTGACACCAGTGTTGGTCACTTACACACACGAAAAACAAAACAAAAAACACGTGTATAGGCTCGCCAACCAGCGACTTGACCTGCTCATACCATCAAATCAGCTCATCAAAATGAACAAATTTTCCTATAAAACCAAAGCTAGGAACTAAAAAAAAAATCGGGTTTATCCATGGAAATCCAAGTCAGATAGATGGTCGATTATTTCTAAATGTTAGTTTATGTTTCAGTGAGCTGATCCGCAACCAAACGCTGCGATTCCTCTCACGGACACTGCCCGTGCTCCGCGCCGACGACACCCTGCCCCGCGTCGCGCACCTCCCAAACAACCCCGCCGGCAGCACGCCCACCAACACTGCCAACCAGTTCAACACTGCCAACCCGTTCAACACTGCCAGCCAGTTCAACACTGCCAACCCGTTCAACACTGCCAGCCAGTTCAACACTGTCAACCCGTTCAACACAGCTAACAATTTCAATGGCAATGTCGGCACGCCAGCGTCGATGCATTATGCGCATGATATTAATACCAATGAGTGAGTATTTAATACATTACTAACCACCGAAACGGCAGGTAGTCACAGTAACCATTGCCAACCCGTTCAACGCTGCCACCCAGTTCAACACTGCAAATTTCAATGGCAATGTCGGCACGCCGGCGTCGATGCATTATGCGCATGATATTCACTCACACCAATGAGTGAGTATTTATTATGTTACATACACGTTTTGATATTATGAGAATCAGTCATTGAGAGAAAAAGTGATAACCGCCAAAAACGGCCGTTTTTGGCGGTAATCAGATTCTCATAATTCTCACTGATTCCGATAGTAATAAACATGATTCAAAAAATACTTCAGGTTATTTACTAAGGCTTGTATTGTTTATATTCTTGAATTCCTTTCTATTTGTAAAGTATTAGGAATAAAATGATTGGCGTCGCTACTGTGCCTAGTGTTCCCCCTTAAATAAAGAAAATAACTAAGAACTAACCAAAGGGTAAGTTAATAAATTCCTTTCCCGTTGACCCCATTGTTCACAAAGGCAATGGGGCCAACGGTAAGTTAAAATTTCACGTGTCGTTGTCCACTTAATTTTATTTTTTTACATGGAAGTGTAATATAAAATAAAATTATGTGTTGAAAATCAAGTTCTTATAAAGTCAATAATTTGAAATTTTAATTATTTTATTAAATTCTCGTTGGCCCCATTGACTAGTATTCCGGATGGGACCAACAACGGGAACAAATTTTAATTCTATTATTAATTTCCCGCTGGCCTCATTAATGGGACGACGGGCGATGGGGCCAACGGGAGTACACGGTCGACAAATATCGGTCCACCATCATGATTTTGCTTAGTTTTTAGGCCTGCCGCGGAGGTAGCATCACTGACCCTCCTTGGGTAGCTTCGCGAACAAATATCTGTAAAAATTGAGTACAAGTATATGCCCGCCCTAGAGATCGAACCCGGTATCCCTCATGATCCATTTACACCCCAATTCTTTATTAAATAAGTAACAACGGGTTACTAATGTAAATAGTCAGTTACTGGTCGACATTGCGCGCGTCTTAATCGTATTCGTCCTGAGGAAGACCTCCGGATGAGGTTGAAACATGTCGGCCAGTAGCTGACTATTTACGTGAGTAACCCGTTGTTACTTATTTTAATGAGGATTAGGATAGCTACCAAACAAAGTTTTTAAGCGACCGATTAGGTATGCATCTTCAGTGCGTTTTCACATCTAAAAACATGTGATTTTAAAACTTTACTGTTTTTTGTTCAGAAACATATTTTTTCCCTATTGAGTTTATTTTTGGGAGTTCTTTACAAGCAACATGATTTTTTTTATTCGTCATGCCAATTGTTCCTCGCCAGCCTGGAGGAGCGCGGCAAGCGCTCGCTGGCGCTGGAAGCCCCGCCCGCCGCCGACAGCGACGGCGTCCCGTCGCACGCGCTCCAGGCCGAGCACCGCTCCGCTGAGACGCCAAGAGAGTCCCGGAAGTTCTGCGACGGCGGCGGCGTGTGAGTACTTACGACTTTTCTTACTTATCATCATCACCATCTCAGCCCATCATCCGTCCACAGCTGAGCATAGGCCTCTCTTTGTTTCCGCCATCCGTCCCGATCCTGTCCTTACATCTTATCCAGGTGCGACCTACGACCTTGACTATATCGTCTACCCATCTCATAGGAGGACGTTCAACACTTCTTTCACCTGTTCTTACTTATACAAAGTGTTAATGAAAAATTTTAAAAATATTACACGTACAAAACAACTAAATTACTTTAAATATTTTTTGTTTATTACAAGTAATTTAATAGTACCATATTTAAAAAGAAAAATCAGTTAACGCCAAAAATGTCCACTTATATTTTTTGTTTATTACAAGTAATTTAATAGTACCATATTTAAAAAGAAAAATCAGTTAACGCCAAAAATGGCCACTTTTGACGTTAACCTGTTTTTCTCTTATTTTATCGAACAAATATTAGTGAAAATGAATACAAAAATACTACATGTAATTTTCTAGTTATGTAATTGTTAGATTTTTAAAATTCGGTAAAATTTAGGATTAAAAGAATTAATTACTGGGTGGCGCTAGTATATCTATAGGAGCGCCTTAATAATATAAAACAAAAACTCAAGTGTACCGTAATAATCATAATTTATTTAATTTAACAATTCTTACAGCTAGAGACAGAGCTACTAGAATTCATACAAATAAGTTTAACTCATGTCACCCACTCTCACAGTCCATACAAACGTACGGACACAACGCACAACAAAGTATATGATATACACACGCTACTAAGACGGTACATGGAGGTCGACACACTTCCGGTTCCTACAGGCATCCATTAAAATTGATGTAATAATGGTTCAATGATAAATGCAAAAACAATTTCGCCTTATACCTGGCGAAATATAGATTTTTTGGACCCTTCAAGGAGTGATTCCTCGTTTGAAAAACTTTTGCTTTAGAACCAATTTTATTTCAATACTGGGAACACAAAATTGTTTTTGACATTCCCACACAGATTGACCAGGCGACTGAATATATTTGTATGGAAATATCATTGCTCCAATAGGAAACGGACAAAACCATTATTTTACCATGTATTTAACATTTCATTTTTCAGCTTTTGATACAGTTCTTGCAACTCACAAAGTCAATCGGCATTAACTTGTGGTTTATACGTATCTATATATACCTACCATTTTCATAAAGTTTTTTGAGTTCTCAGTATTGGTCGCATAGGAAAAGTTGTTCATTTTGACGGGCCGTGTCACCCCTTCTGTAGAATGACAGTGGTAAATTAACATGCTGTATGTGTCACAGTGTGCGACATCAAAAGAGCATATGGTTAACATAAAACTTCATGTATTCTATTTATTTGATTATTATCTGTACCTAGTATAACGTACCTAGCATAACGTAGTGTCTTTGACTATATACTTTTCTTTCTTTAGGTTTATGGCTCCAGACAAAACGATGATTTTGTATCAGGGTTGAGAATAAGACGCTTTATGGAAAAATAATAATTATACATAAACAATAAACAAAACCCGTCATGCTTGAAAAATTTGAGTTTTTTTAGTGATTGAAATAAATAATTCAATCATTAAAAAACTGGTCAATTTTTCACTGCTTGTGTGCGTGGCAGCTTTGCATTAGCATATGCGTCATGTTAATTTTTGTCATCAAATTGGTAGCTACGTACATTATAGTTATTGCGATAGACAGATTCATTTTCTATGCTTTTAGGCTAAAAGAATCTATCTAGACTTCAAATAATGTAATATGCTCTTAGATGCACGTCGCTCGCCTTCGTGAATTGCAAGCACTGAAGTATATAAGTAAAAGCCTGTACACGTTTTAACTATGAATGCTTGGAGTACATGTGTGTATATAGCAAGTCAGATCTTAACATTATAACTACAAGCGGCGATATATATTTCAAGATTTAACCCACATACCAAAAGGAAAGGTAAGACACGGAAACCACTTTACAGAACAAAAAATAATTGGTCCTGTTTTCGTTATTGACGCATGTCGTAATAAAAGTAATTTTTTTCATCTAGGGCATGTAATGAAGGTTAAACTGAAGAGAGACCTTCATCAAAAAAACTACAATACTAACGTATAGACTGACAATCTCCCACAAAAATTACTCGCAAAAATTTACTCTTTTGTCGCGGAAAAGCGACAGAAATTTGAAAATTTTGAATTAATAATTTGAAATTAAAGACCTTATTGCATAATATTTTATAGGTTTAGTGCAATTTCCACTCGTCACGTCCAAGGTGGCATTAAAACTCAGAATTTCTTCCCGAATCTATGCCTAAAACATTGTTTAAATAAGATTTATTTCGTGAATAGTGCTCTTTTTCTCATAATGATGTGATGGATACAAAACTGTGACGCAACCTGTAGCGTCTTCTATGTGCCATTGTCAAAACTAATCGTACGAATTAGGGATTGGGTCCACATGCATTCATTCAGCAACGATTCTTTGATTGCACAAATGATACAGGATTAGTAAAAATAACTAAAATCTCGAGCCTATCAGGAGGGACTTTCTTCAGTATATATGGACTTTTGACGACTATGAGTATATATGGACAGGTGACCGTACATTACTGTTTTTGAACGGACATTTGTATCATAAGACCTATAAAAACTGCGTTGTATTCTGTCGGTGTGTGTTAAGAAGGAACCTCTTTACCGCCGAGTCCCCGGATGTCGTCGATGACATATTCGAACACGTCGGGCCTCGTGCCGTCCAAAAATGTCACGCGCGGTTCTTTTTCCATCTAAGATAAAAAAAAAAAACAAAAAAATGTGAAATACATTAAAAAAAATAAAAAAAGTGTGCGGTCGTGGGATCCCTATTAGAAACGAAGTTTCTTAAGCTTCTTCGTCAACTTCGAATGGTATTCAAAAGAAAATCACTACTTTTTTTCAATAACCAATAAGACTTGAGGAACATAAGTCTCACGACTAAGAACCTGAGCCAATCCGATGTTTAGTCGTCTCACTTTGCCTAATATAGAACAATTACGTCAATTTTTTATAAATAACTTCATTAAAAAAATTGCTCGTTAAACAACCTTTCTATTTTTCAAAATTAAAAAAATATTTTTAATTTAAAAAAGAATTTTTGTATTCGTATTCCTAAACAAAGTTTTTTATGAGCAGATGATTATGCAACGATACTCATAAAAAGTCATTGAGAGAGGAGGACAAGTACGATGAATTTCAGTGTGTAAGCATTTTACACGCACTACGTCAGGCCTTGACTAACTTATCATTCATCGCGCGCACTCATATCAAATCAATATAATCAATTAGATTTTAATATTTATCTTTAATATTTTTTATCAAATGATCATCTAAAAGATTTTGAAATAGATTCTACAAAATTTGCGCACTGTAAAAAGATTTTATTTTTATTTTTTTTTTATTTAGTGAAGTTAGTGAAAAATCTTTGTATATGTAACAATATAGTAGTCACCTCGGCCCGGTACTTGAGATGCTCGGGCCACACGCAGCTGTCGAAGTAGCCGGGCACGTCGGGCGGCGAGTACAGCCGGAAGGCGCGCCGCGCCAGGCACGCCGCGTACTCCAGCACGAAGTAGTACCTGCACCACACCACTTGCTATTACTACCGTTACTATATTAATCTAAATATAATAATCCAGTCGAAGACCTTGGGCATTCAAATATTACGTAAGCAGTGAAAGAAAGTGGGGGGTTCGGGCATTACTTATTTTTGATGACATGGGGGCGGGGGGGTTTACACGGTGATGTCACAAACAAAATTTCGCAAAATACACTAACATTTTTTGTGAAAATGATACCATATTTACGTAAGCTTAGAGGGAGGAAGGAAGAACTTTTCTTAATTTTGCTGACAAGAGGGGGAAGGGGGTTAAAATAGCTATTTTTCTGCTTACGTAATACTTGAATGGCCCCAAATCAAAGGCAAACAATGCAGTTATATAGCGCTGCGGAGCCCATCAATCGAAAAAGTTTGGCCTTGATGACCCATCGTTCTACTAAAAACTGTGCGTCTGTGTGATATTTCCCAAATGAATTAACTCTTACTTTATTCCTGCTTACACCTCTACTTTTGGCGAATCATGGGAGGCATGTGTTACTTTAACAAAATCATGTTCGATATAAAACATGCAGACGCAAATCGGAGTAATTTTAGATATTTTTTACTTCTTTACTCAAACGTAAGAACAAATTATATTTAACCGCGCCTATATAAAAAAGCTCGCCGTGTGGTTCCCGGGAGAGTAGAATAGAACTACTACAAGTCATCTCGTAGATGTTGTAAAAGGCGACTAAGGAAACACAAGCTGAACAAAGCTTTATAACATCAAAGAGACCTCTCCAACCCGTCTGGCCAGCGTGGAGAGTGTAGGCCAAATCCTCTGACTACTCAGGCTAGTATATGGCTCTGGTAGTACAGAGAGGGTCGTGCTCCTGCAGTGGAGACTCGAAAGACCTGATGATGATGATGATATAAAAAAGCTATTAAAATAAAAATAAACTCACCTTAGATTACAAATTTCAAAAATCGGCTTATAATTCAGCGTAGTGAACCCCTCGACTATCAGGAACTTCTTCCCCGGCACCTCGAGCTTGCCCCTCGCCCGCTCCAGCACGGCGGCGTGGCTTTTATCCCTGCCCCGTATCGTCTCCAATATATCTTCATACATCTTCTCCATATCTAAAGCCGACAGAATATCGTAGTTGTTGTGGTCCAAATCGGCGCATCGGATGTGTTTCGGGCTGTCGTCGGAGTAGAAGTACTTGTCTTGGTGGAAGACGTACACGGGGACTAGGGCCTCTTTCAGCTTGTTGGAGAGGGTTGTTTTGCCGCCGCATGTGACGCCTGATATTCCTACGAGGCGATAAGAGTATACTTGAAAATTCGTGAAAAGCGAAATCAAATTGAAATGGATTGCTAGCCGCATCGCCTATGACGTGATTCCTTAGATTTTCACCCCTGACCGGCTTTTGCGGTCTGCGGGACTGGTCTGCTCGGCCTCTTTGAGACTACTTTAAGTATCATATGTTGTTTATTATCTTTGCACACTCGATCGTTAACATAAACATGTTCCAAAAATAATAAATCTATGTATATTGAAATTGTAACATGAAAACAGAAAAAAGAAAGAAAAAAGAAAAGAAAGAAAAAGACAATAAGGAATAAATATTCGTAATCATATAAAGCCCTTCAGGCGAGTAGGCGACCAAAACTGTTGATAAGAGTTTCTTTCGGCGTTTCTTCTCTGCAGTGGTCGGTTCCGAAACGCTAGTAGTCTGTAGCTTTTGAACAATTAATAAATACATATATCTAATGAGATAATTTTAAATATGATATGACGTGAAAAAGTGCCTGCAAAGGCCTATTTTCTGAATAAACGTTTTGATTTTTTTGATTTTTTTTTTGCGCGGGAGAAAAAGCAGCTGGTATATTCTATCTTTTTTTTCCTTTTTGCCGGAAAATATTGTTGGAAAACTTTATGAAACTAATAAAAGAAAAAATTGCTACTTATGAAGAAGTGAAAAAACTGGCGCAAAAAAGAGAGGAATGGAAAACGCTCCACCGACAAGAGCCCAGCTCTTAAATTTGATGATGATGATGAAACATCACTGTCGTGTGGTTCCCGGCAGAGTAGTATAGGACCACTCCAAGGCTTCCCGTGGATGTCGTAGAAGGTGACTTAGGAAACACAAGCTAAACAAAACTTATAATCATCAAAGAGACGTCTCTGACTAGTCTGGCCAGCATGGAGAATGTAGGTTAAATCCTCTGACTGCTCTGGCTAATATATGTATCTCTGGTAGTACAGAGAGGGTCGTGCTCCTGCAGTGGAGACTAACAAAGACCTGATGATAATGATGATGATGAAACATGCACTTACCTATAACGATCCAGTCATCTCTGGTATGGCTGTCCATGGTGTGTTTGGTCAGAGATACGGGTAGATATGATAGAGAGTGAACGACATGAGTCCCCCTACGAAGCAGAGCCCCCAAACGGCACAGCCGAGCAAAAACCACTGCGGGTCTGGAACTAAGCTTGTGATAGGCAAATCTGAAAACAAAATCGACGTGTCAGTGACAAATATTAAAAACGCGACCCACTTCCCAAAAATAATGCCATGACATTCTTTTTTTTATGCATTTTTAATTCTGATACACTCTTGATATGGGAAAAATTTTATGGAGGAAAGATTCGAACTGCTTCCTAATTTTTGTACGACTAATGCCTTAACAATTAGGCCGTGGTTTGATCCTGCACGTCCCACCATATCTTATCTCTTAATTTAATAAGACAGCCTTGCGCACACAGGCGACGCCAAGGTAGCAAACTCTCAAATACCTGATGGGTCGCGATTAAATGCACCTGCCTGAAAGGCTAATCTGAGCCACTATGACAAAAGCATTTGGAGAAGAGCAACTCTCACCTTTTGCCTTAAGGACGGAGGAGAAGAAAGAAAAAAGAAGGCTTACTAAATTACCTTTATCTAAAAACGGATAGGAGTTGACCCAAAGCACTATGAGCCCAAACCCGGTAGAGACGATGGCCAGCAGTAGCTTTCCGAGCGCGGCGTCAGCTATGTCCATATACAGGCATGCCCAGCTGCGAACAATCAGAATACATCATCATCATTATCATTATCAGCCTATACTGGTCCACTGCTGGACATAGGATATATCATTTCATATGAAAAGCATCATAAGAATATATTCAGTCTATTTTAATGTATAAGCTACAATATTATTGTACATTTTAGTTGTTTCCAGTTTGGTTAGGACATTGCAGGCATGAATCACCTGATTGTCTGATAAGGAAGATGAATCCGTGCTTCGGAAGGCACGTTAAGCCGTTGGTCCCGGCTGCCATCTGGTAGTAGTTAAAAGAAACACGTCAGAGGCCGAGAGGCGGTTCCGAAGAACTCTGAGACCAGGGTGTGCATGTTCGACTGACCGTGTCACCTACACGAAATGATGATGATGACTGTACATTTTCAGTGCCTCTTATACTTCGCCTAAATTCGGAGCATATGTAGGAATAAACTTAACTTCAATACACTGAGGAGCTTGAGTATGTATGCGCGCATTATTAGCGCCTACCCAACGTATGATTTCCTTAAGTCGTTTAGCACTTGGGCTCATAAGAAAAACAACTAACCATTCGGAAAGCCAGCTGCAGCCGAGTGCTAGTGGGCGGCTGCCGGCGGATCGTCTTCGTCTGCGAACAGGATAGACTTGGGTTCTTCTTTCTTCACCTCGGGCTTTTCTATAAGCGGTTTCCCTTTGATGGCGCGCTGGACTATCTGCAAATGTAAATTTTATACTTAGAAGTTTGTCGAACAGTACTTTGTGCTCCTAAAAACACTACCATGTGAGCGCACATTCTTAGGTATGTTACTTAGATATCTGCACTGACACTTTAGTATTAGAATCTCTAGCGAGATATCTGTCGTTAGCGACATCTAATTCATAGCAGCGTGCCATGAATTTTTTTTGTGAAAAAAGTAGTTGGTAGACTATTCAAGTAGCAAGTAATTAACTGTAACGAGTCGAAATACAAAAAAAAAGTTAAGTGTCCCAGACAGTACTCACTCCACCTTGCTTTTATTCATATAGGTTTTTTTTTTATAGACTTGTAATAATTTGTTTTATCACAACTAATTTATGTAAGAAAATATTTTGTCATATATTTAAATTTGTTTGTGGAGAAAATAAATAAATATTTGATTGAGGTTACAGGATTGCAGTGCTAGCAAAAGATCACGGTCTCCTGGCAATGAGAGAGAGCAGCAAGAAGCCGCTTGTTTGACTCAAAAGCTCCTGGGGCCCATTGTACCAGTTTGCCATGGGCGCCGTGCCATAGTTTTCCTTAAGACACACGTGCAAGTCCACCAATCATTAACTACTGAACCTTACAAATTACTCTCAATAAACGACCTTTAGCTTTTCGTTTCAATGTAAACTTTACGCACGTTTTATCAACATTCATAAAACAATAGTTTATGCGCAATCAAATTCTAAGAAAATATGTGGGCACGATGCATTTCATCTACAACGCGATAAAATACTACAGTCGTAAATTGATAAGGTAAAAATGTTATGATGTATTTATGTCCTTATTTACAATCTACACTTATATCTGATGACTAAATATTACTGTATATTACTTATTCTTTTGATAAAATACACCTAATTTTTAAGTGTAAATCATAGTTTAATCTTTGTAAGAGGTGAAGTAATATTTACTACGAAAGTTAAACATTTGAAGCAGACTTCTAACAGAATAACGATATTTTTCATGTTTTTCAAACGTTTCGTTACGTTTGACTCACTGACTCTTCTGGACACTGACAAAGAAACGGGTGAGACCTCTAAAATCCGTATCCGTAACATTGGTATTCATGACATAATACATCTTAAAAGAAAACCTTTATGACCGTTGAATACAATATGCAAATTTTAATTTAATATTAAAACCTATGGATGTTTATCTATATAAGTATCTATTATAAAATATAGTATCGTTGAGTTAGTATCCCATAACACAAGTCTCGAACTTACTTTGGGGCTAGCTCAATCTGTGTGATTTGTCCGTATATATTTATTTATATATTTATATTTATTTATTTATATTTATGCAATATTTTATGAAAGATTTTATCATGCACGCCAGCCAGAAATTTATGTTCTTAGGCGCTCAGATATGACACACCGGGACTGGTGAAACCAAATTATAGTACCTATAGGAAATGAATACCAACCTAACTTTCTTAAAAAGTCTGTCCTGGAGATGTGCGACGTACGAGTGAAATAGCATAGATCCGACGGCTTCATTTTTCCTACTATCAATTTAACATCCCTTTAATACCAATGTGGAAATTTATGTTTGTCAATTTTGATAAATTTATTCTCGGATGGCCAATATCCTTTAGTGAACGTCGAGGAACGTGCACAAGACCGCAATTTGTGGCGATCTATGGGGGAGGTCTATGTCCAGCAGCGGACGTCCCTGGCTGATAGATATATACGAGTATAACGCCGAGGTGGAAGTAAATCAAGGAAGGTTGGACAATCTTGATAAATTTGTTCACGGATACCAAGGAGACTATGCTCGAACAACCAGAGACTGTTTATACGTATAACACCATAACACATCACAGATCGTGATCGCACTGCAAAACAATAACTTCTAATGTTTCTTTCTCCCGATCACACTTTTGTTGGACACTTGAACGTATTTATATAAAGCCTAAGAGCAAATCGATTCTTCCTTGTTTTCGAGTATGTTAGTGGCAAACACTTGATTTAATCACTTTATCTTTACACAGACTTTACTCCACTTAGATTCTTTGAGGTTCGTAGTTCTTTTGGCTTGAGTTGTGGCCTGGTCTGTGATTTATTCACTATTATTTTCAAATCTCAACTAAATATCTGCCGAAAGGCGATACGATTACAGTCGTCTGCATGATAGTTGGTACTGATTCATACATTTATAACACCGGGGACATTTTTCGCGTGAGTCACCGATAAGTGTTCCACCTATTTAGTCGTTCGCTGCGATTGATAACTAGATAGACTATCTTGCTGGAAATGTTTGTCATAACGGTTTTCCTGGATTTCTATATTATCATGTCTAAAATTTAATATTTTACGACTTTAAAAGAAGAAGGTCATTAAGTATAAGGACACGTATAGTCCAGCTTAGAGAACAATGCAAGTTTCATTTGTCGAGCTCCGTGGCGCAGCGGTCAACACGCCGGCCTGTGACACGGATGGTCCCGGGTTCGATCCCCGGTCAGGTCAAGATGAAAAATTTTCTTTTTCAGATTGAACTGGGTCATGGATGTTTATCTTTATATGTATTTGTTATAAAATATAGTATCGTTGAGTAAGTAACCCATAACACAAGTCTTCCTGAACTTACTTTGGGGCTAGCTCAATCTGTGTGATTTGTCCGTATATTTTTTTTTTATCTAAAAAGGTTCATTAGCTTTTGAGATAGAGTCAAAATTCGGGTCAAATATTTATAAACCGACGTCATTATGGTACATAGAGTTGGTCATTATGATGTTATTGTAAGGAATTCGTAAACTAAAGGAGATAAACCTAATCCATCTATATAACAAAGATTAACTTTAGTAAATGGTTATGTTAAATATCCGACCAAAACAAATTGACGTCAGTTGACCAAACCACGAATTAATGAGTGTTGACTTATTTTGGTCGGATAATAGTCAGGCGTGCGTGTCACTTCAACTGCCTGCCCGGTGGTTGCACGCATCATCCATCACGCATGGTATCGGGTACGCCGTACGCGTGCCCAGCTTCCCGAGCTTTGTCCCGAACTTTCTCATTTCCAATCCATCCGAGCAAGTAGCATCCCAAATACCTTTATCCCGCTCTCCCAGTCCAACAAAATCCTACCCTTCCTTCGCTTAAAAACGGTTGTTATCAGTAAAGGAACCGAGATAAGCGTGTACAAACTGTGCGCACCAACCCATCTGCCAAACGTGGTGAGTATGGCAAATCTAGGCACCATCTAGCAAGCGTTAGGTGAAAATCCCTGTGGGAGGCCCATGTCCACCAGTGGACTTCTTGCGGCTGAGAATTGGTCCTTGTTTTATAATAAGACGGATCATGTTTGGGCTCAAATTGACATCTGAAATCGGTCATGATAATAACTCGTCAATAACGACATTTTTCAAAATACTTATTGCCTTTAGAGCGGATCCTTCAAATTTGCACCGAGGACAATCGTTAATCGCCGGCTGGCGCGCCAATCAGTTATTTTCGGCTATCTCTGACCGATATACTCATGTGATGTCACGCGATGCAGAACTCTACCAATGAAGTTCCTAAGGCCCAGCCTAGTTCGCACAAGGCTGGTGAATTAGTCGGGTAGCGAGTATTTTAGTACTAAAACACTTTGACACCCAAAATCATTCGCGCTGCTCGAGTATATTTCACAAGTAAATATTTAACAGCCACTAACCAACTCGAATAAAATGGGTCGTTTTAGGACATGTTTAGCGGATGAGCTAGTAGGTAGTGGGCTACTCGCCAAAAATGAGTTGATTCTATCGGCTTGACTAAATTCCTTACTTAAAATGTTGGTGTTCGGACACAGCGAGTCATTACAATACTCGCAACTCAACTAAAATTCTAGCCACATGCGGACTAGGGTTTAGTCTTGTTCGCACACGGCTATATAGTATTCAAGTCGAGTAACGAGTAATTTAGGACCTACTAAAATACTCGCCACTGCACAAGCATCGTTCGCATTGGAGCTCAATTTTTGAACTAGTAGAATCGATCCGCTACTCGTGACGTCAACTATAGGTTCGTATTCACATATGTGTGTGAATAAAATCAGCGAGAAGCCGAGTGGTTTCGGGCGGTGCAACCATTCGGAAAACACATTCGAAAAATAGTTCAAAAATATCAAAAATTTAATAACCCCCCGGACACAGAATTTTCTGAAACATGGCTAAGAACACTCGGGATAAAATTATCTATGATAAAAAAAAAACAACCAAAAATCGGTTCATCCCTTTGGGAGCTACTATACTACAGACAAAGAGATACAAAACAGACGACTCGTTAAACTTTATGCCGTGGGGAAATATTCGATATGCGGAAGCTTAACAAAGAGTGACAGATCGAATTTACCAGTTCAAAATTGAGCACGTCGAGCACAATTCACAAATGAAATGGTCCAATGGAAAAGTAACTCTTATTTACAATTCAAAGAATACATACTTTCGACATATTTTGATAAATTATTTTTCCTATGGTTATTATGGTTTATGGTTGGAACTCTATGGTTAAAGCAAGTTTAGGCCATAAAGGCAGACTAACACTATCAAGTGAACTGCAGTGCCATCGCTGCCGCCCATATTGGCAGCCGAGGCAGTCAGGCCAAATCAAATAGTTGTCTATGTTGTACGTGGTTATAGCAGGCTTTAACTTACGAGTATTTTTGTATGCCGTTGGCAGTCTATACCTTAGAAATATATTATCTTTGCTAGTACTCTCAAACTTGACAGATGTGGGTACAGATAAGACAAAGCACTTCAAAGGGAGGCGGCAAGGCGGGACGGCTCATGGTCGCGCGATACTCCGATAACGCTAGATAACTTAAGCCCGTTGACGGGAGCTCCTACACATGATGCGTGTTGGGAATGTCACAATGAGTATACAGCGTGTAAATTGTACCTAATACAACAGAAATTTCGAGTTCCCAGCATTGGTCCCATCGAAAAGGGACTGGTCCGCTCGGCCTCTTTGAGACTACTTTAAGTATCATATTTTGTTTACTTGGCACACTCGACCGTGTTGCAAAAATAATAAATCTATGTATATTGAAATAGTTACATAAAAACAGAAAAAAGAAAGAAAAAAGAAAAGAAAGAAAAAGACAATAAGGATTAAATATACGTAATCATATAAAGCTCTTCAGGTGAGTAGGCGACCAAAACTGTTGAAAAGAGTTTCTTTCGGCGTTTCTCCTCTGCAGTGGTCGGTTCCGAAACACTAGTAGTTTGTAGGTTTTGGACAACAAATAAATACATATTATCTAATTAGATCATTTTAAATATGATATGACGTGAAAAAGAGCCTGCAACGCTAGATAACTAAGCCCGCTTGACGGTAGCTCCTACACATGATGTATTGGAAATAGAAACACCATATCTTGACAAACTTCGTACAAACCTTTCCAAAATTCTCAGAAAAGTATGTAATAAGAAATGCACACTAATTAGTGATTATATTTTAGTTCATATTAAGAAGTGGTGTGCCCTTTTTAGTTTTTTTTCCACATTTTGATTATAATAAATAAAAAAAATGCTTAAATCAATACTAATATTATAAAGCTGACGAATTTCTTTGTTTGATTGACTGTGCCAATTCTAGGAAGTAATGGACCGATTAAAAAAATCCCAACTAATATTATAAATACGAAAGTGAGTTTGTTTGTTTGTTACGCTTTCACACCGTATCTACAGAACCGTTCATCATGAAATTTTGCATACACATAGGTTAGGGTACTGAGAAGGATACAGGCTATATATCAAGCGGGCGAAGCCGCGGGTAACAACTATTTAACTTTATTATAAACAGCCACATTCCAACTCCTAAGTCTGTCAATTAACGGACCTCTTATTAAGAGTATCTGGCTTTTTCGTTTCTATCAATTTTCTAGTTTGTCACTTGGGTTTCTGTCATTTTGACTCCTGCTTGGCATTACGCGATTCTGGCAATTTGTTAATCCGACTTTTAATCGCCTAAGCCTCCTGGGTACCACTGTAGTGTCAACTTTATGCTTATCTTATCAACTTTTATGTAACAATAGTTTATTTGCACAATCAAATACAGTGCTTATTACATGCGGTGTTTATGCAGCACATATTTTCTTTGTACAGTCAGAATCCAACTTAATGGCGGCTCGGATATTAGATGCGAGCTGTGCAGTACGCGCCCCGCTGAACCTTATATTGTGTACTGCGCTAAGACTCGCGCGATGGTCCGAGCCGCCAAAAACTTTGATTCGGAGTTTTGTGGTGGGAAGTCAAGGGTACAGTTGAAGTTTGCCGTAGACAATTTTGCAAATTGATTTTAGTGGGCTTTATAATATGAAATTGGTGTAGTTTGGTGTTATAAATGCTCGTGCTCATGAACAATTTGTGAAATAGTTAAAGTGGACTGATAAATTCTAGACTCGTATAGATTTGCCGCCAGAAACTCCCACGAGGCATCATAGAACATACGCCATCATTGATGCCACATGCCGTACAACACCGGTACTTAGTATCTCATTATACTTGACATTGGCAGAATCACTGAAATTTCGTTGGAAGCCATAATATAAAACAGAAGAAGAAGAAAGTTTGATTCGGACTGTACCTACTGTTACTTTACAAGCTTGTTTAATTGGAACTACCTTTTAGAAGACAGTTAACGCTACCTTTACTCTTGTCGGTTACAAAATAAAATGCCATATTTTTTGATTCTTGATTGATGATTTGATTTCTTGATAGCAGGGATTGATTTGATTTATTTAGTTTTCTGTGATAGTTATGAACAATTATTATTATAATTGATATTGAGATTAAATTTCAACTATACAGCATGCAAATTGAACCTAAATATTCCCTTAAAGAAGTGAAAAAGTCGGTTAAAAATAACTTTTTTTATGGAATAAAGGAATTCGAAATATCGACATTCTCATACTAATTGCCTGAGCTGAACACTTTTGTATGAAAAAGTTGAATTTTCATTTAAGTTCCCTGCATTGATCCCATAGAAATAGTTGTTCATATTGACGGGCTGAGTCACCCCTATAATGACGAGCTCCGTGGCGCAGTGGTTACCAGGCCAGACTGCGGCTCGGGGGTCCCGGGTTCGATCAGGTCACATCACGTCATGATGAAAAAACCGGCCAAGTGTGAGTCAAACTCGCGCAATGAGGGTTCCGTACAATATGCTTCGTGAACACACACACAATGTGCAAAAACTGTTTTATTCAATTGACTAGCGCCATCTAGTGGTGTTTTAGTGAACTATTTCCCTAGATGAACTTATTATTGTGAGTTTACCACTTAATTTTCAAGTGATAGAATTCTTATTATTTTTCCTGTAATCTTCAAGGAATGAACTATATTTTGTAATTTTTTCAAAATTTTCGGACCAGTAGGTTCGGAGATCAGGGGGGGGGGGGATGGTCAATTTTTGCCTTCTTTCGTGAATAAAATCAAAAGTATTGATTTTACCCGAACAAAAAAAAATATTTTTGGGATTCTCATAATGAGCCCTTTCATTTGATATATGACACAGTAAGGTTTGCAAAACTTTTTTTTTTAATTTTGTAATTGGGCCCCTCAAAATGACCCTTATTTCAAAAAAATCTTTATTTACTTTGCACATCCGTGTTTGGGTCATAGGATTACACTATCTTACCAAATTTCATCTAATTTGGTTCAGTAGATTCGGAGAAAATCGGCTGTGACAGACGGACGGACGGACAGACAGACGCTCGAGTGATCCTATAAGGGTTCCGTTTTTCAACTTTTGTACAGAACCCTAAAAAGATCTTTTTCATATTGACCTGGGTATTGGATGTTTATATAGTATCGTTGAGTTAGTATCCTGCGACACAAGTTCACAACTTACTGTGGGGCTAGCTCAATTTGTGTGATAAGTCCCTATATATTTATTTTATAAGGGATTGCCGTAGGTCAATTTACAAACTGTATTTTTACATTGCCAGTCCGTCAACCACATGATCAAATAAAGGATCCTTTTAATTGCTTCATGAGGTAGTTTGCTACCACAAGAATCAAACGACACACTTGCTGAGTATTGCCAGGTAGTAGGTAAAAAAACTCAATTCAACTGTGAGTCCGCCGTGTGGTTCCCGGCAGAGTAGAATAGGACTGCTCCAAGTCTGCCCGTGAGGTCGTAGAAGGCGACGTAGGAAACACAAGCTAAACAAAGCTTATAAACATCAAAAATACCTCTCCAGCCCGTCTGGCCCGCGTGGAGAGTGTAGGCCAAATCCTCTGATTGCTCTATTTAATATATGGCTCAGGTAGTATAGAGGGTCGTGCTCCTGCAGTAGAGACTAATAAAACCTGATGATGATGATGATCAACTGTTAAAGAGAGTAGAGTAGGTATTTCACTAACCTTCTGAGCAGTTTTCTTGTCCGCCGCTGGCTTGGACAGGGCCAGCAGTTTCTTGATGGTGGCCCTTGTGACCGGCTGACTCTGCAACGCAGGCTGCTTCTCTTTGGCTGGCCGCTTGTATGGCTTCCCTCTGTCTGCAACAAGATAATTTTTGAAAGGCCTTTGTTTTATCTTAATTTTATCTTTTATCATGATGGAAAACAATCTTTTTTAGATAGACCTGGGTCTTGGATGTTTATCTATATGTATTATAAAATATAGTATCCTTGAGTAAGTATTCTGTGACACAAGTTCACAACTTATTGTGGGGCTAGCTCAATTTGTGTGATATGTCCCTGTATATTTATTTATTTATCTTGAGATTGATTTTTACCATGTAATGACTGTCATGAGCTCCATATGAGTTGCTAGCTGCCTAGAAAGATTGTGACGTTCTTGGCAAACTTGACAAATTGATTTCCTTTGGATTCTGCAATCACTCTTTCACAACATGACATAAAAATTGCTGAAACTTATCGGCAATACCTACTGACAAAAAATATGTGAGTGAAACCATTTGTTGTAATAATAATATGACTTTCAATAATACTACTCATATATGGACAAAGATATTTTGTAGGTAGGAAATAATTGGGCAACAAGAGGGAAATAGGCTTAGCTTATCCTGACATTTTTATTTCCTCAATAATATGTAAAAAAAAATACAAAATTTTAAATTTTATTTAGTTTCCTGATTAGTCATTTATAGTACACTTCTGTAATCAAATGTTCACATGATCATAGTGTTGAATACAATTTTAGTTCATAAAAGTTAAAAATAAACTAAATATTTTTTACAGAAAGTACTTGATTTTTACTGCACAATCCAACTGTGATAAGTCAAATTGATACAACTTTTTATATAAATTGATGAATTTCTTTAGACACGAGTACACACCTCAAAGAATCTGTCGTTGCGCGCACCTCTCGCCAAATATCTCTTCAGTTCCACACACCTCACAATAGCTAACTGTTACACCCAAATATGTCACTCAATTGCATAATTCTACCACTCAAGATTCGCAAACTACGACAGTACGATAACACGCGGCCGAACTCGACTCGACCTTAAGCTAGGCGACGCAAGACACAATAATAAAACTTATCAAACTATAATATAAGTGAAGATTATTATGACGCAATGAGCACAAACCTTGACCTGGTGAACTCCCCTTCCTTCCTCCTCGGCGCTTGTCGCGTTTCTCGACGCCTTCTATAAACAAAAATAATGGTTCAAAATCGTCACAACATTTCAACGTACAAGAATTACGTATGGCAGAAATCACACCTTCTTGATCAACAAATTCCAAAGCTTGGCGAACTAGAGCTGCAGACATTTTTTTGATGAATTTATCGAAGACATTTATGTTACATTTCTTTTAAAACACACTAAAATTCTGTTTTTTACTATCTATAACCTAAAAACGCAGCTATAAAAACGTCACTGCTTGACTTTGACGACCAACTGTCACTGTCCCTTGTTTCTTTTTAATTTGCGTGCGTTTTGTTTCAACAGAAATATGTTAAAAAAATATCACAGATGTATAGAAAATAAATACATATGAAAGTGACGAGAATAAAGAATAAATAAAATAGAACTATTTACAAAACACAGACATGAAAAAAAATATTTTTGATCTAATAATATCTGTGCTACAAAACGATCTTAACATCGTTATCAAACTTTTCATTTTATGTTTCAGATTCTGCATGCTGTACCGTGCTTTTAACGGCGACAACGAGCCGAGCCCAGCTCCCGGCGTAGTGGAGAGGCGTGAAGACCCTGGCTCCAGACCTCCTCATCCTCACCGATATGAGGTACTCATGAACTGATACCTACACTTCATTATCATCCTACCATTACTGATGTACAAACCTTGCGGTATGTTTCACCATTGCATATTATTATTACCGAAATTCGAAACTAATGGACCGATTTTAAAAATTATACCCCAGCTTACTATACCTAATAAAGTTGCGGGAAAAATTGCTTGTTTAAATAAACCGATGCTGAAACTTACATAAATTTATACTTACATTATGCAGCGCAAGAATCCACTATTATGTTAATTTGTCCTATAAATGAATGACTTTTTATAGCAATACAACATTGCACACATAGGTGTGTGCCTGCCTACTTTGCTGTTGCATGTGTCTAACAAATCTTTGTATTTTGTATTGCTTTTCATTTCAGGGCCCCCCAACCCCCTGCCCTGCTCGCGTGGAGTACGCCACCCCAGTGTTTGCGAGGAATTACCAAGGGGTGTGGAGATATGTGGTGCAGATACCCTATGAGGGATATTTCACTCAGACCGTCGAAGTCACGAGGTAAGACGACGTAGAATTTTTTTTTATTGTTTGTTTTACGGCAAACGAGCAGACAAGCCACCTGATGGTAAGTGGTCACCGTCGTCCATAGACATCGGCAACACCAGAGGATGTGCTGATGCGTTGCCGACTCTTAAGATACCTGTAAACACGCCTTTTGAAGCACCCCCCCAAGTCATAGCACGTAGGGAAAACCTACTAGTACCAATTTAAGAACAGTGATAGAGCGGAAGGAAATTAAGTTATTAACTTCGGAACTTCTTCTTGTGATTTGGTGATTGTATGAACTTTAGATAGCTACAGTCCGAATCTAACTTTATGGCGGCTCGGAGTCTATGCGCAGTCATCATCATCATCATCATCAGGTCTTTATTAGTCTCCACTGCAGGAGCACGACCCTCCCTCTCTCCTACCGCCAGAGCAGTCAGAGGATTTGGCCTACACTCTCAACGTTGGCTAGACGGGTTGGAGAGGTATCTTTGATGTTTTTAAGCTTTGTTAAGCTTGAGTTTCCTAAGTCGCCTTTTACGACAACCACGGGAAGATTTGGAGTGGAGTGCGCAGCTTACAGTACTTGCCAATATTTCTACACTTCATTGTACATTCTGACCTGTCTCCATGGTGTCTTCTAAACAGCATGCGCAATTTCCACAGAACATTTGGTTGTCTATCACAAGTAGGTCTATGAATCATACGGCTTGTTTCCAGATGCATGCAATCCCGTTGCCACTACCTCGAAGGCGGCTGCCTGAGTTCCCCGCGCTGGGTGTCGCTGCTGGTGGCCGAGCTGCACTATCCCCCCGCACAGCACGTTCAACACTTCCAGGTGAATGAGATGTTAAAGTTAGAAGTTGTCCTTTTGGATAGAAACAAAAGAGCTAAGTAACGTGTAGGTAGTCATACATACTGTAGCTGGAATAAATTTACTTTCTTTAAGAACTAAGTACTTGAGGAATCAATGTGAAATAGAACCATATCAAAACAAATGACGATTTAAAAGATAAGCTTTACTTTATTTTATTTGTATGACCCTGTCCAAGGTCACAAGGAAACGCCGGATGCAAGCCGTTTCTAACAGGTCAGGAAAAATTTAGGCCTATGTCCAGCATTGGATTTTAGATA
The DNA here is from genome assembly GCA_963082605.1 of Rhodophaea formosa. Classification (NCBI taxonomy): domain Eukaryota; kingdom Metazoa; phylum Arthropoda; class Insecta; order Lepidoptera; family Pyralidae; genus Rhodophaea; species Rhodophaea formosa. The sequence goes on from OY720226.1 coordinate 362,415, forward strand.
AACAAATGACGGCCCTGTCTTTAGTCTTGTATAGTCTCCTTATAATTACACCTGGAGTAATCTATGTTTAATTTTTGTGACATATTAAAAAGATGTCTTTAGTCTCTATTTTGCATTCCCTTTATCTTTGAACTAAGCATGATATACCTATATAAGCAGTAATAAAAAACAGCAAGTCTCCGATCCATAATCCGTTCAAGTAAAAGTAAGTCAACTCTTACAGGAGTACCAACAATACTTGCAGAAGCGCGCCGGCCAGCCGGCCGCCGAGCCGGCGCCGGCCCCCGAGCGGCCGCCGCACTGCGACGGCCACGACGAGCTCGGCTGCTACCAGGTGCGTAGGGGTTTGCAAAAAAAGCGTCAACCATGAGTTTATTCATTACGTTTACTAGAGTAGTAAGTATACGGTAACGTTTAATAACCGTTATAGTTTACTATACTTTGTCTAGCATGAGTAACATTATACCAGAATAGTTTTCGAATCTCGTAACTGAAAACGACTCAAAGCAATAGTTGAAAGTAAACGAATACGATCCAGTGTTTACATAACATTTTTCTGCGGTATCAGCACCATGAGTTCAAAACTGACCTTTGTTTTCTATCGAGTAACACAATAATTTACTATTACGAGCCATCGAATAGTTTACTTTAGATCGAGTCGTTTAATACTCACGTACAGTATACTGCCACTTTTATAAGTTACATCGATGTACCTGCGCAGAAATCAAATTTGTGCTTGGCGCTAAAATATTCGTTTGCTATTGGCTGATGAGTACGCGCCATGCTGCGTCTCGGCCATTTTCAGCAGGCGAACAAGTATTGTGAGCGAGATAGCAATAGTCCTACTGCTTTTGGATTAAAAAATCTTATGTTACAGCAATAAGTTCGTTCACTGATGTTTTCAATCGGTCCGAGTCGGCGGTCGGTAGCGCTATTCTGCGCTATCGAACAATGCCGAGGTAACTTATAAACATGGTACTACTATATTATAAACTCATGGTTAACGCTCAGGGGTCCTCAATTACTTTTTAGGGACTTTTTAAAAAATGACATGACCGTTCCGGTCCGGAAAGAAAAATCCAACGCCGCAACTAAACTTACATACATAGGTATATTTTTCTTGCTGGGTAGACAGAACCTAGGTCTTTAAGAACTAAAGCCCCGCTAAGCAAAATGGTGAGCATGTAAATGGAAAACAGAATCGGTTGCTAGGCGCACCTATTGCCATGATTTCCTTAGATTTTCACCCGATCCCTTACGCGAGAAGAGAAGCAGTTGGTACATTCTATATATTTTTTTTCTTTACTCTCAGACCTAGAGCCCTAGACCAACGTGGACCAACTGGGCTTCTGTATTACTTACTTAAATATGGTAGATACAATATCAATGAGCAAATAAAACGAATAGGCCCCCAACATTATTTGATTGAATTATAATCAAATGTTATGAGTTATGATTCAAAAGATGTGCTAGGATTTTTTTAACAACATTACATAAAAATTAAAATTTAATTTTTTGTCTTGGGCCATTCGTCTGGAGTTTCTAAGTTTTATAATATTTGTGGAAAAAAAAGAAGTTACGTACTCAACACAAAATAGTTGGGCGGATCGGGATCGCAGTCCGCTAATTGGTGACTCCTGTTGGAAGTGACCGTAGGCCCATCAGATCAGATGGATGATATATGTAGCTAATAGTATGTAATCAAAATAAATCATTATTTTACTCATTGTTCGCCATTCAACAGGACGAGGGCGATAACTCGGGTTCATCTTCTATCATAAAGCTCAACATAGCTGGGTTAAAAAAGTGCATAACTTATATTATTTGATGATTTGGTTAATGACCTTGATTAGCTTTATTGCTTTGTACGAACTTTTTAAAATTCTTGTCCTAAAGAAAACTAACGGGGCAATACTACTTATCTTTTGCAAAGGTATTTGATATAAAGACATGTTTTCTTTCAGAGGAGTATCGAACAGATTCATGATGTGCTTATTTGATTCAGGTGAGGCTGTACTACGACTGGTTCTTGGTTCCCGGCTCGTGCAAGTGCTGGCGGCCGGATTACTTCGCTAAGTACGTGCGCAGAGCACACAATGCAGACCTATAATATCGTCCACGTAAATGTATTTTCAGAATATCGTACATCAACCACCTCTTAAGGTATAATGAGTTTATAAGAATGCCCTTTGGTATTTTGGAACACTTAGTATATTGTTTTAGTGAACTTGTAAATAACTAAACATGTTACGAAAGAGTTAATAAAATACTCTCAATACATTTATACACGTTTTGACAGAATCTCTATTAAATATTTGTAGGTAATTAGCACAACAATATAACAAATGCGTCGGTGAATGTAAAATTATAGACTTGTTTTAAATCTTCGCAATTTATTATCTCCTTGGAGAATTATTACCCCTAAAATGTTAAATTTGTAAGAGTAATAAGTATGAAGAATATGTCATCAATGTATAATTTTGCTTCTGCTTAGTAAAAAAGAAAATGCATAATATATACATATTTGTTATTATACTTACCGAAAGAGATTTAATTATTATAAATTGAGCTTGATTATGTTTATCAATATATCTGATATATCAAAGTAAACTATTGACTGTTGTTACTTGATGTGAAGCATTTGTTATGTCTATTTATGTTTAGTGTACGATATTATATTTTATGTATTATTTTTTCAGTATATTCAACCGAGTTTTTATGAAATATAAAATTGCCTATGCAATGTCAGCTATAATAGATTTGTAAGATAGAAATATGAATAATTGGTGCTATCTATCAAAGTTGTGAAAACAAGACTGTAGGTACTTTTGTATTAAAATGACTACTATTTCTAATATTATAAGTAGGCGTATATATACCAAAACTTTATATTTGATAAGAGGAGTAGAGAGATCTCTTATGATTTAAACAAGTATTCGTTAGATTATATTTTTTTTTGGAATGTAGTTAATCATAAGATCGCACCTTTAAATTTCTGCTTGTACAAAAGTACTAGTAAAAATTTTACACTGAGCTCAAAGTGCATTTATTATTTATACACGAATAGCTATAACTATTAAGGCTAACTATTTATAGTTTAGGGTTTTATTTATTGATGTAGGTAATAAATAATATAATATTAAATATGGTCTTTTATTTCGAAAAATATTTCCGAAGCAGAGATCAATATTTTGAGTACTCAGGATTGGCAAAATATTGTACCTAAGTGAAGAAGAATCTATGGCTTAATAGAGTAGTAGAATACTGAGAAATAAGTTATTCTGGTAAATACACAGCTAAATATAAATAGGATAAACATGAATGCAATAAATATTGAGTATTGACGCAAAAAATCTTATTCGTTGTTTTATTTTTATTTATTTAATTTTAGTGGTTACATTTTTTTAATGTTTCTATGTTATTTATTGCTTGTATTATTTCTCGAATAATAAATCAGTACATTACAAAATTATTTCTTTTTATACTTCCTTCTTAACTGACAGCTACTACCAAAGGCTTTTGGGTGGTTCGTGAAATCTACCACTACTTATGGTGTCAAAAACGTTATAACTACAAAATTACAAAAATCTTCTAAAGGTAAAGATATTATGGCTACAACTTACAACGACTACAGGCGTGGGATCATAAGATATCTTAAGTTATGAGAGATCAAATACTGGTCTAAGATGAAATAACGTATAAAAATAACGTTACTATAATCTAGTATCTAAACATTGAATATTTTTTACTTCTGCTACTTAACCTAAAATCAACTTTTATCTAATAAAATTGTTACTGTACCATAAACTGTTATATCAAATTTGATTAAAGTTTATTTTAGGTTAATTTCTTTTCAGACGTATAAGTATGACCTACTAAGTTCCCTCTATACTTGAAGAGTTCTATCAGGTACATTGGTTGAGCCTGGCTCACTTATATTTACGACATATTCTTCATTCCTCGTATCTCGAGCATTACTCTCACTATTTACAGTACCATCCCTTTCAATAACCCTACCATTTTCAAACACCAATTCTGATTTAGAATCGTCACAACCACTTTTAGATTTAGCAGCGTTTTCTGCGTCTCGTAGACTAACGTCTGGCGTGGAACTGGACTGGCCAGCTTCAAGTCTATTTTGGAAAATGTCTTCTCTTCGTCTGTTCAAGAAGTGTACTGAAGGTAGTCCATCTTTAGGGTTAGAGTAAGCAACGTAGCAGGCTGAGTACGGAGGAGGTGGTTCCTCGGATCCTATGAACTTGTTGGCGTCATCGGCAGTGTTGGCACACTCGGAGTAGGGCGGCGGCAGGTCGTTGCCGCTCTGGTTCTCCTGACCTTCGGACGGGAACACTTCAGAGTCTTGCATGCGAGGAGGCGGATCAATCGGAGCTTGATCGCTTGCGTTTTGATCTGAAATAGGTTTCAAATTAAGTATATATTACAAATAACTTGTTTACTACAATCCTTGTACTTACACTACACTGCTGCCACAATTGGATTGATATTATTCAGCTTGTATTAGTCTATCATATATTTTAAATTCCTAAATAACTAGTTTGATATAAAAAGGTATTGTAAAAAAACTTTAAACCACAATTACACCGTCTATTATTGTATTGGCAAAGCCGTAGTCTCCTTTAATTTCACATTGAAAAAGCTTATTTTATTGTGTCGTTTTAATAATATTCAAAAATAACTTACAACTAGTGGCAAAAACTGTAGGTGTTTCCCATTCTGAAGACGTACGGCGTCGTCTACTTCTCGCTGAAAAATATACACATGACATTTTCAATTGGTTTTAACGGAAAATCTTCCTATTCTTAGGGTGGAGCGTAAACAGTCTTAAAATACTAACGTTTGAAGAACTTGCTGTGGATGCACTTCTCGATAGCGCGCACGAAGAGCACGAAGGCGACGACGATGAGCGCGGCGCCGGCCCAGGCGCGCGCCGCGTCCTCCCAGTGCCGCCCCCAGCCGCGCTGCAGCTCTGCGCCGCCCGCCACCGGGATCGGCTCCAGGCGTAGGTGCTGGAAGATGAAAAATCTTTTAAGGATTCCGTAGTAGGTCTCAGTTCGGCCCTTCAGGCCATGCATGCAAATCGCGGCCCATCAGGCATATGACAGTTTGCTATCTCTCCAAGCCTTGCGCACACAGGCAACGCCCAAAGCCGAGGTCCGTCCCTCCTGGGGACTTTGGTGATGTTCGCTTTACACGTTGAGGGCACTCTGTTCTTACCTCAAAAATTCCGATGAAGTAGCAAAAGCTTACTTGGAGCTAGGTACATAGTCCTTTAAAAAAAACGTAGGACAATGGAATTCTTAGGCATCGCCTCCGCGAGCGAGAGATTTGCGACAATTTTATCGTCGTACCACCTATCCTATCTAATCCTAATCCTAACTAATATTATAAATGCAAAAGTGAGTTTGTTTGTTACGCTTTCACGCCGAATCTTCTGAACCGATCATCATGAAATTTTGCATACACATAGGTTAGGGTACTGAGAAGGACATAGGCTATATACCACGTGGGCGAAGCCGCGGGTAACAGCTAGTTTCACATAATTAGCTATACATTCCCTTAGACTTTGTCTACAAACAGGGATGTTATTGCCGCTATGCGACGAGTGGCAGAGTGCGAGTGAATGTCATTCACTTTCCGGATTTTTCTTCTCAATTTCGCATGGCCTTTGACTAACTTCGTAAGATAATCGTTATGCATGTTATCATTGACGATATTAACTAAATATTTCCGGAGGTGTGGTTAGCAAGGGCGAACATTTTATTGCTACGTAGATAATTGACTGGTTTCCGCAAAATGTTCTTTTGTTTGTTAAGCACTGATCCCAACTCCTATAGATTATGATTTGTTCTAACAATGGCACACAGATGGCGCCATAGGTTTCGCCACAGGTTTTTGTCTACTATCATCATCAGCTGCGTGTTTTTTCCAGTTTTAATCCTCAACTCTTGCGTTTGAGCCTTTGTTGCCATGGAATCCAGCTCCGGGAGTTTAAAGATGTAGAGCATTTTAGGGTTCCGTACAACAAAATTTAAAAAAAAAACCAATACAAGATCACTCGCTCGTCTGTTTGTCTGTCTCCTGTCGATACGTATCAAGTCGAAATTAATAAGCGGTCTCTTGAATTTGTGTAAAAATTAAACTTCTTGCTATGGTCGAAATGAAGTAATAGTGATAGAGTATTTCCCGTTTACCTTGGAACATAAAATTTGGCATGAAGCAACTTCTGGTAGCACAAGTTAAGGAAAAATCCGAAAACTGTATAGTTACAGTAACAGTACTTAAGTACTTATCTTTAATTTTTTACTTTGAATTAACAATACAGTTTTTGGATTTCACCAATTGGCTATCTGAATAATTTTGATGAATTCTTAGTATCAGATTATTCGGGCAATACAGATCTTACACAACTGATTCGTAATTTGCTCCACGTAATATAGTAAACTAATTACATAACTATATGCAATGGAGATAGGAGTCGCGTTTCTTGCGAGCACGTGTTGCGTGCTTGTATTCAAATTATTTTTTGTGGATTCTTGTCTGGTGACTTCTCCCCTTCTTTTTCACTTTTTGTGGGGTAAAGAAAAGCTGTCTTATGTGGCTGAAAATAATTTAAATGGGATATTTCGTATATCACCCATTAAAAACTTTTTGCTTCTATCTACTTAACACCCTGAGGTTACCGAATATGTATTTTACAACTAAGTCCTTCTCATTGAGTTGATCCACGAGATGGATGGATGGACTTGTAGCTGAGATCATGATGTTTTGTACCTAATATTTTTTATCGAATGTACTCTATAGCCCCCATGACACAGTGTTTTATACGCACAAAGCAATGAATATTAATGTAGCTCGCGCAAGCGACGAGACATTCCTTGCGTGGGCAAGTACTTGTACTTCATTTTTACAAGTATAACTCGGCAGACCTGGAGCCAGTTAACGCGGATTTGCGTCAGTTCGGCGGTCGCCCGTAAAAACTTTAGTAAATCATATAATAGCATGAATGAGTGTGTTCTTGAATGCTTACCATTAGATAACAGCACTGAGACACACGCCTCAGTGCTGCAATACTTCGATAAGCCGCTGTCATTGGATAATATTTGACAAGCAGCAACAATTGACACATTGTGGCCCAATCACAGCTTCTAGGACCTGACGCGTCAATGCTGCTGCTGCTTATTTCAGAATACCTTCATTCTATCAGAATAGCGTTTTAAGCATCGCAGCTGAGGATGATACTCGAAAAACTCTCAGATATTGATGATGGTGAAGGTACCTTTAGATCTGGCATCGAGAAGTCGTGGTTGAATGAGAAGATGTTGAAGCCGTTGGTGCCGGTGCGCTTGGTCGGCCCCGGCGACGGCGGCCACGACCCCGCCCCGTACGTCAGGCCTGGTGACAACCCTGGGCTCGACGAATCGAACCTGGAAATTATAGAAATGTAAACTGTTAGCGCTCAAAGTTGGTTGTATTTATTTTATCATCGAATTAAAAAGGATACGAGATCGCTTCTTAGTCCGTTTGTCTGTCTATCTGATCTCTTTCAAAATGTCTAAAGAGCCTTTTTTAGGAACGAAAAGACAAGGGTAATTTGATTTTTTATCTGAACAAATTTTTCGGCACTTACACAATAGCCAGTTGCCAAAGCGACAGAGGGGTCCGTTGCTTCGGCAACTGGCTCCAATCAAAGTTGAGACCTCTCGTGCCACTTGGTTTAGGTATTAATCGTGGAAGGTCAACGTGAGGCGGCCTATCTTTCAATATTATAGAAGATCCATTTGTAACGATTTGAAAGCAATTTTTTTAGGATAGAAAAGAGATTCTTCTTATCTGATAAAATTTCTTAAGTTCTTAGAGACGTAGTCGGCAATTTCTGCTTCAAGTGGCTCCAATCAATGTTTAGACCACTCGTCACATCATGCCTATTCCTGAGCTCCGCCAAATCGACGAAGGTTAATGTAAAGCGATGCCGCAGCTGTCGGTAGGTACAATCCTTACATTATTTTATGCCGTGTGATTCACAGCAGAGTAGAAACGGACCTTGAAGTCTTCTCGTGGATAATGTAGAATGCAACTGCAGCGGAGAAAGACTAAAAAAAAGTCCTGATGATGATTCCTTACCTGATTAAATGCCTTATTCTTGGGCACATAGACGGCAATCTCTTGCTTCGGCAGGTGACTCCAATCAAGTTTGAGACCTCTCGTGGCGTCCTGCATGTTCCTATGCCTCGTTATATCATCGAAGGTCAAGATAAAGCGATTTCGCAGTCGCAGATATTGGAAGCTGCAATCCCCTCACCTTGCTTGTGCTTGTAGCGTCAACTTACCTGATTAAATGCCTCAAATTCTTCGGCACATATACTGCAATCTACTGCAATCTCCTGCTTCGGCAAGTGACTCCAATCAAGTTTGAGTCCCCTCGTTGCGTCCTGCATGTTCCTAAGCTCCGCTAGGTCGTGGAGGGTCAACCTGAAGCGCCGCCGCTGCTGGTACCGGTCGAGGAGGTCCCCGCGGGCGTCCCAGCCTGGCCACGGCCAGGGTCTGACTGTTGGGGGCTGCATCCTGTATGCATGGAAGCGTTATACGATTTATTAAAAATTATAGTTTTACTTAGAATATCAACGAATTATTTTATGACTAACTCTTAATCATCATCATATCTGTCTGGTAGATGTCATAACTACCAGACAGGCCGCTAAGCCAAATCACAAAATGTTAAAATTTTGTGATTTGGCTTGACAAAGAACTATTCAATGCTAAAAGTTCTCGTCACCAGTTCATGTTAATGATTCCTTAACTAGATCCTTAATGATTCTCAAAAGTATTTGCTTTGATAACACGTAAGTTTAAGTACAATGTTTTAATATTCACTTCAACATCTAATAGCATAATCAATAAAAGACAGAATCTTCTATACATATAATAAAACAGTAAAAATATTTTGTATTATAGAAAGCAAAAACAATTTTTTCGAATTTCTTGTCTGTCTGTATGTATGATCACGTTCATCTCCGGAAATATTGGATGGATTCGAATGAAACTTTTTTTGCTATATAGGTATTAGGCTGGGGCAACATATAAAGTAGAAATGATTTTAAAAAATGGAACACTTGATGCAGCATCACAATGGTCCAGCTGAATATAAGAAATATTAAAGTGGAGCCTTAGCAAAATTTGTTAAGCCTAATGAGCATTTTTGTTGAGGTATAAAAAATCTGAGATTTGGAACACCTCATGCAGAACCATAATGGTTCAGGCAAATTATAAGAAATATATAAATGACGCCTTAGCAAAAGTTATTCAACCTGATGAGCATTTTTTGTTGAGATATTTAATTTGAAGATTTGGAACACCTAACACAGAACCATAATGGTCCAGGTAAACTATAAGAAATATAAAAATAACACTGTAGCAAAAGATGTTCAGCCTGATTAGTATTTTTTGTTGAGGTAGAAAAATCTAAGAACTTTGGAGATGTCCGATAGGTTGAAGGCGCTTTGCCCATTTCTCAAAATTTGGTGAAGTAGCGCAAGCTCACTTGGAGCTAGCTATATAGTCTTTTTCTTATCGTGGCTCAAAAAGTCTAAAAGAATCCTATATTTTATCCCTCCAGTATTTAGCAGAAGCCAATGCAATGCCATACAATTTTATAACACTGCTACAAGTATTTTCTTATGCATGTTTAGTTCGTATTAAGGTAAGTATATTAAAACGCCGGAGTCACAAAGTCCACGCGGACGAAGTTGCGGGCATCAGCTAGTTGAGATAATAAGTACTAAGATATTATTTTAATCGTAATGGATATGTAATAATGACTATCAAATATCGCTGTCGCCATACTTCAAGCTTACTTCAAGTAATTCAAATTTAGGTAATGGTCATGAAGTGGTTGGGTAAAACAAGAAACATGATTCGAAATCCCTGTTGAATTACAATACGAGTATCTATGATTTATGCGTGCCGCGGACGCTTTATCACGTTATTATTATATGACAAAACGTAAATAATTAAATTGACGCATAGCAAACAATAACATTTATAACATTTATTTATACTCGGCAGCTACAAATATTCTGATATCTATGGCAGCTACTTAGTTAGATATTCACACTAATAACCCGGCCGTGCATTGTTTTGGGTGGTTTTGTCCATGTTTTTGTCATGTTTGCTTGGATTTTAGTAAGGAAACAAATATACTTGATATATTATAAATATAAGGTAGGTACTGGAGCCAAACTAGGCCTGAAATATAATAAAGCCTACCTGAAAAATAATGGACTTGCAACAGTGTAAACGTCTTGGTTAATGAAAAGAACATACCAAATGATAATGAAAAGCTGACACCATATTCATTACCTAAACATATAAAAATTATACAATTATATATAAAAAATTATTAAAATTGCGGTTAATGAGGCCCATGTGCAAAGCGCAATAAAGCCTATTCAATTGAGAGAAACCGATTATGAAAATGTTGTTTAAACATAAATCATAATACCTAATTTAAGTAAACAACGATGAAAGCTTTCAGTTTAAATACAATTAGTAAATAATTTCTAATGGTGATACTTTCGAAAACACAAAAATGGATAGGGCTTTAATTAAGTACCCGGGCCTTAGACTACCTTGTACGTGATGATGATGATGAATTAAAAATTATAACGCATGAACTCATTTATTTTAATTATATGCATGTTTAAATTTACAGGAAGCATTACAAGCTGATCTCAAAATATTGCTTTTTTCAAACAATAATGATATAAAATGGTTCGAAGTTACGTAAGCCTTATTTGGCTCTAGTACCTTATGTTTAGTTTAGGTAAAAGTAGTTAAGGTATAATTTGCTTATGATTGTGTTTTATTTCTCTATTTGTACAATTAGTTACAGTTTATTCAACTTTCGTATCAATATAGTTACTAACTTATTTGTATTTCTCACAGATTGGTCACAGCTTGTTTCAAAGTAATTGTTTTCACCTTTTTACCCGACTGACCCACACAGGAGGGTAATGTTTTTCGCGTGTATGTCAGTATGTCTGTACCTTTCTTACGTCCTGCAGGTTAAACGGCTTGACCGATTCTAAAGGGTACCATTAGATTTCCATTCTTCTCCAAAGACAATATAATACTATCGCCATAGACTGTGATTCTTATACAAAAATTGAGGTGACAATTCTTTTCCAGTAAATGTGTCGTAATAACTGCACAACCATCCTTCCCCACCCCTGGTTACAATGCCTGCACTACCGAGTTCGCCATTTACACTCTACTTACCATACTAGCAATCAGTACGAACTAGGAACCCGTTGTTGCGAATAGAAATGCGGTCCAACGACATCCAATGACCTAATCATTCAAGTAAGGAATTTACTCCTACGGTTGATTTCTTCCTCAAATTCTTGCATTACATCGACGTAGGCAAACGTAGGTCTGGTAGAAAAGGAAATATTGGGTCCTTACCTATGAAATTGGCGTTTTTTTCCGCTTGCCATTTTGTTCCTAATGACAATAATTGTTAGGTTAACACATTTTTTTTATTAAAACTTGAAAGAAGCCTATATTATCAACATTCCACATGCATATTTTTTTTTGTTTTTGTGTATTTAATTATTGGAAAATGCTCATGGAAAGAACTCGTTTCAGGTTTGTCCGTTTTAATCAAAAATATAGACATATTTCTATTATTTTTCTAACTTTTTGAAAATTATAGAATGTCTAAATTAGGCTTAATGTTGTCTGTAACTACATGCAAAATTTCATTGTTGTTGAATTTATCAAACCCGAAATAATACTAAAAACGTTAGTATGAAAAATTAATTTTGCTCGAAATTCTCTATAGAAAACGCCAATTTCATAGGAAAGGACCTAATATTCTTTTTTTTTTTTTTTAAGGGACATATCACACAAATTGAGCCAGCCCCACAGTAAGTTGTGAACTTGTGTCGCAGGATACTAACTCAACGATACTAAATTTTATAATATATACTCATATAGATAAATATCCAAGACCCAGGTCAATATGAAAAAGATCTTTTTCCATCTTGACCTGACCGGGGATCGAACCCGGGACCCCCGTGTCGCAGGCTATAATAATATAATGTTCTAGCTATTTTTCTCCCACGCAGATAGCGAAAGCAAATCAAGGGAATAAATGAAATTTTAAGGGAAGACGGCAATAAATCTTTAAAGATCCAATTCTGAAACTAATAAGTGGTTTACCCTGTATGTATAATGTACTTCCTTTTAATTATGATTACTGTAGTCAACAATGTGTGTACCGTTATTGTTGTATACCTACATTAGAACGAAGTTGCAGATATGATTGGAATGCTGTATGTAAACACAGTTAGTGCCGCCACTTCTTCTGCACTCCGCTTTGGAAGCGGCCTAAACTTGGGCATAAGTAATTATTGATGTCAACAAAAATTTTTGTTGTAAAAATTGTTAACAGAAGTATGACAATTAATAAGTGTTCAAAGAAACCTATATTAAATAAACTATTGAATCTTGAAAGTGTAACAAAGTTAAAAAATAAAATAGGGGCTTGTGATTTTATTTCCCTTCTGCACCTACACACTGACCTACACTAGACTCTGTCTAGCATATAAGGGATGAAGATGTGACTCTCTATCGTATGTATATTAAATAACCAAGGCAAAAAAAAAAAATTAAAAAAATCTTGTTTTTTATTTTATTTTTGCGTAGCTTCCATACGAGTTATGTATTTTAGAGTATTTTTTTATTTTCTTTACTAACCCATCGTGTGGGATATTGTTAAACTAAGTGGTCTTTAAAAATATTATGAGGTTGAGAACACCATTTTTCAATTTAGGATACGAGAAAAAAACTACAGCAGTAGTACATATAACGAAGTTCAAAGGAGAACTATCAGAGCTAAGTACTAAAACCAACTTATTGAAATATAGCACTTTGTACCCTATGTGGCCCAATGGATTGACCTAATTGAACCCATGGGACCCTTGGAACCCTTGGGTCCCATGGAATGCTAGGGCCCCTTGGGACCCATGGGGATCTATGGAATGCTAGTGCCCCTTGGGACCCTTGAGACCCAATGGGGTCCTTGAGAGCCAATGGGTTCCTTGGGACCCTTGGGGCCCTTGGGATCCTTGGGACCCAATGGTACCCAATCATATAAGGAGTCAAGTCAAATTTGATATTTTACTTATACGCGTCTTTGAATTTGAATGAAGTTTCAAAACTAGAGCCAGTTAAGATTCACCATGCGTGGATCGATTCCACTAACTAGTTCAAAAATTGAGCTCCATGCTGAAACAGACACATGCGATCGCTCGTTCAAAATCACGATTAACATATTTCCTCTTTTGTCTGACGATATCAAATTGATGACCCCAAGACCCAAAGGATTAGTTATCTATTACACAAACTTATAAATTCCTTATTTGATCAAGTATCTGGTTAATTCCACAAATATATTGGATGGTAGGTTATTTATTGAGCGTACGATACAGTAAGTATTCGGTAAGTATATGTTTTTTATCGGGGTAGACAAGGAAGGAAAACACTGAATCAGGATCCATCATCTAATTCATATATTGTCATTTTTATATAATTATATTTCTAAATAAATATACAACACTAGCCCCTTTCGTTATCTCCTTGCCCCACAGTAAGTTGTAAACTTGTATCGTAGGATCCTAACTCAACGATGCTAGACTAGATACATTTAAAGATGAAGGAAATTTGGAAAATGTTGTTTTCCTTCATAACCTTACCGAGGATCGAACCCGGGACCACAAAGCCACAGAGGTTTGTAGGATCCAAAGATGTACATCCTATCCCTTGATGATGATGACTCACCGTACCGTAACTTTTTTCCAGTGTGATAAGACTGCTACTTAGACTGACCCCACCCACCTAATTAAACAAGTTCATTTCCCCTACTAAGATAACTTCGAGTAACTTCTGCCGAGATACCGACCGTAAATAAATAAGTGACATCAAGCCACTACTGATTACTTAAGGCATATGGTCTCAACGCCTTAATCGTACGATTTGTTCTCAGAGACTCGCATAGATGGCGCCACTCGAAACTACACAACATTGTATCTACCGTATTATGAGAATATAAAAACATGATTCACAAAATATATTAAATGCAATGTCGGGAATTAACGCGAAAACATACCATTTTTCTCCAGACGTTTCGGCCGGGTTACACCGACCGTGGTCACTGGATGACTGTTGCAGCGGTGCAACAGTCATCGTGATATTTTTGAAAATTTTTTGAGTACATTTTATAAGTTTGTTGCCTATAACTTTTTAGTTTGTACTTAGTACCTACTCAGCTCTGATAGTTTTCCTTTCAACTTCAAATTATATACTACTGCTGTAATTTTTTTTCACGTATCCATATATAACCGTTTAGCAGATAGATGGGGGGACACTTACCTCTTACAACGGATCCCTAAATTGAAAAATGGTTGTCTCAACCTTACAATAGTTTTTAAAGACCTATGTAACAATACCCAACACGATGGGTCTGTATAGAAAAAAAAAATATTACGCCCACTTTACTTTTTTTTTCAAGATTGTTTTCTACCACTTTTTTGACATGATAAATATACACACCCATACCAAATTACAGTTTTCTAGTACGTATAGTCTGAGTAAAACCGCGGACGGACAGACAGACGGACAGACAGACAGAGAGACAGACAGACAGACAGACATGGCGAAACTATATAAGGGTTCCTAGTTCAATACGGAACCCTAAAAAGTAACAATCGCGAAATCATTATTCTGCTGTTTTGAAATCTGTTCACAATTAGTTTGCAAGGACGGCTATATGCCTCTACTCGTTCGTGTAGGTTTAAATAAATACATAATTGAATTATTAATTTAGGTCAAATTCTTAGCTGACGGTCGCATTATATATGACATAATTTGCCATTCCATATTCAGGCAAAGTTTATTTGCATGGTTTCTTTAGGTGTTCAAAAGTCTTATAAAGACGGGACAGCCCTTAAGAAACCTCGTCATCATTATCATTTCAGCCACAAGAAGTGCACTGCTAGACATATGATTTTCAATACGACCGGTTGGAAGCGGCCTGCATCTGGCGCGTTCCTGCGGCTTATATCAGGTCGTCTTTTATAGAAATTAACCTTATTTCTATGTCCATTAGTGGCCTACCTGCAGAAATAAATTATACACGTGATTTCCCGGTTGCATCCTCACCTGTGCGTCGAAACCCGGGAGCCGCTATTGTGACAGCATTATGCTGTTATATCATCTGGCAAAAAATATAACGCCCAGATGCCTGCCTCCTGTAGTAACTCCCAGAACCGTAGAAACGTATGGAATAAGTTATCATCAATTGTTATATATAGCTATAAGGTATAAGAATAATACACTTAAACTTACACAATTATTTACTTAAACTTTTTAATTTTTAACCTGTATGTATGGATGGAGAATTGGTACCTAAATTGTATTCCAAATTTGTGTTAGTAAATAGGAGTTATCGGTAAATATTTAGCCATCGCTACCAACATAGGTAAGGACCTACTTATGTCACTGAGTATATACCGCCTCGGTACAAAAAAACAACAATCTCAGAAATTAAATAAGAAACAAGACATGAAGAGTATTGCAAATTGTATTACAATACCTAAGTAAAACAAATAGGCAAAGCAAATAGGACGCCCTCTTTCCTTCCTCTTTCATAACTCATACGACATGTACAGAAGAAGAAATTGAAAACAGAACTAAATTAATATGACTTCCAAGAGCTCTATAATAATAAGCGTAAACTCACGGTATCCTCAACTCCATCGCTCTAAACTGAAACCTCCATCACTGCACAAACACAAAACAATTTTTTCCACAATCTCCAAGACCGTGTCCGTAATATCGATATCAACAAACTGCGGGCGGGCCGGGCGCGTGCGCGGTCGGCGAGGAGGGGACGTTAAGGTACGGTTGTGAACGACACCGCAGGCCGCAGTGGCAGCAGTAAGCGGCGGCCAGACAAATAATATCAACAGTCTGCGAGCTGGCCGGGCAATGGGCATGCCCGGTCGTTGAGGAGGGGATGTTAAGGTACGGTTGTGAACGCAACCGCTGGCGATAGCGATGGCACTAAGCGGCGGCAAGACAAATAATATCAACAAAACTGCTGGGCGCATGGTTGAGCCGTGAAGAAGGGACGTTAAGGTACAGTTGTGAACCCCATCGCAGACCGGTAGTGACGTGACGGCACAGAGCGGAGGCAAGAAAAATAATATTCACAAAACTGCCGGGCGCATCCTCGGCTCATGAGGTAAGGTTGTGAACGCTACCGCAGGCCGTAGCGACGGCACCAAGT
This sequence comes from Rhodophaea formosa, assembly GCA_963082605.1. NCBI lineage: Eukaryota > Metazoa > Arthropoda > Insecta > Lepidoptera > Pyralidae > Rhodophaea > Rhodophaea formosa. Next base: position 378,784 of record OY720226.1, read on the forward strand.
GGCACCAAGGCAAATAATATTAAAAAATATAGTTTCTAAAAAAAGGTGGACTGGATTATGTGATAGATAAATGAGGGGAATATCCCCTTCATTTACAAAGGAGACATGCAGCACTGTTACAAAGTTGTTTTTATTGTTACTTAAAATTTATACTAAGTAATCATTACTTGCTCAAATTAATATTTGCCTAATAAAATGGAATGAATATTTATGTCCTTTACGAATGTCGCCTGGTACAGGAAATTTGCCGTCACTATCGGAGCTGCGCCTTAAACGGAAAACTAATCATAGGCCTAATAATTGTGATTCAACTGCTTCAGAACCACTACAGAACGGTTTAATATGATTATACACTGTATTGAAGTTAAGTATTTACATCTTACTCAGTTAGTATTATTATGTGTGGCTTAGTTTTGGGAAAAGCCTCCTCTTGCAGGAAAACTGCAATAAAACTATTTAAGTATATCAATTTTGCTGACAGAGGATGTTGGGTAAGAAATATCACAAAAGTTCCTGTATTCATGGACAGTGTTGACCATTTTTGCAATATATCTGACTTGGATCTGTCGATTATTTAAACTGTAATGATCCAAACTAAAGCAAAACCTTATCGAAATTCTCAAACGAAAAAAAAACATATGTCGCCTGGTATAGAGAAATTGTCGTTGTTATCGGAACTGCACCTTAAACGTAAAGCTAATCATAGGTTTAATTAATTGTGATTGAACTGCTTCAGAACCACTACAGAATGGTTTAATATGATTATACACACAATAGTGTTTACTTCAATAGAAGTTAAATGCTTACATCTTACTAAGTACTACTTAGTAAGATGTAAGCATTTAACTTAAGTAGTCATTATGTAGATTATGTTTGAAATAAAATGAACTTATATTCAAATTTGGATTTCATGCATCGCTTTTTGAACGTCATATTTTTAATATTTGCAAAAACGATAAAATACTAGCGTTTTAGAAAGGCCACTAGGTACTGTGTAAAGAGTCACACATACTGTTTGAGAAACAGCTTCTCTGTCAGAATGGGATAAATAGTTTTGTTCCAGTTTTCCTGACAGAATTTTGGATTTGGAAATTTCATAAAGGAGTTTTTGGTGGAAAGTCATGGGGTGCAGTTGGGGTTGGCCTCAGATGATTTCGCAAATTGATTTTAGTGGACTGTATACTATGAAATTTATACAGAAAGACCTGATAATGAGGTGAAAGAATTTTAAAAATCGATCCAGTAGTTTAGGAGCCTTATCAATGTAAACACATAAACAAACAATCAAATCGTTCTTCTTTTTATTTTTAGTTGAGATAAGTATAGAAGTATAGTCGAGTGGCAACTAGGCCATGACAAACGGCTTAACGCGCCCGCCGAAGGCCACGCCACCCTGTGACCTGGTAGGGGAGATCGATGGGCTGCGGTCCCATAAACACTACCTTACCATACCCAAAGAGGGTTGGCAGCTGAAAGTAACAACTGCTATTTATTTTATTTATGCAACTATCTCTTAAATGCCGGTTTGGGAGAAAATGATTAGGTATTTATATATCAGCTGCTTATCATCCCGCGCAGACTGTAAAAGCCGGTCAAGGGATTGGGCGAAAATCTAAGGAATCACAAGCAACCAGACCAGGACCCCCGGCTTAACGTGCCCGCCGAAGGACACGCTACCCTGCTTCCAGCTGTGACCCGGCACCCGGCAGGGGCGATCGATGGCTGCGCGCCGCGGCTCGAAGTGGCGGCGACACTCAGGCGCCTGATGGTGCGGGCTGAGACATACTGGGAGCGAGACATATTGCTATAGTTTCGAATGAAGGTACCTAACATAATTTAAAGAGATACATACATAATATAAAGTGGTTCTACTTAGTTCGTATTAAATTAGGAAATAAGATTGGAATTAAAATTAAATTATTTTAATACGGTTTTTATCGCGTTTATTACATTATTTATACACCTAACGTTTCGAGCACTTTACAGTGTTCGTGGTCGCAGGTAGACTAAGTTGACATTTGTTTAGTATTAATACATATTATTATTACATAAGAAAACATTAAATAAGATTTGAAGAAAAATTCAAGCAGGCGACTTGAGTTGTACAAAGACTAAATATTGCTGGTTCGAAACCAGCCCAAGTTGAATTTTTTACACATACCTATCTGTTTCTTAATTTAATAAGCGTGTATCAAAATAGCATTGTAAATGCATAAAAACACATGAAATATTCTACGTAGGTGTTTGTTATTTATTGTTTCTGTTAATGAATGACTGATTATATCTGAATCCGTTGAAATAAAGAAACAAAATTATAGATACACAATAGGCTGGGCTTGTATCGATGGCTTCAAAACACAAGAAAATTTATAGTTTTTTTTTTAAATTAAAAGTAATGTGAGTTATAAACATATTAAAATACGTTACAACGGGTTACTAAGGTAAGCTACTTGTCAACGAATGCTGGGAACAAAATTCGTAATTTCTTCAGCTGTCTGGACAGTTTGTGTGTGTGTAACACGGGATTTTATGCCTATGTTTGTTTCTATAAGCATGGCATAGAAAAAGTTAAATGTAGGTACCTATACCTAATTTAAAAATCTGAGCCATCCCTTTAACACCCCGCTAGTAAATTTACTTCGAAGATAGTGTAGTGATTCGTTATTCAAAGTTCTATTTAAATTAAATTTAGATTTGTTCGATATTCAAATTTGAAATATAACAAGTTACTTTACATGTTTGCCATGTTAAATAATTAAAGCCTATGTCACTAGGAAGGACGGAAGGATTTAATGATACCCAAATATGTTTAGTCATATAGAAATTATGGTAGAGCATCAAAACTTATATACACTAATGAACTCTCAAATACTCCTTTACGGGAAAAAATACCGAATACCCAATTTCCGGACGTCCTCTCGGTGTGTCCCCACCGCCGTTCTCACTCGCATCCGCGAAAGTTTGGCACAGCATCCCGCCAGTCGCAGTGGAACTTTACGAGGAGCTTTGTCTGAGGAGAGTTTGATGTCAGGCGGGATCAGAGGGAGAGGATAAATGTGATCACCCGGGAGGAGTTTGGGACGCGGGTGAGTCAAACAATTTCCGAAATCTTAATTTTTGACAAGCTTTTTTTTATCGCCTCAAATGAGCTTAAAGTAGGTGGGTTTATCTTGTTCATAATTTCTACGGCCTCATTCCGACTCAATGATCAGACCAGCTCATCGATTCCTATGTTATTGTAATTTGCCTGAGGTAAAGTAAATATAAATAACTTCAGTTAATAATTATTAAAAACCGGCCAAGTGTAAGTCAAACTCGCGCAGTGCGGGTTCCGTACAATATGCTTCGTGAACACATTGTTATTATCGATGTACGGTCAGTGATTGAGGCATACCTCTTCTCACGTCACGTCTTTATCCCTTGCGGGGGAGACAGATCTTAGGTCTATAAAACCTTGAGGTCATGTTGGTGTAGGTAAGAACGGAATCAAAATAGTGATGTGTTGCTAGCCGCATCGCCTATTGACATGATTCCTGACTCCCATTCCCTCGATCGGCTTTTACGATCTGCGCGAGAAAAGAAGCAGCTGGTACATTCTGCGGTGTTTTCTTTTCTCGCAGACCTTGAAACAAATAGTTATCCAAACATACTTTGACAATAAAGGTACCTAGGTACTACGCAGATACACTACTCAACTCAATTAACTGATGCATAGAGAGCCTACAACTACATGGTGAAAAGAGATCATACCAATCCGCATCCCCATCATTTTGGACCCGGGGCCGCTTCTGGGGGTGTCGTTTCTAATTACCCAGACCGAGAAAAAATCAACGTACTATTAATCTTGTCGTCAGAGGTTACATCCTCAACTGTCTGTTTGCTAGTTGCGGGCATGGCGTCGGATACGCGCGCCCGGCCTCCCGAGCTGCTTCTTTCTGATCCCCAATCTATACAAGTAGTAGCACCCCAAATACCTTTATCCCGTTCCCCCAGTCCAACAAACTCCTACCCATTCCTTGCTTAAAAAAACCGGCCAAGTGCGTGTCGGGCCACGCGCAGTATAGGGATCCGTAGTTGCGAATGACAACTTTGACTTCACACTGTTTACACTCGCACCTCACAGTTTAACGACCAAAAACATGTAACAATGAAAATGTATGAAATTTTAAATTTTTGAGTAAGTACATTTTATAAGTTGGTTGCCTATAACTTTTTAGTTTATACTTGGTACTCAGTTCTGATAGTTTTCCTTTCAACTTCAGTATATATACTACTGCTACCACTTTTTTGACATGATTAATATACATGACATACTTACCCCTACAAAATTTCAGCTTTCTAGTACTTATAGTCTCTGAGTAAAACCGCGGACGGACAGACAGACAGACAGACATGGCGAAACTATAAGGGTTCCTAGTTTACTACGGAACCCTAAAAAGGGTTTTGAAGGTCAGCAGCGTTTGAAACGGTATAAGCTCAACGAACTGCTCTTACCAACCCGTTTGTCAAGCGTGGTGAGTGTAGTAAACCCCCCTGCCAATGGTGAAAATCTTCGGGGGAGGTTTGTGTCTAGTAGTGGACTTAATACAACTGTAATGATTACGGTGATGACTATAAATTCTGGCATTTAAGCAAAAATTCATACTGGTCAGAAAGCGTAAAAACAAACCTACTTTCGTTTGTTTCAAGATTATTTGTTTTTAATATTTATGAGAGTAATAATCTAGTAAATTATATTTTGGAAATTCTCTTATTTATTATCTATCTGCGTGTGAATTGATACAATTGTTGTTTTAGAAGTATTTCATTGCTGCTCATTCGATCGTCATAAAACAGAATAGTTTATTTTAAACTAGCAATTTCCTCGCGACTTCGTCAGCGTAAATTATAGCCTTTGTCACCCGTACATAAATTAATTATCTATAGTGCCTGAATTTTGAAGATCAGTTCAGTAGTTTCGGAGCCTTTTTAATGCAAACTAACAGCCATCTTTCCTTTTTACAACATTAGTATAGACTAGCATACACCCGCGGCTTCGCTCGCGTTAATGATGCTTAGCGATGAAATTTACCCTATGTCCTTCCCCGCGGCTTCAACTCACTCTATACTAAAATCCATCTAAATCGGTTTAATGGTTGAAGCGTAAAGAGGATACAGCTTGAACAAAATTTGAAGTTAAATTAGTCTTTCTAAAAAGACTAAGTTTAACCCGCTAAGTTAACTAAGTTAACTAGTTTTTATCCCGCGATTTCGTCCATGCCATTTATAGCCTATGTGCTACTGTGATATCTTAGCTTTTGGTCACCACGCCAGCCTGCGACACGGGGGTCCCGGGTTTGACCCCCTGTCAGGTCATAATGGGAAACGATCTTTTTCAGATTGACCTGGGCCTTGGATGTTTATCTAAATAAGTATATATTATAAAATATAGTATCGTTGAGTTAGTGTGCTGCGACACAAGTTCACAACTTACTGTAGGGCTAGCTCAATTTGTGTGATATGTCCATATATATTTATTTATTTAGCTTTAACATGGTAAAGCTTTATCAAAATCCACCCAGTATATGTGAGACAGTAACAGTAAACCGTATTTATAACCAGAATGTTCCGTGATATAAAAATTACTTTAGTGAGATGAGATACGGCAATATGATGTTTCTCTAGAGACCTTTCTGACTATTGATTCGATGCAGAGATGCAGAGTTTGAGGCCTTGAAGTACCTACTAGATTTAACTGCTCTCAGTTGAATCACAAAAAATAAAGAGCTATATTTTGAAAATAAGAAAAATTTGTCGGTTGGTTTATTTGTGATAAAGGTAAAATGTGAGTATTTGATAAAAACACACAAATAAAATACAATTAACACATAAAACCAAATGCAACAAAAGAAACACATTTACTGACGAAACATATAAAATTAAAATTACTAACAATATTTGTGTGCTGTGCTGTCAACAATATTATGGATAAACTCAAAAACCAAAAACTTCTAGACCGGTTTTCAAAATTCTTTCACCTTAGAAAGTTACATTATCAACAAGTAACATAAGCTCTATTTTAGATTCAAAATGTAACTCAAGACTTACGTTTAAAAAATTTGCCTTTAAACGTGATTGGGCGAGAACTGCTAAAACTATTGATGTCTCAGATATTAAAGTGTGGGTTAAATCCTCACCTAAGATGCTTTAGGACCCGGGGTTCGAGGCCAGGGACCTGGCCCAGATAGAGTTTGCGATTAATTAATGTTATCTAAGTAAACTTCCCTGCACGTCTGGAAGAAAAGAAAAACTTGGAATGTACCAGCTTCTTTTCCTGCACAGAATATAAAAGCCGGTCGAGGCAATGGGCAAATAACTAAGGAATCAATCATGACAATAGGTGATGCAGCTAGCAACCCATCACTATTTAGATTCCGTTTTCCACCTACAAGCCCGCCAACTGGCCTTTAGGTTTTACAGACGTGGGCTCTGTTTACCCCGCAGGGGAAAAATACGTGATAATATGTATGTATGTGGTGCCAACTTACAAAAATAATGATGAATGAAACAAACATATTCAGCTAAATGGCATTTTGCATTTGTCGAATGTTCAAAAAGGGAAAAATACTGAATCATTAAGCACTGCAACAGTTAATTTGGCCAAATCTGGCTCTCACGAATTATTGGCCATAAATACAATGCCAGCCGTAATCGTAAACTCCAGAAATGAGACAGTCTGGAAGCTATGACGTCATAGCTGTTTACGACCTTATGAATGTCATCATGAACAAACATAAACTTAATATGTATTGAGTAGGTATATTTACCTCAATGAAACAAACCTTCTACGACCAAGTTATAAGTGATGATGATCAAGGTAGCAAAAGTGACTTATTTGGAGTTATGGGTAAACGAATAAAAAATTATGCCGTGTGGTTCCCGGCAGAGTAGAGTAGGACCACTCCAAGTCTTCCCGTGGATGACGTAAAAGGCGATTTAGGATACACAAGCTAAACAAAGCTTATTAACATCAACGAGACCTCTCCCGTCTGGCCAGCGTGGAGAGTGTAGGCCAAACCCTCTGCGCTGGCTAATAAATGGCTCTGGTAGACAGAGAGGGTCGTGCTCCTGCAGTAGAGAATAAAAGAAAGACCTGATGATGATGACCTCAATGGAACAAACATTCTATGTCAGAGTTATAAGTGATGATGGTCAAAGTATCAAAGGTTAAAGTGGCTATTATTAGGAGTTATTGGTCTAGGAATAATAAAATGAAGTTCGTATACCTACGTCTTATAGTACTGAATGTGTAAGACAACCTAAACGATCAGTCAGCCCAAAAATAATAAAATATCGAGATGATATCGAGAAGACTCAACCAAGTGATGAAATGCTGAAGGTATTTACTATGTATATTTACTCTCTGTATTAGGTACAGAGAGAGTATACCTTCAGCATTTATAGTATTCGCAAATAATAATATTACAATAATATGTAAATAGTGTAAGTATCCCCCGTGCTCGTCCTATCTGTAAGTTAAATTAGTAACCAACACGGCTGCCCGCGATACAGGCCTGTGCCTAGTGCGGGAGCCATTGTAAATGTGTGCTGTAAAAACTCTTCTGGCAAATAAATAATTTTTTTTTGTTTTTTGCATTTCATCACTTGGTTGGGTACTTTGACTATATTGGGTACGACCCAAATTAATCATTTTGGGATGTGGAGCATTTTAGTGGTTACTTTTATGTAGTTTAAACCCTGAATACTCAAAAGAATCTTAACCAATAATATTTAAGTCTTGTGTTGACTTTGTCTTGCTAGATTATTGTCTAAACCACAGAATAATAACTTAAGAATATAAATACGTGTTATACATTCCGTTCTACACAATGACAGAAAAGAGTTATCGACAATTTTACTGTCAGTTTTCGCTATCTCCTTTATTCATCATCATTATCATCATAATTTCGTGTAGGTGACACGGTCAGTCAACCATGCACACCCTGGTGTCAGAGTTCTTCGGAACCGCCTCTCGGCCTCTGACGTGGTTCCTTTAACGACTACCAGATGGGAGCCAGGCCGGGACCAACGTCTTAGCGTTCCTTCCGAAGCACGGAATCAACTTTCGTATCAGACAATCAGGTGATTCATGCCTGCAATGTCCTAGTCAAACTGGAAACATGTAAACAAGATATTTTTTAATAATTTTGTTTTCCCAGCTCTCTGACACCAACATGGGAGCCAAGCGAGGCGCGGAGTCGGCGCTGGCTCCCGAGCTGTGCGCGCCGCTGCTACTGCTGTGCTGGCTCTGCTGCTGGAACGAGGACTCCAACTCCGGTGAGATTTCCATACACTGATGTTCGTTCGTCGTTCGACATTAGGTCTTAAGTCACCACTGCGAAGCACGACCCTCTCTGTACTACCAGAGCCATATATTATCCAGAGCAGTCAGAGGATTTGGCCTATACTCCCCACGACGGCCAGACAGTTGGATAGGTCTCTTTGATGTTTATAAGCTTTGTTTAGCTTCTGTTTCCTAATTCGCCTTCTACGACATCTGAAGATTTGGAGTGGTCCTATTCTACTCTGCCGGGAATCACACTCAACGTACCAATTGGCGGAACCACGAGTCAATAATATGCATAATTGAATCTTATCTACTGGTCTCGTCTTAGTATAATCATTGTGTCTTATCTGTTTCAATAAAATACAGTAAATGTTAAAAATCTCTTACAATAATCTTCTTATTAATATAGAAATAATAATCAAATGAATCGAATTTGGTATTAATTGCACAATCAAAATCAATTTAGCGTGAGCAGCACATGGCGCGTGAGCACCGAACAGGGGGACGCACGAGTGCGACTCCCGGGATCCGCAGTGTAAAAACGGTTATAATATGACCTTATGAGGTAGGTTCTTGGAATGAAACCGTACAAGTATAAGTTTAACACGGTTTATTGAAAAGTTATTAACTTCAGGGTACAATAAACGTGGGTGAGTCCTAATTTAAACAAAACTATGCGTGTAACGCGGCAAGTGGCTCTCAGCGGCGAGCGATATAGAGACGGGACGACGTACTATCGGTTAGCGATCGGGCGGCGGACTGGGGCGATGACACGCGACGCGGGCGCGCTTGCGATGCGCGGCCGCCTAGTGAGAAAGGAAAGAACTACATGCGTCTCTATAACGCGCGGGCAAGCACCCGCGAGACTCTCTGACTGGGCGATGGGTTGCTATAACCTTTCTTAAATTTTAAAGTGCATTTGAAAGAAAATTCTTAAACTGCAAAAAATGCCATTCAGTGGAAATCAAGCCTTTGTACGGGACTTTATCACAACCTTAGAATTGCATGTTTCCCCCACGATGTATTTGAAATTTATTATGGGTGGTTTAAAGATGTATTTGGAAGAAGATTTGAAAATATGGATCTGACGACCGGATTCATAAATATAGTGTATTCTATAGTGGGCCAAAAGTCATCAGTAAAAATTCTAAAGTCTTCCCGGTGTTTCAGAGTCGTCTAGCGGGAAGCCCCCACGCAAGACCACTAGCCATGGTGTGTATGTCAACGTAGCCGTGGTAGCCAAAGACACCATTAATGTTACACCCCACCTTAGATGTAGTAGGTGTAAATCACATACCACTGAATAACCATGAGATTTCATCTCATTCACTTTGTTTATAAATACAAGGGAAGATCAATCTGGAAATATTAAATGTCGAGAGAATTCCCAATAGAATATAGACCCGCTAGAAAAAAATGAAACATTTTGGACCTTCCATATACACCAATCATTACTAAAATTCCTATGGAAATCGAAACATAATTTAAAAAAGGTAGGTAACGCAAAAAAATACTTTTTTTGCGTTACCTTTTTAATTCTATTGGGGATTCTCATTCCATCATTAAAATCACCCTGTAAAAAACAATTGTGATTTTCTCGACCCACTAAAAATTCATTTCAATTAGAAACAAAAACTGTACATAGGTTGTTCCACATTTTCATCACGTTCATTTAGATAGATCTGTGTTAGTTTTTGTGGAATCCAATTAGATAGAGGTTAGTTCAAAAATAAAATTTAGTGTGCCCAACGTTACATCAATCTTCATTGTTTTAGACTCAGGGTCGCATCGCCGCGCCAGTGAGTTCTTCAGCAGACGGTTTGGCAGCAGTGCTGTGTCACTACACCTGCCGAGCACCTCAGGTACCTACTTTAAGTACAATGCTTAGTTTCTCGGCAGCTAATCTTTCTTGTATTTATGGTTGAAATTCTGATTTGATAGTTGGCTGCTAGTATGTGGCTCTCTAGGAGTAAAATGTGACTAAATTTGTAGTCGCAGTTATAGACTTAACGAAACATTTGTAGATACATTACAGTTGGAAGACAATAAATTTCTAAGCGCTTTGCTCCTATAAGGTAATTTTTGAATAAACATTTCTTAATCCTTAACTTTATAAGCCTTAACCGTAAATATTTCTTTATTATTGGTAACATGTACTTTAACATTATAATAGGTGGTAGAAAAAAGTATTAGTTAGTACTTCATGATCTGAATTTCATTCTAGGCTGGATGTTGCGAAATATTTTGATTCAGCCGTTTAACATAACACCCAAACATGATTTCAGGAAGTACTAAGCAACCTCTATCAGCACACAGAAGTCACGAAGAGATTCCAAGGCGAAGGAAGTCCCACCACGAAACATCTGACGTTGAAGCTCGTTACCACTCCGCGCCAAGTGTCATCGACGAAATTATTCACAGGAGAGACTGGGAAAGATCTACTAGAGATCTCCACATACCTCTCAATCCTGACTCCGAAATCTGCCTGTCAGACATCAGTCTGACTCCTGATAGGGCACCGAAAGCCGAACCTGAACTATCATCTCCTGAAGTGAATAACGATCAAATAAAACCTTGTAAGAAACATTACACTAACATCAAATCATCTAAAAAGCCAAAAGACAATGATGATGAAAAGGACACTGATGCTACAGAAGTTTCTAACTTCTATATTGGAGAAACAAAGCATGACGATTTGATGCTAACGAAAACTCCAGTACCAGATGATTTTGAGTATGAAAGTCTTGTGGCTGATGAGAGGAATAAATCTGTCTACAAAGCTAAGGAAGCTAAACAGTCTTTCAATGAGTCAATTCGGTCTAAAGATAGACCGAAACCATCACTAGTGCCGCTGGAAGAAGGGCAAACCTCCAATGTGTTTACGTATTGGTTGGACGAGGATATTGACCAGATTGACAGGTCAGGTGCTGTGCACCACACTGTGGAGTCTAGAATGAGCATTGGCAGGCCTTACCCTCCTCCTTCTGTAGGTAAGATATAGTTTGGTTCTGTACAATCTACAAAAGATACTTATTTCTTTGCTTTATCCATTTTATGACCATCATAAGAATAATTTGCCAGAACCCAAGAAAAGTTAAATATAGATACTTTCCCGTGATAATTAAATAAATAAGTATTAGGGATAATAGAAAGAAAATCTAATAAATAATGCACTCAAATTGAGCTATCCCCACAGTAAGTTGTGAACTTGCTTCGTAGGAGACTAAATTAAGGACACCATGTTTTATAATTGATACTTATATATACATTCAAGACCCAGGCTAATCTGAAATATATCGTCATTTCAGCCAAAAAGTCCACGGCTGGACACAGGCCTCTCCCAAGGATTTCCAAACTGACCGGTTAAAATATATCGTTTTTCTATAATGACCTGGCCGGCATCGAATCCGGGATTACTCGTGTCGCAGACTGCCACAGAGGCCGCACATTTCAATTATTATATTGTTCTCGTTATTACAGAGGTTGTTGGCTACGACGGAGGTGCCTGCTACCTGGCCGAAGTAGGCTCAGTGTCGGACCTTCGTGACCGCCCCGCAACAGTCAACACGATGGCCACGGGCGTGGGCACGATGAGGGCAAGGCATGCGAGCGATGGGGATATACTGGCGCCGCCAGTGAGACCGGAGTCAGGAGCATTCTCAGGTGAAGCCATTTTCACAGATTATTCGAAGATCCGCGGCACAGAGGGTGACCTAAGAAACGATGGATGGTTTGTGTCAAGGATAGTATGAACCGGAAGGGAGTTACAAAGGCTATGGCAGACGATAGATCACTTAAGACGTACGGAGTACGGATCGGACAGCGGTCAGAACAATACGCGTACATCATCTTGCCACTCCGTTTGTAAATATCCAGGTGACGCGAACCTTTTTCCTATTACACAAGATGGATTGCGCGCAGTGTAGTGAACCTGTCGGGGAAGGTGCACAGTGCTCGCTGTGCAAGGCTTATTACGACTTTAAGTGTGCTGGTATTACTAAAACCGCCTATAAAGCCTTGGGCGCCGGACGATCATCTTGGAAGTGCTCCCCATGCTGCACCAAGAAAGACAGCATGGTCGAAAGTCTCCTCTTAAGACTTGACAGCATGGGTAAACAACTCAGCGACATTCAGTTAGATGTGAGGGGCATCAAAACCAGCTGTGAATTGACTAATCAGAAATTGGAAGCAATGAGTTCTAGACTAGACAACGTTGATCAGCGTGTCGTTGACCTAGAAGGAACAACCTCAAAGTTAACATCTCAAGTTGCTAGCATCCAAGAACAGTCGCTGTCCAGGGATCAATGGACGCGGTTGAATAATATTGAAATTAAAGGTGTTCCTATAAGACCTAATGAGAATCTATTTGACATAATATCAAACATTGGAGATTTTATCGGCTTTGCTGTACCTAAGTCATCACTCAATTACATATCACGAATTCCAACACGACAAAGCAAGGAAAAATCCATCATAGCCAGTTTCGTAAACAGATATGTGAAGGAGGATTTCGTCGCAGCAGCACGAATGAAGAAGACCATTACTGCCCAGGATGTAGGATTTTCAGGGAAGGGAAACAGGATCTACGTCAACGACCACTTGTGTCCCGAATACAAGAAACTACTTAATGATACTAAGGCCGTAGCTAAGGAGCGCGGCTACCAGTACGTCTGGATAAAGTTTTCAAAAATTCATGTCCGTCGTAATGATAAAACTAATACTATTGTTATTAATAATAGCTCGGATTTAAACAAATTACGCTAATCTATTTTCATATTTTATTAAGTTTAATCTTTTGCATACATGTAAATATGTGTCATAATTACATTCACAAAATATTAATTATTGCACAGTGTTTAACTGAGAGAATGTTGCGTACCCCTGGTTTGTTACCGTACACAAGTATAACCTTATATATGCTACTTGCACTAACCCGTTTCTTACAATGCGCTGTTATCTGCGTAGACTACACATTGCTAACTCTTTCCGTCTTTGTCACGCCTATGCTTACCTGCATCGTATCAACTCGCGCGCACCGAACTCATTCAATGAATCATAACCTTACAAATTCTATTCATACTCGGGCGCCGCCGGTCACTAATGAGCTGATAAGGCCTTTTGTTATTTTTTATATTCGTTTGAAACAGTTCGCACCACGTTTATTTCTTTACACGTTTTTTTCACTTTATAAAAATGATTTCGGATAAGTTATTAATATACTATCAAAACGTGCGTGGTTTGCGAACTAAAACATCAGTTTTTCGCCGAAATATTGAGCTCAATTCATATGATGTTATAGGTATAACTGAGTCGTGGCTATTAGACGGAATTAATGATTCGGAGTTATTTAATAGCGATTATACGCTGTGGAGACAGGACCGCAATTATTCTATGACGGGACAAAAGATGGGTGGGGGGGTGTTCCTGGCAACTCGAAAGGAGCTTAAAGTAGTTCGAAGGGCAGACTGGTCATCGTCAGCTGAGGATCTGTGGATCACTTTACTACCAGAAAATGTTCTTTCGCGCCCTGTCCACATTTGTATACTGTACTTATGTAGTCAAAATCAAGGCAATACTTTTACGCAACAGTTAAATAATTTTTTAAATAAATTACATGAAATTGTTTTAGCTAATGACCAGGATCAGTTTATAATCATGGGGGATTTTAACATGAGTTCCATCCAGTGGAATTTGTCACAGGATGAAGTATATTTTGAGCCTTCTAATGTTTGTAGTGATAACGAGCATGCTTTGATTGACACGTTGAGTCTTGCTAGTTTATACCAATATAACGGTATGTGTAATTTGTATGGCAGGCTTCTCGACCTAGTGCTGTCGAACTATGGTGCCACTGTAACTCGTGTTGACGTTCCTCTTGTTCCACTCGATCCCAACCACGAGGCCATTTTAATAATCCCAGACTTAAAAACATATACTTTTATCAGACATGCGCCCCGAACAAAGTACTGTTATAATAAAGCAAATTTTGATGGAATTAAAAATGAATTAAATTTAATTGATTGGTTTATGGAACTAGGCAATCAACCATTTGATATCGCTATACAATTTTTCTATGAGACCCTAAACAAATTGCGAGATAAATATGTACCAAAAATAGAGCTTCGTTATAGCAAAAAATCATTTCCCGTCTGGTATTCCATGCCTCTCAAAAAAGTGCTTAAGGAAAGATATAAAGTATTTAAAAGGTATCAAATTTACTCTAGAATAACAGATAAATTAACATTAAACTTCTTGACTGAGAGGGCAAGGTTGCTTGAAAAGGAATGCTATAATGCATATATTTCAAAAGTCGAAGGCTCAATAAAAGATAACCCTAAGGCTTTTTGGTCATTTTATAAGGAGCGACTTAAAACAACGACGCTTCCCTCTGTAATGAAATATGACGGGAAAACTCTCAACACAGGTGAGGGAATCTGCGAGTCTTTTTCCCATTATTTTCAGACAACATTTTTACAAAATTCCGATATAAACAATGATTCGTCATCTGGACCTCTGAGCGACTCCTGTCCTCCAACCGACTCTTGCTCGTTTATGGATGCTGATCTCCATACTATTGAAATTACGGAGAAGATGGTTTACGATAGGTTGCACAATCTGGATCTTACTAAATCAGCGGGACCTGATAATATACCAGCTATTTTTCTTGTTACTTGTGCTAAAGAACTTGCTAGGCCTTTGACAATTCTTTTCCAAAGGTCTATCGCTGTAGGTAAGGTCCCAGAAATTTGGAAAAGTGCTTTTATAACCCCAGTCCACAAAAAAGGAGCAAAGGATAGCGTGGAAAATTTCCGTCCTATATCTAAGTTGTGTATCATTGTGAAAGTGTTTGAAAGAATAATATATGATCAGATTTACTCCTCACTTAAAAACTCTTTTTCACAAAATCAGCACGGATTTTTAGCGGGCAGATCAACAGTATCCAATTTAGTCTTGTTTGAAAATAATCTAACGTATAACATGGAGAATGGCGCTCAGACTGACGTGATTTACACGGACTTCAGCAAGGCTTTTGATCGCATCGATCATAAAATCCTTTTACAAAAGCTTTCTTTTGCTGGGATCCGTGGTGATTTGCTTAGATGGTTTGCTTCATATTTGCAGAATAGATCGCAAGTTGTTGTCTTGGGTAATTATAGTTCGTCTTGGGCACGTGTTCCAAGTGGGGTCCCACAAGGGTCACTATTAGGCCCCTTATTATTTACCATTTTCATATCTGACATTGACTCATGTTTTCGCGATTCCTCAGTGTTATGTTTTGCGGACGATATGAAAATTTTTAGAGTTGTTTCTACTTTTAATGATGCTGTGAAATTGCAGAATGATTTAAATCGTCTTGATATTTATTGCAAAATAAATAAATTATACCTTAACATTTCAAAATGTTCTTCTATTACGTTTACTAGAAAATTCTTCCCTATTAACTTTGACTACACTCTTAATAATAAACCTCTGCAAAAAGTCAGTAATGTTCGTGACTTAGGCGTGATTCTAGACAGTAAATTGACTTACAGTGACCATGTCGATTCTATTATTAAGAGGGCTTTTAAAGGTCTTGGGTTTATTTTAAGGAACTCTAAAGATTTTAAACAAGTCATAACACTAAAAATTCTTTATTGCACCTATGTGACAACCCACTTGGAATACGCATCTCAAGTATGGAACCCGGTGTATAAATGTTATATCGACCGTATAGAAAGTATACAAAAGAAGTTTGTGAAGTATATTAATTATCGCACTAAAACTAGTATAACTGACTATACCTTATCATGCAAAATGCACCATCTGTTACCTTTGGTCAATCGTCGCGAACTTTTAGATATGGTTTTTTTGCACCGTGTCATTAATTCCCATACTGACTGCCCTCATTTACTTGAACTCATCGGAATATATGCTCCTCAGAGAAGGTTCAGAAGCTCTCCCACATTTGTTACGCCCGTGGCAGCCACTAATTATCGACAAAATTCTTTCTTTCTTAGAGCTTGTAATAACTATAATAAGTGCTCCTCTGACACATATATGGACATCTTAGGATCAAATACAGTGGCATTGAAAAAAGCCTTTATTAATAGACTGTTTCCCGACCAGGGTTAGTTAGTCCCTTTTATTCATATGGTACTTGTGGTCCTTTCTCTCAGCTTCACTTCTCACTTATCCCGCTGCTGCATTGTATAATGGTGCATATGTTTTGTTTGCTTGTGTATTGTGTTAAACTGTCGCTAACTTGTCGATTCTTTTATTGCTTATGTAATAGTTATAAGTGGAGATTTGTAAATGACTGAATGTTTTTATCCTATTGTTCTATATTGTTTTTGTAGTCGATAATCTTCCTAACAGAAAAAAAAATAAATAAATAAAAAAAAAAAAGACCCCACTTAAGAATTTGAGATAGGAAGATAAAATCAAAGATCTGAACTAAACCCATCTTGAAATTTCACTAAAAACTAGTCTCCAATTTTTTACTTTCAAATCAGGTGTAGGACAATCCTAAGTAAACTCAATAATTAAAATATGTCAATGTTGACTAAACATATGATTCCTAACTACATTTTAATTCTACAACACCATTTGTTACCATGTTTAAAGCAATAAAGCTCATTTCATTTCATTAAAAGACATAATTAAATTAAGCCATTTCGACTCGATAAGAAGAAGAGGTAAACTCGAAGAAAAAGCAACAGATATTTGGTATTTTGCCGGTGTTAATGTTTTTGTCTTTTTCAATTTAGGTTTAACAAAAGATTACAACGAGTCCGTTATTTACGACTCAATTACGTCGATGACGATAATTTATATCCTTTCATGCTGGTATGGTAGAAAAGGAACAACATAGAATATACCAGGTACTTTTCTTCCGCCTAACGCTTACTGACACGCTAAACGTAGCCCTTGGGTCTAATGACCTTGGGCTCTGTCTACCCCGAAAGGTATAAAGCCATGATAATATAAATATATGTATATAATAGTAATCGCAAAACCGAAGCGAATGGCGTGCACTATAGGAGGCCTATATCCTGCAGCGGATTGATTAGCCTGCTCAAGAAGAAGAAGACATAATAATATCGCTTTTAATTATTTCAGAGAGTGACCTCGACCTAGAGCTGGATGAGAGCGAGGAGCGGCCTCCGGAGTACCACGAGCTGCAGCTGTGTGCGTCTGATCACAAGGAGACAGCCATATAAATGCAACCGTCTTACATCCAAAGACTTCTATACAAACTGAGGTAGACGTGGCCTGCTCCTATTCGGCTCATACGGCAACACATGCAAGTTGCTGATCTCCAAAGGCTTTGCTATTGTTTCTCAGTTCAGCCCTTCATGCATGCAAGTCACGGTCCATCAGGCATATGAGAGTTTGCTGTCTTCCCAAGCCTTGCACACACAGGCAACGCCCAAAGCCTAGGTCCGTCCCTCCTGGTTGAGCTAAGCGCAATGGTGTTAATTAGCTCCCTTTGAACGCTTCAGGATTTGATACGTACGGCTCGTCTACCTCGGTTTATATACTTAGAAGTCTTTGCTCACCACACCCCGTTAT
The DNA here is from genome assembly GCA_963082605.1 of Rhodophaea formosa. Taxonomy (NCBI): domain Eukaryota; kingdom Metazoa; phylum Arthropoda; class Insecta; order Lepidoptera; family Pyralidae; genus Rhodophaea; species Rhodophaea formosa. The sequence goes on from OY720226.1 coordinate 396,662, forward strand.
GCTTCAAGACTCAAACTTTTATTTTGTAAACTATTTGAACACTACATTAATAATCTAAGTATTTGATTATGCAACTATTTGTTTCTTGTCTTTGTCTTTCTCTATTTATTTCTTGGCTTTTTTTGCCTTATGGCTAAGATTAGTGTCAGTTCCAAATCAAAATTCAAAAACAGCCCGCGTAAATTTTTAATGGAAAAGCGCTACTATAGCGTGAATGAATTTTTAAATACAAGATTATGAGTTGTTCAATTGACATTTGTACCAATTTAATATCTGAAATTTAACTTAACTTATTTTGATAAAATTATGTTATTCGCTGTAAAGTACTCACTAACATTGTAAATTTCCCAAGCCAACTCTGGCAGAATATGTTTGACACAATTGCTATTGTAACATCTTTATAACTACCATGCTCTAAAGGAATCAATGATCTTGAATCTTGAATCAGAGTGCAGAAGAAGCGGCAACAAATTGTTACACATTTTCTCCTTTCTTAGTTAACTAAGGTGGACTAAGCTTAAAATATATATTAGTTACTAAGAGACCTCGTTTACTTGTAACAACTACTTACGCTTAACGGGGTGATAATTTAAAGAAAGAAAGTATTTGTTGTTGAGGGAGGAAAGCATTTGTAACAACCGACCGAAAGATAGTAAGAAGTTTAATTGCACATTGTTGTAGGAAGAAGCTGAGTGTCTGGCGCAAGAATAAAGTTTTTTTTTTTGTGAAACTTTATGTAGGTTTTACAATATTCGGGATAAATTCATTTTATCATACTGAAATTTCCCTTGAGAAATCTAGGTTAAATAATAGCCAAGGTAGTAAACCAAGTGATTGGTCAAACGGAAAATATGTTTCGATGTCTTTGCACGAGTATTGTTTTGGGCTCATTTCATTTTTGTTAACTCTTGAGTTCAATAGTCAAATAGGGTATGATATTGGTAAAGTTTTGCCGCTCTAGTCCAGAATGTAAATTTTTCTAGAATATTTTTACAGACTAATTATTGGAGTGCCTATATTTTACAGATATGATATAGTAGGTATAACTTAGTTTGAGAAATTTGTATATGCATTCAAGGTTAATGTAAAAAGGGGGATAAAGAGAAATGCGTATTTTGTTATATGGATGGACTTTGAAAAATAAAAAGATTTATAACTGTTCTTGCCAGATAAGTAGCATAAAGTTACAATGCTATTCTGTCTGTTTGTAATTATTATTATTAAGTGTTAGTTCGTTTGATTGTACGTATATAGCTATATGAAATAATTAGGTACGTTTTAAATTATGAAAGTCTCAATAGTCTCTACTTGAAGAAAAAATTACGACATTACATGTACCTAGTAAATGAAAAAATCTTGATCAAAACTATGAACGGCGTATTTTAAAAACTATTTAGTTTTTCATATTTTTGATCGAGACTTTTATTTCTTGTCCAAAAAGCTAAGGACGAAGCCGCAATTTTTAACGATTTGCTTAATTAAATACAATTGATAAATCACTTGACATCAGTACTTTGGGGTAAATGCTGTCAATATTAAATTAAAGAATCATTTAAGTAACCTAATAAAATAGAAATGACAATAATATTTTTTTTGTTTATCACACATTTGACAGCCTCCGTGGCACAGTAGTTAACACGCCAGCCTTGAACCCGAAGGGGTCGGGTTTGATGCCAGCCAGCCATGCAGGCCAGCTCATAACGAAAAATTTTACTGTGTGATTTGTCCCTATATATTTATGTTGCGCTCTAGCTCTAACATGTCAAGTGATTAATCAGTCTCCTGTAAACATGTAAATAATTTTTATTTGTACAGCTTAAATCGCCAAATGTACTTATAAGAGCTACTGAAATCAATTACTACAATCGCAATTACCTCTGTAGTTAGTGTCAATTAGATTTAAACGAGTGGAAGTTACAATTATTTTTAAAACCAATTATTAAAATATGATGTTCAGTCACGAACATTAATAACATGTTATACACATTGGTCCTTAAGTATATATGAGAAGCATATAATTTAATACAATTGTATATACAATATTAATGCTCGTATCGTGGCTCTACCTAGAAGTCGAGTTTTACTAAATTAAAAAAAAACCGGCTAAGTGTTGGGCCACGTGCAGTGTAGGGTTCCATAGTTGCGAATGACAACTTTGAGTTCACACTGTTCACACTCGCACATCACAGTTTATCGACCAAAAACATGTAACAATGAAAATGTATGAAATTTTACATTTTCGAGTACATTTTATAAGTTGGTTGCCTATAACTTTTTAGTTTGTACTTACTACTCAGCTCTGATAGTTTTCCTTTCAACTTCAGTATATATACTACTGCCGTAATTTTTTTCACGTATCCATATATAACGAACCCTAAAAAAGGGGGAGAAAAGAAATGTAGATCAATAATTGTTCTACATTTTTATACTACATTTTATCTTCTTAGAGAAATTATTACTCTAAGATTGGTATAATTAAGTAGGGAAATGAATTTGATTCTGTGTGCAGTTTTATGTAAGAACGTGAGCCTTTTCTTAGCGTTATTTTCAAAAGTGGCAAATGCTTAGAAAAACCTAGAACTATAAACAAAACTTCACAAAATTCATGTTTAGAGAAGATATGTTGTGCTGCAAAGCCTTGAATAACCCTTCGACTATTTTTGAACTACTGTTTAAAATTTAAAGTGAGATAATGAAGCTGTCCTTTGCCTTATTCTTCAATCAAGTATAAAAACGTTAAATATTATTAAAATATGGTCACTTTTGGCGTAGACCTACTGGACCCTATAAAATTCATGTATCCTCATGTACTTAGAATAGTTCAGGTTGATATTGTAAAATTATTAATGTTGTCATATTTTTTGTTGAAATATGACGACACGGATTGGCTCCTGAAAGACGGAATATTTATTTATTTTATTCATTAGATACAACAACAGCCATTCTTAAAACAATATTAACTTAAACTACGAAAACATTTCCGGCCAAAAAGTTGTCCACAGCTAACAATAAATAACACGCCTTATATGTATTCCGTAGGTTATTATGGCTAGTCATAACTCGCTGTCTTTGTGTAGGTAAGTATTTATTTAACATATTTCATACTGTAAATTATAAAAAAACGCCTTGTACGAAAGCTAAGATGAATACCTTATTTAATTTCCTAAGATGTTTGACAAAATAAACCTACGCTTAAATTCCGCACTCAGAATGCTAAAAAGCGGCTATGTTTTCTATTGTTATTGACTAAGCGTTATTTGTATAATTAACATTACACGATGTTTTAAAATATTTGTTGTTTTAATAAAGAACTAATACTCCACTCAGGTGACTTATACTGAGAGTGATCAGTATATAACATTCTTTAATTGAATTTCTCATTAAAGAATGTGTATTTACAAAGTAGGCAGAGCAGATACTAAGGCGAAAATATCCAGCCAGGCGAAGTTTAATGCGTAATGGTAGGGGTGCTCAAATCGGCTATCTGTCCGATAGTACCTAGATAATTGAGTGCACGGGCATGCGATCCCGCCTTCCCTGAGCTACTATGGTCCATAACCCATTTTACCATGGCTTTAGTATCCCATCCCTCCTACTCCAACTATCCTTTGTTTCCCTATAACTATCCTACCATAACCCCTCAATCCTTATCCCTGTATATGTGGTTCCCTCCCGCTTAACATACAAAGTCTGATTCGGCGAGGATGGCAGCACAAAACAGATATGTAACGTGATCTGGTAGGCTCGGCGAGTCAGCACGGCAAGGTGGATGGCCCAGGGCGATGGTGGAGGGCGTATAGTCACCATCGGCTAGACACAGCATCCGACCCCTCCTCAGTCGTAGCGGTTTTCCGTTCCACTGATGAAAGGAGGAGAAGGACGAGTGTGTGCGCCTGCGTTAGCGCGAACGTTTGCGCACCTTAATATATCCTGCGTATTTGACCGCTTCCGTTAACAGACTCCGACTTTGAAAGTCCTGTGGCGATGGGTAGAGGTAGAGAGGTCTAGTGTGATGCAAGCTAGGCTTTGTCTAATACCTGCACATAGGCGGTCCCGGGGGTGTGAGCACACATCGTGGTCGTTTCTACACTGCACGTTTGGGGCGACAGTGTGGACTCGGCAGCACCCAGGACGACAAAGCAGCCCTGTTTAGGGAGGCACTGCTTTCCCCGCTCAGCCGGGGAGGGGGCTAGAAAAGGTGCCCTAAAGAAATGCTCGTCTCAACATGATAGATGGTAGTAACCGCGGCTGCCATCGCATCACTCAAATCGTGGTCGAAAGCACAAAATAAATAAAAAGACAACATCTATTATAACTTTTGGTGCGTGGAACGTGAGAACGCTTCTAGATCGAGCTGGTAATGCTTGCCCTGAACGTAAAACTGCCGTTGTAGCTCGGGAACTTCATCGGTACGGCGTGGATGTGGCTGCTATCAGCGAAACACATCTTCCCGATGAAGGAGAACTAGAGGAAGTAGGTGGCGGCTACACTTTCTTTTGGAAAGGTACTGCTGCCTCCGATACCCGGCAATCAGGCGTAGGTTTTGCCATCAAAAATCAGCTAGTAAAGCGACTACAAGAGTACCCTGTACATGTCTCGGACCGCGTTACCACACTGCGCCTTCACCTGGACAAAGACAACTACATTAATGTGATCAGTGTTTATGCTCCAACGTTAGATAAAGCTGATGACATTAAGGATAAATTCTATGAGGAAGTATCTCTTTGCCTTGATAACATAAATGCCAAAGAGCAGGTGCTATTGTTGGGCGATTTCAATGCCAGGGTTGGTCGGGACTATGAGGCTTGGCCTGCAGTTCTGGGTAGACATGGAGTTGGTAACATGAACGATAACGGTCAGTTGCTAGTCAGTCTTTGTACTCAATACGGTTTGGCAATTACGGACACTATGTTTAGGCTTTCTGCCTAGTACAAGACAACATGGATGCACCCAAGATCCAAGCACTGGCATTTGATCGACTATGCTATTGTGAGGCAAAGAGATTTCAGCCAAGTGCAAATAACTCGCGCTATGCGTGGTGCGCACTGCTGGTCTGACCACCGGCTAATTGTCACTAAGCTGCGACTCCGCCTCCGTCACCCTCGTAAATCTCCAACTAAAAAGCTTGCGTTGTTAAACACGGAGAAGCTGAAAGATCACGAAGTCAAAAAGGAATATGCAGAAGCTTTATCCGAAGAGCTATTGCCTGTTAAGAAAATAGGTGATGTTGGTGCTGCCTGGGAAACTTTGACATCCTGCATCATAGATACCGCTTCAAGTGCACTGGGCAAAAAATGCCGTCGCAATGAAGACTGGTTTGATGGGAATGATAGTATTCTACGGGCAGCGCTCAACAAACACCGAAATCTTCTGCGACAGCACAGTAACAGAAGTAGAAGCATTGCGGAGATAAAAGCTAGTGACCTCGAATTGCGTAAGCTGTCTCGACACATGAAAGACAAGTGGTGGCATGACAAAGCTAGTCATATGCAGTGGCTCTCTGACACGAATCAGTTAGGGGAGTTTTACTGCGAGGTACGTAAGCTGATTGGTACATCCTACCATGCAAAGGTTCCTTTAAGATCTTTTGACGGAAGGGGTCTGTTAACGAGCAGGGAAGATGTACTAAAGCGCTGGGCGGAACACTTCAATCTTAAGTGCCTCCGTACCATCATGAAGATCAGATGGTCTGATAGAGTACGAAACACCGAAGTCCTGCGACGAGCAAATATTGGTGGCATTGAAGCGTATTTAATGCGTCGTCAGCTTCGGTGGTGTGGTCATGTAGCACGAATGGCAGAGGAGAGAGTGGCGAAGCGCATCTTTTTCTCTGAACTGGAGGAGGGCAAGCGAAAGCATGGCGGACAACTCCTCCGTTACAAAGATGTCCAAAAGCGACACATGAAGAGATGCAATATAAAGCCCTCGCAATGGGAACATTTGGCAGCACAGCGGCTAAAATGGCGCAGGATGGTGAATAGCCTAGTACGCGAGTTCGAGGATCAGCGTAAAGCTGACCTCAATTCTAAACGCGACCAAGTAAAGGCCCGCCCACCTGCTACCATAACCTATAATTATGAGGACGGTGTACTTACGTGCCCACAATGTGCACGAAGTTTCGCCGCAAAAATAGGCTATATAAGCCATTTGCGAGCACACGATCGCCAAAACACCGACTAGGAGTCGAAGAGGTCGCCATGGCCGAAATCGGTCGGACAGATCATCATCATCATCATCATAGGTGGAAAGCGGTAACAAAATATTTAAGGGTTGCAATTCACATCGCCTGTTGACACAATTTCTTAGATTTTCTCTCACTCTTTCATTCTCCTGGAAGAAATCTCCTCTTTATTGCTTAGCCGTATCTTATTGGTCTTGTCTGTACAATCTCTGTCAAAACAAAACAAATTGACAGTATTATATTTTTTTAATTCCTACCCTTGCTTATTTTTGATGATATGAGAGATGGCGGAAAGGGTTCTGAAAACGAAACCAATGTTACTAATAAACCAAAAGGGATTTTCTGAAATTGCTGAGGTACTTCTAACGTACCTAATTCCTCAATGGACGCATGCAGCCCTCCAGTTTCCTGTTATGATACCAAAACACATAGGTAGGTACATTGTGACCAATTAAATATAGACGCATAAAGATATAGAATTTGAGCTCATCAGGAATGCGAACTTTTTTTAAGGTCATAATGTTATCTTTTTTGGAAGAAATAGCTTATTTTAAGGAACTTATTTCTTTATTTCTACGATTCCTCGAAAGTTTTATTCAAAAGTAGAATTGTACATTTTTTTAAAATGGCGTCATTTTCATTGACGCTTCTTTTGGAATATGGGAGAAAATTAATGTATGATATCTATTCTAAACATTAAATTATTTTTTAAAAGTCTAAATAAACAGGGTTCAATCGGGATTAGAAAAAATGCGCTCGTAACGATTTTAATAGCACCTTCGTTTCTAAAATCTGTAATAGAAAAAATATGAGGGTTTATCTTAAAATGGTTTAAGATTCAGGTAAATAAAGGAAAATATTATATTAAATTAAATTAAAATTAAATAAGCCTTTATAACTGTTCCTTTACAATTAATTCTTAAGGAAAATATAGCTAAGCGCAAAGACAGAAAAAGTTATGCAGATTTAATTTAAATAAAAAAAGATTTAGGTAAAAAAAGTTCAATAAATTAATGTATAACAATAACAAGCCACTTTTCTGAGCAATAATAATAACAATAATTTATTTTCGGTAAAACTTTGAAATATATTGAACAAATGTTAACTTATCTTAGACAAATAGTAACAAGAAAGATAATAATAGGTAAGTAAATATGTATAAATACCATAAGATAATATAATTTCCGCTCTAAAAAGGTATTAAGTATTACAATTCAGTAAAATGTATTTAATGCAGTACAATAATCTACAAACTAAACAATTTCCTACTTTTGAAATAAGTACTGGAGTTTTATTCGACATGCATTTTTTTTGCAATTTACAAAGAATTAAATAAATTTAGGTAGCTAGACACCTAATAGACATGTCTTATAAAATTTATGTCCCAAAATTCCTTTGAAATGCTGTTTGAAATTTTGCTTTCCGGTTCCGCCAATATACGGCGCTGCAGGAGTGTTAAATTGTAACCCGATTTGTTTTACTTTTTATGCCATGAGGTGTGGTAAACTTAATTATGTACAGTTGTAAAATACACACTTAAATATAAAGCGCCATTGCGGGTCATTACGGAAGGACGGAGCAACGGACGGTTCGCTTCTAAATATATAATTGTAATTAGAAATACACGGGTAAAGTATTTCTAAAATATTTTGGACTACTTACACTGATAGAGTCGGATTGAAACATATTTTTGTCATCGAAGATCATTTCATAGTAGCATAGTAGATACATTTTATCTTATAACCTGACATTTCATCCAAATATGAAATTGAAATGCTGTGTATAAAAGTACCTACATACTTATTTTTCTTAATAGCATTGCTTATGTGTGATGGCTTTAGTCTAATGTTTTTACTGAACGTCTTCCGGGGGGGGTTGCGACCTGTGTGATGGGAAATATATTATTGTTGACATGTTATGTATGATTGTAATCCGGTTTATGAGCCTTATTAAAAGAAAATAAACATCCCTTGAAAAAAATAGAGCAAAATGCGAAAAATACACCTTTCAAACAGTTCCTCGCACAGATGGTTTTATTCGTATGAAAATATTTTTTGAGAACATGTTGTAGTGTTTAACACTACAAATTAAGTAATAAACTTTGAAATAATGTAATACACACATTAATATTTCCTTCAACTAAGTACCAATTAGATTTAGACAAATATATTTATTTACATTACATTTAATTTGATATTGTGGACACCAAGTGCTATGTAATAATAACAACTATATAATTCTAAATTTAAGTGAAATATTAGAAATTCCAAATTTAAAGTTAAATGGAAGAATTAAGTATAAAATATTTAACTCTTTCATTTAACAAAGTCACTTAGATGGAATAGCTTTCTATAATACCTAATGGTTCTTTTGGCACAATTTTATAAGCACATATTTTAAATATACACATATTCTTACGATCGTAACTTTTAATTTCATTTTATTTTTATCAAATCCATAACGCAAGTAACAATTTTATTGATGTTAATAATTATACATACTTTTGATTTATGAAGTATTTTATATTATTTTAGAAATATATTGATTATTTTAATTAAGTGTATGTATTTTGTTTTAATTAATATATAAAAATTGTTGCAACTACTTACTTTTGTGTATATGATTTTTATTTTATTTAGTGAAAAATATCTTCATAAGCATAGGTACACTTCAATACGTATAAATATATAAATTCTAAACTTACATGCAATTTTATTACTTATAGGCAGTTGATTACATAGGCACATAGAAACACTCTATTAAATATCATTTTTTGGTACAGATATAAAATTGATGCACAAAATTCTCTCGAATCCCCGCTAAGCAAAGCTATCCTTCTATTTTTCTCCATGTCATGCATTTCACAATATATACCTACAGTCTGCTTATATTAGAGTTCTGAGCAGTATACCTACTCTAATATAAGTATATATACATACATATATACAGCCCACTACGATGCTAAACGTGGCCTGTAGGTTTTATGATCTTAGACTCTGTCTTCCCCGCAAGGGATTGAGACGTGATAGTATGTAGGTATGTGTGTATGTATGTATACTGCATACACGGTATACTGCTCAGAACTCTAATATAAGCAGACAAGAATAAAGTTATTGCAAAAATCGGATGTTGTTTTTCTCTGTAAACTTGTTAGGATAATATTTGTCATTGCAGGTAACATAATATGAGGTGTTCTAAAATAGCTCCGCAATTCTATCTTTTATCGAACGGGTGGGGTCTCGTTCACAGGCGCTATGGTGATGACAGGAGCTACTGGTTTCACCGGAGAGGCAGGGGCGTCCGCTGGTGCAGTCGATGGGGGCTCCGCTGCAGGGAACACCGTACCGCCGACTGGCTGCGAGGGTAATTGGCGACAGAGCTTCGCCATGGCTGAGGCGCTGTCGCGGACCACTGGAATATACATAGTTTTGATACATACATACATATTAGCTTCCACGCTGGTCTAGGAGACGAGAAAAAATGTTGAATGTACCAGCTGCTTTTTTTCCCGAGCAGATCGTAAAAGCCGATTGAGGGAATGGGTGTCAGATATCATGTCAATAATGCGGCTAGCAACCCATCACTATTTTGATTCCATTCTCACCTCCAAGCCCACCAACATGCTAAACGGGTTTTTTACAGACCTGGGCTCTGTCTACCTCGTAAGGGAGAAATACGTGATAGTATGTATGTATACATATTATCACGCCTTTATCCCTGGCTGTAGCCAGAGCCCAAGGTTGTTAGACTCAAAGGCCACACTTAGCGTGTTAGTGGGAGGTAAAGTGGAAAGCGGAATCAAAATAGTATATCGTTTTGATCACTTACAGAATAGACAGACAGAGCTGAAAGTCGAAAAGAACTTTGCTGGGCTAAAAATGGAATATGGGTATCAGAAATAGTAACAGATAGCTACAATATCTTTGCGCGTTATGCATCTTCCTTCAGCCTGGCCATATCGATCGCTCTATGAGTTTTGAATATTATTATTTTTTTATGTCATAGGACGGCAAACGAGCAAGCGGGTCACCAGATGGTAAGTGATCGCTGCTGCCCATGGACAACTGTAACACCAGGGGTGTGACAATAGCGCTGCCGGCCTTTTATTTTTCCCTCCCAGAGGGGAGAGGGGATGGGCCTCCGGCTCTCTCACTCACCGAACGAAGCATATCAGCGATATAGCTACTACTCATACGTCGACTGTGACTGTGAGAGTATGGTACTTCCCCGGACGAGCCGGCCCATTCATGCTACTAGCAAAAGTGAATTTCGCCGGTAGCGTGGCTCTACCACAATTCTCTGTCCATGATAATAGTATTAACAGGGTTAGCATAGAAACATTACCTGGTTGTATAGGATATGTGACCGATGTAGACGGAGGCTTAGGAGCAGACGCGGGGGCAGAACAGTACTCCTGAATAGTCAACTCTGTCAACAGAAAGATTAAATAATTTAACAGTTTGGTGAATTTCCTATCATTAAATCCCCTTCTTTTTATGGTGTCGATAGGGTTTCTTTTAGATATGTTTTGACCAGTACTTGGCCACGCTGATCGCTCTTTGATTGACTTCGTTAAGGTCCTGAACTGTGCAAGAAATGGGGCATATACATAGTCGTAGAAGGCGACTTAGGAAATCAAATTAAACAAAGCTTATAAACATAAAAAAGAGCTCTTCAACCCAGAGCCAAAGCCAGTGTGGAGAGTGTATGCCAAGTCCTCTGACTGCTCTGTCTAATGTATGGTTCTGTTAGTATTGAGAGGATCGTGCTCCTGCAGTGAAGACAAAAAACCGGCCAAGTGTGAGTCAAACTCGCGCAATGAGGGTTCCGTACAATATGCTTCGTGAACACACACACAATGTGCAAAAAATGTTTTATTCAATTGACTAGCGCCATCTAGTGGTGTTTTAGTGAACTATTTCCCTAGATGAACTTATTATTGTGAGTTTACCACTTTATTTTCAAGTGATAGAATTCTTATTATTTTTCCTGTAATCTTCAAGGAATGAACTATATTTTGTAATTTTTTCAAAATTTTCGGCTCAGTAGTTTCGGAGATCAGGGGGGGGGAATGGTCAATTTTTGCCTTCTTTCGTGAATAAAATCAAAAGTATTGATTTTACCCGAACAAAAAAATATATTTTTGAGATCCTCATAATGAGCCCTTTCATTTGATATATGACACAGTAAGGTTTGCAAAACTTTTTTTTTTAATTTTGTAATTGGGCCCCTCAAAATGACCCTTATTTCAAAAAATTATTTATTTACTTTGCACATCCGTGTTTGGGTCATAGGATTACACTATCTTACCAAATTTCATCTAATTTGGTTCAGTAGATTCGGAGAAAATCGGCTGTGACAGACGGACGGACGGACAGACAGACGCTCGAGTGATCCTATAAGGGTTCCGTTTTTCAACTTTTGTACGGAACCCTAAAAAGACCTGATAATGATGATATGGCTTAATATAGAAGACCAAACGCTAGGCCATACGAGAAGATCCACAAGACAGAGATAGCATTTACATAAGAGTGTTTAGTATGATGAGTTCTCCACTTACTGATTTAAAAAAAATATAATAATATGTATTATAGTTCAGGAAGAGCGGTGTCTTCTAACACAGACTATGTTAAGTCTAAAAGGAGGCTTCTGCCACTAATATGTTATTGAAACAAATGTTAAAGAAATGAAAACATTTTAAAAAAAAGTTTCATCATATAAAAATTTTAATGGAAAGTCTCTAAACCGAACCATTTCATCCTTATCTCCTAAAAGAACTGTCTCCGGCTGGTCACAACTAAACTGCATTATCATAAGGCTGTTGCATCTCACTAATTTCCTGAACGTTTGCCAACAGCCAGCCTGTTGCGGAAGACGCATGGCTTGGAGAGCTGCCAGGTTAGATTATGAAAAGATCGTGTGGTGATAAGGGATTAGCCTGAGATGAATGTCGATTAATATTTAACAAAAATTACATTGAAATCCTAATTAAAGTAATGTACCAACAGGAAGAGGATTTTGTGATAAATTGCTTTACTTTACGCGTGTGTAAGTGACTAACACTGGTATCAGATTTTTCAAGCAGCTTAATAGCTGACACAGTTAACAACTGCCAACAATGATTACAGCAAATCCGAAGATTGGAGGGGTTCGAAGTTCTTACCTTTGAATCTCTTATTGCAGGAGCACATAAAATTACTCGACAGCAGCAGTAACAATGCTAGCCTCCCCATTAAAGCCATGTTGTCTGCCACGTGACTCGGAGGGCATTACTCTATGATGTCACTTGTGATATATCTATAGAGATGCTATTCTCACCTTTTACCCTCTTGATGCAGAGAACATGAAATAACACAGCAGCAGCACTAGCAACCCCACGACCCCCGCTAAGGCCACATAATACGCCACGTGGCTCGGATGGTATGAGTCTATGACGTCACTTGTGAAATCTATAGAGATGCTATTCTCACCCTTGACTCTCTTGATGCAGAAGAACATGAAATAGCACAGCAGCAATACTAGTAACCCCACGACCCCCGCTAGGGCCACATAATACGCCACGTGGCTCGGAGGGCGCGCGCCGCGAATCGGGGGCGGTGACCCCATGATGGCACCCTTGGAAAAACTGCAAATCATGAAAAACATCTTACTGAACAATACAAAATAAGGTAATCTTAACTACTAATTTTCTAAATGCCGATTGAGTTTGTTTTCTACACTTTTATGCTTAAAATAATCAACCGATTATCGTGCAATTTACATTTATGTTGTTCAGGGTACGGAAAAGTGCATAGGCTATCTTTCTGCTGAAAAAGAGCCTGTTCCTGAGGGATCAAAGTAAACACGACCGGAGCCGTAGTTGGAAGCTAGTGTAAAGATATGCGAAAAGGAGCTTAAACAGTTCGCTTAGATTTAAAAACAATATTTTCTCTGACTATATAGGAACGTAGGCAATTATTATTACCAGAACTGATTTTAAACTAGCAGCCCTCCGTGGCTGTGCCTGGGAATGTATGACACCTTCCTCATGAATCACTATATCTATTGCTGAAAATTCACTTATAGATTCGTCACGTCTGTCTTCAAAAATGCTGACGAAAAATGATAGTATATTTTAGCTTGCTACTATAGAACCCTTCATGGGCGAATCCAACTCGCACTTGGCCACTTGCTATACAGAAGATATGAATAACCACTTACATTCAACTTTTCATTATAAAATATCACTGTAACCCATTCGTTGCTCCATTCCACTGATATGAAAGTACGTTGGATCACTATTTAAAACATCACTAAAACCACTCACTAATTTCAACCTTTGATTCCAACACTAAATTCTGTTTCTAGCACCACACTCACTAAAACCACGTACTAATCAACTACCTTTGATTTCAAAACTAAGTGCTCTCTCAAAATCATATTAAAATAAAATGATTCACGTATATTACGTTGTACCGCAGTAGATCATGGTGGTTTGACGAAATGCCCTGTCGGTGCCAACCGCGTGACCGCGATGATTCACTGAGCGAGACACAGAATAACAGTGTCAAGAAAATGTTGCTAAGGCTATGGTCACAGAGCGAGATTTTCTTCCGTTTTTCCAATTTTCACCAGAACTTGATCAATCAATCAATAAATCAAATATTTATTGCCATGATAGATATGTAGTTAAGCAAAATTGATCAGACAAATATAGATTTACTAGCTGACCGCCACGGCTTCGCCCGTGGTACATACTAACCTATGTATGGCACTCAGGGATAATGTACCTATCCAACGGTGAAAGAATTTTTGAAATCAGTCTAGTAGGCTTAGCCAACCAAACAAACAAAACAAATTCTTCAGCTTTATAATATTAGAATTGGTGGCACTGGCACGGCAGTGAGTTTATTTACATACATAGTATTACGTCTTTATCCCTTACGGGGTAGACAGAGCCTGAGGCCATAAGACGGAAACGCCACGTTTAGCATGTTCATGGGCTTAAAGATGGAATACAGAATCAAAATGGTGATAGGTTGCTACCCGCATCGCCTATTGACATGATTCCTCAGCTTTGCGCCCATCCCCTCGGCCGGTTTCTACAGCCTGCCCGGTAAGAGAAGCAGCTGGTCCATTCTACGTTCTTTCTTTTCTCCCAGACCAGCATGGAAGAGAAAAAAGAAGTTTTCAATTCAAAAAGGTTTCGCTATGTGGACGAGACACTACAAGGGTTCAGTCCTGCGTGCAGCTGAACGGAGCAGATCCCGAGACGCGGCAACAAGTTGGCGACACTCCGGCGCCTGCCAGGGTAGGGCTGGCAGCTAGACAAGCAAAAGGCTATCAAGGCTGTTCTTTAATTTAGCTTAATTATTTTTTAATTTAACTCGGCTATTAATTTCCATGGCGTTATTGGCTAAATGGCACATGAAAGGTGGAGTTAGGTATTAACGCATTTAACGCAAATTTATCTTCATTTTATTTCATGGATACTGGCAATACCTAAGTACGAGACACGTACACTGCTAACTCAGCACGCCTACTCGTGACAAGTAAAGACCCCGGTCAGATCAAGGTGGAAAAGATCTTTTTCAGATTGACCTGGGACTTGGATGTTTATCTATATAAGTATCTATAAAATATAGTATCGTTGAGTTAGTATCCAATAACACACGTCTCGAACTTACTTTGGGGCTAGCTCAATCTGTGTGATTTGTCCGTATACATTTATTTATTATTATTATTATGTTGTCAATACCTATGACGAGACGCACTGCTAACTCAGCTCGACTACTCGCGACAGTTAAATAAAGAATCCATTTTCGATTTCTGTACAATTTATGTCTGTTTACACATTCCCATCATTAAATCAAAGAGCTGGGCTCTTGTCGATGGAACTTCTTTCATTCCCCTCTTTTTTTCTCCGCTAGTTCTTTTACTTCTCTCTAAGTAGCAACGGTAATTGTTTTTTTTTCCATTTCCATTTTACGTTAAAATCAACTATTGTGAATTGCAAATAAATCGTGTGCAAAGTTTGACCATGTACTATTATATTTATTGGTATATTGTGTACATGAGTTAGAATTTGGACCCAGATCCTGAAAAATATGACCAATGCCTACACTCACTGGATGAAAAAGTAGCCTTCCACTTACTTCTTCATCCAAGCGGTTTACCCTGTTGCGTCCAGCATGTGCCAGCCATGATGCATCAGAGCTCGGGGTTTGCATTATGACAGCATTCTTGCTATGGTATGTCTTGGTAAAAGTTTTGAGGGCTGTCTGCCTGACGCCAACCCTTAAAAACCCCGGGATCGAACTAGATGTCGCAGAATGACGTGTCAACCACTGCGCCACGGAGGCCATCCAGAGGAAGAAAGTGTTAACCACTGTTATACGTGAAATCAAGAAATCCGTGCAGGAAAACTTAGTGTTTAGGGCGTGAAAAAATTTCTTCAGGGTCGGCAACGCGCGAGTATCACCTCTGGCGTTGCAGGCGTTCCATAGGCTCAAGTAACCGCTTTCCATCAGGTGGGCCGTATGCCTGTTTGCCTACTCAGTAGTATATTATAAAAAAGGTTTGACAACCCTATTGCTACCCCACAGATCACAGAGCTAGACGTCTCGACACCTCGGCGCCAAACATTAGCGCATGCGTTCATCCCCTATTTAGTACTACACGTTGTACTACATTTTGGCTAAATTTGCATCGTTTTAGACCCTTAAAGGGGTGATTCAGCTCGTCAATATGAACAACTTTTACTATAAGACCAATGCTGAAAACTGAAAAAACCTTCATTTTGATACAAATTGACCGGGCGGCTGAATATTTTTGTATGCAAATGATTTTATTTAAGTGTCCAGCATAGGAAGAGTTGCTCATATTGATAGCCTGAATCACAATTCAGGATAGAAAACGATAAAAATTTCGCCATGTATAATGTCAAAGGTGTACCTTACCTATCTAGTTAAGTAATATTTCGTCCTGTTTTGTAAAAGTCTTTATTGTTTTAGTTTTTCAAATACAGTATTATTCTATTCTATAATATACAAAAAACAAATAAGTTATACTTAATCCCAATTTTGGGTGTTGAAATTTTTAATTGTACATATATTTTTCTTGTTTTTGATTGTGACATAATTACTATTGACGTCGTTATCTGTAACTATGCGTATGTATTCATATTTTCTATTACTATCTGTATAGGTACTTATTGACTTAGTACCTAATAAAATATGGATTGATATATTGTGGTAAATGCCCACCCATTGGTATGTAAATGTTTACACAAAATAGGTGCAATAAAGTAGATATAAATAAAACGTTTTATCTATCTAAATTAGGCGTACTTATACATTTCACTTTTATTTTATGATAAGTAGTATGTTGTTAGGCTTTCTCATAATCTATTTACGTATTTTTTTCTCAAACATGCCTAAAAATACGAATAAGAAATCGATATAAGTTTATAAGTTTAGATTTGATTAATTGAAAGGTTAATATAACTGTTTTTATTTGTTCATAAACTTTATTTCGTTTTCTATGAAAATCGGATGTTAATCTATAATAAAACAGTAAAAATATTTTGTCTGTACATTATTAGTATTTTTAACTGAAATGGATAGAGGGACACTTGAAAAGAATAATAGAAAGCAAAAAATTTTTTTTAGAATTTTTTGTCTGTCTCTCTGTATGTCTTTCTGTCTGTCTGTCTGTCTATCTGTATGTATGATCACCTTTATCTCCGAAAATATTGGACGGATTCGAATGAAACTTTTCTTGCTATATAGATATTAAGCCGGGGCAACATATAAGGTAGAAATAATTTTGAAAAATGGAACACCTGATGCAGCATCATAATTGTCCAGCTGAACTATAAGAAATATAAAAGTGAAGCCTTAGCAAATTTTTTTAAGCCTGATGGGCATTTTTGTTGAGGTATAAAAAAATCTGAAATTTGGAACACCTCTGCAGAACCATAATGGTCCAGGTAAACTAAAGGAAATATAAAAATGACGCTGTAGCACAAGTTGTTCAGACTGATTAGAATTTTTTGTCGAGGTAAAAAAATCGAAGATTTTGAGTATCTGGTACACTAACATGTTAAATTTTGTATCGACAATTTAAACTCTCCTCTGGGTCTGGTGCGTAGAGTATGATTAGCTCATATTACTGGTGACCGCCCAGCGGTCCCCCTTTTGGCAACGTAGTTTTCAGCCCATATGGCAAAACATGAGTTTCCTGTCTCTCCAAGCCTTGAACACACAGGCAAGTCCCTCCCGAAGGTCCTTTGGAGATGTGCGATAGGTTGAAAGCGCTCTGCCCATACCTCAAAAATTGGTGAAGTAGCGCAAGCTCACTTGGAGCTAGCTATATAGTCCTTCTTATCGTGTCGGTGGCTCAAAAAGTCTAAAAGAATCCTACTTATATTATATCCCTTCAGTATTTAGCAGCAGCTTATGCAATGTCATACAATTTTATAACACTGCTACAAGTATTTTCTTATGTAGGTATGTTTAATTCATATTAAGGTATATTAATACGCCGGAGTCATAAAGTCCACGCGAACGAAGTTGCGGGCATCAGCTAGTTTAAATATAAAATCTACTGATGTTGTTTAATAAGTAATAATTCGCCGTGTGGTTCCCGGCAGAGTAGAATAGGACCACTGCGAGTCTTCGCGTGGACGTCGTAAAAGGCGACTTAGGGAACACAAGCTAAACAAAGCTTTTTTTAAAACATCAAAGAGACCTCTTCAACCCGTCTGGCCAGCGTGGAGAGTGTAGGCCAAATTCTCTGACTGTTTTGGCTAATGAATGGTTATGATAGTCAGAAAGGGTCGTGCTCCTGCAGTGGAGACTAAAAAAACCTGATGATAAAATAATAATTTAGTTTGAAATGGCAATTGCTTCTATTACCAATCCAAGAGTAGGGCTTTCTTTCTATTGCCATGTTTTCAGTTTTTAATACCAACCACTACTAAATAATCATACAGCAAAGTAAAGAACATAAATCCATCTCATACATTAATTTATTTTCGCTTTTTAAAATAATCACAATTTATAGATATAATCAGTATTAAGAGAAAGTATTAAATGAGACTAGAAAATCAACTTGAATTCTTAAATCATTATTTATATTTAGGAGCTATAGGAACAAATTTTATGGAAATTGGAGTAGATTTTAAATATTTTCCATACAAACTTTAAACCCCTATTACACCCCTGTAAGGTAAAAGCCCCTTTTTAGTGTGCGTCCGCTTTTTTGAATTGAAACAACCCTCAACATTTTTTTACATTTGCGGTTGAGTCGGAACTTCTTCTTTTATGTACCTATATAGTTGGATAATAATAAGCTCGAAGCCCTGGCAGCTATCGATAGACGTTGTTGATTACTCGTTGATGATGCGTCATCAATGAGTCGCTCACGGCAGGACAGTTTCATAGCCGCGAACACCTCCAATTTGTGGCAAGTCTGTGTGTCTTCTAAAAGCCGCCGTTAATAGGCGGCTTTAAGAGGGCCCTGAATGCGCATTTATCCATAACGGACAAAGGGAATTTTAGCAATATTTTATAATTTTTGGTGTTAATTATTTTAAAATAAGCATTCAATCAAGTAACTAATCTCATTCGAATCTAGGAGTCTGCACAGGAACTGCATGATTTACTTCCCTCTGCACCATTGCATCATCAGACGACGCGGCGTGTGCATGGCAAAAGATTGTCTCAGAAATTATTATTTTTACTAATCTTCTATGTACCTATACTCATCGGTGTATACAGTAGGATTATCGTTATTTTTATGGTGACATACTATCAATTTCAATTAACCTCTTCAGGTATTTCCCTTATATCTTTACGATGCACTCATTTTAGTAATTGTATCTGATAACAAATATCAAGTAAACTGAGTAAACTCTTGAAATAATTCGATTATTTTTCTTTAATCCTAACTTTATTAGTCACTTTTAATCAATTTAGGTGGATGATAAACTAACGGTACACCCGGGTGCGCCCGGATATGTAATAAACGTACCTATTAATTAAATTTCCTTAGAAATTATCTATATGTAAAATCTGTATCAAAATGACTCTATTTTCAAGATTAGCCTAGTTTTCAATTAGCCTGTACAAACAGATAATTTCTGCGTTAGAGAACTTTAATTTATACTCATCTATGCTAAATGCAGCTATGCTAAAATTGCTGAACGGATTTGAAAGGAATTCAGCACGTAGATAGTTTATTATTGCCATGTATTAATCGTGTTGGAAAAGGTGTTCATATTGACGGGTTTGATTGCCCCTTCAAGGATCGGAGAGGCATTAGTTAATATCTGTGTTATGTCGTTTCCTAAACGACTGTAAGTAGGTAATGGGCAAAATAATAAAACTAAATACTTATACTTAACATAAAAATATATTGAATTTCAACTTTGACTTCTTTGTACCTCAGATCATCACAGATCTTAATTATAAATCTCATTATTTGTACAAAAAGAAAACCGGCCAAGTGCGTGTCGGGCCACGCGCAGTATAGGGTTCCGTAGTTGCGAATGACAACTTTGAGTTCACACTGTTTACACTCGCACCTCACAGTTTAACGACCAAAAACATCTAACAATAAAGATTGTATGAAATTTTACATTTTCCAGTACATTTTATAAGTTGGTTGCCTATAACTTTTTAGTTTGTACTTAGTACCCAGCTCTGATAGTTTTCCTTTCAATTTCAGTATATATGCTACTGCTGTAATTTTTTTCACGTATCTATATATAACCGTTTAGCAGATAGAGGGGGGGGGACACGTACCTCTAACAAAAATTTGCACTTTAAAACCAAATATTTCGGAAACGGATCCTTAAATCGAAAATTGGTGTTCTCAACCTCACAATATTTTTCAAAGACCTTTTTAACGATACCCGACACGATGGGTAAGTAGAGAAAAAAAAATTACTCCCCCACTGTACTTGTATGGGAGCTACCCAAAAAAAATTTTTTTTTCAAGATTTTTTTCTACGACTTTTTTGGCATGATTAATATACATACTCATACCAAATTACAGCTTTCTAGTACTTATAGTCTCTGCGTAAAACCGCGGACGGACAGACAGACAGACAGACAGACAGACAGACAGACAGACAGACATGGCGAAACTATAAGGGTTCCTAGTTTACTACGGAACCCTAAAAACTAAGAACTGATAGCTGTAACTTTCTAAGTAAGACAAATTGATACCAAAAAATACAACAGTATTCCACAATAGCTTTGAGCAAAATAAAAAAATATTACTTCAGCAGTTTTTTCTCTCGACAGAACATACAAGTCGAACTAGGGATGAGCAATAACTTTAGTATTATAAAAAGACGAGGACTAAAATCAGAATAAGTGACAAATCCTTATTAAAAGTAGCCTTTGGTCTGATTTCCTTCAGTTCTGGCTTCACCGAAAGAGATACAGACGTTTAAGACTATATTATGTATATATCAGAGGTAAGCAATATTTTGTAGGTATCTCGGTTTGCAAGGGACAAGATGACAATGGTACAAAGTACCTATTTATTATTGTTAAAGTAATAAATACTATACAAGTTTAATTTATTACACAATTCAACTTTAATAGTCAAATTTTCAGCAGACTAACTTTTCAAAACAAAGAGTTATTGTCCAAAATTCGTTACACAGCTAGACTATTGTCCCATCACAGAAGTTGTTCATTCTTAACGTTGTATCTCAGAATACAGAAATCTCCAGAAGTCACCATCCTATCATTTTTGTATGCATCTAACTGTGTCCAAACACGGTGTGCGCCCGCGCCCACCGTGCTTCACGACGCCCTCGTATTCACTCCACCTCGTAGTCACATTACTTTTCATAGTGAAAACTGTCGACAGTCTACACATAATAATATGCCATTGACAAATATCAATTGAAAATCCGCCGATTTGAAGTACACCAACTAAGCTTACTTTTTTGCCTCACTTATACGCCAGTGCGGTTTCTGGAGATTTCTATTATTCTGAGCGTTGTACGTTATAAAACTGTTTAAACCTAAGTACATTCGATTCACATTGAAGCGTTTCAGTATCCTTTTCTTCTCCTCTTGTTTCTTGATGAAATTACACAGCACATATACACGGCGAATATGAATGCAAGCACCTGCAATCAAATTACTTCATTAAAACCAAACTATTTTGCGTACTTCTTCAGCCCTTATCAACCCATTGTTGGGTACAGGCTTTCTCGCTGACACTCCATTCCTCCCTGTCTTTGGGCTTTTTGCATTTATTTTTTCTTTATTTATGAATATGAAATTTAAACCGTCCAAGTGCGAGTCAAGATCGCATCTTGGTCAGGTCGTCCGACCATCTGGTCGGAGGGTGCTGTATTATCACTGATGTCTAAAATGTGCAAATACTCCTACACTTTAATTTTAAAGAGAGAAATTAGGATTATGAAACAAAAATCTTACCTCAAACCCAGCGATACCGCCGATCACATACTTGAAATACTTCGCAGCCACTTCAACATAACTCAAGATCTTGTTGACACACCCTTCCATATACACGTCATCCGCCGTACACACGAAACCATCTTGAAGGTACTCCTCAGGGTTTTCCACAAATGCCTGAGGGTCGAAGGTAGAACAGCAGCTTGGGGAGACATAGCCGATGCCAGAGATATTGAGTTTGTTCTCGAAGAAGAAGTCTAGGATCTCGTCGATGATTCCTACGTTTTGTTCGTTGTAGTACTCGTCTTGAGGGCCGTTAGGGCCGCAGCATTTTACCTGAAAATAATAAAGAATGTCAATAAGAAGTAGCTCGGTAACCTAGGAGAGCAACCCTTAACTGAAAAGTCTTGAATTTGCTTCCCCAACTGACTGTCAGGCTATTATTAATTCTGTGTCTAAAGTACAACTCGGTACCACTAAGTTTGTAGATCAATATCTCATGTACGGTGATTTTCATCATACACTATATTATTGGTCTCGGTAAACTAAAAGTATAACTTAAGTAATTTAAAATTTAATTTAAAAAACACGTAAAAGGAGAATCAATGAAAAGATGCATTTATGAAGCTTAACTAAATCAACCATGTGCACTCCCTGAAGTAGTACTTATTTAGTAATTGTAAATTATACTTATTTAGTAACTAGCTGTTACCCGCAGCTCCTTCTCAGTACCCTAACCTATGTGTATGCGAAATTTCATGATGATCGGTTCAGTAGATAGGGCGTGAAAACGTAACAAACAAACAAATAAATAAACAAACTCACTTTTGCATTTATAATATGAGTTATGATTGTGAATTTTCGAGAGTTAATCGTATTATAAACTTTCTTGAGCATTAGATTAGCTATATAAATTCCGGCATTTGTATTACAATCAGTTTATAAATAAAATAATAAACATACGAGTATTTATGACAAATTGATGATAAAAAAGATAATGGAACACTCATAGAAACTTGTTTACCGTGTATTTTCTAACATAAAACCATTAAATTAGTGTATCAGGATTCTGATGTAAGTATTTGGTGAAACGACGCAAGCATACACAACTCGGGGGATTTGCATTGGCCAGAACTATGCCACTGTCAGATAGCTCAGGGGCATTGTATAGGCCTTCGCGGGTGCAGGAAACAGGGCAAGACAAAAGATGTGCCAAATAATTTTACAATAAAAGCTTATAAACATTAAAGAGACCTTTCCGTCTGGCCAGAATGGAGAGTGTACGCCAAATCCTCTGATTGTTCTGGCTTCTATAAGGTTCTGGCAATACAGACATGGTCATGCTCCTGCAATGGAGAATAAAAAAGACCTGACGATGATGAATAGTATTCGTTATTAATATTTAGTATTCGTCATCGCCCTTGTCACCACTCTGATAGGTTATTATTTTGTGGGTGTACTCTGCAATCGATAGTACCCGGGTGGGAGCAAACACTCTTAGATTGTTGTATGGTGTGGATGGTCTCTTTCTGATGGGGTCTTCTACCGAGTAAAACGTGTGGTTCACGATGTTTCAAAACATGTTCTCCGCTTGATTAACACGTTGTTAGAGAGACAGAAAATACCGTGTGGTTCCCGGCAGAGTAGAATAGGACCAGAATTACTTAAGAGCAATAATATATGGCTCTGGTAGTACAAAGAGGGTCATGCTCCTGCAGTGGAGACTAGAAAAAGACCCGATGATGATAAAAATACTTACAGAGTATTGTATAGCGTGGATGGTATCATTCCTGATGGGGTCCTATACCGAGTAGAAGTTGTGGTTCATGTTAAAGCATGTTCTAAAGAATGCTCATCGCTTGCTAACTTGCTAAATACGTTGTCAGAGAGGCAGAAAATACTAACAGAGCATTGTATGGCGTGGATAGTCCACGATTCCTGATGGGGTCCTCGATCGAGTAGAACATATGATTCATGATATTCTAAAACATGCTCTTCGCTTACAAAACACGTTGTTAAAGAGACAGAAGACACATACAGAGTATTGTATGGATAGTTTCATTTCTCATGGGATCCTCGACTGAATAGAATGTATGGTTCATGCATTCCCAAAGCATGCATACCGCGCACTAAACAGTGTTAGAGAGGCAGAAGTTATTTACAGAGTATTGTATAGCGTGGATGCTCTCGTTCCTGATGGGATCCTTGGCTGAGTAAAACATGTGGTTCAAACTCTCCCCGAGCACGCTCTCCTCTTGCTAAACACGTTGTCAGAGAGACAGAAAACACTTAATTTGCCGTGTAGTTCCCGACAGAGTAGAATAGTACCACTCCAGAGCAATAATATAAGGGTCTGGTAGTACAGAGAGGGTCATGCTGCTACAGTGGAGACAAAAAAGACCTGATGCTGATGCAAATACTTACAGAGTATTGTATAGCGTGGATGGTCTCATTCCTGATGGGGTCCTCGGCCGAGTAGAACGTGTGGTTCAAACTGTCCCCCAGAACGCTCTCCACTTGCTTGAAAACGTCGCTCGACGACACGAATAAGAAGATCGTCACGCCGGCAAATAAAAACATAACTATCGCATACTGAAAAGAAATAAAAAATATTATAATGCGAGAAGATTCGATGTATGCTAATGTAAATCCCTTGATAGACTAAGTTAAGGTGCGTATTTGAATATTTGTATTTCCAATACAAAACTATTCAACCAACTAATTTCTATGTATATTTAAAGATTTGATTATTTGTTTGTTTGAATTGAACAGGCTCATAAACTACTGGATCAGTTTTCAAAATTCTTTCACCTATAGACAGCTAATTTATCTGTCAAATTCGCGACAAGTCGACGGTAAAATTGCTACTTTATGTATACTTATTCTGGAGTTAGCTTGATTACTTGTTAGTGAAATCGACGGGTGAAGTGCTATCATGAGTGTTGATGCACAATGAGTTATTACGATATTACCAATATATGCACATATGATTCACAATTAGAACTTTCAACAACCTTCTGAAGTGCACCGCTATCGCGGTAATAAACCTGTCACACGGAAAATGTTCTAACACAGGGAAACGATGGAATAAGTAGGTAGGCTTGGTGCCCAGGTCTGGAGATATGACCATCACTGTTTCCCAACTGCCAAGGCTAGTGAACAGATATTATTTGAGTTTGCGTGTACTCCAGACATTAGTGTTGCTTCCCATCAGGCATTAATTAATAGACGATTAATTCTGATAAATATCTTGTCATGATTTGGTTTAATAATTTTGAATTGAAACATAGCAAATTGTAACACGGAATCAGTGCGTAATTTTGAATTAAGTTACTAATTCAATGTTAATCATGCGCTTGACTGGATGAATGACGAATGAATATTCAAGGAGACTTAAAGAGTTGTAAGATAAATAAGTGATGAAAGAAACTGGATTAAAAACGATGACTGGTCTTTTGAAAATGTTTTATTTGTGTTTTAGTAGGTACATCTGACGTACGACACAAACTTAGACTTAGGAGAGCCGGAGAGTACTTATTTATTTAATAACTAGCAGCCCTCCCCAACTGCGCTTGGGAATTTATTTTACTTAAAAAACTTCATAATGAATTAGGTACTCTATCTATTGCTGAATCCTAAGTATATTAAAATCTGTAGAGTTATTTAAAAGACAGCGGAAGCGAATGTTTTCATATACTGATAGCTGCAACGATGGATTACAAAAAGTTCTTACCATAATAAGTAGGCATCGATTTTCCGAGATTGATCCGCAGCAACCACAGAAAGAAATCAAGAAAATCACCGCACCCACCACAATGACAGCAATACAGACATATTTTAATACATCTTCGTTCACATTATTAGCTACGCCGCTGATGTCTTCACTTGCGGTTAGGTTGGCCAGAATATCGTTGTTGCTGACATAGTGCAGGCCGTAACTGCCCACGCCTATAATGGCGAGGGCTATAAGCTGAAACCGATAAATAATAATTTTATTGCTCTGATATAAGGTAAAATATAGCCATATTTTGGTTACAAATTTTACGAGCCTACGATTGTTTCATTCGTAATGCAAATGCCTGCTATATGAAATAGTTTTGTTAGTAACTTATCAGGGTCCCATTATCCATAAACTATTAATCTGTTAAGTTACTTGAGAGTCCCTATCATCCATATACTATTAAATCGGTTAAAAAAGATACATATATGATGAGTCAACGATAAAGAGTGATCCATTTTATTTATTTTCGTTTATTGCACACAAAGATTGATACAAAAGATATAATTAATGCTAGTTGTATTGTCTGCCAATCGCCTTTGGGACATTATAAGAGATATCATAATCATCATCAGGTTATTTTTAGTCTCTACTATAAGAGCATGGCCTTCTCTGTGCATATTAACAGGGCAGTCAAAGGGTTTGTCCTACACTGGCCAGCATGCCTATTTGCTAACTTTTGACAGCTCCGGTGTACATCATTATCATGGTAACTTCAATATTCATTACGGCTTCGGTATGAATGACTATTTTTAATTAAGATATGAAAATCGTAATGGATGCTAAAGTGACAATCAAATCGTTGTACACCGAGTTAGCAAATCGGCCTGCAGATGGGAGAATGAGGTCTCTTTGATGTTTATAAGCTTTGTTTAGCTTGTGTTTCCTAAGTCTTCTACAACATAGTGGTCCATTTCTACTTGCCGGGAACCACACCGCATAAGAGATTAAGAAGGTGATACTTGATGTTAAATAATGTTTATAAATGTATAATAAGGAAATATGTCTGCACGTCATAAATTTTTATCTAAACCTACATAAATACTGTTAACTACATGATAACAGGCCAATGGCATGGTATGGATCTTCATGCTTCGACGTATTGTTGTTTTATGTTTTGTTAAAATAAACTAACCTAAAATTAACAATAAATCCTATGTAAAATAATGTACTACTATACTACTGTTTACAAAAGTAATGATTGGATATATGTAGTTAACTGTATATCCTGTGGCTACAAACTGACACAATAATTTTGAACCTCCCTTACTTCATCTACAAGTCTTCTCTATTAACTGATACTCCCGCTCTTTGATTCCAAAATCATCCTGTCATATTGCCTATTTAATTTTGGCCACTATGTATATTCTACACTATTCACAACAAAATAGGGACAATTTAAAAAAGTCATAGACTTACCACAAATATTAAATTCACAATGAACAGTAAATGTTTCACTAAAAACGCCAAACACATTGTGGCTATTTTTTAAAAACAAATATTTTAGTAACACAACAAATGTCCAATATATGTTGCAAATACAGAGCAAGTGTTTGAATTTGTGAACGTTTATATATTTGTACAGGATGTCCCGCTTTCGTCTTGAGATTAGGAATTTTATTGGATACATTTGATAAAAGGTTTTACTCACTCACCGACACATAGATAGATAGGTATGAGAGAGCGTCGCGGTAAGTTATAAAATTTAAGAACCCCGGCAGGTCATGATTGAAACCAATATTTATTAAATTGACTGAGTTTTAATGATGATCTCTGATGCAGTTATTTATTATCCTACGACACAAGTTCACATAGGGTAGCACCAGTTTCATATGTGTTGGTCCAGCGGCGTAATTTATGCCTATTACGAGAAACTTTTTTTAAATATTAGTTTGAATCGTTTTATAGATAAGGTAGATGGAATAGTATATTTTCGTCGATTTAGTTGAATTACTTCAAAACTACTACAATAATGAAAAAAACAAAAACATTTTGAGATAAAAAAAAATCTCAATCTACAAAACCAATTAGATGAAATTTAAATGCGACCAATAGGAAAATATACCCTTTACAATCATCTCCAATTCAATCCATCGTCTTCGAGTAATTAATCTGGTGATTTCCTACGATATTGCTAAAAAAATAAAATCCTGCTGTACGTGAGATGTACGTAAGCCCTCATACGGAGTACTTCCACGCTAATACAACTAGATAAAGCGATAAGATAACTTGTATTGTGATGCGAGCTATGACAGGAATTATGAATAATTGGTGAATACCCACGAGTGTCATTGATTGTTTGGGAATGAAGTGACTATTGTTTGTTGTAAGTGGCCAACACTTCATCATCGGACAAGCGTGGACAGGGATTCCATCCATACGTGGTCAGCGCACCTCTAAAGTCGCCTCTTCCTTTATTATGCGAATCGATAAGGAATTCTCTAATCTTACTGTTTCTCTACTCCTACAATTTCGAGATTTTTATGTTTTGATGTTGAAGGCAATAGGATTTAGCGATTAGGCATTTGAATTTGCACCACCCTAGACCTTATTGCTTGCTTCTCACCAGGCGAGATAGCGGTCAAACACATTCAATAAAGTCATTAAAATAGCGTTAGGATTTTAAAGCTACCTAGTCATATATACATAATTAAGTATACATATACTGTTTCAACCAATAAAAACTGTACAATGCAGGCAACGGCAAGAGAAAGGCAGTCGAGGTAATTTAGGCCTCCAGGGAAACGATAGAGTGGACTCTCTTCAAGAGTATGCTGCAACAGTGGATTCTGCACAATGTGACTGTGGGGTCACATTGTGAGAATCCCAAACACCATGTGGTCGGATGACTAGATCAAGGTCGCAGAAAAGCGCTGGTTGCAGGCCGGTCATTTTGGAAATCTGTTGATAGATTTAACTTGCTTTAACGCGTCCAATCTTTACGGGGTAGGCGGAACGTATGGCTGCTGTTAATCTGTACCTATGTCATTTTTATAATAAGACCAAAAGGCCACGTTTAAGGTTATGATGAAAGAAAACTGAATCAAAATTGTAACGGGTTGCTAGCTGCATTGGGTATCTACATGGTTGTTTAGATATTCACCCATTTTCTTGACCGGCTTTTGCGTTCTACGCAAGAAGATAACTGCCAGCAGTCGCTACATTCCACTTTTTTTTCTCGCAGACCGCTTGGAAGAACTATGCCGATTTCTTATTAAAAAAATAACTTTTTTCTCGCCAACAGCTCAAGAACAAAGCATATTTGTTATTAGTTGCGCCCGCGACTTCGTCCGCGTGGAAATAGTAGCTTATGTCCTTCCTCAGGTTTTAGACTATCTGAGTAACAAATTTCGTATAAATTGGCAGGGAAGTTGGTGGTAGTTTTGGAGTGAAGGCGAGAAATATTGACAGAGTTATATTTGCATTTATAACATTAGTAAGGATTTTAAAAATAAAAAATATACTAAAATGTAAGTACTTTTAAAATGTCCCACAACGACAGCGTGGTAGCGTAAAATTGCATTAGGGCGCGCACACGCGCTACTGAACCCTGATTGAAACCATTTCCCGGCTTATCAGCGCACCGCAGATGCGGCCCGGCTGCCGGTCCCCGCGTCCTACCGACTGCGCCGTTCCTTGTTAGTGTTACTTTGGTCGCCGAAGGATTCATTTGGCTAGTGTTTAAATGGCTATTTGAGACTCTGAGTACTTATAAAATACTAATAATCTTTATAGGGCTGTTTCGGATCATTCTTTGTTACCGTAATTTTCCTATATTTGTGGATTCAGTGCGACATTTCTCAAAAAATCATAGTTAAGTATTTAAAAGATTAAAAATAAAATTTTGATTAATGTTCCGTGTCTAAAGAGGTAAAAATGTAACCCTATAGAATCACTCGTTTGGCCGTCTATCCGTTTGCTTGTCTATGACGACCTCTTATTATCAGGAACGGTATCAAACGAAAATAATTATCAAATATCTATATGAAACTTTGAAAAGGATCAGACATCTATTCATAAGATAATGCTCAAAGTTTGCTCATAATATACAATTACATTACTATAGACAACATAATAATTTTAATGAAATCGGTCCAGTTGTTAGTACCTATGTCCAAAGTCTTTGTTTTACCAAGAATATCATTATAATCTATACGTTTTTTGGAAAATCGTCGTTCTGAGTCTTAATCATCATAAATACGGAATGAACCTTCATTGATTAGGTATAAAATATTTTAAAAGTATTTATTCAGTCCCTTAGTCAATCGAATCAATCAGTAATTTTTGTGTAAGTAGGTAGGAGTTAGGACGATTAAAATGAGCAGTGATTCAAGCCACGGGGCGCTTGCGTTCGCCCTAATTTATTTTACTTTTTTTCTGGATAACGTGCTTCTTACCGTGCTTGGTAAGTGTTCCAACAAAACATGCGTAGTGATTCATGTCTACCTATATCATTTCGGGGTGGAAAGCATCAAAAGTTGAAGGACTGTTATGGCACTGTCTTGCATAAAGATGACATTTAACAATATTTACAACAATCGTTAAATTCTTCGACCAACCTTAAGAATCTGCGCGGGTGAAATAAAATCTGCAAACTTTTCAAATGTTTGGAACAATTGTTTTGGATGTGTCTACACCCATCTGGACCAGGTCATATAGCGTAGCTCTAGGAAGTCCGTAGTTGGTACAGAGTTTTAGTTCCAAAATCGGTTGTGTGTGACGGCAAAAAAAAAAATATTTCGCAAAAAATTAATTGAACATCAATTCGGCCCTCAGGAATTTCAAACATTTAGTTATAAGAATATAAAGTTCGAGGAGCAAACCAATACACGATCCTGACGCAGAGAAGCTTTTCCTTTTTGCCCAACTACGATAACGCAAAAACAATAATGTTTTTCGATGTTGGCTACCACGTAAATGATTGTGTTATTTTTTTAAGTTTGGAGTTGATTTTTGGTTATGCCTTTTCTTGCTCTAGTTCCCATCATCCCCGACTGGGTACGCGGCGAAGCCCTGGAGCTTTGGACGAAACATGAAGCCCCACTGGCTGTACTCCTCAACAGCACTGTCCACCAGATACAAGTCGAAGACACGTCAGGTGAGATTTTAGTTATATATCTTCTTCAATACCTTCGCACTGCCTCTGAGCCTCTGAGCGGCCCTACGACAAGTTCAAACGGCTTAAACGCTGACATGGTTTAATGAGTGTGTTAAGTCAGCAGGGACCATCGACGAAATGTTATTCATAAACATCTAGGAGCTGTTAATTCAGGAAAATCCGTTGATAATGTAGGAGCTCGAGATATTCTTATTCAACTTCTGATGAAAAATTAAGTGTGAGCCACGCCTTGTATAGTTGCTTAAAGTTTGGCCTGCTGGAAGTTTGCCACGTCAACGACCGCTAATTTATCGACTTCCGAAAAAGTAAATTAATAGATAAAGCCACAGAATTAAAAAAAAAGTTTTTTGTCTATACTTCTATGGATAAAGCTATCCAATAGCTCCGTGGCGCAGCGGTCAACACGCCAGCCTGCGACACGGGGGTGCCGGGTTCGATTCCCGGTCAGGTCATGATGGAAAACGATCTTTTTCAGATTGACCTGGGTCTTGGATGTTTATCTATATAAGTATATATTATAAAATATAGTATCGTTGACTTAGTATCCTGCGACACACGTTCACAACTTACTGTGGGGCTGGCTCAATTTGTGTGATATATCCCTATATATTTATTTATAGTAAATAGAATAGCATTTATTTGAAAAAAAAACACGCAGTACAGCAGTGACGTATAGAAAAAAAAGAAACCACATTTACATTCTTATTATTAAGGTAGGTAGGTAACCCTAAAACGAAAAATATTGAATATAACATGTATCTTAGAGGATACCACAAAGGTTAGATATACCAATTCCGATGCCGCTTCTTTTCCTACTCCTGATTTCACTTATAAACATGCCTTATGTTTATTGCCCTTTTTTGATCAAAGTTATTTCTGATATTGCAGTCGGAGGCTCCCAAGCCATAGTGGGCTTGGTGTTGGGTGCAAAAGCTGCAGCGCAGTTATTGACCGCCCCACTGGCCGGAGCTGCAGTGTGCCGGCATGGTCCAGCGAGGGTGCTCGAGGGTGCTACGGCGACATTGGCGGCCGCGGCCATGGGTGGGTACCCCACTTCTGACACTAATAGTCGAATGTTACCACTGACAGGAACTGCAATGTACAGGCTTAATCCAGCAAGAGTTCTCAAAGTTGCTAAGTCGGCACTGGCGGCGGCATCTACTGCTAGGTTTTTCCACTTCTGAAGCTATAATAGTCGGTTGCTCCATTTGAAGGAATTGCAGTGTGCAGCCATGGTTCAGCAAAAGTGCTCGAGATTGCTACGACGACACTGGCAGCCGCAGTTACAGGTGGGTATCTAACTTCTGACATAATAATTGTCAATTGCCCCACTGGCAGGAGCTGCAATGTCCAGGGAGAGTGCTTTGTTGCTACGGCAACACCGGTGACCGCAGCAACAGGTTAATAACCCCCTTCTGACACCACAATAGTCGATTGCCCTACTGGCAGGAGCTGCAATGTGTAGGTATGGTCTAGCAAGAGTGTTTGAGGTTGCTTCAGCGATACTGGCGGCTACAGCCACTGGTGGGCATCCTACTTCTAACACTACAAGAGTCGTAGCTACAGGTGAGTATCCCACTTGTGACATCACAACAGTCGATTGCCTCACTCGAAGAAACTGCAGTGTTGTTTTAATTGTAAATGAGATACATTTCATGAACGGTGCTTTTATACGTTCTTGTAATTTGGTGAATACAAAATTTGTATTGCAACTTTCAGTGTTCATGCTATGCAGCGGTCGCGTCGGCGCCGCCGGCGCGTGGTGCGCGTGCGCCGGACGCGTCACGCACGGTGCGGCTGCGGCCCTGGCAGGCGTGGCGGGTCTGGCGTTAGCTGCCGCTGCGGTTCCTGTGCAGCAGAGGGATAAAGCTATCGGGGCTTTGCTTGGAGCTGTTGCTCTTGGTATGTAGGTGATACTTATAGGTAAATAGTTGACATAAATAATGGTTTTGTGTTCAAAAAAAACCTAAACAAAATAAGGTATTTAAGTTTGATTAAAAAGTTTTCCAGTAAGGAACGAACTGCTTCGAAGTGCAGGCTAGGAATGTTAGTAAGTAGCTATAGATTCTTCTGATGAGTCTTTTTTCGTCTTTTTATTATTTCGTCTCCAGCGCTAAAGCAAAAAAATTAGCTGAGTATAATGTTCTAACGTTTCTTTCTTAATGCCGTACTTACCTTTTGGTTTTTTTTCCTTCAGATTCTATTTTTGTGCTTGATACCTTTAATTCAAATGAGATTTTTCTTTTTTCATAGGAGTGTTGGTCGGCTACCCGTTTGGAGGCGCTTCATATGCTCTTTGGAGCCCTGGAGCTCCGTTTCTGCTTATATCCATCGCACTGCTAGCTAACCTTGGTGAGATCACTAATTATGCTTACAGGATGCTTGTACCTTTTCAGGGGTGAACTTGTACAAAAGTTTTTTTGTCTCTATCCCTTCATCGGGTTTTACCATCAGTCAGAATAGAGGAACAATTTCAGATTAAGCATCTGTCTATCAAACACCCAGCAGATAAACACAATGCGTGGACCTCTTGATTCAGCTCTTTGGGTGATTCGGGGCAGGTGGGAATTTTTGATCACTGTCACTTTGTCACACAAAGTTTATTTTTTTTAGCTTTTAAATGTTTAGTATATGTTTGTGATCAACTGGTGGGTGGTGCTGAGAGTTGGATCTTAGCTCACGTTAAACTAATACTGTTTGTTTACTTTTTGCTAGTTAATTTTGTAATTTAATTCGTAATTAATATTTTGTATTTATTATATATTATTTACTATGTTCCATATGTCTGACAGCGATTCATACAATTCATCCGATGATGAATTTCATTCATGTAATAGCAGTGCTTCATCCACCTTTATTTCTCTTGGTGATTATATTAGCAGCGTATTTAAAAATAATTCGTCTCACTTTAATGTCTGTCACATAAACGCGCAGAGCCTTCCGGGTCACTACACTGATTTCGTCGATACTTTTTCGGGGGTAAACCTGCACGCCATTCTTGTATCGGAAACCTGGCTTAAACCGGAACTCTCTTCCACATCGTATCCACTCCCCGGTTTTATCCTAATAAGAAACGATCGGATCGGCAAAGATTGTGGTGGTGTAGCTGTTTACCTCCGCAGTGATATTAGTTATCAATTATTATTGTCATCTCCTCCACAGTATTCTGCTTCTGCTGAATTCATTTTTCTTGAAATATCGCTAATGGGCGCTAAAGCGGTTCTTGGAGTTGTATATTGTCCCCCGTCCACCAATTATTTTTCTGACCTCGAAGTAGCCATTGATTCCCTCGGGTCTGAGTACAATCATCATATTATAATGGGAGATCTTAACACGGATCAACTTGCCCCCCAGTCAGCTAGGTCTCAACGTCTGCGTCACATTTTAGAGTCTGCCAGTTTAAATGTGTTACCGCTACAAGCAACTCATCATAATATTGATACGGATGATACCTGGCTTGACTTGATCATCACATCCTCCACTGAACATGTTTACTCTCATGGCCAACATCCTGCGCCGGCATTCTCTCGACATGATCTCCTCCACTGCTCATACCTTCTCAAGCTCCCTAAAACTCCAACCAAATTTTTATTTAGACGTAGCTTTGCTCGAACTGATTTAAATAGTTTACATTTGGATGCCTCAAACATAGACTGGGCACAGGTTTCGTCTGCAGTTGGGGTAGATAACAAAGTGGCCGTCTTTAATGGTCTTCTTGTGGAGCTATATGACAGGCATGCACCGGTGCGTAGGGTTAAGTTGAAGCGTCCTCCTGCTCCGTGGATAACGCAAGGTGTGCGGATGTTTATGAGAAGGAGGGATCGGGCATATTGGAGATTTAAAAAGAATCGATCGGACGAGAATTGGGCTTTGTATAAAGTTGCAAGGAATCGGTGCAATCGGATGATTCGTGATGCTAAACGCCGTCTAATTCATGACACAATTGCTTCCTCTTCTTCTGCCGATATCTGGAAGTTTCTTGGAACTCTAGGTATCGGTAAGTCTCGTTCTTTAGAGATTCCTTCGTCATTAACACTTGATGACATCAATAATCATTTCACCACCACTTCTCTCTTGGATCAAGCCACCAAATTTGCAACTATTTCGCACATGTTATTACAGTGTTAGTAAATACCTACAGGACAAACTAAGCTAAAGTATAAAATCAAAATATAAGTAAAAATTAACAAATTAAAATATACAAAATGAGTAAGTTGTTTAAAGGAAATATTGTTAAAATTAGCCCTTTACCTCTCATATTGCGGTGCCTATACTAGGCCCATAATGTTACACTGTTAATTACTATCCACAATTTGTATTTATGATCTGTAATATTATGGAAAGCAATAAATATTTGATTGATTGATTGATTGACATCACTTCACTTCCTGTCCTTGATTTCACGGAATTTAATTTTACCCCTGTTAGTGATGATGAAATCAGAAAGATACTCTTATCCATAAAGTCAAGGGCTGTAGGTTCCGACAAGATCAACCGTCGAATGATTGAACCTATTCTCGACATAATACTTCCTGTAATTACTCATATTATAAACTTTTCTTTCGCCTCTTCTCAGTTCCCTTCTCTTTGGCGAAAAGCTTTTATTCGTCCTCTCCCTAAAGTCCCTCAACCTCAATGTCTTAATGACCTTCGCCCTATATCTATTCTTCCGTTTCTCTCAAAAGTGCTTGAAGCTGTTGCCCATCATCAACTTTCTCAACATATTCATCGTAATGGCTTGTTGAATATGTATCAATCAGGTTTTCGTCGAGGGCACAGTACGGTTTCAGCGCTCCTGAAAGTTACGGACGATATTAGGGAGGGTATGGAGAACTCTAAAGTCACTGTTTTGGCATTAGTAGACTTCTCTAACGCCTTTAATACTGTAGATCATGACATACTACTAGCAGTCCTTTCTCATTTTAATGTTTCTTTTTCAGCTGTTGAATGGTTCTCCACTTATCTTCGAGGGCGACAGCAGTCAGTTTGCATTGATGAGTCATCATCTAATTGGCGTGAACAAGATACTGGCGTTCCTCAGGGCGGCATTCTTTCTCCCCATCTATTCTCTATTTTCATAGATTCTATTACTAAAGATCTTCAGTGTTCCTATCATCTGTACGCCGATGACTTGCAACTTTATGCTCAAGCAGGGGTTGACGAGGTTGATGTAGCGATTGGCCAAGTAAATACTGCTTTGAGGTCCATTGGGGATTGGTCTCGGAGATTCGGAGTCAGAGTTAACCCCAGCAAATGTCAGGCTTTATTGGTTGGTAGTCCGTACTTCATTCGACGCATTGATTTGGGTTCTCAGCCTGCCGTCTGTTTCGATGGGACTGTAGTACCATTTAGCATGATCGTCAAAGATCTGGGACTACACATAGATTCTGCCCTTCGATGGGATTCCCAAATCTCTGTTATTTCTAAAAAGGTCACGGGTGTGCTTCGTGCACTATATAAATTAAAAAACTTTCTGCCCGACGCTACAAAAATCATGTTGATTAATGCTTTGGTGGTACCTATCATTGACTATGCTGACGTGTGTTGCTCAGACCTGAGTAGTGATTTACTTAATAAACTCGATCGTCTCCTTAATAACTGTATCCGCTTTATCTTCGGGTTGCGTAAGTATGATCACGTGTCTACTTATCGCTCACAACTTCACTGGTTACCAATACGTCAGCGTCGTGATTTGCATATTCTCTCTATTCTCTTTTCTATTCTTTTCGAACCCAATACTCCGACATATCTAAAGTCTAAATTTCGATTTCTGAGTGACAACCACTTCAGAGAACTTCGCTCTTCTAATAATCTTCTCCTTCATATGCCAGTTCATAGGAGTGGGTTTTTCGGAAACTCTTTTATGATTCGTGCTATTAAATTATGGAATGCCCTACCGGTGGATATCCGGAAGGCTCAAACTCGTTTGACTTTTAAAAATAGGGTGAAAGCTCATTTCCTACAAGGTCTGTCAGATTCATGATATATATGTAGTATATGTATCGTCTATTATATTTATATGTACTAGCGTGTATGATGTTTATGTAGTTTATTATTCTAGTTTATTTTATTAATGTTTTTTTTTTTCTCTTTAATTTTTTTTTTTCTAACTTTGCACTACCCCATCAATTGTCATCATCACCCAGTTGGTTGACTGGCAGAAAAAGCCATTGGCTTTAAGTCCGCCTTTACACTGTATTGTGTATAAAGTTAAATAAATAAATAAATAAATAAATAAAAAATGCGTGTAAACTTTGAAATTTTAGCGTTCCCTATACTTAAGTATTCTTTTTTTGTTTCAGTTATGCAAATCATGTTCCTTGACCACGAGAAATTCAACCAGGTAGGTTTTGTTATAAAGGGTCTTTCAACAAGGACGGGTCGATGTTAAAATTGAACAAAACAAGATGTGTGTGATATGATAATTCAATCATCACTATGATTGAAACATAGAAGTAAGAGACGATTTTTTTAAAATCTATTATGTGAAAGACCTTTTATTCTATTTATTATCATAGGCCACCTATGTGTGTACCCTCTCCATGGGTAAGACAATATCAAAACCACTACAAACCATCCTTTCATCTTTGTCGTACCTTGTCTGACACTAACTTTTCTTGTGCTGTTTCTCCCAAAAATGGACATTTACGACACGACAAGAGCTATGCTCTTAGATATTGTAAAGTGGTTCCCCGGGATTTCGACTTCTTAGATTTAGTATATCCCTCTGGGAAATTGAAGTAATATGTGCTTTGAAATATGGACCTATATCTTTTTCTGTACCTAAAGGATGAAAATGTACAAGAAAAAGTAATAACGTTAACTTGCCCTTGCACTATCTTTATCTATCTATCTATCAGCCAGGGACGTCCACTGCTGGACATAGGCCTCCCCCATTAATCGCTACAAATTGCCGTTTTGTCTTATGCATATCATAGTTATCGAGTCTGTTTTTAGTCTCCACTGCAGGAGCATGACCCTCTCTGTACTACCTGAGTCATATTTTAGCTTAATATCTAATTTTGGAATTCTGCAGATCACACCAGAAGCTCCAGAAATGGCGGGCATTTGCGGCTCAGCGTCCAGGATGCTGCAAGTGGCCCGGAAAGAATCCGTAGCGGCGTGCGTGGGCGCTGTCCTGTTGACAACGAGTGTCATGGCGGCCTTGGAGCCCTGCCTGCCCTTGTGGATCATGAACATGTTCCATCCACAGGTTTGCAACACTTCACTTGCTAAAAATAACTCCCATAATGGAAGTATTTCACCTCTCTTGTCGAGCCTTAAATGGCTATATGAAGCATAGTGAAAATAACAAAGTAAAGAAATTTCGCGAGCTATCCAATCTACCCACTACCAGGACAAAACCCTCTTCTTCTTCTCATGTAAGATCAGCTTTGTAGCTGTCGATGGAGTATGCGCCAAACTTCTACTTATCCTCTGCAACCTCTGCTTTATAATTTAGTAAGACCCTTTAACCAGAGTTTGCATTACA
Organism: Rhodophaea formosa; assembly: GCA_963082605.1. NCBI lineage: Eukaryota > Metazoa > Arthropoda > Insecta > Lepidoptera > Pyralidae > Rhodophaea > Rhodophaea formosa. The sequence goes on from OY720226.1 coordinate 434,657, forward strand.
TAGATTCTGATTCCAATTTTTAAAAAATTAACCTCAAGTACTACCCTCACCCGTATTTCATAGTTTTTTTTTATACCTACATTCACAATGCTTTTTATATAATAAATAAATACATATAAATAAATATATATGTACTGACAAATCATACACATTGAGCTAGCCCCAAAGTAAGTTCGAGACTTGTGTTATGGGATACTAACTCAACGATACTATTTTTTATTACAAATACATATATAGATAAACATCCAAGACCCAGGTCAATCTGAAAAAGATCATTTTCCATCTTGCCTTGACCGGGGATCGAACCCGACCATCCGTGTCGCAGGCCGGCGTGTTGACCGCTGCGCCACGGAGCTCAATATACTTTATTAAATTAAGAAATAAGCTTCCTGCCTTCTTCCTGCATATTAACTGATTTTCAACTTCATTGTAAAATGAGACCACACTTGTAAAAGTGAGGTAGTTGTGAGGTGACGTAAGCAATTATGCTATTAGGGGAATGGGATATTGTGGATAAATTCGACGTGTAGGATGTGAAGCGCGGTGGCCTAATTGTTAAGGCGTTACACTTGTACAAAGAGTAAAGTCTGGTGGATCAAGTCCTGCTCCTGCCCACGTGGATTTTTTTGCCATGTCTTGTTTCTTAATTTAATAACGAGTAAACCCTTACCCACTCGCTATTCTTTTGAGAATTTTCGCTATTCTTTTTACTTCCAATGCAATCTTAAATGTCCAGCGCTGGCAAACCGGAGCAGTGTTTATCCCAGACAGCCTCGGCTACTTGGTGGCGGCAAGCGGCCTCGGGGGGGTGGCGAGGAGGCTGGGCGCTGAGCGGGTGGCTCTGACGGGACAGCTCGCTGTCGGACTGGCCGCGTTGGCTGTGCCTCATGCTACTTCTGTGAGTTTTCGTGAAGTTTTATAGTCAACTTTCTGGCGGCTCGGATATTAACTGCGAGCTGCGCTGTACGCGTCCCGCCTCCCCGCGCGCGCTCCTCGCCTTTCTAATATTGTGTACTGCGCATCGACTCGCGCGATGTTCCGAGCCGCAGGTACTTACTGAAAATGTGACGATAAGCTCAGGGATGTATAAGTGTTTAACAACTTTTCATATTCCTTTTAGGGTTTTGCATTTTTAAACATAATCTATACTACGATTTGTTTGTTTTTTTGCATTGAATAGGCTCCTAAACTACTTTTATAGAGTTATATTCATCGCAAACGCAGCGAGACTGGAGTATTGTGATGTTTTGTCATTTGGATAGTATTTACCTTCGGTTCTCTGACCGAAACCATGGAAACGCAACGGAAAAAATAGGTAATAGGTTCGAGCTAAGTCCCGTTAATAATAAATTACCTTTGATTGGTATACCTAGCTAATGATTCCAGCTATCTAATAAGTTTAGAATTTCTTCATGCAATATAGGATGTAGTTTTAAATTGGTTTTGGGCATTACCCTAATGCGAATGGGCATTGCCTTAATGCGAATCAAATTCTGAGTTCCATCTACTTTCAGGTGTCTGGTCTAGCGCTCCCCCACGCGATCTTGGGCAGTGGACTGGGAGCGACGGATGCCGCCCTCGTGCCAGCCCTGCTCGCACGTCACACCCAGAGAGTACCTCACTTGGCGGCGTTGCTGCAGTCTGCCTCTAGTCTGGCGTATGCTCTTGGTAAGGACTTACTTGACTTAAGAACTTAAGGCCCCTAGATGGGGCAGAGTGCCCCAACTAGGGACCTTAAGATCTTCAACAGTCTTTCTCCATCGCCAATGGTCTTTACTTCGGGCCAGGTTAGCCCGATCGTCTTCATGTCCGCCGAAACTGTACGCCACCAGGTCTGCTTAAGACAGCCAACTTTTTGCTTGCCCTGAGGAGTCCACTTTAGAGCTTGCCTCGGGCTCTCTCCTGTCCTATCCATGTCCATTTTCGGCGCATTAACCTGCTTGTCTATTAGCATATCCTGGCACGCCTCTCACGTTCGTTGGAGATGTTCTCAGGCCAGAAAATGCCATGGCTGTGTGATCTCTTTGCTTGCCTTCCACGTTTCGCATGCCAAAGTGGTCTTTACCTGCTTGAATGACGGCATAGTGAGCTTCGTGTCTTGATATATGTAATATTTCTTTTATTTTTCAGGTCCTATAGTAGGGGGTGTGCTATCGTGGTGCGTAGGATTCGAGACTGCCCTCAGGACTCTCGGGATAATGAACCTTCTGTATGCCGGTTTTCTGTACCGGGCGCTCTCAGTGCATCCCCTTTCTGAACAGGTTGGTATAGAAGTGGCGTAGCTGCAGTTACTGAAATTTAAGTAAAAAAAAATTACGAATCTTACTACTAAGTTTTTACCTAAGTTTCAGTGTTGTTTTCCGTGATTAACTTTCTTGGCTTTCAATTCATCCAGGTAGACACTTGTAACCTTAGGAATTAACCAATATTTTCACTAAAATTTTTCAAGCTTTTTAGCCATTGAAATTTGTTATCATTCGTATTAAGTTTAATTAGTATTCTTCTTTCACAGTGGGGCGCAAGCACTCCCGAAGAAGATCCCGACAGTGAAGAAAATGAAGGAATGCCGCTGAGACCACAAATATACACGCCTTTGAACTAATTATTTGTTAAATAAATGTACATTCATCATTTGAAGCTGTATTTTTTTTCTTTTATTTCTCAACTGAAGATGGTTCCCCAATCACAAACTTATTTCTTTGCTCTTATATAATAAACCGACGTCCCAAGCCAATTTTCTGATTTATAAGAAAGTGTTTTATTACCTACGATTACTTCATCTTCATCAGTCTTTTAGTCTCCACTGTAGTAGCAGTTTGTTTGGCTTATATCGGTTCCAACGCTTTTGCGAGGAAGGGGTAGGAGTTTGTTGGACTGGGGAAATGGATAAACGTATGTAGGATGCTACTTGCTCGAATATAGTTTAGGGATGAGGAAAGAGCAGCTCGGGAGGCCGGGCACGCGTACCTGATGCCATGCCAGCAACTACCGGACAGGTAGTTAAGGTGACGCCCCTGACCGCCAAATGACCATCATCAACATCATCAGGTCCTTTTTAGTCTCTGCTGCAGAAGCACGACCCTCTCTTTACTACCAAAGCCATATCTATATTAGGCAGAGCAGTCAGAGGATTTGGCCTACACTCTTCACGCTGGCCAGACGGATCAGAGACGTCTCTTTGATGTTTATAAATCGTATGGACAAAGAGTGACGCGGCCTGGGAATTCCATTCCTTAGCGGTTCACGGAATGAAGGAAGAGACGGGTCTAAAGGTACGACAAGAATATCGATCACATATAGTGTCGGTATCTTTAATATTACTCAATATAGTTATAAATACTAATACATTTATTTCTTTTTAACCGACTTCAAAAAGAGTTCGTCATAATCTTATTTTTTTTTTATGTATGTTCCCCGATTTCTCGAAGACCCCTGGACCGATTTAAGAAATTTTGTTTTTGTTCGATAGGTAATACTTTACAGATGGTCCCATTAAATTTTTACCGAAATAAGACGAGCGCTTTTTGAAAAAATACTCAAAAACCACAAAATTTTTTACGTATGCCGCTCGGTTTACACTTTTTTAAATTTTATTCTTACGCTTATTTAAATAAATTAATAGGGTTAAAGTCGTTTTTTGTTTTTTGTTAAAAATATCTTAAATTATTAATTCGCCATAGGTGTCCACAGCAACTATATTGTTTTTGTGTACGAAAAATCTACCTTTTTTGTTCGAAGCAAACTCTTTTCGCAACTTCGGTGTAACGTGTTTTTGACACGAAACATCATTTGTTTTCAAAATATGACATAACTCAGCGTGGCCGACGGAATCATCAAAATTAGCCGTTTAATTTATAAATGAACAAATTTCAGTGTACATAACATCAAAAACAGATCACAATGTCGAAAAAACCTTTGGGTGAGTATTTCTTTTTGTGGATTTCGGGAATCTTTGCCCGCACCTATTTCACGAGTGCCTTACCCTCACCTACCTACTGCCGCCAAGAAACTGTTTATCAAATCTGTTTCTGTGTTGTAATAGAAAAACAGTAAACATTTGGAATTAAGCCTTTGCGTATCTACTGAGTGTGGTGACATCATGTGCATATTTGTATGTCTGTCTGTATATATGTTCCGCTTTCAATAAGTCAAAACAGCTGAACCAATTTTCATGGAATTTGGAATGGAGATAGTTTGTAACCCTGGAAACGACATAGGCAATACAATCGGATGCCATGCAGACGAAGTCACGGGTTCCAGCGAGTAAGTTCATAATAAACGAATAAGTTCAAATGTGTGTAAGGTAATCGACCTGGCAATCACACACAGTAGTAAAGCACTGGTCGTGTAGAAGGAATTGGTAGTTGGTTAAGAAATGATAGGTTTCGATACACAAAAACTTAAAACTTGATAAATGATAGGTGAGAACGTGTGACCGAATGTTGCGAAGTAAGACTGCGCCCGGAGTTGCTTAACATGCGTGAGCGCTAATAAATAATAATAATGTAATATTATTCATTTATTTCAGACAACGATTACAGGTCCATATTTTGAGTATTAAATAACAGTTAAAAAAAATACATCACATTGATAAAAAATACGTCAAAATTAAAATTTGGAATAAAGCCTCGTATCCACTAGGCAATGTTTGGCGCGTGTCATGTCGCACAACATGTTGCTCTTCATTGTTGAGACTGAGAGGAACACAGAACTTTGTGTAGCAACGTTATCTGTCCATGCATGACCAGTCGTCGGCAACATGTCACCAGAGGAACTACTTAGTGTAGATTTCCTGTTTTTTTTTAGTTTATTTTAATACCCTTGGTGAACAGTGTCCCACAAACATTCATAGTTTTGGTACAATTCTATTAATTGCAACACACATTCGTTAGACCACACTACGGACATTGTTGCGCGTCACGTCTCCACTCGACAACATCCGATGCTCAACTGCATGTTGCACGGAAACAAACAACAAGCCGCGTGTCATGTTGCACACCAGCCGGCAACGTCGCGCGCTGTTGTGCAACGTTGCTGACTGAAAATGTTGAGCGTCACATGTTGCGCGCCAAATGTTACCTAGTGGATACGAAGCTTTATGCTCACATCCACTGGACCATCGGGCTCCTCATAAAATATTCTACATAATCATTTCTCTCACATCTCAATATTTCCCCAGGACCTGGGCCCGGCGCCTACAGGCTGCCGACAACAGTGGGCTTCAACCTCCACGACCCGTCTCGCTACCGGAACCCGATGTACTCGTTCGGGACCAACGCCGGCATGCGGGTCAAGCAACTGGGCCCAGGTCCCGCCTACAAGATCGACAGGGTCACCAGGGATGGTAACGTGTCGAGTCCTGCTTGGAGTTTTGGCGCAAGGTAAAAGAATTTTCACTGATGACGCTACGCCTTCCGTGTACCAGTTTCAGCGCTAAGCAACTGGCCCTAGGTCCCGTCTACAAGATCAACAGGTTCACCAGGGATGACACAGTGTCGAGTCCTGCTTGGAGTTTTGGCGCAAGGTAAAATAATTTTCACTGATGACGCTACGAACTCCGTGTACCAGTTTCAGCGTTAAGCAACTGGGTTCAGGCTACGCCTTCCTTGTACCAGTTTCAGCGTTAAGCAACTGGGCCCAGGTCCCGCCTACAAGATCGACAGGGTTCACCAAAGTTGGCACCGTGTCGAGTCCTGCTTGGAGTTGTGGCGCAAGGTAAAAGGATTTTCACAGATGACGCTACGCCTTCCGTGTACCAGTTTCAGCGTTAAGCAACTGTCCAGGCTACGCCTTCCGTGTATCAGTTTCAGCGTTAAGCAACTGGGCCCAGGTCTCACCTATTGTATCGACACGGTCACCAAAAATGGCATCGTTTCCAGTCCTACTTGGAGTTTTGGCGCAAGGTAAAAGGATTTCACTAATGGTGAACACGGTCAAACTCCGTTTTAAATCCTAAGCCAAGGAAGAAAATTAAATCTTTGTCTCTGTCCGGAATCCATGAGTCTTACCGTAGCGAACTCAGTGGTTCTAAGCGCATATAGATACCAATTCCCAGCGTATAGTGAGCGCGCCACTGATCTCAATTGTTATCCTTGAATGTCCTTGATCGAAATTTAATTCGAGCGATAGCGAGACAGATCGACTTACGAAAGATGTTTTGCTTAAGCTGAAACGGTGACGCTTCGCTCGCGCTTTGCTCCTTATCCTTGACGTGTCAAATTCACCAGATTATTATACAGGCACTGTGGTGTGGTGACACTCTGTGAGATTTTGGACATCATTACAAATACAAACACTTTGTTTGCTAAAATAGGGTCCAAATACAGATGTTATAAAAGAAATCGAGCAAGCCTATTGAACTGCTGAAAACAGTATACAAAATCTAATGTCGACCTTGAGCCGGGCGAGCAAGCGCTTAGGGTTGATTGATACGTTAATACCACGGAACAACGTATCACGGCCTAGATGCGGTGCGCGATGCGAGCCGTCCGAAAGACGCAAACACAGCACACACAGCCCTCGACCAAGGCAGTCGGCGACGGCCCTTTCCACTCCCCGCGCCTCTCGATGCCCCCGCGCACATCCAGACACCCACCCATAGCCGCAAGTAATTTTACGTGCACGACGTTTATTTTATCTTTGACACAGGTTTGCTCCACGCTCGCTCCTCCGCACGCCAGGGCCGGGCGCGCACGCCCCCGAGCGCTGTCCGCCGATGAAAGAGCCCCGGGCGCCCATCTACTCCATGGGGGCCCGGCTGGGCTTCATGATGAAGAAGGCGGGGCCCGCGCCCAACGCCTACGCCATCCGGATGGGCCCCGGCACGCCGGCGTACACGATGGGAGCGCGCGTCGGCTTCAACCCCAAGCCCAAGTCGCCGGGGCCCGCCGTCTACTTCCAGCATGACACGGACGTTTATAAGACCAAGTGAGTGTTTTTACAAGCTTCTTTTGAACTTTCCCTGTTAGAAGTGAGGGTCTTCCAAATCGATTTGAAGCACTTATCGGATGAGATCATTTTTTTTATACATACCTTCATATTTAAGTTGGATGACAATGCAATATTATGGTGCCATAGGCCTGATCTGATGATGAATACGGAAGGTGGCTATACGTAGTGCAGGCTACAGGAGACAACAATGGAATAGACATACATACGCCCGAAAGACATTAACCTCCTTTTGGGTGGGTCAGTCGGGTAAAAACCAAAGATAGTTTTAGGGAGGGCAGCGGCGATTTTGGTTATTAAAAATCTAAGAACTTCTTTCTGGCCTATGAATGATGTTCAATTAAGGCGACATGTAGACATATAGTGATCTTGCTAATAAGTCGCCGCGTCGCTAAGGCTTTGCCAAAAGTGTTGGTGTCAGCACTTAGCCTGGTACCTCAGAGCATGTGGTCCCAACGATTTGGTCTCAGAGACTCGCTTGGATGGTGCTACTCGTAACTCCACACGTTGTATCTACCGTATTATGAGAATATAAAAACATTATTCACAAAATATATCTTATTAAAAATCAGAACAATATCTGAGGCATAATATTTTAAAGTGACACCCTATATTTAGTAAGTATAGGCTAACGCATTACCGCCATCTGGTATCGAGTAGCAAGCAACTCTCCTGTGCCATACATTCGTCTACTTTTCGCCACCTTAATTTGGTCCAATATTTTTGTATAAGTGGGCAGTCTATTACGTTAGTATTATATTGTCTTTGCTCAGAGTAAAATATTTTTTATAAAATCTCTTCTACATATATGCCACCGTTTTCATATTTATTCATATTACATGCAATAGATATGACGTTGATAAGGTTGTATTACGTTACGTTCACTGAGAGAAGTATGAAAATTATATTTATATTTTCAGAATGCCACAATACTCGTTGGGAGCGAGACTGGAGGGCGCCGGGAAAGCCACGAAGTCACCTGGGCCTGCCTCGTACCCGCCTAACTTGTATAACACTAAAAAGGTAAAAACCATACTTCTATTCACCAAATCTGTTGCTAAGTGTATAACACTAAAAAGGTAAAAACCATACTTTAGGAGTAGTTTTTCGTCGGCGGCTTCGCCCAATTTCCCAATCATTCGAAATATATTGTGAATACATCTGTTGATGGCTGTACCTTACATTTATAACAATTTCACATTTTGGACGTTTTACTAGCTAGTCGTTTTCGCAATCAAGTCATTGTTACCAAATAGACGTTGTGACATATAGACGATCTGCAAAATATGTCATTTTCCCATATAGACCTTCTGATTTGGAGCGCTTCTATTCACCAAATCTGTTGCTAAGTGTTACAGTCTGAATGAAACTTAATGGCGGCTCGGATATTAGGTGCGAGCTGCGCAGAACGTGCCCCCCTCCCCGCGCGCCCACCTGAACCTAATATTATGTTCTGCGCATCGCCTCGCGCGATATCCGAGCCGCCATAAAATTTGATTCGGACCTACACTACTTTACTTTGTAGACCTTCTGTGCTGGTCTGGGAGATACAAAAAAAATATATAAATATTGAATGTACCAACTGCTTCTTCCAGCGCAGATCGTAAAAGTCGTTGAAGGAGATCGTAAATTTCAGGAATCATCTCAATAGACAATGCCAATAGCGACGCGTTATTATTTTATTAATGATTACCACTTATACGCCCGACATAATAGCTAAGGTCTTGAGACCGTAGAGTCTGTCTACCTCGTAAGGGATATAGACGCGATTAGTAAGTATATATTATGTAGGTAGAACTTAACATGCCATAATTATGTGCACCAATTTTTAACTGATTTTGCAAAGCAGTCATCATATACACCATTTTCCTAATATTGTAAATGTACTTTTTTAGAATCCATACGCGTACTCCTTCGGTACCAAGCATGGTGACTACGCCCCACCAATGATCATCAAGGAAGACACGATGGACTGCCTGTAATAAATCCTGTCACAACCTGTTTTGTAACGTTTGAAAAGCCATTTCCTAATGTGGGCATAGATTTTGCTGGTCCACTTATTGTGAAGTAGAAAGGAAGAGATTTCTCTTTGTGGTGTCTTTTTAAGGGACATTATAATAAGGCAGTACAATATTTTTTATTATTTACTGTGAAGAGTATCTAAAGCAAAGACAATAAATAATCTATGTCCACTATATTTAAGCTGAAACGTTTGTACATTTTTGGAAACTATATAAAAGCTTCAGCCTTAAAATTACGCCTATGGCTTTACGAAGGCTGTCTTTTTGTGAAATATTGTAAAGTGAAGAAGTACTGTTTTGTGAAAACGTTTTTGATTTAAAAAAAAGCATAATACGAAAACGTTTTTCGGCACGTCTGCCTTTTTGAAACTTTGTATTGTAATCATGTATTTTTGAGTCGAAAGTGTTCGTTTACTTAGTTTTGAGAATTATAATTGAGTTTTTTTTAAAAACAGGCTTTTATTTTAACATAACGTTTATTAATAACTAACTATATTATAATTAACTATTTATAAAAATGCATAACACATTATTTTTTCTTGTGAGGTATTATTTAATCTTAACTTGATTTAGTGAACCAACGTTCATAGTGGTTGTCCTGGACAAAGTTAATTTTGCTTGATGCTTCATGAAGCATCTCACTTGAGGTATGTAGTACTTAAAGAGATGGAGACTGTTAAGCAATACTTATTGCAATGCATAGCTGGCTCCATCTCTCCATCAATGAAGCTATCAAGCATCTATATACATTTTTGTACTTGGTGTCACATATGACTGATTTTGGCTACCGTTTTTATCTCCTGTTGGATACAATATAAGCTCCAAGGCCAGGCTCCAACAATTTCGATTAAATTTAGTTTGTAATGATGATACAATAATAATCATATCATAATGAGACAACCCAAAGGAACTAATAGAACAGAGAGACAGTGTGTATTGTAAACATCAGAAATCGTCATAAGTCTATACAATGTGTTAATGAAAAAGCGCAAAACCTCAGACACAACAACTTATTTTTATTTTAAAAGAATAATATATATTATGAAAATTTAATTTTCGCGGAGTATTTGCGTAGATATTTTCTTTATTTTGTTTTCTTGTGTTTGTTGAAAATATATCATACGCGATTTAGGGCGACGTTGCCGCTTCGGGTGCCACCGCATAATAGAATTAAGTAGGTAATGATCAAACACGGCGATATTAAATTTTTTGGTTAAAAATTTACCTCTATTTTTTATTTGTGCAAGGGTTTTTTCTTAAATTAGGTATTCATTGCACACCGTTTTGAACTAGGCTTTTATCTCCCATCTCATCTCATGGTTAGTGACGATGAAAAAGAGGTCTAAGAGACAAGAAACAAGGTTGTACCATTTGTACTACCAGTTGTACTTTTCGGTATAGTACTTCTGACACGGAGGGGATGATTCTACTCTCGATTCCGAACAAACTAATTCCACGCTTTTTAATTAACACATTGTTTACAACCTTAAGCTTCTCTTCCACACTCACACATCTATCAAACGACTAAAACTTCCTCATAGAGCGCAGCATGTTGTTCCTCCTGATGCCGGCGGCCCGCACCCTGAGCCAGTACTGCTTGCTGTCGGGATCCAGCTCCTCGAGCTTGGCTGGCGTCGTGCGTAGTTCCCAAAGCCAGTCGGGGTACTCACTGTCATCTTTTAGCTGAAAGACAAACAAATTCAAAGAGGTGCTGGAGAAGGATGGAAAAAATCAGTTGGACAGAACGAAGAAGTAATGAAGAGGTGCTAGAAATTGTAGGAGAGAAAAGAAGACTGATAAACGAAATAGAGAATAGGAGGGGTAGGATCATTGGTCACTTGATACGACATGATGCCTTCTTTAAAAACATACTGGAGAGTAAGGTAAAAGGAAAGAAAGGTCCAGGGAGACCAAGGAGAAGTTTTGTTGACCAACTGAAGAAGAAGGCTGGTGTCATGTCGTATCAAGAACTTAAGTCTAAAGCAGAAGATAGAGAAGTTTGGTGCATACTCCATTGACAAGAGCTATAAAGCTCTTAAATAAGAAGAAGAAGAAATTATATTTTTGAAACTCAGCAATTAGACTGTAGCTTTTGAATACTAAATAATAATATCAACATATTTCTAAGTAAATCATGTCGTTAAGATACTGAAGCCTCGAAAAAAAAATATTAAAAGAAAAAGTAATTCATATTCTAAGTATCTCTGCATTTAGGGTGAGGTCTGGCCACGTTCCAGTTAACAAATTCTTGCTTGTAATGCGTGTGACCCAATCAAATTTATGTAGTTTTTGTCATAAGGGGGAAGACTTGTTACATGTCTTGCTAGAATGTGGTCAGTATACTGCCCTACGAGACAGGTTCTTAGCTGGAGTACCTATGGAGAATGGATTGCTAAACACAGTGTTGAGCATCCATTATCACATCCAGCAAAATCAGTATACCTCTTATGGAGGTGTATAACGTTGCTAAGATAAATTTTATACTAGAGGTCCCCCATGAGGCTGGCATAGTCACATCAAGTGTACTGAAGCCTCGAAAAAAAATAGATTGAAAAAAAAATCAAAGTAAATTAGAATTTTTCAAGTGAATTATGAAATTACATAAAAAGGGCAGAACCTCCTTTAAACAGGCATACTGAAGGTTTATCTAACCTTCATCAGTCTTTACTAATCTTATTGCTAATGGTACCTTAACATCTTCCCCAGTAATGTAGATGTTGGAGCCGCACACATATGACACCAGCTTCTTAGGATCCGTTTCTACTGGCAGCTCTTTCTTCTCCATAGTAGTCAGTTTGCCAGCTTTCTTCTTACCCTTGCCCAGACCCATCACACCTACAATAAAGTAAATCTGTAGTAGGTATGTATCATACTCAGAATTACTTTCATTCATGCATTGGCAGTTAACAGTAAGCTATTTGTAGAATCATCATCAGATCTTTTTTAGTCTCCACTCCGTAGGTCGTAGGAGTACGACCCTCTGAATTACCAGAGCCATATATTACCCAGAGCAGTCAGAGGAGGTTTACACTCAATGCTGGCCTAACGGGTTGGAGAGGTCTCTTTGACTTTTATAAGCTTTGTTTAGCTTGCGTTTCCTATTTTTAGAGTACTCTATCCCAAAATAGTTGTTTTGCCAAAATAGTTGTGATGCCACAGATGCCATTGGGCAGCTTAAAAATGTTAAAACTAACGCAAATTTACTTCTTACCTCCGGCTGCGGAAGTAGTCTTTTTCACAGCAGCAAAACATACCGAGTCGGTGTGTAAACTCGTAGTAGTTAACTTGAGAACGTGTCTTAACTGTAGCAAACTACGGATTCCTGATAAAGGATACATCATTAAGTTAATTATATTATAATAACAGCTAAAACTGGGCTATTGTTTAGGTTATAAAATTTATACACCAAACCAAAAGATTATTTAACCACCGCGACCGACCCGACAGGCGACATTGACGTTGATAGCAGTGACTTTACATTTCTTTTCTGTGACATAAAATGGCAATGAAAAAGCTTTTTGTTCTATTTGCTTGTCATATTTTGGCTGTATGAACCCGGTACATGATTTTGATTACCTTACGACAAAAAAAAACGTAATGTCAACGTTTGTCAATGTCATTATTTCGCCCAAAAAATATTTCGCAAACGCGAAACAAAACGAATCGAAATGCCAAGGGATTTAGGAAGTGATATAAGCTCATCGTAAACAAAAAAGTGGGTAAACTTGTTTTATCATTTAGATACCTGTGTTTTGTTTATATTGAGATGAGAGCGAACTATTAGGTAGGATGATTTACTCCATGATGACGTTAACGACCGGTTCGTGAGCGAGGGCGGACGTTATAGTAGAAACCTGTGTTTCCCCGATTTCATTGATGATTCATTCCATTTAATCGTGTTATGTGGTTATATTTCTTTCTTTTAGTTCTCATCCCGCATTCGATAAACTCGGTTTTGTGCACCCAGTGTTGTAAACTTGTGAAAAATAATGGGAATATTTGACGACGATGACGATACCTTTGCAGTAAGTCTAATCATGTTCTAATCACGTATTCGCTGTTTCACAATCGTTTCATTGAATGATCCATTGTTTCGAATACTAACGGGGCGCTGTATTTCCTCTAGGACACCATGGTGAATAATTATTAGAAAAAGTTTTCTAAAAGAAATTAATTTAAGTATTTTGAAGTGTAGATAAGTACTGATTGGTTTATAAAATTATCGGTGACTCAGCCTTCACTACAGCATGTTTTGCTAAGTTTAGTTTTTTATAATGTGCATTACTAGAGCAGTATTTTGCAAGACACTGACCTTGTTCTAAGAATTTGAAAGACATTATAAACTAAGCAAGTAAGTACTGAACTTATTTATAGTAACTAAGCATTTGACCAATTATATTTTACCAGCTGTTACCCACGGCTCTGCCCGTGTGATATATAGCCTATGTCCTTCTCAGAACCCTGACCCATGTGTATCCGCGTGATATATAGCCTATGTCCTTCTCAGTACCCTGACCTATGTGTATGCAAAATTGAATGGTGATCGGTTCAGTAGACAGGGCGTGAAAGGGTAACAAACAAACTCGCTTACGCTTTTATAATATTAGTTAGGATTAGGATTTAGTCACTTATTGTTTGTGAAATGCTTCTTAAACTTATATTGTAACAATGCCGCTTGATACCTAAATGGTGCATGCTGCTTTTCACCTCTCTCAATCACCATCATCCTGTCCACTTTTATTTAGGCTAAAGCCCTTCCTCATGTCACACACTCTTGGCACTGGCACTTTGGCATATTAGCTCAAGGGCACTATGATGTACTACCTACTGTATTAGTGCATTGTTTATATCAAAATCAGTATTTGTATATCAATAATAAGGCTTCTAAGTATTGTGAAATGGTGTAAAATAATAAAATACATATCTTCCTGTTGAGTTATCTTCTGTTTGCTCTATTTTCCTACCTCAACTCTCTCTCTCTTTCTCCGCTGAACAGCACTGTTTTCACCTTGATTCCTCATCCATTTTATGTGGGGCCTGCTGTAACAACAGCTGAGCTGGGACCCTACATAGTGACAAAAATCCACAAGATGGTATAAGTGCGTGGCCTGAGTAGGCTGAAACTTATGTTTGTTTGGATGAAGCATGCACAAGATTGCAATTTGTGGTGATTTATGGGGGAGGCCTATGTCCAGCAGTGGATGTTTCAGGCTGATATATATAGATATGTTTGAAAATGGGTCACTCACATGCTATCTTGTCAACTATAGTGTCAGACTCATCAGGAGTGCATTTTCAAGGCATGTTTGGGATGGGCAACACCAGAGTATCCGGGCCTTTAATGAGAGTGACCTGATTTTAAATATAATATACTAGCTGTTACCCGCGGCTTCGCCCGCGTAATTTATAGCCTATGTCCTTCTCGGTACCCTAACCCATGTGTATGCAAAATTTCATGATGATCGGTTCAGTAGATACAGTGTGAAAGTGTAACAAACAAATAAACAAACAAACTCACTTTCGCATTTACAATATTAGTTGGGATTTATCTCATGTTATTGGCTGAAACTTGTTGGCAATACCAACTAAAATATGTTAGTGAAAACATTTGTTTTAATAACTGACTTTGTAGACTTGGTATTTTAGCTGTATCAGATATTTTGCTGGCACATTAAAATAGAGGAAAAGGGGTGTAACAGGTAACAAGTGTAAAAGCTACTTATTTAAATTAAGTAAAATCACCATTGCCAAATTCTTGAGTAGATGACGCCCTTGCTCCTTGATCAACTTTTACAATCGGTATAACTAAACATGCCCATGAGTCCCAGACATAAGCAACATGGTTGAAACTGCAGTTATCAGTATCATTTTCCTCATAGCAGTGTTTGGTTTTCACACAAATCTCTAGCTAAGTCTATGGCAAATAACTGCTGTAAACAAAGATAGTTATAATTAGACGGATGGGAATTTTAGATACAATTTATTTATTATTAAGTCCTCACCCCCTTATTCATAAAATAATACAATCGCTTATCAAACCTATTTTATTAATACATGTTTAGTCTCATTCTTTCAATGTCAAACATTACCACTCCGTGTCAGAAGTACTTTCGAAAAGTACAACTGGTAGTACAAATTACAGCGTGGGATAAAGACAGCACATATTTTAACTGAAATAGGTTTGATAAGCGTTTGTTAATTTTTATGAATAAGGGGGTTATTATTTATTTTATTTGAAATAGAGTCTTACAGGCTTATCCCAATGCTTGAACGCTATGCGTGCTATATAATAACTGCAAGAAGTCCACTGCTGGACATATGCCTCCTCCAAGGATTTACTACACTCACCATGAATGGCATTGACATTGGTGCCACCCCTCAGACCATGGCACACTTATTATCTTGCCCTGCGTGTCCTACCACCTGTACACGCGAGGACCTATACAATGCTACTGATAACGCTATATCAGTAGCAGAGTTTTGGTCAACACAAATATAATTTGCCCGAGTCGATACGCTAAGAAGAAGAAACGCAGTTTATTTGGCTAATATCCTTTCGGAGTCTGCTACCCATCGAAACTGGGTATTTCTTTATTTAATCGCGGGCATAAATCATTTTTAAATGGTTTTTTAAATAGCATTATAATGCTCGGTATATTATTGAAATTGAAAATATGTGATGAAAAAGAATTCGCCACAGGTAGGATTCGAACCCACGAGTCTTAGGTCTGCGCCCTAAGTGTGTTACCAACTACACCACCGTGACTTCGAATTACCGCGTCGAATTTTAAGGGCGTATACACACAATCACATATTAGTACCGTGGCGAATTCTTTTTCATCACATATTTCCAATTTTAATAAATCATTTTATTTTCTCTATTTAATAAGTTTGTATAAGACTACTTGTATGACTGTAATCCAATCAGACCAATAAAATTTATGAGTCAGGCGTCAGGGCCATTCAATAACAACAAAGCCACCTAATGAAAACAATGGAATGGTTCTGGGAAATCGGCGTAAGCGGTTCATTTTAGAACATACCAATTATGTTATCAAAATGGATCCACTTATTCTCTTCTTAAATTAAGTAATAAGATGTGGAAAAAAATCCATGCGGCCAGGTCTTGAACCAGCAGTGTTTGCTCTTTGTACACAAGTTAAAAACTTTTTAAATAACTAGGTAAATTTTTGTAATCGGTCTTGTAGTACCACGTTTATACCTATTACCTCGCCATTGTTCGATGGCGCAGAATAGCGCAACCGACCGCCGACTCGGCCCGACATCATTGAAATAACGAACTTATTGCTACAACATAAGATTTTAAATCCAAAAGCAGAGGATCATTGCTATCTTGCTCACAATACTTGTACGCCTGCCGTCAATGGCCGAGACGCAGCATAGCGCGTACTCTTCAGCCAATTGCAAACGGATATTTTAGCAACATGCAAAAATTTGATTTCTGCGCAGGTACATCGGTGTAACTTATAAAAGTGGTAGTACTGTACCAGAGATTAGCGCGTTCTACCAACCAAATAAACTCCTCAGCTTTATAATATTAGTATAGATAAAAATACGTAATTTGCTCTAATGTGCGTCTATGATATCTCCTAAACAGATAAACGTTTCCGCTCCATGAGATTTCGACAAACATGTTATCACGATACTCCAACATCCTCTGCAATTAGTCACAATTAAATTTATGATACACATTGTACTTTATAGCAATTAACATTCTCAATTTTCAAACGACTTCAAAAAAAGAGGTTAATAGTCGAAATTAAGTAAGTACCTACAAGAGTTTTATGTATGTTAATCTTTATCAACTTCTGAACATAGTGTCAAATTTCATAAGTGTGTATTTGTGGGTATGTTTGTCCGCGCATGTATAAGAAACTATAAATCGGATTGTTAAAATTATATTTTTGTTATACTAGGTATAATCCAACTTAGGGAAAAGTGCAAGTTTCATCAAAATCAGTTCAGTAGTTTTTGCGATAGAGTGTACATATCAGTTACTAGAAAAATTGAAGTTGGTTATTTATTTTTAAATACTACTCGTTCAGAGTTTATGAAACACACTCGAGAACGGGGGAGAGGTGGGAGGTCGCCATGTTTAGGGGGACACTGTGAGCCTTCCTGCTGTACGTTTAGTACTTACTAGCATAATTATACCTATATTCCTTCCTCATAAATTCCTCTATCTGTTTGTGAAAACCATATGAAAACCAGTGCAGTAGTTTTTGAGTTTATCGCGAACAGACAGACGTTGTGGAGGACTGGTTTATAATATGTAGTGATATTAATTATATGCGATTTGAGTCGGCAATCAATATTTATCTAGCAGTATCAAGGCTACGCCAGACGCCTGTTTAGCTGACTTGGTATATCTGACGTCAGTATTAGTCATTAACACTCTAAAGGTCCAACATTGCCTATTGCTGCTATAGAGAGAAGAAAATTCTTTTTAAATCTATGGCGAACTGTTAAGGAGGCTTATAAACATGGCAAAAAAACACATGACTTTTTGCCGGTCTTACTCGCTAGTGTAATGTTGTATAGTACGGAACCCTTCGTGCGAGTCCGACTCGCATTTCGCCGATTTTTTAAAACTTGTTGTTTATGTTTTAAAAGTGGAACGTCCGATTTATCTTATACTAGAAGTCCGCCCCGGCTTCGCCCGTAGTACATACATAGGCTATGGCACTCAGGGATAACATACTATTCAACTATTCAACGGTGAAAGAATTTTCAGTTATTTTTAAGATTAGCGCGTTCAACTAAACAAACAAAAAATCTTTTCAGCTTTATAATAAAGAGCGATGGCTTAGTGGGCATGAGCATTATTAGCGCTTCCGCATGTTAAGCAACCCCTGGTGCAGTCCCCACTTGGATGGGTGACCGCAAGTGGCATACAAATTTCTTTGGCACGTTAAGCCGTTGGTCCGAGCTGCTATCATGAGTCGCAGTCGTTAAGCTATGTCAGATGCCTTTAGGCAGCTTGTAAAATCTGACAGCAGTGTTGACCACTTACACACGCGAAAAACAAACAAACAGCTTTATTATATTAGTATATATTTATTCTTTCTTTCCAGGACCACGACCACATCCGCCCTAAAAACTGGAACCACCGCCACGACGATTACGAAGACAACACCATGGAAATCGTCGGAGGCATCATAGGCTTCGTGGCCGTGGCTATAGTAATAATGTGCATAGCGCGGTGCTGCTGTAAGCGGAACAGAGGACAAGTTCTAGCTCGTGAGTATGCCTAGTGGTTCCACAGTCTAGCAACGAGTTTCCTGAATGGTGCAGTTTCATATCTCCCCAACTACCTACAAATTATAGTGCGGTGCCCAACAAAAATTTTCAGTTCCCTAGATGGCGTTGCCTCTCTTCCTACGTCCTTCCGGTAACCATAGAGTAGCTTTTCGGGCCCATCTGTCCGGTTTCATGCGAATAACATGAAAACATGTCATGCGAGGCAGACCAAGGAGGAGATGGCGAGACGATATAGATGGCTTTTTAGGCGAATGGCAGAAAGTAGCCTTGGATCGTGACGAGTGGAAACAGAAAGGGGAGGCCTTTGCCCAGCAGTGGGAAACAAAATAGGCTAAAGAAAAAAAAAAAGGCGTTTATAAAATGGCAAGTGTAAATATCATGTGTGACAAAATTTTATAGTGACTTTATTGTTTAACTAGGGCCTTATTTGACACTTGACCTGTATCAACGCCATTCGGTTAGATTTTTTTATGTTACTTTGAAATGCCCCTTTTTTTGATACCGCTAATTGGAGGTGATGGTCTCTTGGTTTAGCAGCGCGCCTGTTACCAGCGTATATGTAAGTACCTTTAGGTTTTATCATCAAGCTGAAGGTGAGTTTTGAATATGACTATTTCAGGGGAATGAAATGAATATTTTATTTCTAACCTTTACAAAAATCCCGTTATAGGCAAGAGGAGTAAAGACAAAAGTCATTGACCGACTGGTGACCTGTGATGTGTCAAATAACTTAGAGATATTTTTTTTGATTAAAACTAACGTGAGATAAAGACATTATTAAAATACGTAACAACGGGTTACTCACGTAAATAGACTCAATTCACATTCGCCCTGAGGAAGACCTCCGGATGAGGTTGAAACATTTCGGCCAGTAGCTGACCATTTACGTGAGTAACCCGTTGTTACGTATTTTAATAACTTAGAGATGCAGATGTAGATGATGGAGAGAGAAATTTGACATTAACAATAAAACGGTAAATCAAGAAAAAATGGCTAACTGAGAGTAGGACTGATTGTGGTGGTGGGTATAACGAGAAAAATGGCTGAATGAAAGATAAGAACTGATCGTGGTGGTGGGACATAGAGCCAGTAGGAGAAATTTTCCGTGTCTACTAATGTACTAACATTCGTGGTCATTGCAGCTCCGCCGTCGTTGCCGCCGGTACCCCCGGGCCCCAACAATCCCTACCCCCAGCAACAGTTTGTAGTGGCGCCGCATCCAGGTAAGGGTTCATATAACTGCATTTTTTATTAACAACCCATATTGTAGTGATGTGACGTATAGGGTTGCCAGGCGTCCGGATAAAGCCGGACACAGGCTTTTTGGTTACGCGTCCGGCCAAATTACTCGGAGTCCAGCCTGTCCGGCTTCGGTTAGGCTTTTTAAATTTGACTATTTTTATGAAGATTATATTGTAACAAACCGTGCTTGATGTACATCAAATAAATGTCGTGATATATACTACGACTTGAATTATAAGAGACTCTGGGCTTTGTTACCCAAATGTCCGGCTTACCCGGCTGCTCTGTCCGGCTGTTTACTTTGAAGACATTGCCATATAATTTTTTGGAATAAAAAAAAGTCAGTCTCATCAAGAAGCCAAACTCTTACATTTGTAATCATATTTTTTGAGAAATACAGTCTGAATCTAACTTTATGGTGGCTCGGAACATAGTGCTTGCTTTACAGTGCGCGAGTCTTAGCGCAGTACACAATATTAGGTGGGCGCGGGGCGCGCGGGGAGGTGGGGCGCGTACTGCACAGTGAGCAGCTAATATCCGAGCCGAAAGTTTGATTCGGACCGTAAACGGTGTAACATCACTTAGGATTCTTTAGGGTGATTCAGTCCATTAATTTGAACAACTTTTCCTTTGGGACCAATGCTGGGATCTCAATTTGTTGTTTGACATGAAACTTTTTTTTACAGCACCAGCGATGTACCCGGCTCCGAACACGACAGTCCACACAACATCCCCCGCGCCTTACCCGCACCCCGCGCCGTACCCCCACCCCGCGCCGTATCCCCCCGCGCACCCCGCGCCGTACCCCCCCGCCCCGTACTCCGCCGCCATGCCGCAGCCCGCGCCCTACCCCGCGGCCGCGCCCAACGCGCCTGAAGCTCATGGTAAGCAATCTTCTGTTGTTTTGTTTTTCGTGCATCTAAGTGGCCAATGCCGTGTTGTTCCCAGCAGAGTAGAATAGGACCACATAACGTTTTCCCGTGGATGTCGTAGAAGGCGACCTAGAAAATACAAGCTAAACAAAGCTTATAAACATCAAAAGACCTAACCCGTCCGGCCAGCGTGGAGAGTGTAGACCGGATCTTCTGACTGCTCGGGCTAATATATGGCTCTGGTGGTTCAGAGAGGGTCGTGCTCCTGCAGTGGAGACTAACAAAGACCTGATAATGATGATGAAGTGGCCAAAACTGGTGTCAGATTTTTCAAGCTGCCTCAAGGCATCCGATATAGCCCCACGACTGCCATCAATGATGACAGCCGGAACCAACGGACTAATGTGCCTTCCGAAGCACGGAGCATTGTTCTTTTTGTTGTCTACATATATGCTAGGTCTCATAGTCACTCAAACAGCTGTATAGACCGTCCTTTCAAATGCTTTGCACTTTGACGAGGCGACGCCGGCAGCTGACGAAAGAATCGGCACCCGCTATAGGTTCTATCGGCAACTTGAAAGACTCGACACGCGCTGTACAGACGCAGTACACGTTGATGCGTCGCACCACGGCACGGCTGTTCAATGTTACGCAAAAAAAAACGAGTAATGTACACGAATAAAAATGTTTTTTCATCCTTGGGTTTCAATGTCAATTTGTGATGCGGCATATGGTTTTAACCTCGTAGGTACTTACTTTAGTCAGGCGGTATAAATAATTAATATAATTTCCATAATTCAATTAAACATTTGATATCGTATTTTCCTTCCTCCATTCTATTAGGTAGAACACATTAATATTCCAAGTATTTATTATACTTGTACTTGATTTATATATATATTATTTATTACTTTTGTATGTATTATTTATATGACTATGTATTTGTATGACTTATGAATAATTTCATGCCAGCGTTTTACGGGATAGCGCCGCCCGGATGGAACACGCAAGGTATTCTATATACTTTGCATGATTTTTTGCATACTTTGTAACTGTAGTAACATTAGAGTGTTTTGTTAGATTAATGGTAGCTAATTAGTATCTTGTATGAGTAAAGTAAATAATCTTTTTAGGGTTCCGTAGTAAACTAGGAACCCTTATAGTTTCGCCATGTCTGTCTGTCTGTCTGTCTGTCTGTCTGTCTGTCTGTCCGTCCGCGGTTTTACTCAGAGACTATAAGTATTAGAAAGCTGTAATTTGGTATGAGTATGTATATTAATCATGGCAAAAAAGTCGTAGAAAAAAATCTTGAAAAAATTTTTTATTTTGGGTAGCTCCCATACAAGTAAAGTGGGGGAGTAATTTTTTTTTCTCTATTTACCCATCGTGTGGGGTATCGTTAAAAAGGTCTTTGAAAAATATTGTGAGGTTGAGAACACCAGTTTTCGATTTACTGATCCGTTTCCGAAATATTTGGTTTTAAAGTGCAAATTTTTGTTAGAGGTACGTGTCCCCCCCCTCTATCTGCTAAACGGTTATATATGGATACGTGAAAAAAATTACAGCAGTAGAATATATACTGAAGTTGAAAGGAAAACTATCAGAGCTGGGTATTAAGTGCAAACTAAAAAGTTATAGGCAACCAACTTATAAAATGTACTGGAAAATGTAAAATTTCATACAATCTTTATTGTTAGATGTTTTTGGTTGTTAAACTGTGAGGTGCGAGTGTAAACAGTGTGAACTCAAAGTTGTCATTCGCAACTACGGAACCCTATACTGCCCGTGGCCCGACACGCACTTGGCCGGTTTTAATAAAAAATATTCATAAGATTTTTGTAGTAGATGGATGCTAAAACTAAAATGGTTGTTAGAGATCTTTAAATTGTTATGTTTGTTGCCCCTTAAGTGGCTTAATCTATTTAAAAAAATACTACTTTAAAAAATGCGATTAAAAATGTTAATTTTATTAGTGAATTTTCGTATTGTTATATATAAAAATAGATTTTTAACCGACAAAAAGAAGGAGGAGGCTCTCAAGTTAACGCGTATATTTTTTTGTATGACCACTCACAACTTAGTCCGATATTGATAATTTTTTTTTTTTATTGTAAAATGATTTTGGGTTACTGCCATATAAATTTGGAATAAAAATCCAACCCTTAGGATAAGAAAACGGGATGATTGATTGTTTTGCTTTGCAGTTTATTTCGGCGAATCAATTTGTTTTGTTAAATAGTGTTTTTTTATACTTTTTTAAATTAAATCCGAACAGTTCACAACCAAGTTCGTATTCGCCACCTTGACGCTGTATTTACCCTACAATGACGTCATCATTTAATCGTTATCATACTCAAACACTTATATCTTCGCTTGATGTAACCTATGTGTGTTGACTCTTACGTGTAGTATTTTATAACTCTTAACACCAGTATTAGTTGGCATTCTAAACCAATATCGCAGTAGGTAGAAACACAGGTAGTTTCAAGTACCAGCTGCGTGATTATATTATAGACAACAACTCACTCTCCGATTAATAAAGTAGCAGTATATTTAGTACATTTATTGTGACAAGTAGATCTATGTTTAAATATGGTGACTGCCTTTTTAGCATAACTACCTTAATTTATAACTAGCTGTTACCCGCGGCTTAGCCCTATATATAGCCTATGTCCTTCTCAATACCCCATAACCCGTATAGACGTCCAGTGCCCTTGCCGCTGATGACTGACCAAATCATCATCTTTGTAGGGTGTTTAACAACAAGATGATACTTTTCTCCATGACGACGACGCACATACAGAGCTTTATTCTGCAAAATTTCGAATGTGCTCTCGTCACTGAAGTAGACCTGCCAAAAAAGAGAAAAAAATCATAAATTTCTACGTTTTTTGAATGCTATGCAATAGCTTTCTCTACATCATCAAACCTACCTACTCCGTGCTCTGGTAATGATCATTGCAAGAAAATGTCCTTTGCTTATAGTTATGGTTTTTATTCCAGCGCTCCCCCCGTCGTACGAGCAAGTGATGGGCCCGGCCGGTGACACCACTCCCCACGCCAAGCAGCCGCCCTACAACCCCTACCTCTCGCACTAGTCCACTAGTCGCTGCGATTAATCGCTGCGATTAGTCGCTGCGATCAGTCGCATCGGATGCAAACAGTCGTGTAGATTGTAAGGTAAAATCCTGTGTATAGTAAAGTTGCGACTAGTCGCACTGTATTGCGATTAGTCGCATATGATGTAAGCGGTCTCATGTATTGTAAGATAACGGTTTAATTGAAGTTGTTGCGACTAGTCGCATGGACTGTAAGATTGTGACAGTCGCGTACTTATTTCTCATTTCGTCTCATTCTAAATCTTACAAATAATGATATCTTGTGAAAGCAGTCGCCGAGAGTAAAATAAATTTATTTGCATGAATTGTAGTGCGACAAATCGCACTGATTGTGGCGTAAAGACTTGCCCTCTTATTCATAAAAATTAACAATTGCTCAATAATTAATAAGCGTTTGTTACTTTTTATGAATAAGGGGATAAATCTATGCGTAGCAAAATTGCAATTTGGGTTGAGCTATCAAAAGGCTTCTATCCTTTTCTTTCACTTAGTACCGTCATTTAATAGAACGAGAAAAAGAGATGGCTCGCCAAATGTAACTCAATTCTTAGTCGTATAAACTAATGTTGCGACAAGTCGCACGGTACTGCGACTTGTTGCATAGACTAGGTTACATACGCTTCTCTGTAATTGAGACTGTATTTCTGAACTATTCGGGTATTCTATCGAAGTATGAAATGCAACCTTTTGTAGTTATTTTAATACGAAAACAAACTAACGAAATACCTGTTACCTTTTATAGTTAGATTGTTTTTTTTTTTATTTATCTACTTCAAAACAGGAGGCTCTCAATTTCTTGGAATGTTACGCCGATTTGAAAAAAAAACCGGTTAGCCGACCTACCTATCTATAATAAGCTCTCGGCGAATAACATAGGCTATAATTTTTGTAGATCTTTCAGCGGGAAAAAGCCAGTTAGTCATAAAGACATTAGAACCTTTGGTATTCAGTGATTTAAATACCTTTGTAACTTATGTATGTATGTAAAAAAACGATTTTCCTTTTTTTATTCTATCGATGTTTTAAATATTAGAACTAGGTAATATGTAACAATTCAGTTCAAATATGTATTTAAATAAATATTTAGTTTATAAAAATAGTAAGTACCTACTATTGTAACTTCGAATCGTCCGTTATGAGTTATGATATGAAGTACCTATAAAGGTTGACGGAGGCAAGTGTCGCGCATTTTATATGAAACTACCAGTCCACCCGGCTTCGCCCGTGGTACATACTTAGCCTATTGCACTCACGAATAACATACCTATCGACCGGTGTAAGAATTTTTAAAATAGATCCTATAGTTCCTGAGATTAGCGCGGTCAACCAAACAAACAAGCGCTTCAGCTTTATAATATTAGGACTAGTATTTCGCTCTGTGCGCGGGCTGCAAGCAGCCTGCGAGGTGTTGGTGCAGCTGTTAAGGAGGGTTGCTAAAGCATTCAGTTGAGCAAAGGGTAAAGAAACTTGTTCAGTATGGAATAAGTGAGGAAAGGAGTGGGTGGGAAATCTTGGATTCCAAAATGACATCCAGTTTCGAGTTCCGCGAGGCCCCAAACACCCAATTCCAAAATTTGAGTCAAATCCGACAAGGTTGAATAAATAAAAAAAAAAATTTCGCCGCCATCTTGGATCAAAAAACCGACTTCAGTTTCGAGTTCCACGGCGTCGGAAACCCCCAGATATCAGTTACTTGGGGGAGGGGGGTTGTTGGGGGGTGAGGGGGGAGGTCACATGACGGTGGAGGTATTCCGATAGGATATATAATAGGTCCGCTTCATCGCAAAATGTCCCCATTCGCAAACTGTCCCATAGTCCCTTACAAGCAGGGGGGTAGCAAAATGTCCCTATCGCATATTTTTATATAAGTTTGTAAAATCAAAAAGTTATGGTCAAATTAGTTAGTTGTGGTAGAGCTTCGCTACCGGCGAAAATCATTTTGCTAGTAGCATGAATGGGCCGGCTCGTCCGGGGAAGTACCACACTCTCACAGAAAATCGACGTTTGAGTAGTAGCTTTACCGCTACTATGCTTCGTTCGGTGAGTGAGAGAGCCGGAGGCCCATCTCCCTCTCCCCTCTGGGGAGAGAAAAATGAAAGGCCGGCAACGCTCCTGTGACACCTCTGGTGTTGCAGTTGTCCATGGGCAGCGGTTATCACTTCCCATCAGGTGACCCACTTGCTCGTTTGCCGTCCTATGACATAAAAAAAAATTGATAAAAGTCACTGGCTGTACAAATGCCAAATGACATTACCGCATAAATGCAGTCATGTGATTTGGCATTTTTACAATACCGGACTCCGATTCGGGCCGCGACCGGTGTTCCTGTCATTTCATATAAAATGCGCGAATTTTCGGAAGAAAGGCTTTCTTAGAAGTTTGGCTGTTACTGTCAAAGAAAGAAAACCTATAGTAAGAACAGTCCGAATCAAACTATGGCGGCTCGGTTCGACTTCGCGCGAGTTCTAGCGCAGTACACAATATTAGGTCTGCGGCGCGCGGGGAGGCGGGGCGCGTACAAGCTGTGACCAGCTAATAACCGAGCTGCCATGAAGTTTGATTCGGATTGTACCTAAATAGCTATTTCTTTTTTTATATTGAATTTTTAATTTTTAAACAGGGTTTTCCATTTTTAGGGTTCCGTAGTAAACAAGGAACCCTTATAGTTTCGCCATGTCTGTCTGTCTGTCTGTCTGTCCGTCCGCGGTTTTACTCAGAGACTATAAGTACTAGAAAGCTGTAATTTGGTATGAGTGTGTATATTAACCATGGCAAAAAAGTCGTAGAATAAAATCTTGAAAAAAAATTTTTTTTGGGTAGCTCCCATACAAGTAAAGTGGAGGAGTATTTTTTTTTTCTCTATTTACCCATCGTGTGGGGTATCGTTAAAAAGGTCTTTGAAAAATATTGTAAGGTTGAGAACACCATTTTTCGATTTAGGGATCCGTTTCCGAAATATTTGGTTTTAAAGTGCAAAATTTTGTTAGAGGTACGTGTCCCCCCCCTCTATCTACTAAACGGTTATATATGGATACGTAAAAAAAATTACAGCAGTAGTATATATACTGAAGTTGAAAGGAAAACTATCAGAGCTAGGTACTAAGTGCAAACTAAAAAGTTATAGGCAACCAACTTATAAAATGTACTGGAAAATGTAAAATTTCATAGAAGCTTCATTGTTAGATGTTTTTGGTCGTTAAACTGTGAGGTGCGAGTGTAAACAGTGTGAACTCAAAGTTATCATTCGCAACTACGGAACCCTACACTGCGCGTGGCCCGACACGCACTTGGCCGGTTTTTTTATCTTGATTTTAGGTTTTTATCCTGTGTCCATACAAACCAAAGTACACGTATGATGATGTTACCAAAGGGATGTCAGAATGTATTTTTACTATAATCGCTATCTTTAAATATTAACCGTACATATTAATGACCAACTGACAAAAATGATAAGTTTTGATAAAAATTTGAATACTAATTTTCTTGAACTTCTAGATAGCAAATCTAGACATAGTATTTTTATTTTTTTATTTTAGCCATTTATTTTTATGTCATGTGGTCATTGCGTTTTCAATTGTCAACAACTTAATTCGTATAATTTTTCTTATGAAAATATTATTTATCACTACGATATTAATTAAGCTAAACATAATTTGATATAATTTTTAATACTGAGATTTTGATTACAGGTATACTAATTTGTAAGTTTTAAGTACATTCAATTTTCATATATTATTCTAAGGATAAGAGATTACGCATTTTCCAATAGATAATATGTATTAGACCTACGATGTGATATGGTAATTTAATCTGTATGATTGTGTGTTCATATACCAGAAACTGAACGTATAATAAAATGTAGTATAAAGATTGACGGAGTTACTCGCTAACCTTTGACAACTACGGTAGTTTTGGTCACTTCAACATCCATTACGGTATATATATCTTTATAAAAATAGCCCAACACACGAAAGCCGCAATGTATTTCGAAGTGACGATCATAACGTACACCGTAGTTGCCAGAAGTTAGCGAGTAGGATACCGTGCAAGTATTTTGTAAGCACAATATTGGCTTTATTAACCCCCCTCCCCCTCTTGTTAGCAAAATTAAGAACAGTACTCCTCCACTAATCTCAAATAAACATTGGTATCATTTTTACTTAGAGTTTTTGTTATTTGTTCATTTCTTTTTTGTTAGTTTGATCTTACAACAGATGTTCAGTATCTCCATTTAGTAACCATTTCAAGAACGCTCGTTGAAATTGATTCTCGCCTAAGAAAAGACTAAGGTATGGAAAACCCCAAAAAGAAACGTTTTGCCATTGAAAAAAGATCTCTATGGCCATTGCGCAAAGTAAAAAATTGCATGACTTTCGGAGTGTACGACCTATGTTTGTGAAGGTGGTCACTCGAAATTGTATTTTATGTCCTTGCATTAAGAAACTTTTTACAGTGGCAATAGGGACTTGAAGTGTTAATTTTGGCTGTGCAAAGTTATGGCGAGTTTCAGTTGTTTTCATTTTTTTTTTTCAATATTATGAATTCGAAAGAAACTGTCTGTCTGCCTGTCTTACTTTCACGACAAAACTACTGAACCGATTTGAATGAAATTCGTTATAGTATAGACTACTTTTTCACGCGGACGAAGTCGCGGGCACAGTTAAACAACTATAAATATTTCCATTTACCTGTAGCTGTACAAATATGAATTTGGTGCCAGTAAGAGATGTAAAGACAAAAACATGCTGTGTTAAAAACGAGTCTCCTTAGTTTAAATAAGGTTTAACAGTTACCTTTTTTAAAACCAGGTTTAAATTAACTATGTGTAAACCAAGTTGAATTTAACATTGTTTAAGCCAGGTTTAAGTTAACTTTGCTTAAGCCAGGTTTAAGTTAACTTTGCTTTAACCCGGCGTAGGTTAGCTTAAACTACGTTTAAACTTAACTTGGTTCAAACGCAAAGAGCATGTAAACTTTAATTTTTTTAGTTTTCTACCGTAGCATGATGTCCTTAACATGTACCTTCTCTTAAATGTTATTGCCCGTTGAACTGATTTTGAGTAGATCATATTGATAATGTAGAACAATTGTTGTACCTTACCTATCTTTACGTAGACAATAATTTGAATTAATGCTCTATCTCTTACGAATTTTGGTCCTGTTTTTGCAAATTGTTCAATTGAGATAGCCCACATCGGTAATTTAATTCTTTAAAAAAAAATAAGCGTTTTCAATGATTAAAATTGAAAGAGACCTTGTTTAGAATAACAAACTAAAAAATATACTTTAAAAAATATTCTTTCGCTCAAAATTGTACAAAAATTGCTCAGTTTGAAAAATCGCTGATATGGGACCTCACCTTTCTTACTCTATATTACATTTCCAATGTTGATTTAAGTGATTCTGAGCTTTATACTAATAGTAATAAGAACCAATATACGCTATAAATGAATGTTAGAATGTATGCGATATTTTTTACGATTATTATAATTGTTCAAACGATTGAGTTTGTTTTATTTTGAACTAGCTCTCCGCCCCGGCTCTGCCCGTGGTACTCACCTAGTATCCTATCGTCTCTTGGTTATAAGCTATCTCCCCACCTATTTTCAGCTAAATCGGTTCAGCTGTTCCTGAGTTATAAATTACTAGCTGTTACCCGCGGCTTCGCCCGCGTGGTTTATAGTCTATGTCCTTCTCAGTACCCGTACCTATGTACGTCGTATTTCATGATGATCGGTTTAGTAGATGGGGCGAGAAAGCGTAACAAACAAATAAACAAACTCACTTTCGCATTTGTAATATTAGTTAGGATTAGGATAGTTAGGATTACTAACACGAAATGATGATGATGATGAGTACATACCTACTGTACGCGAACGCGACACGATGTCATGGCAATCGGGGTATGAAGTGCAGTACGTGGGAGGGTATACCCCGCGCACATCCCTATCGCCCGCCAACTTAGACTTAGGACTGCACGAGATCGCTTCGATTTCGATCTCGCTCACGTTTTAACCATCATCAGGTCAGGTAGGTTTATAATCTCCACTAAAGGAGCACGACCCTCTCTGTACTACCAGAGCCATATATTTAGCCAGAGCAGTCAGAGGATTTGGCGTACACTCTCCACGCTGGCCAAAAGGGTTGGAAAGGTCTCTTTGATGTTTATAAGCTTTGTTTAGCTTGTGTCTCCTAAGTCGCCTTCTACGACATCTTCGGGAAGACTTTGGTCCTATTTTACTCTGCCGGGAACCACACGGCAACATATACAATGAGTAAAGACTTCGCACTCGCTCAGTCAATAGTAGGTAACTCATATCGATAAACATCCAAGACTGAAGACCCAGGCCAATTTGTTTGAATAAGTTTGGAGCTCAATTTTTGAACTGTTAGAATCGATCCGCCACTCGTTGTTTAGCTTCCGTATGGTGAATCTGAATTGCGTCTATTTTTGATTTGAACCATAATTCGAATGGATTTTAAGACGCATAGAAAATATCAAAATTTTACATGTCTTTAGGTTAGGCAGGGGGCCAATGAGTTCCATCAGTACTATAGGGTCCCGCAACGGTACCGTGGGGTTCCATCGATCCTTTGGGGTCCCATTAGCTTCCATGGGTTCATTGGGTTACATGGGTCCCATTAGGTTCCATAGGTCCCATTGGGTTCTATGGGTGCCGTTGAGATGCATGGGTCCCATCGGTGCCAAAGGGTGTAAAAAAAAAGTATTCACATATTGTGAATACGAAACGCTGACGTCACCACGAGTGTTGGATCGATTCTACCGGTTCAAAAATGGAGCTCTTGACTGTCGGGGATCCTGCGACTACTCGTACGGAGGCCGTGTTGCTCGAAGGGCTATACCCATATCTTTGAACCGAAATAGTTAGGGTACCTATTAAGATTTCAGATCAGAGAATATGCATTCTAATAGCCGATGGAACAATAATGAACATGAATTGTAATTAAAAATTATACGGCGGCACAGACTCTTTTATGTGCGGATCCGTTTCAAACTTGACGCTTTCTTGATCTTGGAATCAGGGGTTAAAACGGTAAAGGTATAAGGGTATGGTACCGGTATAAAATTACGATACACCTTAGATTTAAAGGTAGAACCAAATCGGTTGACAATTACGGTTGTGATACAGCTACCTAAATATCAATTAATAGTATTTATACATTTACGATATCGTTATGTATCGATACCTTTATAATTACTGGTACTAACTGAAATATTTTCAGTGCCTACCGAAAAAATGATGTGACGAAAAACATTGAGGCGAATCCTCGGCGGTAAAATTCAATGAAAACCCTTATGTGGTATGGTAATTTGAAGGTACCATTATTCTAAGGTATCGAAATATAAAGGTATGACGTCTTTCGGTTATTCAATCCCTGCTTGGAATATCTCGGGTAAAACAAAACGTTTCTTGAAAAACTTGAAAACGTCAGTCAATGTAATCAAAACGCCGCTGTCAACGTCAAACGCGTGTCATTTCGTTGTTGTGGGATGTGGGGTGCGTGCGTCAGTCGGTCAATGTAAGTGATTGATTTGGTCGTGAAATTCTCAGAAGCTAATCTTGGGTTATCAGCTCATCTTAACGGATCCTCAGGCTGTGTGAAGAGGAGCAATCACAGGCCCCTCCCAGCGCTGTGTCGCCTGAAAAATACTAGTGCAGTGTACCATTATATTTTCGAAAATTCACCGTTCCGTTTTCCACCTATCTTCAACAAGTTATGGTGAGTACTTGCATGAGGTCCGCATATTTTAGATTTCCTGTGTCCACTCCTGCTTTTTTATTCCTTATCTGTAGAATGAATCTAATAAGATTTCCGCGAATCAAGTTCTTTGTCATGGATAATTGTAGCAAAAAATGGGTGGCTTGATCACTTAAATCTGGTTTTATTACTCTCTACTACTAAAATCTCTTTAGTACTTACGTCCTTCTTTTTCCGTTATTATTTACTTATCTGGTAATTTAATAATTTATCTAAGTACCTAATGAGGAAAAATTTTATTAGGAAATTATCTACTCTAAATATTTAATTGTAATTTACCTAATAAGGAAAAATGTTGATATCTTATTACTTAATATACTCTTGGGGTTCCCAGATGAGTAATAAGATATTAACCTTTTAACATTTTTTTTCTTTTCTTGTTTGTGTCGATCAAACTTCATTCTGAAGCTATAACATTTTCCCAATGTTTAGACTGTATTTTTTTTTAAATTACCTGAACCCCTACCACCATCAAACTTTGAAAATAAGATTCTAAATAAATCCACATAGGTTTCACTTAAAAAGTTTCAACATGTAGCTTACTTTGTATGTGAGGAACCTGAGCTAGGCATAATAATAATGCTTAATTAAGTAAAGTAAGTTACCCATGTGCATTTTAATCATTTGTGTTTTAAGTAACTTTGTTTTATATTCAAATAACACACTCTTTGATGAAATATATGTATATCTCATGGAAAGAAGTACACATTATATATTACAAAACTTTTTGCCACAAAGAATGGGGTTGACTGTCATAGAATTTTCATTTTAAGTACATATGAAAGATTTTAATAATTCATCGAGTTTTTACTGTCCTTTTTAGGGTTCCGTACAAAAGTTGAAAAACGGAACCCTTATAGGATCACTCGAGCGTCTGTCTGTCCGTCCGTCCGTCTGTCACAGCCGATTTTCTCCGAATCTACTGAACCAAATTAGATGAAATTTGGTAAGATAGTGTAATCCCATGACCCAAACACGGATGTGCAAAGTAAATAAAGATTTTTTTGAAATAAGGGTCATTTTGAGGGGCCCAATTACAAATTTTTAAAAGAAAGTTTTGCAAACCTTACTGTGTCATATATCAAATGAAAGGGCTCATTATGAGGATCTCAAAAATATTTTTTTTTGTTCGGGTAAATTCAATACTTTTGATTTTATTCACGAAAGAAGGCAAAAATTGACCATTCCCCCCCCCTGATCTCCGAAACTACTGGGCCGAAAATTTTGAAAAAATTACAAAATATAGTTCATTCCTTAAAGATTACAGGAAAAATAATAAGAATTCTATTACTTGAAAATTAAGTGGTAAACTCACAATAATAAGTTCATCTAGGAAAATAGTTCACTAAAACACCACTAGATGGCGCTAGTCAATTGAATAAAACATTTTTTGCACATTGTGTGTGTGTTCACGAAGCATATTGTACGGAACCCTCATTGCGCGAGTTTGACTCACACTTGGCCGGTTTTTTATGATCCAGCAAGCGGGTCACCTGATGGTAAGTGATCTCCGCTGCCCATGGACAACTGCAACACCTGGGATGTGACAAGAGCGTTGCCGGCCTTTTAAGAGAACATAGACTCATTTCATTTATATATTACTAGCTGTTACCCGCGGCTTCACTCGCATCATTTATAGCCTATGTCCTATGTCTGGTACCTTGACCTATGTATATGCAAAATTTCATGATGATCGGTTCAGTAGATACGGCGTGAAAGCGTAACAAACAAACAAACATATAAACAAACAAACAAACTCACTTTCGCATTTATAATATTAGTTAGGACTTGTGGTGTACTATGGCTTTGAATGGAACGAAATGGTTGGAAATAGTCTTTTAAAAATGTTTGTTTCAATAATCAAAAATTTTATTCATCTTAAGAATTTTAAATATCATTTGGTGAACGTCAATTTACATTTACAATTGGTTTACAGTGTTATGTTATTGTTGACGTCAATAATCGTTTCTAAAACCTAGCCTATGGGCTTTTCGTTCGTCGCGTTCTCACCTACAAGCCCATCAACATACATACATAAAGGTAGCCTTAAGGTTTTAGGGACCTGGACTCTGTCTACCCCGCAAGGGAGAAAGACGTAATAGTATGTAGGTATGTATTTATCAATATAGCATGTAGTGTAGTATAATAATGATATGTAAAACGAAAACAGATGAAAAAAAAAATAGTAATAAAGAAATAAATATAATCAATAATCATACAAAGCCCTTCAGGCGAGTAGGCGTCCTATACTGTTGAAAAGAGTTTCTATCGGCATTTCTTCCCTGCAATGGTCAGTTCCGAAATGCTAGTAGTCTGTATCTTTTGAACAATAATAAGTAAATGCATAATACTTAATAAGATAATTTTAAATGTGATTTGACGTGAAAAAGTGCCTGCAAGGGCCTATTTTCTAAATAAACGTTTTGAATCTTTGAATTTTTAGTACCTTGCTCCATGTGTGTATAATTGGAGCGCAACTCTAATTGTAGGATAAAATAAAAACCGGCCAAGTGCGTGTCGGGCCACGCGCAGTATAGGGTTCCGTAGTTGCGAATGACAACTTTGAGTTCACACTGTTTACACTCGCACCTCACAGTTTAACGACCAAAAACATCTAACAATAAAGATTGTATGAAATTTTACATTTTCCAATACATTTTATAAGTTGGTTGCCTATAACTTTTTAGTTTGTACTTAGTACCCACCTCTGATAGTTTTCCTTTCAACTTCAGTATATGTACTACTGCTGTAATTTTTTTCACGTTTCTATATATAACCGTTTAGCAGATAGAGGGGGGGGACACGTACCTCTAACAAAAATTTGCACTTTAGAACCAAATATTTCGGAAGAGGATCCCTAAATCGAAAAATGGTGTTCTCAACCTCACAATATTTTTGAAAGACCTACTTAACGATACCCCACACGATGGGTAAGTAGAGAAAAAATAATTACTCCCCCACTTTACTTGTATGGGAGCTACCCGAAAAAAAATTTTTTTTCATGGTTTTATTCTACCACTTTTTTGCCATGATTAATATACATACCTATACCAAATTACAGCTTTCTAGTACTTATAGCCTCTGAGTAAAACCGCGGACGGACAGACAGACAGACAGACAGACAGACAGACAGACAGACAGACAGACAGACATGGCGAAACTATAAGGGTTCCTAGTTTACTACGGAACCCTAAAAACCGGCCAAGTGCGTGTCGGGCCACGCGCAGTATAGGGTTCCGTAGTTGCGAATGACAACTTTGAGTACACACTGTTTACACTCGCACCTCACAGTTTAACGACCAAAAACATCTAACAATAAAGATTGTATGAAATTTTACATTTTCCAGTACATTTTATAAGTTGGTTGCCTATAACTTTTTAGTTTGTACTTAGTACTTAGCTCTGATAGTTTTCCTTTCAACTTCAGTATATATACTACTGCTGTAATTTTTTTCACGTATCTATATATAACCGTTTAGGAGATAGAGGGGGGGGACACGTACCTCTAACAAAAATTTGCACTTTAAAACCAAATATTTCGGAAACGGATTCCTAAATCGAAAAATGGTGTTCTCAACCTCACAATATTTTTCAAAGACCTTTTTAACGATACCCCACAAGATGGGTAAGTAGAGAAAAAAAAATGACTCCCCCACTTTACTTGTATGGGAGCTACCCAAAAAAAAATTTTTTTTCAAGATTTTTTTTCTACGTCTTTTTTGCCATGATTAATATACAAACTCATACCAAATTACAGCTTTCTTCAGACAGACAGACAGACAGACAGACAGACATGGCGAAACTATAAGGGTTCCTAGTTTACTACGGAACCCTAAAAAGGAAGATGATACTACCACGATTGTATGTACTATGACCATGTATATGTATACTTTATTAATGTGGCATTGTGTAATGCACTGTAACTGGAACCCATCGTTAGCAAACCATTGTGCCGGTGCACCAGTTATTTCGAATTCCAAGATTGAGAACAGTTACATCAAAGGGTCATTAGCATTATGTTTTATAATTTCCTTGAATAATTCCAATCAATGATTTTAGCACTTCTTAGCGTATCGACTCGGGCAATCACAACTATTTGCAACTATTTTATATTAATGACAATCCAATGAATCGCATGACGCTACCTGGTTCCATCCTTGGGCTGTATGTTAAATGGCGATACATTGATTTAAGCCGCGAGATTCACGGCAGAGTAGAATAGAACTAGTTACGCCAAGTCTTCTCGTGGATGTCGTAGAAGACGACTTATAAACACAAGCTAAAGCTTATAAACATCAAAGAGACCTCTCCAACCCGGCTAGCGTGGAGAGTGTAGGCCGAATCCTCTGACTTGTCTGGCTAATATATCTATAGCTCCGTGGCGCAGCGGTCAACACGCCTACCTGCGACACGGATGGTCCCGGGTTCGATCCCCGGTCAGGTCGGGACGGAAAATGATCTTTTTCAGATTGACCTGGGTCTTGGATGTTTATCACTACATATTATAAAACAAAGTCCTTCGCCGCGTCTGTCTGTCTGTCTGTCTGTTCGCGATAAACTCAAAAACTACTGCATTGATTTTCATACGGTTTTCAACAGTAGATAGGGTGATTCATGAGGAAGGTTTTAAGGTATAATACATGCCCGGGCGCAGCCGGGGAGGGCTGCTAGTCTATTATAAAATATAGTATCGTTGAGTTAGTATCCCATAACCCAAGTCTCGAATTTACTTTGGGGCTAGCTCAATCTGTGTGATATGTCCGTATATATTTATTATTTATTTAATTAGCTCTGGTAGTATAGAGAGGGTCAAGCTCCTGCAGGGGAGACTAAAGAAAGACCTGATTATGATGATGACATTGCTGTCCATTGCTTTCTCTTACCTAACTTCCCTTCCTTATGTCACTTAATAGAACGGAAAGTATGTAAGATTTTCCATTACTCCCATTCTTTGCCATCTCAAATGTAATATTCTGTCCACCTTCACAAATTTCACCTTTTCTTTGGCCGTCCTTATTTTTGTCCATTGATATTAAGATGGGGTTTATTGTTTTTATTGTCTGTGCCTTTAATTAAGCGGAACCATAGGAACTAACTCTGAATTTTATGTTTTTACCAGATCAAACGAAACAAACATAATTACATACATACATTATTTTACGTGTATTCAAGTTTCCAAGTTTTAAAAGCCACGTTTAGCATGTTGGTGGGCTTGTAGGTAAGAACGGAATCAAAATGGTGATGAGTTGCTAGCTGCATCGGCTATTGACATGATTCTTCAGCAATTCGCCCATTCCTTCGATCGGGTTCTACGATCTGCCCGAGAAGAGAAGTAGCTGTTACACATCTACGTATTTTCTCATCTTCCAGACTAAGAAAAAATATAATTAGAAATGTGTTCAATTCAGGTTCTTTTTAGTTTCCACTGCAGGTGCATGACCCTCTCTGTACTATCGGAGCGATACATTTAGCCAGAGCAGACTGAGGGTATGGCCTACACTCTCCAAGCTGGCTAAACGGGTTCGAGAGATCTCTTTGATGTTTATAAGCTTTGTTTAGCTTGTGTTTCCTAAGTCGCCTACGACATCCACGGTAAGACTTGGAGTGGCCCTATTTTGCTTTGGTCGCCGCATGTGTTGGTATCCTTATTTATCTTCTGCATTTTTTTTTTGCAAACTATATAACCAGCGGTCCTGTTTTTTATCCATCCACAGTCGTGTACAGTAAACAGCACGATAGAATGCTCAAATTCATCGCAATACGATCGCAATATAGGTTTGTGACCTAACTACATCGTGTAGTTGAATGTACTAAACCCGTTTGGTTGATTGTAAACACTGGGCATCTGGCTTATGTTGTGTTATTAATAAACAGCTATACCAGTTTTATACCATCTAGGTAAGGTCTTTATACCATCATCTAGGTACCATCTAGGTAGGTAGGTCTCCGACAACCAAATACATCATCTAAAGAAGCCCCAGCACTCAAAATAGAGAAATAGAGAAGTCTTTATCCGCCAACACCCACTACTGTACCACCTGCAGAGAAACTACCACCGGGTGACCAACTTCCCTGGTCAGTCTGGAAGTCGTTAAATAGACTGGGCTGATAAGGGTTGGTGTTGGAAGATGCCGAGATAACCGGGTTAGGTGGGGTTTCTCTAGCAACAATCTGTGCAACTGCGGCGCTGTTCAGACGATGGCCCATCTCATAAATTGCCCCAACTGTCCTACTTCTTGCACCGTTAGGGGATTTGATGGAGGCTAACAATCGCGCCGTCCAGGTGGCCAAATTCTGGTCTAATATAATATAAGATTTATAAATATAGCCTTTTTGACTCGAAAAGAAGAAGAAAAAGACCATCTAGGTACCCAGTATTGTATCATCTACTATACATGGCGAAATATTGATCGTTCCGGACCATTAAAGGGGTGATTCAGCCTGTCTATATAAACAACTTTTCCTATGGGCAAATGCTGTAAACTCGAAAAAAATTTCGACATTCCTATACAAATTGCCCGGGCGGCTGAATACTTTTGTATGAAAATGTCGAAATAAAATTAGAGTTTCCAGCATTGGTCCCATAGGAAAAATGGTTCATATCGACGGGCTGAACCACCCCTTTAAGGGTCCAGAACGATCAAAATTTCGCCATGTATCATGTGGTCCTAACCTCTTAATCGTACGATTTGTTCTCACATACTCATGTAGATGGCGCTACTCGTTGCTACACAACATTGTATCTTCCGTATTATGTGAATAAAAAAGCATTATTCACAAAATATATCAATTAGAACACTCTTTTTTTGCATAATATTTTAAAATTACACCTTAGTTTTAGTAAGTTTAGGCTAACGCAGATTACCGCCATCTAGTATCGAGTGGCAAGCAAGGCAGCGCCGTAGGTACTTTTTTATTAGGGTTTACCTGTGAATATGAAGACTGTAAAGTGTTAGAAACGCTAGGTGTATAATAAATCTGATAAACGTGAGAAAACAGTAAAGTCTATTAAAAGTATTTTAAAATATTAATATATAGGTTAAATATATTTTAAAATATTAATATATGGACGTTTATCTATATAAGTATATATTATAAAATATAGTATCGTTGAGTTAGTATCCTGCGACACAAGTTCACAACTTACTGTGGGGCTAGCTCAATTTGTGTGATATGTCCCTATATATTTATTTATTTATTTATTATTTATATATATAATAATAACAAAATGTATCACGAGACTAATTGTTTTGTCTTGAATCCGTGAGTTTTAATGCCAAATGATTTTTTTTTAATCTATTAGGTATTGTTGTTACCGAAACAGTGGCAAACAAATTTTTGGCGACTTAATTTTAAACAACAAAGTTCACTTGGTCTCCGCTATTATGTACATGCCTACACGTCTTTTTCCCTAGCGCGGCAGACATAGCCCAAGGTCATAAAACCAAAAGGCCACGTTTAGCGCGTTAGTGGGCATAAAAGTGGCAAGCGGAGTCAAAATAGTGATGAATTGGTAGCCGCGTCGTCTATTGACGTGATTCTTAGGATTTTCACCAATTCCCTTGACCGATTCTTACGGTTTGCGAGGAAAGAAAAGTAGCTGGTATATTCTATGCTTTTCCTTATCTCCAAAACCAGTAAGTAAGACTTTCAACGCTTCAAATAGGTAGGTATATTATGAAACAATTACTGTATCACATTTAATCACACAAGCGCGACGCCCCTATGCCCTCCATTTCA
This sequence comes from Rhodophaea formosa, assembly GCA_963082605.1. Classification (NCBI taxonomy): domain Eukaryota; kingdom Metazoa; phylum Arthropoda; class Insecta; order Lepidoptera; family Pyralidae; genus Rhodophaea; species Rhodophaea formosa. Next base: position 473,663 of record OY720226.1, read on the forward strand.
CTATTGCGATATGCATTTTATCCGTGAAATTCTGTAGGTAAAACAAATAGAAATAATAGAACGTTCTGATCAATACGGGTATAATCTTATTCAGTAGCACTAACTTTGAAATTGAATAAGTATTATGTTGTGTCTTGAGGGAAGCAACACCGCCGTATCGCTACTTCTTACTGTCGCCCTCGTAATAGACCGAAACTAGTCGGCAATACCGACTAAATTAACGTGAGTAAAAACCACGATTCTATAATGATATTATGAGTATTTGTGTGTTTGTATAGTAAGTAACACTCGGTGGCAGGATTACAACAAGCAACACACTGTCAGTCATGTGGTCCCAACGCCTTAATCGTACAATTTGTTCTCAGAGACTCGCATAGATGGCGCCACTCGTCACTACACAACATTGTATCTACCGTTTAAACATTATTCAAAAAATACCTATATCTTATTAAAAATCAGAACAATATTTTAGGCATAATATTTTACAATGACACGCTATATTTAGTAAAGTTTAGGCTAACGCAGATTACCGCCATCTAGTATCGAGTAGCAAGCGACTCTCCTGCGCCAAACATTTGCCTACTTTTCGCCACCTTAATTTAGACCAATATTTTTGTATGAGCTGGGCAATCTATTAACTTTAGTATTTATTATATTGTCTTTGACACTGGTCACGTCTTATTTTTGATGAGCACCGTGGCCAAATTGTCTTTGCCGTGGCGCAGCGGTCAACACACGGCCGGCCTGCGACACGGAAGGTCCCGAGTTCGATCCCCGGTCAGGTCGAGATGAAAAATGTTCTTTTTCAGATCGACTCGGGTCTTGGATGTTAATCTATTTATGTATTTGTAATAAAATATAGTATCGTAGAGTCATCCCGTGGATGTCGTAAAAAGCGACTAAGGAAACACAAGCTAAACAAAGCTATTAACATCAAAGAGACCTCAACCCGTCTGGCCAGCGTGGAGAGTGTAGGCCAAATCCCCTGACTACTCAGGCTAGTATATGGCTCTGGTAGTACAGAGAGGGTCGTGCTCCTGCAGTGGAGACTAAAAAGGACCTGATGATGATGATGATCGTAGAGTTAGTATCTCGAACTAACTTTGGGGCAAGCTCAATCTGTGTGATTTGTCCGTACACAAAGTGGAAGGGACATACCTAACCGTAATAAATCGCTTACTAGATCACTTTAGCAAACATTATCAAATAACAGAATATACATAATAACAGTAGAAAAACAAACAAAAAATTCGACATTGCCATGCAAATCGCCCGGGCGGCTGCACACTTTTGTATGGAATGTTTTGGCTGTTCTTTCAATTGCATTGTACTATAATGATCTAGTATTGACCGTAGAGCGAAATGGAAAAGGCTTACATGCTGTTCCGACCCCACATAAGTGGGATAAGGTGAGGAAGAAGATCTAGCATAGACCGTGGTTTGATTTATTACAGGTATGTCCCTTCCACGTTGTATAATTATTTATTAATTCCGGCTGTTTGAAAAAAAAATGTAGTAATTATGCATTGTCACCTCCGAAACTATTTTTACGTTATGTGTTTATATCGTGTAAGTGTACAATGAAACATTCACAACTAGCCAGTTGATAATGAACTCAGTTACTTTGAATCCTAATTAACTGCACTTTATCTCTTATCTCTGTACTCTGTACAGCGGTCAGCACATCATAAAAACCCTGTCCTTAATTATATTGCAATAGAGTCTCTTATATACATCATTGAGTTCATATATTTTGTGGTAGAGCCACGCTATCAGCGAAATTCACTTTTGCTAGTAGCATGAATGGGAATCCGGGGAAGTACCACACTCTCACAGAAAATCGACGTTTGAGTAGAAGCTTCACCGCTTCTATGTTTTGTTCGGTGAGTGAGAGAGCCGGAGGCCCATCCTCAAAAAATAACACTGGCAACGCTCTTGTCACACTCCTGGTGTTGCAGTTGCCCATGGGCGGCGGTTATCACTTACAATCAGGCGACCCGCTTTTTCGTTTTCTGTACTATTTACATAAAAAATAATTATGTATGAGGGCTCACATTAGCCCACCGCTGGTCATAGGCCTTCCCTTTTTAACGTCACTTTTTACGGCCCTCAGCTAGTCTCGTCCACCTAAACAAAGTCATCTGACTAGCGGGCTGATGGTCTTCCGACTTCTTTCTACGTTTCTTCTCCGCAGTGGTCGGTACCGAAACACTAGTAGCCAGTAACTTGTGAATTGTGAACAATCCTCCATAGGACTACGAGACGCAGACAGAAATTTCACCCTTTTGTCGTAGAAATGCGATGTCGTACTAAACGCTTCGACAGTTCCTTTTTGGTTCGAGTAGCAAAGGTGTTGAATGAACTGCCGGCGACTATGTTCCCAGGCAAGTACAGTCCCGGGACATTCAAAGGTAGAATAAATGGGTATCTCTAGCATAGGCATGTAACATCCTCGTCTTCATCGTCATTTACCATCAGGTGAGATGGGACACGAATGCCTAATTCAATCATTAATAAAAAAAATAATAATAATAAAACAATCATAAAAATTATTAACTTAACATATAGGAGTCATTTAAAAATTACGCTTACAGTGAAGGGGATTATTTTATTTTTATTTTATTTATTTATTAGGTACACCAACAGGTTACATGATTACATTTAAAAATAATACACTACAAATTTTGAGTCAAGCATGCAACCCAATTACAGGGAGATATAGAAATACAGGGATGGGGAGGGATTCGATTTATTGACCGTGTTCTCTTCGGGCCAAGTGTTCCGCATTCTCACTTTCATATTCAATGCTTTGTGCCATACCATGGCAGTATGAAAAAATCGATTTTAGTTTGCTTATTGCTTTTCTATGTAAAAATATAGCATGAATCATATGCTTTTAATTAAGTATAACAAGTATTGTATTGAATGAATGGTGAATGCAAACAACCTTGCATACACGCCATAGATATACATAGAAATGGATTGCTAAATGTAAAACATACTTCTCGGATACTATGTTAAAATCAAGTGCTACGCGGGAATCCTGGGATCTGTGGCGACCTCTACACTCGCCACAAGAACTAACATGAAGACCCAACTGTGAATATGGCGAGACAACAAATAACTACACGACCTCTCTAGATGGCGCTGAACAATCCTGAAACGCGCAAACAAAGTTTCTTCAAATCTCGGCATAAATAAGACCTCCGACTCCGACAGAACTCCACCCTCCGACCCCGTCGCACTCGCCACCGGAACAGAGTGCGTAGAGTAGGACTAGCTCCGATTACTGGTGACCGCCGCGGAGAAAATGCGCTGTGCAATTTGTTGCCGCTTCTTCTGCACTCCGCTTTGGAAGCGGCCTAAACTTAGCCATAAGTAATGATTGACGTCAACAATTTTTTTTTGTTGTAACACAAATATGACAATTAATAAGTGTTCAAAGAAACCTATATTAAATAAATAAACGATTGAAACCGCCCGACGGTCCCGGGTGATTTGCACCCAGGCTAGGTCCTTCGGACACCGTAGCTTTCGGCCCATACGGCAAAACATGAGAGTTGCTGCTCTCTAAAGGCTTTGCCATTGTTTCTCAGTTCGGCCCTTCAGGTCATGCATGCAAATCGCGGCCCATCAGGCATATGAGAGTTTGCTGTCTCTCCAAGCCTTGCGCACCCAGGCAACGCCCAAAGTCGAGGTTCGTCCCTCCTGGGAACCCTTTGGTGATGATTGCCTTACAGGTTGAGGGCACTCTGCCCTCACTTCAAAAAGTCCGGTGAAGTAGCGAAAGCTCACTTGGAGCTAGCTACGTAGTCCACTCAAAAAAAAAAACGACAGAACTCAGTCGGAGCCGTACGGTTCCCTGGGCGCACACCTTGCCCAGCGGGAAGATCTTCCCTTTGTGGCGGTCGAGCATACCACCTCGCTCCCGCTACAGGATCCAAAAGAACAATCACGAAACGTTCCTCGAGCCAAGCCAACCAGTTTTATATATATATATATATTTTTCTTTGATCCATTCCCTTTCGTGCTTAAAGCGCTGTAGTAAGCAACTCTAGTGCCACCCAACAATTAATTCTTTAAATCCTAAAACATACATACATAACTAATTTAAATAATCGATTCTGTTCATAGCTATTTATGAACTATTTTGGTGTTATTTTTAATTAATATTCGGATAAATTAACAAAAACACCGGCTTTCTCTTTAAATAATTACGTTCGCCAATATTTCGCGTAAGTAAATTACTTGTAGTATTATCAAAATACTACAAGTAATTTACTTACAAGTTACGTACGTGATTAATTTTTTAAAATTCTATTTGTTTAAGGATTTTAAGAATTAATTCTTGGGTGGCGCTAGTGTTGCTTCCTACAATCCTTTTTCACCACATACCTACATATATTGCCACATTTTCTTTCACTTTATAACGTACCAGTGCTTATTGTACTTACGTACATACTTATTTATAGACTGATTGCGAAAATTCTCATTTATTCCGAAACAAACGCAATATGACATGATTCATTCGTGTCTCGTCATAAATTTTATAAAATATGAATTGTTAAAGTTACATCGATTCATGTAGACATTATTAGCTTTCGAAACCAGCAATTCGTATGAATTAACTTGAAGATCCATGAACGGACAGTTCATACCCACTGACGAGCTATTTTGCTAACTTTGGACAACTACGGTGCACAATGTTTTTATGCGTTGCCGGCGTCTGTATTTCCGAACGCATAAAACTTGAATCTTTTTATAAATAGACTGAATAGGCTTCTTGGAAAGCTCGCTTTATCTTAGGCCATATCTTTGCCGAGGGATCGAAACTAGCGGAGCTGCGAAAGCTATATCTTAAAAGTCAATTATAGGAGTTATGGCTAAGTTTAGGCCGCTTTCTGCACTTCGCATAAGTAAATATTGCGTCCAAAAAAATTATGGTTGTAAAAGTTGTTAAATTAAATATGACAATTAATAAGTAAGACATTTTTTTTTAATCTATGTAGTAATAAGTGTTCAAAGTAATCTATATTAAATAAACATTTTGAGTTTGAGTTTATCTTAGAGCTTTATCTTAAACTCCTTAGAGCATTAAACCAACTTGGTTGGTTTAATGCTCTAAGGAGTTTATGGATGTTTAATCCTTCAAAACGTTGTATACATGGTTATTTGTCAAAAGTTAGCAAATATTACAGGTGATGGGAAGGTTTGGCCAAGTTCACTGGACGCTTAGCGTTGGATGCGGGCCGTTTTTTATCGGTCTGTTGCATATCCTTGGCAGACTTATACCTAGTAATTTTCTGGCGATATTTTTTGTCAAAAACGCAACGCAAAGATTTACTCATTTTTAACTGTAAACAGTAGTTTTTAAAATAATTTGGTGGCCTATCTAGGATTTCACATTCTTTTTCTTAAATAATTTATTTGAAATGGAGCAAGTACTGGTTTTTGACAAAAACAGTTAGGGTCGGCGCAGACCGGAAAGCATTTTTTTAAGACACTCGAAAATAAACTTATAACTTTTGCTAGGTATATGCATATATAAAGTGCACCCAAGCTTTACATGATAAAAAAAACTCGCGCGGTCTCGTGGCGACGCAAGCTCAATCCTGTATGCACTTTATTACAATAGTATGAAAGTTTATTTTCGAGTGTCTCGGTCTGCGCTGACCCTTATCCGTATAAAAACTTGTGATATCAGTTGTCTATTTAGAATTGTGTTATATTGTACGTAGCAGGTATCGGAAACCGGCAATGCAGCTAAGTTAATGTTATGTTATGAAAAAACACTTGCGGACATGGATGTCGATGGACTTAAAAAAGAGGGGTTCTCAGTTCATGAGTCTTTGTCCTATTTAAATTTTATTAAAATCAGAAATTTTTATAGATGTTTTTGTCTGTATATGTGATTGGCACTGGTGTCTGATTTCAAGGCGTCCGACTTAAGTATGTAGCTTCACAACTGCCATCAAAAATTACAGCCGGGAACAACGGCTTAACGTACCTTCCAAAGCAAAGAGGAGCTCGAGATATTTATGTTTTTAGACCCTCTAAGTGGGGAGCGCGATCAGGGTTGCTTCACGTGCGTAAGCGCTTATGGTGCTTACGCCCACTGGGCCAGTATAGTTGTTTCGTTCCTCAGGTTAGGTATAGCATATCCCGTTTGCAAGCTAACCAAAGCTTATAAACATCACAGAGATTTCTTCAACCCGTCTGGTCAGCGTGGGAAGTGCAGGCCAAATCATCCGCCTGCTCTAGCTAATATATGACTCTGGCAGTACAGAGAGGGTCGTGCTCCTGCACTGGAGACTTAAAAAGACCTGATGATGTATGTCTATTGGAATGTGTAGTGTGTGGTGGTGTGGTCGAAGGTGCATGTCGCTGGTGTCGAGTGACCGGTAATGAACGCTCGCTCATGTTATGGAAACAGACTGCGCAAGGTTGCCGGTGTTGTATATCAGACAGGATACAGTGGATGAGTCCAATTTGAACCCTGTTAATGCCTCCGTCACACCAGCCTGCGACGTGTGTCTGTCTTTTTTTGGTGATGTTACAAAGTCTGTCACACTCCGGAGAAGAATAAGAATCTAATGACACCTCACTCTTGAAAATCGGTCAAGCCGTTTAGGTTACAGGAGGCAACAATGGAACAGAAATACTAATACATACATATACAATACGAATACAGTTTACTTCTAAAGTTCGGCGAAGAAGCAAAGCTCAGTTGGAGAAAGCTACATAGTTCTCTAGAAAAAAAAAAAACAAAGAAATACTTAAACATATGCGCGAACATCATTACCCTCATCGGCAGTCGGTAATATAGTCGGTGTGGGATGATGATGATTGGGAAATGAGTTGAACAGCATAAAGGAAAAGTACAGCATCGTTACAACGCTTATGTCAAATATATATTGATAAATAGCCCAAAATACATCACATAACAAAATAATGATATCCCATGATCGTTTCGATGAAACCCACGACGTCACTCAAAGGTTGCCACTATGATACGGAGATGGTCCACAATACACTACCTAGTGGTTTTACAAGAAGATATTATAATAATGCGTGTGCAATCATCAAATCACGATTTCGGGTGACCTTCAGCGACCTTGGCGATGATGAAATCAGGAAGCGTGACGCGCTGTCAAGGGCGTTAACCCTTTTTTACAATAATTTAATTTTAATCATTTCCGAATTGTATTATTACGAGTCGGTACAGCGTTTTTCTGCTTAGGGTCTCGGAAACGAACGATAGTCGGTTTTCTAAAATGATTTACCACCATCCATGTTAAAGTTATGTCATCATCAGATCTTTGTTGGTCTTCACTGCAGGAGCACGACCCTTTCTGTACTACCAGAGCCATATTTTAGCCAGAGCAGTCAGAGGATTTGGCCTACTCATTCCACGTTGGCCAGACGGGTTGGAGGCGACTTTGATGTTTATAAGCTTAGTTCATCTTGTGTTCCCTAAGTCGCGTTCTACGACATCCACGAGAGGATATGGAGTCGTTCTATTCAACTCTGCCAGGAACGGCTATTTAGTTATCTCACCAAATGTAACTCTTATAGGGTAAGTTCGCCTGTTTGCGTCCACTTAGTGGAGTTGACAAGTTTAAGGGAGAAAATAAAAATGTTCTAGTGCTAGTTTTGAATGAAAAATGAATTGTATGTATTGATTATATAGTCTTTTTAAGTGTAACACTAAGTTTTGACCCAAGCATCTGTTAATTATTTTTTAAAAGTGACAAATATCAGAATTTGGTGATTTACCCACTTTGCGTCCACAAAATCCGTGATCATAATCATCATAATGATGTGGACGCAAATTGGCCATTACAATGTTCATAATAATAATGTTAAAAAAACATAATGCCAATGTTTATTTCATATGTGATTACATAAAAATATGCAACCAACACAAAAAGATACAGAGACGAGTTCGCGTCCATTGTGGACGCAAAGTGGAAGATTTATAAATTTGGTGTAGTAATTCGCGTCCACCTTATTTTAATTGTTATTAATAAAAAAATGAAACAAATACATAATTATATTCATTTCTTTGTTCATTATAAAGGTCTAGAAACAACTATGTATCCTAAATTTAATATGAAACAATCAAAAATTTACCTTGAATTACACCGCAGCTTGCTAATTTTTTACTAAAATTTCACACATCAGCACTCTTTTGTTGCACAACTGATACTTTATCATTTTTTTTAAATAGGAAGGGCTAAATGCATGGACCTTTTGTGTATTTTGTGTAATTCTTATACATTTAACATATTCGTAGGAACAACGTATGATATTGTTGATGTGTTAGTATACTTATTTTTAAGTATTTTTAAAAGAAGTTCCGTCGAATGGACGCGATCATGGCGATGGACGCAAACAGGCGAAATTACCCTATATACATACTGTGATTATTATCGTTAAGAAAACAACGTAGAATATACAAACTTTACTTCCCGCGCAGATCGTTTAAGTATGTATGACTTGACGATGTTGATAATCAGTCGGTGAAATGGCGGCTGCAATGTTGTCGAAATTTCACACGAAACTCAAAACTAATCGCGGTAAGTCCCGTTGTGAAAATTATCGTTAAAGTTTATAATGCCAGTCGAGAAAATGGCTGGGCATTTGTGTCCATTGGTGATATGACACATAAGAGGTATGTGTGAGGGGTGGCAAGCGACCCATTTTTTTCGCTTTCCTTTAACATGCAGTTAGCACGCTACGTAAGCTTTTGTCTCCAGGCTTTGTCTATCCCTTAAGACATAAAGACGTGACTAATATGTCTTTATTAGTTCTGTATGTACCACACCGTTATTGCTGCCAATAAATAATGATGATGTGCGTTTCTTGCGGACAAAACACTGGCAAAAATACACTATGTTAATCAAACTGTCAGATCCTTCTTCTTTCTTCTTTTAAATTATGGCTTCCACAGAGATTTCAGTGATTCTGCCAATGTCCAGTGTAATGAGATACTAAGTATCGGTGTTGTACGGTATGTGGCATCAAAGATGGCGTAAGTTCTCTGGTAGCCTCGTGGGAGCTTCTGATGACAAATCTATACGAGTCCATTTATCAGTCTACTTTAACTATTTCACAAATTGTTCTCGAGCACGAGCGTAACACCAAACTACACCAACTTCATATTATAAAGTCCACTTAAATCAATTTCCAAAATCGTCAAAGGCAAACGGCAACTGTACCCCCTTGACTTCCCACCACAAACCCTGTCAGATCCTTAAAAGGGCGACTCATCCCGTCAATATGAACAACTTTTCCTATGGGAAGAAGGCTGGAAATCCGAAAAGAAATTAACTTTCCCATACAAAAGTGTGCAACCGGTTAGTTGTGGTAGAGCCTCGCTACCGGCAAAAAACACTTTTGCTAGTACTTAGCATGAATTGGCCGGCTCGTCCGGGGAAGTACCACACTCTCACAGAAAATCGACGTTTGAGTAGTAGCTTTACCGCTACTATGCTTCGTTCGGTGAGTGAGAGAGCCGGAGGCCCATCTCCCTCGCTCCTCTGGGGAGGGAAAAATATAAGCCCAGCAACGCTCCTGTGACACCCCTGGTGTTGCAGTTGTCCATGGGCAGCGGTGATCACTTACCATCAGGTGACCCGCTTGCTCGTTTGCCGTCCTATGACATATAAAAAAAGCCGACCGGGCAATATACTGTACCTATGAAAATGTTGTTTTTTTTTTTAAATTTCCAGGGCAATTTTTCCCATAGAAAAAATTGTTCATAATAATAGATGGGCTGAGTCCCGCTTTAAAGATCGGACAGGGTTATTAGCACATTGTATGTGTGTGACCAATCAATCACAAAAATAATTAGCGAGCTATGAATCACACAACTGTATAAAAAACCGCGCACACAAGGTTTAGAGCGGTTCCATACTACGTCCGGTCCGAATCCATAAAAAAATTAACAAGTTTTGTACTGTAACCAAGTCTGAAATCGAGGAAAATTATTAAGCTTTTCCATAGTGCGCTGAAACATTTTCATCATTCATCATTTCAGCCGCAAGAAGTCCACTGCTGGACATAGGCCGCCCCCAAGGATTTCCAATATGACGGGTTGGAAGCGGCCTGCATCCAGCGCCTTCCTGCGACCCTTATCAGGTCGTCCGACCACCTGACCCAAAATGTATGGAGCGCTTGATATTTCTTCTCGATTTTAGGTTTGTTCACAGAATTACAACTACACACACACACTTACAACTTTTTAAATTATCGCTAGGGAAGGGCTGCTAGTAGAAAAATAATTTTAAGAAATAGGTTTTTAATTTTTTTTACCTTTCTAATGGTATAAAACAACGTAACTAAAGATATTTTAGTGCAACTTTATTAAATTATACATATAAAAAACACCAAAATCTATTTCCCTGACCAAATATTTATTGTTTAGTACGAATTGGTATGAATCACGGCGGTATAAAAACATGGCGGGCGCGCACAAGGCCTAGGGGTTAAGGACCGGTCGAGACGTCTCGGATTAACATAACGAGCTTGCCAAAAGTAAGCTTTATCTATGTAAGATACACTAATTACAGATCCACCGAGATTTTGGTACTGTTAGTTTGTCTATAGGCTGTACAGAAAGAAATTAATTGTAACACAGCTTTGACGAGCTCCGTGGCGCAGTGGTCAACACGCTGTCCTGCGACACGGACGCTCTCGGGTTCGATCCCCGGTCAGGTCAAGATGAAAAATGATCTTTTGCAGATTGACCTGAGTCTTGGATGTATATCTATATAATTATATGTATTTGTACATAAATATTGTATTCGAGTTAGTATCCCATAACACAAGTCTCGAACAAGTCTCGAACTTACTTTGTGGCTACCTCAATCTGTGTGATTTGTCCGTATATATTTATTATTTATTTAATATGACAAGTTATTAGCTAGTACTATTTTTAAAAAAATCTGAACTGTTTTTTTAAACGATCTGGGGACACTTGGGTTTTTGAGACGAACCTAACGATACCTTAACTGTTTAATCCAACAAGCTGTTTGGAAACTACCAGTTAGTAATAACGACATGAACAGTTCTATCTTTACGAATTACGCCTTAGCAGGGTAGAAATGTCTCCAAGTCTTCCCGTGAATGTCGTCGAAGGCGAGTTTTTTTGTATTAAATGGGTTTGCTCTTGACCATCATCTAGCCCAGAGGCAAAAATTTGCAAGCTAAACAAAGCTTATAAACATCAAAGAGATGTCTAACCCGCCTGGTCAGCGTGGAAGTGTAGGCTAAATCCTCTGACTGCTCTGGCTAATAAAGGCTCTGGTAGTACTGAGAGGGCCGTGCTCCTGCAGTGGAGACTAAAAATCCCTAGAGATGATAATGATGATAATCAGGGGGAATGATATGAAGATTCTTTACGAGGATAATATAGTCTAACTGTAATACAAGGTGCTCCTGTAGTAACACTAGCGCCACCCAGCAATTAATTCTTTTAATCCTAAATTAAATCGAAAATTTTAAAATCTAACAAGTACATAACTTGTAAATTACTTGTAGTATTTTTGTATTCATTTTCACTAATATTCGTTTGATAAAATAAGTTTTGGCGTGAATCTGTTTTTCTCTTTAAATATGGCACCAGTAAATTACTTGTACTATACAAAAAATACTATAAGTAATTTAGTTGTTTTGTACTTGTTAGATTTTTAAAATTCGATAAAATCTATGATTTAAGGAATTTAATTGCTGGGTGGCGCTAGTGTTACTAAGGCATTGCATATAGAATAGGTGCATGCTTTTTACTTGAATATTTCTGGAATGCAGCCGCTATATGCGGGCAAGCAAGCGGCCACGCATACGAGCCGAGTAACCGCAGAATAAATAAAATACTGATTGAAGTCTGGTTCACTTGCAAACCTACATTTACATGTGAAGACAGGTGAGGCTTGGGTATCTTTCGATTAACGTCAGAACAGGTTTCGTGAACAATAATCCTTGCTTGATCTTCCATGCTGGTTTGGGAGAAAAGTAAAAATATAGATAACACCAGCTGCTTTTCTTCGTGCTCCGAGCGTAAAGGCCGGTCAAAGGATTAGGCGAACATCTAAGGAATCACGTTAATAAATGCAATCTCGGGAATTAAGCGAAAACATACCGTTTTTTTCCAGACGTTTCGGCCGGGTTACACCGACCGTGGTCACTGGATGACTGTTGCAGCGGTGTTAGTGCCCCGTCGGCGCGATGACATGATGCCGGTGGATGAAGATGTCATCGCGTCATCGTTAATTCCCGACATTGCATTTAATAATCATGCAACGCTAAAGTTTAAAAGTAGTTATCACGTTAATAGGCGATGCGACTAAAAACGCATCACTTTTTTCATTCCAGTTTCCACCGTTACGCCCACTAACGCTGGACGGGGCCATTGGGTTTTATGACCTATAGATATATCTACCCGCAAAGGATAAAGAATTAAAGACATGATAATATGTATCATGTATAATAATCCTTTGATTAGAGATTCCATTTAGGAGCCCGATGGTCCAATGGGTGTGAGCTCTATGAGCGCTTACGTATGTTAAGCAACCCCTGGTGCAGTCCCTACTTGGATGGGTGACCGCAAGTGGCATAAAAATATCTCGAACTCCTCCGTTCTTCGGAGGGCACGTTAAGCCGTTGGTCCCGTTAAGCTATTGTCAGATGCCTTAAGGCAGCTTGAAAAATCTGACACCAGTGTTGGCCACTTACACATACGAAAAAAAATCCTTTGATGAGAATTGGCAAGGCAAGAGGTTAAGGTTCTCTAGTGCTATCTCCTAAACTTAAATTGCATATCTGCCGGGCGTCCCGTCACAGTTTTGAATTTCAGTAATAGAGGTAGTACTGTAGTACATACATCCAAGCCAAGACGGAGGGAAATACGAAAACGATCTTTTTTCGTTATGACCTGGCCGGGGATCGAACCCGGGACCCTGCATTTTAAACTTACAGTACCACTGAGCCACAGAGTTACGTGATGGTAGTATTGTCATCATTTTGTGTAACTGAAAAAATTAACAAATCATGTAGAATAATGATTTGCACGCTCGCACGTACGCACGCACGCACGCACGCACGCACGCACGCACACACACACACACACACACACATACACACACACACACACACACACACACCTTTTACATATCAGACACAAATATTGTGAATCATTTACGGACGTGAGAGCAACTGTTGAAATAGAAATTATACAGATATTTTGCTAATGCAATAAGTCAAAATGCTATTTCAACTATCTCTGTATCCCAAAATACAGCAAAAGCTAGTTTGGGAATCAGCGTGTTCATAAGCATAAGTTACTTTTAGGTTTCTTACTATCGCTGTATCGGACTCACCCTTGAATCCTTTATGACGCTCCCCACCACTCGAGATACAGGTTTATTCCTAGTTCGATGGTGGGCAGCTAATTATGGATGAACTTTGGTTTGTTCAAAACTAAATGGTAGTACGTATTAGTAAGCTAGTCTTAGGTACTATTACTGTAAACATAAATGTAGAAACCGACAATAAACGTATTTTTATTTTATTTATTTTATTACCCGTAAGTACGTGGCATTATTTCCCAAGCGTCTTTAAAAGCCCATTGCAAACGCAATGTTTGGCCAATAAATATTTCGCGTGACTGCCGGACAATCAAATGAACATAAAATCTTCGTGGTTCTAATAAAAATGAAGTTTACATACTTGGCGAATTCATGTGAGCACATTCGACCTTGATGAGCCAATCGTCTTGCCACACAGCGTCAAAGAAAGAACATCGGTCAAGTGTGAATCGGTCTTTACCTTACCGAAGGTTTTGCTAATTGACCATTAGTTTTAGCACTTTGATTCTACATCTAGTTTCCTTTGTCCAAACTATAAAAATATCCACAAATCGTATTAAAATTTCGATTCTGTTTTCTACCTAAATGCTCATCAATTTGCGAAACAAGGCCTTGTTTGAAGCCTCTGACTCTGTCTACAGTCTGCCCCGTTAGCGATAAACGCGCGATAAAATGTAATTACATATGGTTGAAAAATTCTGTTCCGTCACTTAACTGTAAAAGATTAAACATTGAACAATAATTGAAGATTTGAGTACATTACGTACAAGGCATACCCATAATGGAAATGCGGAAAGAACACTTAAAACAATCTGCCTGTATTTAATTTGAAACTTTTAAACTTGAATTAACATTCATAAATATTTATTGTACGTAGGTATTGAAAATCTTAATATAAATTATTCAAAAACTGGCTGCATTCCTGCGATAAATGGCAATTGCAATACTGTTTTGCATGTAAAAAAGTAGGTACATAAAGCAGTTGGTGTTCTTGTCACCAGCTGACGGCCGTAACAAAATATTTTTTAGGGTTGGTTGGGAAACTGTACATGTTTATAAACTTCTTTTTATAAAATTAAAAGGCTTTTTCCCACAACATCGTTCACGTAAATTCGTCTACGTTACATGAAAGATTAAAAATATAAAATTGGTTCAGTAGTTTTTGAATTTGATCTTTACAAAGAAAATCAAAAAATCTTTTCTATAAACAGTGTGTTTGGTATTAAACTAGCGATTATCTAAATTCTCATTCTCAGCATAAAAACGAATAACTTCAATATTGTGACAAAGTTTGAAGTCGTGAAATAATATGAGTATACAAAGAAATGTGTATGTATTGAAATAAAATTATTATTAATACAGTTTTGTCGCAATCGCGAAACTAAAGAAATGTGTAGACAAATTTACCACCATAACAGACGAACAGCTTGATTTTATTTTTTAACATATAGCACGGAACCCTACACATTAAACACCTGTGTTTGCTATAAAATAACTGCGCGTCCGCTGCACATTGTTGAACAAATTTCCTTCAATGACATTTGGTTAAATATTGATTTGACACAAGGTTATCGTAATGAGATTATGAAATCTATTCAGCCTGAAAATATCGTAAATATACCGTTAAAGGCTATTATAATAAACGAGTTAAATAAAAATTCCCATTTACTACCGTACATAAAAATAATCGTGCCGTAAGTCTTAATATTATTATAACTTATAATGGAATAAATATACTGCCGATTTATACTTCAATCAAAGTGAAGGTGATTGAACATATATTTTTACAATTTTATTATAATGCCATATTTTCTATAAATTATCAGGAGTTTGTGGCGGGAAGTCAAGGGGTGCAGTTGGGGTTTGCCTTAGACGATTTTGCAAATTGATTTTAGTGGACTTTATAATATAAAATTAGTGTAGTTTGGTATTATAAATGCTCGTGCTCATGAACAATTTGTAAAAAAGTTAGACTGTTTTATGGACTCGTATAGATTTGTCACCAGAAGCTCCCACGAGGCATCAAAGAGCATACGCCATCTTTGATGCTACTTGTTAAAACTTCACCGTACAACACCAATACTTAGTATCTCAATTTACTGGACATTGGCAGAATCACTGAAATCTCGGTGGAAGCCATATAATAAAACAGAAGAAGAAGAAGAATAAATTATTAATATTTTTATGTGTTAAAAGGTCCCATTTTTATTTCTACGGCTACGGTAACCGCTTCCAACAGGTGGGCTGTATGCCTGTTTGAGAACTATATTGTATAAAAAAATTCACTGATCCCAGAGCAATTATTGAATAGATGTGATAATCTTTGTTACTTCTTCACTGCGTGTGTACTACTAGATGGATTTTAATGTGATGTTGCTATGTTATGGTTTAAACTTAAAGTGACCACTTTAAATCAGTAGGCTCGTCTGCTCGTTTGCCGTCAAATAATCATAAAAATTGACTAGCACATATACTACAATTAACGCGCACAAAGATGCCGGAAATGTACTTCTAAAATTACTTTGTACAGAATCCACTTACATAGGTATCAGTGCGGACGGTTTGTCATGAATTTATTGTATAAAACAAGGATATTAAAAAAAATAAAAAGTGACTGAACTGACTGACCTTTTTGTGAGCTTATCTCCGCCATATTGATTTTTGCTGACGTCACTTTGCCTCTGACACTGCGGGAAAACACAAATCTAATGACACCTCACACTTCCAAATTGGTCAAGCCGTTTGGGCTTCAAGAGATGACAGAGAATGGAACAGACATACATACATACGAGGGAAAAACATTACCGTTATTCTGGGTGGGTCAGTCGGGTAAGTAGCATCGAATCGGCGGAAAATAAAAAATCGACTCGTGAGAGAGTCATCATCCTACAGTGCGTGTGATTACTGCGAAGGTTATATGCGTCGGTCACGACTGTTTGCAAAGGGATATATTTCATACTTTAAAATATTAATTACCTCTTTAACTTCCTGTCTATTAAAAAAAAAACTCGATTTGCATGCTTACGTCCTTTTATCTTCAACATTGGTCTCTTTAAAATGAACTCAGAACCGAATCTTCGTGGTCCCTCAGGCATGCACAAACAACGCCCATGGCCGAGGCCCGTAACTCCCCAGGGCCCTTAAGTTATGTTGCCTATACAGGTTGTGAGCACTCTGCCCTCACCCCAAACGCCCTGTGAAGTAGCGCATTTGCACGGCTAACTATCTACTTCTATATTCTCTTAACAAATACCAAACCTTACGCAGCAATCAGCATAATCATCGACTGAAAAAAGTAATGTCATTCTCGTCATTTAACTGAGAAATTGACTAGTTTAAACCAATTTAAACTTATTCAAACGGTCATCTTCAGGCAAGTATTCTCCTTATTCGAGAGAGAATCTTCTTCGTCGTGTTTCATGAGGATATTTAAATATTATCTACACAATTATGGTTTCGAGTGGTGGTTAGAGGTATACCATATATTGAAGTTATTAATACACTTTACATTGTACAGCAAACCATTTGTATCATACTATGATACAAGAGACTACCTAACGTATCATCAGTGTAGCAGATTAACGTCTTTTAAGTATGATAAAAATGAATTAATAAGTCCTATGGGACGAGTTTGTATCCAGTGATTGCCGTGTGGATCCCGGCAGAGAAGAATAGGACTATTCCAAGTCTTCCTGTGGTTGTCGTAGAAGGCTACTTAGGACCTCCTTACCTCGAGCTAAACAAAGCTGATAAACATCAAAGAGACCTCTCTAACCCGTCTGGACAGCGGGGAGAGTGTAGGCCTAATCCTCTGACTGCTCTGGCAGTTCAGAGAGAGATGATGCGTTTGTTCCAGTAGCTCAAGTACTTCTTGTGTTAATTGTAATTCATTATTAAGTCTATTATTTCGCCATTCCAGTCTTGCCTGTCATCAGCGGTGAGGTGAGGACGTGATGGGTGCGGTGCGGCGCTCACACGTCGCGGCGCTGGCGACGATCGCAGCGCTACTGCTGCTGCTGCTGGCGCGCCTGCCCCCGCCAGCCGCGCTTCCTCCACCCCCCGCACCGCTCATCCACCGCGAAAAGTCCACCATACCCCTCCAACTCACTGCGATAGCCAACATCACGACACCAGCCCCAGTGACTCAGACAGTCCACGTCAAATCTGTCCCTAATGCCGCTCCTCCAGCCCCTCCTGCAGCCCCTCCTGCAGCCCCTCCTGCAGCCCCTCCTGCATCCCGTCCTGCCCCACCTAATCCAGCCAGTTCTCCTAAAGTCAAAACAGTAGAAAACTCCTCGCTACCAGTTTTGACCGGTGATATCTACGTAGCTGGTCACGAACGACCTCATCCGGAGTTATGCCCGTCATTAGGCGCTAAACTGCGGCTTTTAATACTCGTAACGTCAGCACCATCTCATTCCTCTGCCAGAGATGCAGTTCGCATGACCTGGGGACACTACGCGGTCAGATCCGACGTATCCTTTGCTTTTGTCATCGGTACTCCCCCGGAGACGCTAAGACCTGCAATAGAAGCTGAAGATATGTTGTATGGTGATATTATTGTCGGCCGATTTGTCGACTCTTACTCGAATCTTACTCTAAAGACTCTCTCAATGCTCGAATGGGTGGACACATACTGCCCTCGGGTTCCTAGAATGCTCAAAACTGATGACGACATGTTCATCAATGTACCCAAATTGATAAACTTCGCTACAGCGCCGAATAGAATAAACGCAACGAAGACGATTTGGGGGAAAGTAGTGAAGAAATCGCTGCCAAAGCGGACGGCTGGAACAAAGTATTTTGTCTCACCGCTGCAGTTTCCTGGAACAGTTTTTCCAGATTTCACGACAGGTCCCGCGTATTTGCTGACGACCGATGTGATAAGAGATATATTAGCAGCTGCCCCAAGTGAGCCGTATCTAAGGCTCGAAGATGTTTTCATCACAGGTGTGTTGGGGAGTAAGTTGGGGATAAATCGGCAGCACGCCTCAGAGTTCTATAATAGGAAGATAGCGCATCCGTGCGCTGTACAAAGGGGGATTGCAGTCCACATGGTGAGGTATCATGAGCAATTCGATTTGTGGAGGAAAATGCTCGACGGTAAGATGAAGTGTGCGAGCTAGTCTGCGCGTGAGTTCGGGATGCTCGCCGCGCCTCATTCTCGAACAATTTGTACATTGATATTATTTTTATTTTTTTATTTTACTTAAAGTGTATTTTTATATTCGATATTGCGTATAGGAAAAGACTCTGGAAGGAATAGCTGAGGCGAGTGTGTGAGAGCTCCTTTAACTTCATTAATGTTTCTTCGTATCGATGAAATGGATGATATAAATATTATTCTCATATTTTCCATGACAAGTACCAAAAACTAAAATTGTATACAAAGTGGAAGTGACATACCCGTAATAAATCGAACCCCGGGCTATACTAGTTCACTTTACAATAGTGGAATTAAAATAACGGTCAAAAAACAAAAAAAAAACTTTCCCATACATATCGCCCGGGCGGCTGCACACTTTTGTATGGAAGTGCCGAAATTTGTTTTTGTTTCTTGACTTTTATTTTAATTTCATTATACTATAATGATGTAGTATAGACCGTGGTTCAATTTATTACGGGTATGTCCCCTCCACGATGTTACTTGGCAAACAAATTAATGCTATGCGGACGAGTAATTACGAAATGTTAAGGAAGCTCTTGGAAATACTTTTGTTCGTTTATTTTCTCGCACATAGCTGGTTTGGCAAAGGCCTTTTACATAGGCAATTTTCCGTCCTCTCAATGATGGGGCATGCTAGCGATGTAGGGCCAAACAAAAATGGGGGCAGTTAATCATCTTCGTCTTCGATGGTAACACTGAGTGCCAAGAAATTATTATATGAAATGTAGTAAGAGAAAATAAACGGATAAAAGATACAAAGTAAATGTTACTCTTCTTACTCAAACTTATACTCATGTTCGACTTGCGTTACTTATAAATCAAAATGTTATCAGGAGGAAATATACTTATGACACTTGCCAGTAAGTCCAGTGAGTTACATCGCTTATTTATTGTTAATTTAGTTAAGATTACGTCGAATTTGCTAGTGTTTTAATTGAAATGTTAATACTAGTAAGTAATTAAGTTGACTAATAAGATCCATATATTGAATTATACCGAAATCTCCACACTCGTTGGCAACTTGTGTGTAATGGAAAGACAAACTATTCCATCATTTCTGTAAAAATTTTCATGTGTGCGTCTTTTACCACACATGAAAGTGGCTCTAAAGGCGCTCCTATAGTAACACTAGCGCCACCCAGCAATTAATTCTATTGATCCTAAATTATATCGAATTCCAAAAATCCAACAAGTACATAACTAGTTAATTACTTGTAGTATTTTGTATTCATTTTCACTAATATTCGTTTGATAAAATAACGGAAAAACAGGTTAACGCCAAAAGTGGCCACTTTTGGCGTTAACCGATTTTTCTCTTTAAAAATGGCACTAGTAAATTACTTGTAATAAACAAAAAATACTATAAGTAATTAAGTAGTTTTGTACTTGTTAGATTTTTAAAATTCGATACAATTTATGATTTAAGGAATTTAATTGTGGGTGGCGCCAGTGTTACTATAAGAGCGCCTTAAATATAAAAATAGACCTATTAAAGTTTTCATGACAAATTCCGTGTTTTCCAGTTGCTGCTTTTACAAGGTGTGTATTAAGTTACAAAACTGTGTACACGTAAAAATGTTGTATAAAAGTACACCTTGATGTTTAGATACATATTATTTTGTTTGAATATTATAAATTTCGTCAAAAATCATTCCAACATTGCATTTATTTTTAAAAGATTACGACTGATTTTCGTAGTTACTAAATAAGTCTATCTTTAGATACAATTTAATACTATATTTTTTTTTCAAAATATATTATGTGATCTTCAAAAAAGTATGAAATATTTGTGGCACATATTTTGCCATATGCGCCCATTTTTGGCATCTCATTGGAATTGCCGTACAATGATTTACCCTTATCAAAGACAATATAACCTATATTATATTGTCTTTGCCCTAATATAAATATTTCTATCGGAATACGAATTGAGGCTACTTCATTCGTTATAAAAAGAAGTATACGAACAAAATAATTGTATGGTATGCCATACCATACAATTATTATTTTATACTTTCGGTTGATATTGTATTGTTTGACATCAGTTTTGGTACTCTTATTTTTTTAAATCTTTATATGTAGATAATTGATTAATCTAAAATCATTTATTTTGTACGGTTTCTTTTTAGTAATATGACATGTTTATAAATGGATCTTGTTAGTTGACAGTATTTTGAGATCTGATATAATGTCGATGGATCTGAAGTACTTACGTCCTGTTCACAACAACTCGTCTCTTGCCTGACCTGCGTTTAGTACGTTGCTCAATTTTGATAATAAAATCTTTTCATTTTCATTCCTTGTGGGACTAAGCAATATTTATCGAAAGGACACTTAAAAGTACAAAGTAAGACTAAGAATTTTAGGCGTGGGTTGTATAGACAGTCAAAAATTAACGTACATCGCGCTGTAAGTGGTAGTGCTCCTGTCGTCAGAGCAACTCTTATAGTCCTGGATACGCAAATCTATGGTTTGCACTGGAAGAGAAATAATGCATACTTCCCTTTTTTTCCGTCATCCCTCGACTAGCACGGAAGAGCTAACACTATTCAACAACAAGAAACACGTTTTAAGCATCACAAGCAATGTATCAAAAGGTAGTAAGTAGCGCAAGAAACGTGTTGTCATGACAGTTTAGTTGATTTTAGGATATTCTAGACAAAGACTTCGAACAGTGGTAGTGTTGTAGTTAGTCTGTTAAAAGTATATAAAGTCCACTGATTGTTGGATCTAGCTATGTTTAAATAAGCGTTATGTGACGAAAAAGGGTAAACAGCATTTCTTTTTAATTGTTGAAATGAAAAAAGACAGGCAAATTATTTAAATTACGCTTCTTTTTGCATTTTGTTTTATTTGAAAATTTTGAAACGTTATGAATACCTATTTTTGTATAAATTTGTATTGTTACGAAACTTTTTTGAAAGATGTGGATTTGTATGTATAAAATTTGTTATTTTGTATATTTGGATATATAAATTTTGATAGTTTTTTAGGGTTCCGTACCCAAAGGGTAAAAATGGGACCCTATTACTAAGACTTCGCTGTCCGTCCGTCCGTCCGTCTGTCACCAGGCTGTATCACAAGAACCGTAACAGTTGAAATTTTCACAGTTTGTGTATTTCTGTTGCCGCTATAACAAAAAATACTAAAAACAAAATAATAATTATTGTTATTATTACTACAAAAAATGTGATATTTCAGCTCTTTTTCATGGCTACCACTCGCCGAGCTAGAGCTCAAGAACCGTAATAGCTAGTTGAGATTTGCACTGATTATGAATTATTATTGTGGCTACAACAACAAATACTAAAATCAAAATAATAATAATAATTAAGGGGGGCTCCCATACAACAGAGTAGTTGTTGGCGTTTTTTGCTTTAACTGATGAACCGTAATAGCAAGGAGGTTAAAATTTTCACAGATGTTGTATTTTTATTGTCACAATAATAACAAATACTAAAAATAAAATAAAAATAATATTTAAGGGGGCTTCTATACAACAAAATTATTTTTTGACCGTTTCTTGCTCGATATTAATAATAGCTACACGTAGACGATAGAAATAATTACAAATTATTAAGGTTATATATTTACTTTAAAAATAAATAGTTAAAATAAAATAAAATAAAATCAGTATTTAGGCCCATACAGCAAGTGTTAAATGGCACCAGCTTTTAGCCTTTTTCTCTGGTACGGAACCCTTCATGCGCGATTCGGACTCGCACTTGGCCGGTTTTGTATAAATTACGTCACGATATTTTAATATAAATCAGATATTGGTATCAATATTTCTTTTAATTTTGTAAATTGATTTTTTTATACTTTATGATAGAATATTATTTATAATTTGAAGGAAAAATCGATAAGTGTTTACAATTTTTCGTCTACACTATCCTACTACCCTCACAAGAGCGGGGCGGCTCTTTTTATAGAACAGTGAAACATATTGTTAATGATTTATTATATTAAGTAATCTTAAACTTTTGAAGATTTAAGCTACCAAGCCGGCACATTACAGCTACAGTCCAACTAACTTTATTATCCAAAGCGGTGTTTAAAAGATCAAAAAATAAATCTATAACCCGTATTGGATAATGAAATCGCTGCGAATGTCATTGTAGTATTTAAAAAAAAATGTGAGGGAAGTATGAGCTACTAACGCCAACATTTCTGTTTACATTGCGTTTTACATACGTTCAATCAAATAGTCATGCATATAAAACTGCAATGTACGCAGAACTGTCGGTGATTGTGGCCACTAAGTAAATTAGAACAAATAAAACGTCTTTTAAGTATGTTTCTAGGTTGTGTTACGGACTGCGATCAAAAGATGCCATAGAGAGGATATTATTGTAATATTGTATTGTAAACGGTACGGTATATCGGGTAACTTGCGTTCGCCCCCAGTGGGATCGGTCCCAGTGATGGCAAATGGGACAAAAATATTATTATTTACCCCAGTCACCCCCACTGATGACCCAATTGGTCCTTCATCTCCCCCTAATAGTTGGCTAATGGTAATGAATGACTATAATTTTGGGCTACCAAAGGGTACGAATCTATTCTAAACCTGGTTTCAAGGAACCTTTTATCGATATCGTTCCTAAATTGGTATACAGATTCAAAACAAAATAATATATTTAAAAAAATCCAACCTCCTATACAAATAAGCATCCCTACATTAATTGAAACAAGCCTTCTTTATTAAAAAAAATTAAATCGAATGCCTTTTCAAAATATAGCCTATGAGCCCACTCGAGAGGATGCAATGATTCAAACGATTCCCCATACGTCAAAATCTATTGAGGCTGAAGTTATGGTGATATAAAGAAACTTACATAAACACATTACTTACATACATAAATATTCTTTGGTCCAGTGGTTAAGGCGTTTGCCTTATTGACCCGGGGGCCGTGGGTTCGATTCCCACGGGAAGCATACTTTGTTAAGTTGTTTACAGTTTGGTTAGGACATTGCAAGAATGAATCTCCTAATTGTCTAATAAGAAAGATGATTCCGTGCCTCGGAAGGCACGTTAAGCCGTTGGTCCCGGCTGCCATCTGATAGTAGTTAAAGGAACCACGTCAGAGGCAGAGGCCGAGACGCGGTTCCGAAGAACTCTGACACCAGGGTGTACATGGTCGACTGTACTGACGTAATGCTGATGATGATTGATTACTTATATAATCTGCCTTACAGCAGTTAATAAAGCTGCATAAACTCGAAAATAAATACATTCCTTTTTTGGCAGTCTTGTAAAATAAGCTCCATTATAAATAACTGCGATACGTGTTACAAATCAATCAGTTTCATTTTACTGACGTATTTTTTTAATTTTACTTTTTTTATTTTATGTCTTCAAGTCGCCGTCCTTCCACCAGACGGGCGTGCCATTGGGGGCGACTTAAGAAAAGAACACCTTTTGAGCCATTATTTATATTTTTTTCTTATTTGTGTCTGGGCATATCACTGTGGGCGAATGAGGGAAGCCCGATAGAAGAATCTCTACTGTATTTTACTAGATTTAATGTTTGTATTCAAGTACAAAATCACTAAGCGCTTGTGTACACAATCCTACGGGAATTGTTTATTTTAAATGGTTTTATTAAATCTGTTTTTAATTCCATTTATAATATTATCAAATTATGAACTCGGAAATGACTATTTATTATAATATTATACTAAGGTAAAATTACTGTTTTGTTTTTATTTTCCTAATATTTTTCAAGGTTTATCAACGAGCAATCGAGCGTAGTGTACAGTACGAATCAAACTTTTCGGCGGTTCGGATATTTTAGACTAATCACACAGATTGAGCTAGCCCCAAAGTAAGTTCGAAACTTGTGTTATGGGATACTTACTCAACGATACTATATTTTATAATAGATACATATATAGATAAACATCCAAGACCCAGGCCAATGTGAAAAAGATCATTTTCCATCTTGACCTGACCGGGGATCGAACCCGGGACCATCCGTGTCGCAGGTGTGTTGACCGCTGCGCCACGGAGCTTTGCTGCTATATTAGCTGCTTAGTACGCGCCCCGCCTCTCCGCGCGCGCCCCTCTGAAGCTAGTATTGTGTACTGCGCATCGTCTCGCGCAATGTTCCGCGCCGCCAAAAAGTTGGATACGGACTGTACCCGGAGTACATCTGATTAAGGATGTGGTGTTGTGAAGTCAGCACAGCTAAAATGGGACTGGGCGGGACACGTCTGCCGCAAGCCACAGGACAGGTGAGCCAGAACAGCCCGTATGGTGGATACCGGATGCCCGCAGGGGACGAGGCAGACCTAGAAGGAGGTGGCTTGATGATTTGGACGCACATAATAAATTGGTGGGCTGTAGCCCTTGACCTATGTTAGCAGTAAGGGGAGGCCTTGCCCAGCTCTGGGGCATACAAATAGGCTAAATTAAAAAAAAATATATACTTAACGTAGAAATCCTAACTATTGTAATAAATGCAAAAGTGAGTTTGTTAGTTTATTTGTTACACTTTCACGCCTTATCTACTGAACCGATCATCATGAAATTATGCATACACATAGGTTAGAGTACTGAGAAGGACATAGGCTATATCACGCGGGCGAAGCCGCGGGTAACAGCTAATATTATAAAAATTCCGAAGTCCTTTATGAAAAAGGAAGTCTTGGGGCCATAATATGTTTATGCTGACTGCAGTTTACCGTGGTGACTTTGCTAATAATGGTAGGCGGCAAAAACTTTTGGGGCTAGCACCCGACGGTGTCGTCAGAAGCAAAAAATGGGAAACGGCCGAAAAAACTCAGTCTAGTATCCAGTAGACAAAGAATAGACAACGCATTAAGCCGAATGCAATGGTGTTGAGAGAGGCGGTGTGATACTTATTTTAGCGCCTGTCTAAATCAAACAGCAAAAGAACAAATACGCTTTTGCTTTGAACTAACAAAAGGAGTTTGGATGGGGTAACCACGGGCATGTGGTCCCAACCTCTGATTCGTACGTTTTTTGTTGACAGTTGCACATAGATGGCACCACTGGTAGCTCATAATTTTGCATCTTCCCTATTATGAATGAGAAAATAAAAGTACGAAGTTTTAACTTATTTAAACTGAAATCAAAAGGTAGGTATTTTTGGCCTATAATATTTACTCATAATACTTAGTTTTTCTAATCAGGGCTCCATTTTGCATTACCATAAATAGCTAGTGGACAGTCGAGACGTATTTAGCAATATTCCATATGTCAAGTTACGTTGGGTAGTATAAGAGATACGAGGTAATACACACTACATTCATAGCGGCCAAAATCATAACCGTCCTTTTGACTTCGCTGTAGACGAGTAAAATGATTAAAACTTAACAAACGATCTGTAGTAGATCTAGACACGCGGCAGCGTGTCAAGCCAAAGTTCAAGCAAAGGAACTGGCTAGCCAGCGCCAAGTGTAATATTACATGAACCACTTAGTGCCACTTTTGAGCCTTCTATAACTCAAAACCTCTTTAACGTACACACATAAAACTACGTGTGTTTAATTATGTAGGTACCTACTCTTACTATTCATTCTGTAATAGCATCAGCAAGATTTTTTTTAAAAGATGCAAGTTTCGTATTGAATCTAGTAATCTTACTTGTTTACTTAAAGAGTTGCATTTGTATACCTGGGATTCTCGGTCCGGAGTTTAAATTATTTTCCTTATTTTATTTTTGATTCCAGTTTGATATTTTTAGTTCCAGTTTCTTATTTTTGTTTATGATTTGAATATCGATTTTATATGCGTGTTGTTATTGCGTGTGTTAAGGTTAAGTTTTTAAATAATTGAATATTCATGCTGATCAGGAAAGCAAGAAAAAACGTAGAATGTACCAGCCGCTCCACTTCCGGCGCAGATCGTAAAAGCCGATCGAGGGAATGGGCGTGAGGAATCATGTCAATCGGCGATGCGGCAAGCAACCCATTACTATTTTGATTCCATTCTCCACCTACAAGCCCACCAACATGCTAAACGTGGCCTTTAGGTTTTATAGACCAGCCCCCGTAGCAAGGCACGCGCGACAACGTTTATCGACTATCGCCAACTTGTTTTTCGCCATACTGAAGAGCGAGAAGTAGATAGTTTATCGCGCGATATAAACGGCGCGGCGTCGCGGGAGCCATTCTACGGGGGCTGGGCTCCTGGGCTCTGTCTAGCCCGCAAGGGAAAAAGATGTGATAGTATGTATGTAGGTATATCCAATACGCACCTATACCTATATATGTAATAAGCCTTCAAACGAATTTATAAACATTTGCACACAATTTTAAGTACCTACGAACGTAAAACTTTTCTTTAAAAATTCTAAGAAAATGATTTACCTAATAGTACCTAAGTATATTACAAAGGCAGCACCCCGAAAAATTAATAGCAAATAATGAAATAATCCCATCATCTTTGAATTTATTTCCTATCGTGAAAAGCCTACTCTAAATCGCATGGCTTTCTTTAAGAATGAATGACTTTTGAATAAAATATACAAACTGAATCTAATGGATATAAATAAGTATAATAATACCTACAGGCAATTAAAATTACACTTTAACTATTTACATAAAAAAGGAGCCAAAAACACAGCAAATTTAGAATAATTCCTGCCCGTTTGGCATGGTGGCAAGAAGGCTGGCTGCGTTCGCCCGTTGGATGCTATGCTAATCCGTTGGGCGAAAAAGCAGCCAGCCCTTTTATCACCGGAAGTTGATATAAGCCGTGGGGTGGCCTGGCCGAGGGGTAATCTCTTTAAAAAAAGCCCCTCGCGCTAGGGCCTCATGGTCCCAACGTTTCTACGCCAAACGGCACAAATATATAATCCTCAGCTAAGGTTGTATACTTGCGCCGTTTGGCAACCTCAGCGCCTTCAGCAGCTGACCCGGCTCTCATGACTGATCCGTGAGATGAGGAGGCGCTAGTGTGTCGACGCATGTAGCGTCCCACACCAGAGCCCTACCACGTTCCCAAGGGATTAGCGTCATACCATCAGGCCTCTTGCCATCATCACGCGTCACACCTCGAAGTTCGAGGGTACAAGGTACCTACATTGATAGTGGCAAGGGCCCTTCTGATTATGTCGTAATTATGGATTAACTATTGGTTATGTCCAAGCAGATAAACCCTGTAGCATGGGAGAGAACAGCTGATTTGGTGGTGACTTCGATCTCAGTTTCAACCCAACTAAGTTTCAAAGAGACGAGCTCAGTGGCGCAGCGGTCAACACGCAGGCCTGCGACTCGGATGGTCCCGGGTTCGATCCCCGGTCAGGTGAAGATGAAAAATGATCTTTTTCAGATTGACCTTAGTCTTGGATGTTTATCTATATATGTATTTGTTATAAAATATAGTATCGTTGGGTTAGTATCCCGTAACACAAGTCTTACTTAAGAACTTACTTTGGGGCTGCCTCAATCTGTGTGATTTGTCCGTATATATTTATTTATTTATCATTTGGCCAGCATGGAAGTGTAGGCCAAATCCTCTGATTGCTCTGGCTAATATATGGATCTGGAAGTACAGAGAGGGTCGTGCTCCCGCAGTGGAGGCTAAGAAAAGAACTGGTGACGATTATGATAAACCCTGAAGCATGGGAGAGAACAGCTGATTTTGTCGTGACTTCGAGCTAGTTAACATTGTTAGTAAATATATGTATTGACCCTCTTCGGCTTGATAACCTGTCTGACTTTCTTTTATTTTCTGCCGATGAAATAAACCAAAACAATTATTTGCAATACTACGTATAACAATACAATGACAAGATGGTCAGATGCTCTAACATTTTTGTTTTTCGTGCGTATAAGTGTAAGGCAATCTCCTTTTTTTCAAGCTGCCTTAAAGCAACCCACATAGGTTCACGATTGACATCCCATGATCACAGTTGGGACCAACTTTCATTACGTGTTGGAAGCCGTGTAAAACCTTTGGAGGATGTTATCATGAACATATGAAGCTTAGAAAGAAAGAAATAATAGTAATATTCGCCTAAAATTAACTTTCATAAAAATATGAACAAAAACAACTACAATTTAGTTCTATTTGGAGCTAAAGATGCAACCTAAAATGTTTTAGCTAAGCTATTTTGCCATAATATAGACATTTGTGGTAAATATAGCTATGATATAATGATATCTTAATACCTTTTATGCCCAGTAAATGCACACCGTTGTTGTTTATATCCAAACTGTACTAAAAAAGCGAATGCAACTCCGTCTGTCTGTTGGTAACTTTACACTTTTAAACTACTGTAGAATTTAGATGTTTTCAGGATCTCAAACTTCCTCCATTACTTCATTTAGATTTT
Organism: Rhodophaea formosa; assembly: GCA_963082605.1. Lineage (NCBI taxonomy): Eukaryota > Metazoa > Arthropoda > Insecta > Lepidoptera > Pyralidae > Rhodophaea > Rhodophaea formosa. Next base: position 502,504 of record OY720226.1, read on the forward strand.
AGATAACGATTTTAAAAGCCTCCTAACCGAAGTCGGACAGGCCGGCCGGACTCCGAGTACCTAATTTGGTCGGACGCTTAACTAAAAAGACTGCCTGTGTCCGGCTTTATCCAGACGCCTGGTAATCCTAGCTCCACCAGTAAGCCCCCTATATAAGATATCAGGCGTCTCACCTCTTGTTAGTTCGGTGAGGACGTCCACGCACGATGCTGGCCAGATTAATATTTGTTTGTTTGGTCGTGGGAGCCCTGGGTTGGTTGGAGGAACTGGAGAATCTTAAATGTAGTGTGGTTCCCGGCAGAGTAGAATAGGACCACTCAGTCTGCCCGTGGTTGTCGTAGAAAGCGACTTAGAAAAATAAGCTAAACAAAGCAAAAAAACAAAAAAATGTTTACACGCATGCCATTCAATTTAAACTTATTTTCATTTTTTTCTTATGCTTAACAAATTGATAGGCTTGTTGAAGTCGGTTTTTGTTTTTTGTAAAAAATATGTTAAATTATTTTTGCTACATTTCATACGCGAAGTCGCGTGACCCTCTGAGACCAGTCTTCTGTTCTACATGCCACTGAGCCACTACCGCGAGAATTCTCAGTGAACCTTTATGTTTCCAGCACCAGTCCTTCCAGAGGAAGCCCCGGTGACTGTGACGCCTTCGGGCTCCTTCCGTGGAGCTTGGATGACCACCAGGCGAGGTCGGCTGTTACAGGCGTACAGGGGAATACGGTATGCGGAACCACCGGTTGGGGAGCTGAGATTTCAGGTGAGAACAGACAGATGTGTATTTATTTATTTCTTAATAAGTGTTCCAAGGAACCTATAAGTACGTAAAAATTAAAGTTTTGAATTGATTTAATTTGGTTAAAAAAAAATTAACACTAAGAAACAAAAATAATACCGACTTTGAAATTCTCTATCTCTAAATACTGAACCGAGTTTGTAGAAACTTACACTGTTTCCTAAGTTCGACAATACTTAGGTCAACTCAAAAAAATTGCCGATTATGATTTTTATGATAATTGATATAGTTTTTGAGATATAAGAAAACATTTAAATAAACAAACATACACTTATGTTTGGCACACGTTTAGAAGCTGGAATAGACCATTAACAAACTGGGCGAGTTTGACAATATCACCTCGGTTCATTATGGGTCAAATTGATAACTTCATTAGAAAACAACTTTTTTCTCAAAGTATAGTAAAAATACGCCAGCCGACCGTCAAACTTTCGCCAAATCATATAACATGAATGCTGTAATGGTCAGGCCCCTGGGCTAAGTTAGTACTATTATTAATTCTGAGCCCGGGCTCCAGCAACACAGCTGAGGGAGGACGTAATGAAATGAAATGAAGTGAATAGATTTTGTTCAATTTTTGGATCTCATGTATCACTTTTTGAACGTCATTTATCTTTCTTGTTATTATTATTTTTTTGTTTCCGTTGTTTGTTATTATTATTTTTTTCGTTTTTTCGTATCCGGGAAAAACGATCGATTAAAATATTCCACTTTTCTCCAGCCTCCCAAGCCGATCCTCGAGTACAAAGGAGAGGTAGATGCCAGCAAGGACGGCCCAGCGTGCCCTTTTCCTGCGTCTCCTGCCTACTATATGGATGAAGACTGCCTGACCATCAACGTATACACTCCAAATAATATTAGGTAAGTTGATTTGAGGATTAAAGGCTTAGCTAATGAGCGAATCGAAGTGGCAGTTGACGGTGGTGGCTGATGGGGCAGAAAGGTTCTCGAATGGTGACCACCTGCAAGCGCAGCGTCGGACAACTAATCGAAAGACCTGACCATGGTCGCAGGAAGACGTTAAATGCAAAATGTTACTGTTTTTTCTTTCTCTTTCTTTTAGTTTTTGTGTTCTACATTAAATATAATAGGTATTTAATTTCATTTCATTTCATATTTCAAAATGGTTCTATCACCACCTCAGTCGTATTGAAAATTCTTGAAGAAAGCCTATGTTCAGCAGTGGAGTCTTTGCGGCTGGATGATGTTGATGAATAGATTCCAACCACCTTTCGCCTCTCTCCGACGCCTTAAAATGATTCATGGTCAGAAAAATCAGACCATGATCATATTGACCATGACATATTTCCTCTTTTACCCTTTGTATCTTGTGTAGCTGCACTGAAACTGATAATTTTAAGGCTTTAGAGAAGGGTTTAAAAGTAGCGACCTACTGGAAATTATAAGATCTAATTTTAAACCAACGACACGACAAGAAAAAGTCGTGGGACTTTGAATGAGCAGTTTCAACTTTCCAGCTCCACACCCCTGCCAGTCATCTTCTACATCCATGCAGGAAGCTTCTACTATATGTCAGGCCGTAGCGATATGGCTGGGCCTCACTATCTGCTGGATAGAGATGTGATACTCGTCACATTCAACTACAGGCTTGGATCTCTTGGTAAGCATGTTTAACTTCTTAATTTAATCATTATCTTACTTATTGTTGCCATGGCGTTCGAGAGCAACACAGTAAGATGTATTTTTTCTCGTCCACCTGGGCCCGTCATGAGTTTGCAGCCGATCTTGCGGTTCAAAGAGAACCCATTCTCAATTTTTTACACTTTGAAGCGTAGAACCCCATGCTTTTGCAACTACATTTTTGTGTTCCATTTTGACTTCCTGGCGTAACTGTAAATCGTAAAGGATTTGGCTCCGCAATATTTTCCTTTCATTCTGGCAGCACTGGACTAAAGAACAGTATAATCAAAGTCTTGAAGTATTCCCAGTTCAGAATTAAAAGTTACTTTCATCGCATTCACAGGTTTCCTCAGCACTGGTGACGCTCTCGCACCAGGAAACAACGGCTTCAAGGACCAAGTGGTCGCGCTCCGCTGGATGCAGAAGAATATCCGCGCGTTTGGAGGCGACCCAAACCTCGTTACTATTACCGGATGTGGTTCTGGGTCCGTCAGTGTTTTGCTTCACATGGTATCACCTATGTCGAAAGGTAAGCGTTGCAAGGTTCCACCTCACATAGCTCTGTTATAGTGTGCTTCACATAAAATAGGTGAAGTAGGCGTGGCTTAGCGAGAGAGAAAGATGAGGCAGGAAATCAAAACACAGATAACACACAGGAGAAACAGATATATGTATTTAATTATTATAACATTTGCAAGACTATTCTCTTTTGTAAATATGACGTTCAAAAAGCGATACATGATATCCAAATTTGAATAAAATTTCATTTCATTTCATTGTATAAAAATACAGATAGTTATAAAACATTTTGCTAAAGCAATATTGATTCTGTAGACGAGTGTCTACGAGCAACGTTAGAGAAGGAGCACACATTGCTAAGAAGATACTTATTTAGAGATGGAATGTGTCAGATGATGAGGAGGGCTCAGAATAAGATTTAGAAAATGGAATGTGTAATTTGAAATAAAGTTTCTCAAAAAAAAGAGCACAGGGTAACATGATTCAGAAATAAGGTGAAAAGCAACATGCAGCATGAAAGTATTATGTAGCATTGTTACAGCGTTATCTTTGATGTCCTAAGAAGACTTTCAGGCTCAGCGACCCGAAGAGGATCTTGACCTTCGACACCAGAAGACGCCAATGTTCCTTACCCTGCGCTATCGGTAGATCGCCTTATAGGGTTTTGACGTCTTTGTCTGTTTCGTCCTTCTGACGGTACCTCGAGCGACGGCCATTTCCGATTGGTCTCTCCGTATACGCTTTTTTGATTGAACGATCCTCTTCCATCCTCTCCACGTAGCCCAGCCACCGAAGTCTTGCTGTTATTGGTTTGGAGCGTCCCTAAAGTAGCGGATAGTGTAACGTCGGTAGTACAGCTAGCTACGCTTCCGGCCAAGTCCGATGGACTTGCTGCCCAATGTGTGTAGTTACGAGTCCGACAACAGAAGAAGAAAAACGATCCCTTTGTTTAACTTGCAAAATATATTGTTGTAATAAAACTTGCAGGTCTATTCCACCGCGCTATATCCATGAGTGGCTCTCCAGTAGGCAAGGAGCCTCTTCGAACGGACTTGTTGGACTTGGCCGTGAAGCAGGCCAAGATCTTGATCTGCCCGCAGACGAATACTTCGGAAGCCATCATTGCCTGCTTAAAGACTAAGACTTTTACGGAGTTGGGTGGCTCTTTGTCCAAATTTTTTGTAAGTCCACAAAATTTTGTTTTGACCGTCCTCCCGACATATTTAAGACGCTAGCTTTTAACTGTGGCTTCGTCCGCGTGATATATGTATAGCCTATGTCCTTCTCAGTACCCTAACCTATGTGTATGTAAAATTTCATGATGATCGGTTCGGCTCTGGTTACGGCTCTGGTAGTACAGAGAGGGTCATGCTCCTGTAGTGGAGACTTAAAACACTAATCAATCATTTCAATCAATCATTTATTTGTGAAACATAGGAACAATAATACAGATGATAAAATAAACAGTGGTAGACCGCTATGTTTTGCTCGATAAATGTTGATGATGATGATTATATATATTAGCTATTGTTTGTTTTAAAGGACCAATTTGGGAAGGAGCCTGTCGGTCTTTGGACGCCAATAGTGGAGCGGGACTTCGGTCAGGAGCGCTTCCTCACCAGAGACCCGGCGGAGGCTATCAGAACCAACGACATGCACGCTGTGCCACTTCTGATCAGCCGGACAACTGGCGAGTTGTTCTGGAGGGCTTTTAGTGAGTATATATTTTCCTCACTAATCAAGTAACTAATTAAACTCAGTTATTTCTTCCATTTTGGTCTGGGAAAAGACCTGCTTTTCCTTCTTCTTATAATATATTTTTTATTTATTTATTTATTTCCAAAAGAAAAATACTTTCATAACAAATACATAAGGATGTACTTATTTACTACTACTATTTATTTAGGAAACTGGAAAAAATCTTAGGAAATCATAACCAATTTCATTCTCATTCTATTTTTCTTATAATCATAATTTTTTTGATGTCCAGTGATATTCCATAGGAAAAATTTGAAAAAATATAATTTAAAATTTTGTTCTTGAGCCCTTCAAGGCCCCGATAACCCCTCAAATTAATTTATGAACTGCATACAATTCAAATAAATAAAAATCAATTATTATCAGACAATTGGAGTCCATACAAACAAGTTACAAATTACATGCTTTATAAATGAAAGATGACGTTCCATCGATAGAAGATTCACCGATTGTCATGTAAAACATACAATTCAGTGAACCTCCTGAAAATGGCTCCATCCATCCTGTCCGCTATCATGTGCAGGACTTTGTTTCTGCGTTCTTCAAAGTAAGAACGTGAAGCTTTTCTTAGGTTCCTGTCAAATCTAACACTTTTGACGAGGTTTTTGGGATGATTATTAGTGACTCTACCTGCAGTTTTCCCTCCATCATCATCGATCTTCTCACCTTCAAGGGCGGCAGCGCAAAGCTAATTGTAGATGTTGCTGCTAGCTGAGTGTAGGCCAAATCCTCTGACTGCTCTGGCTTATTTAAGGCTCTAGTAGTACAGAGTGGTTCACACTCCTGCAGTGGAGACTAAATAGGACATGATGATAAACATCATTATAATAAAATATTCTCTGCAGTGTGGTTCCCGGCAGAGTAGAATAGGACCACTCCAAGTCTTCCCGTGGATGTCGTAGAAGGCGACTAAGGAAACACAAGCTAAACAAAGCTTACAAACATCAAAGAGACCTCTCCGACCCGTCTGGACAGCGTGGAGGGTGTAGGCCAAATCCTCTGACTGCTCTGGCTAATATAGGGCTCTGGCAGCACAGAGAGGGTCATGCTCCTGCAGTAGAGACTAAAAAAGACCTGATGATGAAGATCACCATAAGAACATGTTATTTTTTTTAATACAAATAAGTCGGCAAACAGGCATATACTGCCCACCTAATGGAAAGCGATTACGTTGCCTATATGTTATAAGAAAATGGTTTATTTCTCCAGACGTCCTGAGGAACCAGTCCCTTCGAGACATGCTGAATAACGAATGGGGCCGCGTCGCTCCCATCGCCTTCCAGTTATCTCCCGACACGTCATCAGTGAGCAAGCAGAAGCTGAAGCAAGCCTACTTCGGAGACAAGCTGCTGGTCGATGATGAAGCCAGTGCCAAAGCTCTAGGCAAGCTATATGGAGACGCTATAGTTGGGTTCCCTGTGCATGCGTAAGTTGTATACGTACATACATATTATCACGTCTTAATCCCTTGCGGGGTAGACAGAGCATAAGGTGATTGAAGGACCCAAAGGTCACGTTTAGCATATTAGTGGGCGTTAAGGTGGAAAGCGGAATCAAAACAGTGATAGGTTGCTAGCCGCATCACCTATTGACGTAATTCCTTAGATTTTCGCCCAATCCCTTTTTTACGGACTGCATGGTTGTTATTTGGTTGGTAACTTATATTGATATATTTATAAAGATGCTGTCATTGGCATAGATTCTTGTCAATAGGCGATGCGGCTAGCAACCCATCACTATTTTGATTTCGTTCTAACCTACATGCGCCCACGAACATGCTAAACATGGCCTTAAGGTTTTACAGCCCTGGGCTGTGTCAAACCCATAAGGGAAAAAGACGTGTTAGATGTCATTGGTTTAGTTGTATTATACGTAAGAAAAATTTAAGTAAACTGTTCTCAGCCAGCAGGTCGTCATGGCAATCGGGGTATCAGGAGGTCATACAAAAGTGTTCAGCCGCGCGAGCAATTAGTATGGGAAAATAAAAAAGAAATTGTGTTCTCAGTTGGTTTGGTACCATCATCATCATCAGGTCCTTCTAGTCTGCACTGCAGGAGCACGACCCTCTCTGCACGATCAGAGCCATATATATTGGCCAGAGTAGACAGAGGATTTGGCCTATACTCTCCACGCTGGCCAGACGGGTTGGAGAGGTCTCTTTGATGTTTAAAAGCTCTGTTTAACTTGTGTTTTCTAAGTCGCCTTGAACGACATCCACATGAAGTCTTGGAGTGGTCCTATTCTACTCTGCCGGGAACCACACGGCACCATAGGTACCATATATACCACCAGTTGGTACCATAGGAAAAGTTATTGACGGTTTGCGTTACCAATTTGCACTCCGTAAGTATATTCTACACAGTGTATCTCATCTGCCGTATGCCTTGTGGTTCCCGGTACAGTAGAATAGGACCATTCCAAGTCTTTCCGTGGATGTCGTAGAAGGCGAATTAGAAAACACAAACAAAGCGTATAAACGTCAGAGAGACATTTGTAGCCCGTCTGGCCAGCGTGGAGAGTCTAGGCCAAATCCTCTGACTGCTCTGGCTAATATATGGCTCTGGTTGTACAGACAGGGTCGTGCTCCTGCGGTGTAGACTAAAAAGACCTGATGATGTATCTCATCTCGTTTCAGCACGGCTAACATGATGGCCCGCCACTCGCCTCAGAAGGTGTTCTACTACGAGTTCGCGTACATCGGGAAGTACAGCCACCACGTGGACTACAGCACTGCTGTCTGGAAACCAAAGGGTAACTTGTGCGGTCGTTTTTTTAACCTTAAGGCCTGGCCACGGGATGGGACATTCACCGTGGCGAATTTTCTCGCGGTGCGACCGGCGAGTGAAACAAGAGAATAAAAGAGTACCGAGCATGCCACGCGCGCCGGCGACTGGCAACGCGACCGACGAATTGTGTCGAGCGGGCGAATCGCGCGGGCGACCGACGGCGCGGCGGGCGAGTGAAACAAAAGCATGAATCAGTACGTCGCATGCCACGGAGTCGGGTGGTAGTTGCGGCGAATGCGAATTAATACTATTTAGGCACAAATACTTTTAGTTGATAAAAATGGATACCAAAAATATTTTCTCGGAAATATTAGCTAGGCCAGCTATAGGGAAGTCCCACAACCATAACACAAATTTAAAATATTATAAAAAGAATGTGGGAAGAAGAGAACTACAGATAAGTCAATATTGTGCAGAAATGTTATATATGTCAAATTGGGTCCAGCGGTTAAGAAGAGAAAGAGTTCTTAAGATTTTAATTTAATACGACTTGGCCTTTGGGTTGTATGACCTTGAGCTCTATCTAACCCGCAAGGGATAAAGACGTGAAAATATCTATGTGTGACCGATCTGTACTGTACCATTTATAAATCACTGAATAAAGATTTTTCTATTCTATTCTATTCTATCTAGCTTACGTATGTTAATACATACATGTCGAAATTTTGATCGTTCTGGACCCTCAAAGGGGTGATTCAGCCCGTCGATATGAACCAATTTTTCTATGGGACCAATGCTGGAAACTCAAATTTTATTTCGACATTTTCATACAAAAGTGTTCAGCCGCCCGGGCAATTTGTATAGGAATGTCGAAAATTTTTTCGAGTTTACAGCATTTGTCCCATGGGAAAAGTTGTTTATATTGACAGGCTACATCACCCCTTTAATGGTCCAGAACGATCAAAATTTCGCCATGTATAAAGGTATTCAATACTTAATAACAATTTTATTTGTAAAACGACTTTCACCCCCAGGCGCCGCCCACCAAGATGACCTAATCTACCTCTTCACGATGAACTTCCACTTCCCCACTATAGAAGCAGACGGGAGCCTTGACTCGCAACTGGTGGATAGGATGACAGCCATTTGGTACAACTTCGCCAAATATGGGTAATCATTTTTACATAGGTTACCTACTAATAGCAAGAGTTTGTGATACTATTCGAAGGAGTAGTAACCCAAAGGGTTGGGGGTCTGAGTGCATAATATTTTTTGGCATAAATTGATATGCTAAAAATTCACATAATAATTATAGGTAGTATTGCATATGTGTAACAATTTTTTTGCCGGAGAAACCTTTATGCGTTTATTGTTATGCATTCAGAATTCAACTCAAAGTTAATCTTGGTTTAAGACACTAGAATATGACGTTTCACTATTTGTCGCCCGCCAGTAGTAAACTTCTGGACTGTAGGTTTTCCTCATCTTTTCTTGTCGCACCACCAAAAGGTGACGATGTGTATTATACTTCCGCTTGATCCTCTCCCTATTTCTCTATTTATGTGAGTCCGAAGTCAGGTTGTTTTAAAACCAACGTTATTTATTCATTCAATGCGATTGTTTGTTTGTTTTTCGTGTGCGTTTGTGGCAAACACTGTGTCAGATTTTTCAAGCTGCCTTATGATATCTGACAAAGCTTTACGACTGCTATTAATGATAGCAGCCGGGACCAACCGTTTAACGTGCCTTCCGAAGCACGGAGGAGCTTAACCCATCCAAGAGGGGACTGCGCCCGGGGTTGCTTAACATGCGGAAGTGCTAATAATGCTCACGCCCTCTAGGCCATCGGGCTCCTCAACAGTATGTAAATCTTTGTGTACTAACAACACTGTTTGTGTACTTTCTACTTTAATTTTATTTAGTCTGCATTAGTATGCAATAGAGTCAATATTTTTTCATTCATTCACCACGTCTGCACTTAAAAAACATACGCAGTTCTCACCCCTAATAGATTTTAAGTATTTATTGTATTTTATTTTTCAGTGACCCCAACAACCCCTCCGACGCCCCTCTCCCCGAGTTATCAGCTCTAAAATGGCCGCTAATGACGTCTGAGACTAGACAATACCTGCGCATAGATAAAGACTTCTCAGTCCACGAGAAGATGTTTGAAGACAGGTACAAGGTGTGGGAGGAGATATACCCGATGAAACAGGGCTCTGTCTAACAGGTTAAGGAAAACTTTCTTGATTAGCACTTCATATTCCAATTGAAAGTAAATAAATTCATGACAAATCACACGTTTTTTATTTGAAGACTTCTAAGCAGCAGAGAAATTACTTTTGATTGATACAAAAGGTCTCATGTACCAAAGTTTATTATTTTATGGAAATACCCAAAAGCTCACAGAGCCGACTTGTATTTTTTAATATCCATATATTGTGTTTTTAAGCTGAGAGGATTTTGTTTGTTTGGTTGGCTGAACGCGCTAACCGCGGATAACTACTAAAATCGATTTCTAAAATTCTTTCACCGTTGCATAGCTGCGTTATTCTTCAGTGTCACAGAATAGATACCCTTCTCTCGCTTGATAGGTTTCGATTAGCAGCAGCTTCGGAACTGATATAAACCAAACAAACTGCACTCACCAACCTGTTTGCCGAGCATGGTGAGTAATTGTGTATGGAAAAACCCCTCAATGATGGTAATACTTGCGGGAGACCTGCATTCAGCAGTGGTTTTCGTGGTGTGAAGATGATGATTATCATGATTTTTGTATAGATGCTAGGCACAAATATTAATTATCAATCACACAGAAATCTTAGCTTTTCATAGTACAGTTTCTGTACTTAGTAGTATAATACTTTGTTCTGTGCCAGACATAACAAGACAAAGATTCATACCGGCACTTATGCATACAATTTTAATGTGTGTCTGGCTGGGATTCCCTACTCGGAGTTGTAAACGTTTTTCCTCGTTGTTAGATTTCTATTCCAGTATGATATTTTGGTTCCATACATACTTACTATTACCAAAGACAATATAATACTAACGTAATAGACTGCCCACCTCATACAAAAATATTGGACCAAATTAAGAGCGAGCAGCCAAATTTGTGCAAGTCAAACTATGAGCGGGAGTCGATATTAACTCACACAGACGTAAAACTATACAGGATGTCATTGTGTGTGTTAGCGCTAGATTGAGTGTAGTCGGACAAGTAATTTTGATACTCGTAATTAATTTTAAAATTACTCATTATTTCAATACTTGTATAAATATGAATGTTATAAGATACTAGCTGATGCCCGCGACTTCGTTCACGTGGACTTTATAACTCCGGTGAATTAATATACCTTAATATGAACTAAAGTCGATACATAAGCGTAATCTGTAAATTTGACCTGCTGTCATGCTGCAACTTAAAAAGCGCACATATCCAAAGGGCCTTCGAGAGAGACGGACTTCGGCTTTTTGTGTTGCCTAAGTGTGCAAGGCTTAGAGAGAAAGCAAACTCTCATGTTTTGCCGTATGGGCTGAAAGGTACGTTGCCAAAAGGTATGCCTTTTGGCAGCCTTGCACACTTAGGCAACACAAAAAGCCGAAGTCCTTCTCTCTCGAAGGCCCTTTGGATATGTGCGCTTTTTAAGTTGCAGCATGACAGCAGGTCAAATTTACAGATTACGCTTATGTATCAACTTTAGTTCATATTAAGGTATATTAATATATCCTAGTTGCGAGTGGCCCGGGACCGCTGGGCGGTCACCAGTAATATAAGCTAATCTTACTTTATGCACTGTATCCCAGTGGAGAGTGACTCTGTAAAATTGACGATATAAAATTTGACATGGTTCTGTATCAGATGTTCTAAATCTTCAATTTAAATACCTCAACAAAAAATGCTTATCAAGTTGAATAACTTTTGCTAAGGCGTCATTTATATATATTCTTATAGTTCAGCAGGACCATTATGATGCTGCATCAGGTGTTCCATTTTTTGAAATCATTTTCACCATTTATATTGCCTAGGTTTAGTAGCTATATAGCGAAAAAGTTTCATTCGAATCCGTCCAATATTTCCGGAGATAAACGTGATCATACATACAGACAGACAGGCAGACAGCTTAGAAATTCTAAAAAAACATTTTTCCTTTCTATTATTCTTTTTTAGTGTCCCTCTATCTATTTCAGTCAAAAATACTAAATGTACAGATAAAATATTTTTACTGTTTTATTATATGTATAGATAAGGTACAAATTATACATATAATATAAGACCTACAAATTAAAGTGTAGAATAAATGTAGGGATAAAATATTTTTTTTAATTAAAAGCCGGTTTCTTTTATGTTGGTATTGCTGGCTCTAATTGTAATGAAATAAAATGGCATCTGTGACACCCACCACCTCAAGGAGGAGCTTCAACGAGTAAAATCGGTTTTAAGAAGCAACAACCTCAACCTCCCAAAAACACATCACAGAAGCCGCCCAAAGCCTCACACAGTTGATCGCTTTCCTGCCATCTTACCATATGTAAAGGGAGTCACGGACAAAATTGGTAATATACTTAAGCGTGCTTCAATCAAGACCTACTACAAGCCGCACAAGAAAATAAACCAACTTTTAAGACCTGTCAAATCTAATATCCCGTTACAAGATGCTGGAGTTTATAAAATTGACTGTGAGTGTGGTTTATCATACATTGGGCAAACAAAGAGAAGCATCGGTACCCGTATAAAAGAACATATTGCTGACATGAAGCATAGGCGCTCAACGAAGTCTGCAGTCTGTGAACATGCCCTAGACAAACCCAACCACTATATGCGTTTTGATAATCCTCAAGTCCTTGCAAAAGAAAACAGATACATTCCAAGAATGCTTCGTGAGGCTATTGAAATTAAAAAACATCCTAATTTCAATAGAGAGGATGGTTGGCAGTTACCACCAGCTTGGGATCCAGTCATCAATTTAATCAAATCTCAAGCTAAACAGAAGACTGCAAGACCTTCAGACACCGTGAGCCAATACTGCGTACATCCGGAACGTTATCAATAAATATTTTAGGCGGTAGATTTTGCAGTTCTTATAAAATACTAGACAAATGTCAACTTAGTCTACCTGCGACCACGAACACTGTAAAGTGCTCGAAACGTTAGGTGTATAAATAATGTAATAAACGCGATAAAAACCGTATTAAAATAATTTTATTTAAATGTGTAACAATCGCGAAAACATAAGAAAACAATAGGGGAAGACCAAAGAAAAGGTGGATGGAATGCGTAAGAGAGGACATGTGTAAGAAGTTTGTAACAGAGAGTATGACATACACACTATCACGTCTTTTTGCCTTTCGGGGTAGACAGAGCCCAGGTCTATAAAACCTTAAGGCCACTCTAGCATGTTGGTGAGCTTGTAGGTGGAGAACGGAATCAAAATAGTGATGAGTTGCAAGACGCATATTCTATTGAAATGATTCCTCACGCCCATTCCCTCGATCGGCTTTTACGATCTGCGTGGGCAGAGAAGCAGCAGACATATTGGTGCCAATTTCGTACAAATGCCTTCGTGGTGTAATGACTTCGTCCGCGTAAAACTTCACCCGCCTATTTCACCCCCCTAGGGGTTAAAATTCTAAAAATGCTCACTTTTATGAATCCTATTCAAACATATGACATCCCTTCCATGCTGGTTTGGGAGAAAAGAAGAAACATAGAATATATATACCAGCTGCTTTTCTTACCGCGCAGACCGTAAAAGCCGGTCAAGGGATTGGGCGAAAATCTACAGAATCACTTTAAGGCGATGCGGCTAGTAACCCATCGCTATTTTGATTCGGTTTTCCACCTTAACGCCCACAAACACGCTAAACGTAGCCTTTGGGTTTTACGACGTCGGGCTCTGTCTTCCCCGCAAGGCGGCACAGGATTTGACGTTGGATTAATTATAAGCTTCTGTGGTTTATTACCACACAACGACTAGGCCAAGAACATAATAGAAGGAAAGAGGGGTCCGGGAAGGCCGCGACACACCTTCATGAAACAAATAAAAGAAAAAAATTAACGTTGCAACTTACAAAGTAGTGAAAGAAAGAGAGGAATTGAAGAAGCTCCACTGACAAGAGCCCGGCTCTTAAATTTGATGACGATGTGGATTATTACCTAGGTACTTAATTTTCCCAGGTCATGAGTGTAACCACAGTGTAACAAACCTTAGTCACTTCTCGCGCTTGGCCATATGAGTAAGCCCCCTATATAAGCTATGTGGCGGCCCCCTCCCGTCAGTACAGTGTCGACAGCAAGCCAAAATGCTGTCTAAAATAGTGTTTGTTTGTTTGGTTGTCGGAGCCCTGGGATGCTGGTCGAAGAGCAGCAAGCCTGGAGAAAAGAGTGGTAGGTCTTAAGATTTTTTAGGGTTCTGTAAAGGGTAAAAGCGGGACCCTATTACTGAGATTTCAAGTTTCATCTGTCGCCAGACTGTATCTCATAAACCGTGATAGCTATGTGTCTCTGTTGCCGCTATATCAATAAATAATAATAACAAAATAGAATAAATATTAAAGGGATCCCATAAAACAAACGAGATATTTGTGCCAATTTTTTGCTCGATATTAGTATCAGCAACCGATGGTAGACGCTTGTAATATTTAGTCGTTATATTCACTCTAAAAATCTGTAATTAAATCAAAATAAAACAAATATTTAAGGGGGGCCGATACAACAAACATGACTTTATTGCAATTTTTGCTGGAATGTCTAAAATATTTATTTTATTCTGCTTTTGTGAGTATTTTGTTATTAAAGTCGCAACAGAAATACATCATCTGTGAAAATTTCAACTGCCTAGTTAGCACGGTTTATCAGATACAGCCTGGTGGGTGACAGACGGACGGACAGACAGACGGACATCGAAGTCGAGGGCAAATCTTAGGGTCCCATTTTTACCTTTTGGGTACGGATAACTCTAGAAAAAGATAATATTATTTGAGTTAATAACTTTCTCCTTTTTTGATCTTGTTGTAACTTAGGGTATTTTGTCATGGCTACGATGTCAGAAACTCCTACGAGAGAAGCATACGGCTCTCTCCAAGCATATGGGCAAACCATTCAAAATCAAAATAAGGAAAATTTAAGTGAATATTATCAGACATTAGCATATTTACCTGTGTCGTCGGTTGCCTATGCTTGAGGAAAAAACTCCATCCTTCATCAAGCATCGACCGATAGGATTTGATAACTAAAGAACTTTAACTTGCCGTGTGCAATAAATAAATAATAAATAATAAAATAAATAAATATATACGGACAAATCACACAGATTGAGCTAGCCCCAAAGTAAGTTCTTAAGAAAGACTTGTGTTATGGGATACTAACTCAACGATACTATATTTTATAACAAATACATATATAGATAAACATCCAAGACCCAGGTCAATCTGAAAAAGATCGTTTTCCATCATGACCTGACCGGGGATTGAACCCGGGACCCCCGTGTCGCAGGCTGGCGTGGTAACCGCTGCGCCACGGAGCTCGTCAAGTTGGGAACAACACACTTAGAGAGTTAGCCCACAATAAGGTTATGAACTCGTGTTGTAGGATACTAGCTCAGCCGAGGCCCGATGGTCCAGTGGGTGTGAGCTCTATGAGCGTTTACGTATGTTAAGCAACCCCTGGTGCAGTCCCTACTTGGATGGGTGACCGCAAGTGGCATAAAAATATCTCGAGCTCCTCCGTGCTTCGGAAGGCACGTTAAGCCGTAGGTCCCGGCTGTCAGCGTGGATGACAGTCGTTAAGCTATGTCAGATGCCTTAAGGCAGCTTGAAAAATCTGACACCAGTGTTGGCCACTTACACATACGAAAAACAAAAACAAGCTCAGCGATACTATATTTTATAATCGATACATACAGCTTGTAAAAAGCGTGACTTGGCCCGTCAATTTGAACAACTTTTACTATGGGACAATGAGATTTTTTAAAATTTTGCCATATACCTAAATTCCCCGGGCGGCTGAGCAATTTTGTATGAAAAGTCGTTTGTTTTTTTGTTTCCAGCATTGATGAGTTTAAGTTGTTCATATTGACGGGCTGAGTCACCCCTTTTGGGCATTTTGAGGGTCAAATTACACGCTGTATTTACCGACAGGTCCGATACAAATTTCTTCAAAATTATAGTTTATAGATATAAGCCGGTAAACAAATAAATAAAAAGAAAATTATATCATTAAGATTAACGTGAGATAAAGACATTATATAAGTATATATCAACGGGTCACTCACGTGCTATTTGTCGGGATTGCCGACTATAGTTTCGTCAGGGGGATCGGGACCCACCGCCGCGCATCCCGCACTCGCCTTGAAAATGGGCTCCTGACGTGTCCGAAACTATAGTCGGCAATCCCGACAAATAGCAAGTGAGTGAAAATAAAGAAAACGAAGCCGGTATTTATTTGAAAGTTTAACATAAGTGTTGCATGTTTATAGCACCAGCACTTCCAGCCGAAGGTCCCCTAACAGTGACACCTTCGGGCTCAATCCGCGGGTCTTGGATGACAACTAGACGCGGCAGGCAGTTCCAGGCTTACAGAGGAATCAGATATGCGGAACCACCAGTTGGGGAGCTTAGATTTCAGGTGAGTTTTTTTGTGATTCTTTTTCCAAATTATACCTTATCTTTAAGGGTAGTCAAAGTGAATAGCAAAGGTTTTTCTGTAATTTCTAAGATCCTTTCCACGTTTTATCGTTAGAGAAAGTCCGGGCAAAGTTGATACCCTGGGCAAAGCGGATAGCAGCGGCATCTCGCCTGTTTCGCCTATTTTGACACTTGGTGCAGAACATGAGGTTCCTCTGCTATCATTTTATGGTTGACAAACAAATATAGCGCCAGACACTCGTCGTTCAAACAAAAACAAGTCACTATTTCTTACGATAATTCACTTTTTTATGATATGTTTATGAGTTTTCGTACTTAGTTAATAAGTTTCGTGGTGTTGATCCCCTGAATTTGATTTAAGGTGAATCAGATTAAACGTGCTATCGGGTAAAGTGGATACGAGCAAAGTGGAAACGGTATTTTACTACCTACACAAGCAATGCTCACCCCACTGGCCATCAGATTCCTCTCTACATCTCGTAACTATTTATATTCCAGCCTCCCAAACCAATCCTCCAGTACAAAGGTGAGGTGGACGCCAGCAAGGAGGGCCCAGCGTGTCCTCTGCCTGCACCTCCCACCTACTACGTGGATGAGGACTGCCTGACCATCAATGTCTACACTCCTGATAACAATAGGTAAGTTGGTCTTTGACGAGAAACCACCTTTTATCCTGAATCCTGATCAACCAGTCTTCTGGACACACAAAGTAATTAAAACACGAACTTTCACACGTATTTTCGTAATGAGTGTCTAGTCACTGGTGTCAGATTTCTTAAGCTGTTTTAAGGCATCTGGTATTCGATCGGCATCAATGATGAAAGCGGAAGCTACGGCTTAACATGACTTCCGAAGTTCCGAAGCAAGGAGGAGCTCGAGATTTTTTAATGCCACTTGCGGTCACCCATCGAAGTTGTGACTGCGCCTGGGGATGCTTAACATGCGGAAGCACAAAATAATACTCAACGCCCAAAATTGGTGATCTGTGTTTACCTTTGTTTCTTTATTTGCATGAAGATTTTTCTATTCTATTCTTATGAAACAGAGGGAGAGAATAAGTTATTTTTTTAAACGTGCATAGAGTAGTCCTGAGACAAATAGCATATGATGCAGCTGGTGAGCAGGATGCTCCGGTAGTGGATACTGTACAGACCTGATGATGAACACCAAACCCCAACGCAGCTCGTTGTGAGCACAAATTGCTAACAGCAAGGTACCAGGCGACTTTTGTACAGTCACTCTCAGTTCTGATTCATGTTAAATAGTTAATAAGGACAGGAAAATTAGTCAGTTCAGTTAGTGAGTCAAACCACTCAATGAATTCACTTAACTGCAGTCACACTAAGTGAATCAAATCAGTACCAAGAATGACGTGAGACGTCATAGAGAACATACATACATATTATCACGTCTTTATTCCTTGCGGGGTAGACAGGACCCAAGATCATAAAACCCAAGGGCCACATTTAGCATGTTAGTGGGCGTTAAGGTGGAAAGCGCAATCAAAATAGTCATGGGTTGCTAGCCGCATCGCATCTTGATGTGATTCCTTAGATTTTCGCCCAATACCTTGATCGGCGTTTACCGGGTATATTCTATGCTTTTCCTTCTCTCCCAAACCAGCATGGAAGATTCACAAAGAAAAATGGGAAGAACGTGACTCTTTCCAAACATACACATAAAGGAATGTCTGTGGCTATAGCTATTTAGTATATTTATTTCCATAAGGCGTCTACGTTTTAGAACAATAAATTTATGACTAGGCCATAAAATTATTTATTTTCTATCCCAATGAACATTAAATGCCATATCTTTTTCTGAATTGTTACGAAGATGAAAGTTAAGAAGTACCTATATAATGTGTTGAACTAGCGATAATTTAAATTCCCTTTCTCTACATGAAAACGGCCATTTGGTTTTCGGCAGAGTAGAATAGGGCTGATGTCGTAGAAAACATACTTCGAAAACTTAAGCTAAACTAAGCTTATATATATTCATCAAAGAGACCTCTCGAACCCGTCTGGCCAGCGTGGAGTGTGTAGGCCAAATCCTCTGACTGCTCTGGCTAATATATGGCTCTGGTAGTATAGAGAGGGTGTTTTTGCTGCAGTAGAACCTAAAAAAACCTAATGATGATACATGAAAAAGAACATTTTGTTCCGTGACCAAGTGTGAAATCGTGAAAAATATATGAGCTTTTCCACAGTACGTTAAATATCTACTTATCCAAAATGTATTGAGCAGCTGATATTTCCTTCTCGATTTTAGGCTAGTTCTCAGTAAAAAATTTTGGTTCTAATGTTGAAAACGTGAATTTAACGCTAGTTTATTACCAAGCACATTGTATATTTTATAACCGTACATTACTCTCGAGTCTATCCTTTAAATGCAATAACCTTCTTCTTTACAGCACCAAGCCCCTACCAGTGATTTTCTTCATCCACGCGGGCGGCTTCTACTCCATGACAGGCCGTAGCGACCTGGCTGGACCCCATTACCTCTTGGATAGAGACGTTGTTCTCGTAACCATTAACTACAGGCTTGGATCTCTTGGTAAGCATATTGTACCATGGCATGTTGGGACGTTCAAAGCAGAAAGTATTGCAACGGATAAACATTGGAATTGAACTTATCGGGATAATTACCGTGATTCTTCCACGCTGGTCTGGGAGAAACGAAAAACTTAGAATGTACCAGCTGCTTCCCTTCCCGCGCATGCTGTAGAAACCAGTCGAGGGAATCAGTGCAAATCTAAGAAAACATGTGAACAGGCGGTGCGGCTAGCAACCCATCACTTTTTGATTCCGCCTTTTGGTCTTATGGCCTTAGGTCCTATAGTATAAGCCTAAGTGATAAAGACGTGATACTAGATATGTTTGTTTATATGTACCATGGTTATTGTGGTTTCTTTGAGTGTTAAATATGTCGATCCAGTTACATGGACCATGATTACTTACCAAGGAACTAAGTTCCTTCGTGATATATTTATTTCTAATGTTGACAATCGTGTAAGTTTAAAAGGCTAAATGGATAAACATGTTAAGAAAGGGTCTTCATTTCTTCTCTACAGTAGCATTGATTCCTAAACGTTAGTAATCTATAGCTTTTAAATATTAATTAAGTAATAATTGAAACATAAGTTTATTACAATTAGGTATCCTAGTAATTCTACGCTTCCCTTTTAACACTGAAATCAACCTTAACACTCAGTTACTTTTTGATATTTCTTTCATTGATTATTCAATTCAATTCAATTGTTTATTTAATATAGGTTTTTTTGAACACTTATTAATTGTCATACTTGGGTTTTCAATTTTTATAACAAAAAAAATGTTGATGTCAATAATTACTTCTGGCTA
The DNA here is from genome assembly GCA_963082605.1 of Rhodophaea formosa. Taxonomy (NCBI): domain Eukaryota; kingdom Metazoa; phylum Arthropoda; class Insecta; order Lepidoptera; family Pyralidae; genus Rhodophaea; species Rhodophaea formosa. The sequence goes on from OY720226.1 coordinate 521,952, forward strand.
AGTTTAGGCCGCTTCCAAAGCGGAGTGCAGAAGAAGCGGCAACAAACTGCACAGCGCATTTTCTCCAAATTCCAAGCGACGTCAACTCACAATTTTATTTAATCTTATAAACTACTTATATATGTAGACTGAGTGTGCATTGCTTTAATTAATTGCATTTTGTCGTATTCTCCAGGGTTCCTCAGTACTGGCGACGCCCTTGCACCCGGCAACAACGGCTTCAAAGATCAGGTAGTGGCTCTCCGCTGGGTTCAGAAGAACATCCGCGCGTTTGGCGGAGACCCTAACCTTGTCACTATCAGCGGCTGCAGCGCTGGCTCCATCAGTGTTATGCTGCACATGGTGTCTCCCATGTCTAAAGGTAAGTGCTTTCTCTGCATACGTTTTATTTCACCTCTCATTAGTATTCATAATTATACTAGTCATAATTGTCTTAACCAACTCATCTACTGTTACTGGTGAAAATCATTCTTATCACAATAAACAACAATCAACTTTGCAAATATTAGCCTTTTAGCTTATGTTCACCTCGATCCTATGCTCCATCTAAATGGTATCTCGGAAATAAGATGCAATGCTGTATCTAAAATTTGCAGGTCTTTTCCACCGAGGCATCTCCATGAGTGCGTCTCCAGTTGGCAAGGAACCCCTGCGCCAGGAGATGTTTGACCTGGCAGAAAAACAAGCGAAGATCCTGAACTGCCCGCAGACCAACACCTCGGAAGCCATCATTTCTTGCTTGAAGACCAAGACTTTCAAGGAATTGGGTGACTCCTTGCCTAAGTTTTTTGTAAGTGCACTAATCTTGTGGTTAACTATCAACATACCGAGTACTTCATTTCGTATCTATCGTAAGATGCGAGAGAACATGCATAAATGGTTGATATTATTCTGATATTATCAATTTGAAAGCCATTATATCCTACTAATTATACCAAAGCGTTTAAGGAGTTAGGCGACCGTCTGCCTTAACTTTTCTTGTTCCCAGAGTTACAAGAGACAGACATTTCAAGAGACAAATTGAAAGATAGAGAACGCTGAAAGAAGGCTGAAAGTAAACCGGGGGTTTGAAATGATCCGAAACCAATCAATACCGGAATATTGTACTTTCTGCGGAATATATTTTTTTTATTTCAGCCTTTGACAAACATGTACTCTCTTGATACCGTCATGCCTTTATTTCAAAAAACTGGCCAAATTTTCAATGCCTGTGTGCGTGACAGCTTTGTGTTAGCACACGGTTTCTGTCAATTAATGCCATAAAAATCCGTAAAATTGGTACCTATGTGTTTGCATGATAGACTATGGGTTGGACATATTTTTTTTTACGCTTTTATGCTAATAAAATCTATCTAGGCTTTATATACAATCTAAGATGTCAGCAAATTAAGTAATTGTATTAGTAATTGATTGGCACCTGAGTATGAAAATATTTGGAAGTGAAACAAAATCCTTTGCTTGTAGTAACTTCCACAATGAACAAACAGACTCGTTTTTTCAATTCATGTAATCATTATGTACATCTTTCATTTAGGACCAATTCGGTGATCCCATCGGCGTTTGGATGCCAATAGTGGAACGCGACTTCGGTCAAGAGCGATTCCTGACGAAGGACCCGGCAGAATCCATCAGATCCAACGACATGTACGCCGTGCCCCACATGATCAGTCAGACTACTGACGAGTTCTTTTGGAAGGCCTTTTGTAAGTACACATTTGTCGTTCATCCTCATCTCAGCCGCAAGAAGTTTACTGCTACCTCCTCTAAGGATTTAAAGATTTCCAATACGACCTATTGGAAGCCTCTTGCATCCAGCGCCCTCCAGCAACCTTGGAAAGGTCGTCTGACCATACCGGCAAGCCCACCAACCAGGCGGTCGGATGACCTGACCAAGGTTGCGGGAAGGTGCCGGATGCAAGCGGCTTCCGACAGGTCGTATCGGAAATCTTTATATCCTAAGGAGAGCTCCAGCAGTGGACTTCTTAGGGCTGAGATTATGATGGAGATGGGAGGTTAGGTTATTGGCTTACCGAGTTGTGTGGTTGCCGGCAGAATAAAATTGGATGCTCTAGCTAATATATGGCTCTGGTAGTACAAAGAGGGTCATGCTCTTGCAGTAGAGACTAAAAAACACCCGACGATGAATGGAATGAAAAATATTTATTGTGATACAGTGGACACCACAACAACAACTCAGTCAGGGCAATATAGAAAAAGCATGTGGCCACTGTGTCACAAAAGGTGACGGCTCAGTGATACGCTGGACTAGGGGACCCTAGTGCAGCACCAGACTGATTTTCAGCCGTCACCTTACGAGGAATCACGAGCCATTCCACGACACGTAATAATGGCTTTCGATTATTAATAAGACCCAGGTGGGTCTCAATTTGGGGAACTATATATTTACCATTCCATTATATTTTCCAGCTGTAGTAAAGAACAAGACCCTTCTGGACAGAATGAACAACGAATGGGACCGCGTGGCTCCCGTTTCCTTCCAGATTTCCCCCGACACGTCCACTGAGAACAAACAGAAGCTGAGGCGGGCGTACCTCGGAGACAAGCCATTGGCTGGTGATGAAGAGAGTGCCAAAAGTTTGGGCAAGCTGTATGGAGACGCTATCATTGGATTCCCCGTGCATATGTAAGTTTAAATCAATTTAAAAACCATTGTACGAACACATCTTTATCCCTTACGGGGTAGATAGAGTCTGTTCAAAGGTCTCGTTAAGCATATTGATGGGTATAGATGGAAAACGAAATCAAAATAGTGATGGCCGCATCACCTATTGATATGATTCCTTAAATTTTCTGGTCTGGCTGGCTTTTATGGTCTGCGCGGGATGTGAAACAGCTGGCACATTCTACGTTTGTTCTTTTCTCCCAATCCAGCATTGAATTTGATACGCTTAATAGGTTTTAATACTTTTTCTATGTTCTTCTACAGAATGGCCAACATGATGGCCCGCCACTCGCCCCAGAAGGTGTTCTACTACGAGTTTGCGCACGTCGGTAACCACAGCCACTACGAAGACCCCGTCACCAAAAAACCAACTGGTAATTAATGCCTTACTAGCAATTTTCCTGCCACTTTGTCCGCGTAAAACTTTACCGTTTTACCTCACATCATGAAAGGATCTGTACCAAATTTCAAGTTTCTAGGTGCAGTAGGCTGTGCGTTTATATACAGAAATAGAATCCATAATGGAAGACAGAAATGTAAGAAAAAATAGTGAATCTTAAAAATAAAATTTGACTTCCCATAGAAATTCGCCCAGCTGATCGGTGGCTTTGTATGGGAGGTCTAATTTTTTTTTGTTTTATGTCTTTTTTTCCAATAGGAATTCCGATTCCGAAAATTCAATATAGCTCATAGGTTCAAAATCTGCCTGTATACGTCCAACGACTCACTCAGGTTTGTCTTTGCTAGTAAGGTTATATTCAGCCCTCGAAAATTTTTTTCATACTTATTATCACGTCTTTTTACCTTGCGGGGTTGACAGAGCCCAGGTCTGTAAAACCTTTAGGCCACGTTTAGCATGTTGGTGGGCTTGTAGGTAAAAACAGAATGTAATGGTGATGGCGTTGCTAGCTGCGTCGCCTATTGACATGATTTCTGATGCCCATTCTCTAGATCGGTTTTTTTTTATCTGCGTGAGAAGAGAAGCAGCTGGTACATTCTTCGTTTTTCTTTTCCCCCAGACCAGCGTGAAAGAGGATACCTTGGATGATGTATTTTATATATTTTTGTTAGTATTGGGGTATGCGATCCTTGTTAAACTTTTAATAATACCACTCTTCTCTTCAGGCGCTGCTCATCATGATGACCTGATCTACCTTTTCACGCTGAGCTACCGGTTTCCCACCATCGAGGTTAGCGACAGCCAGGACTCAAAGCTAGTCGATAGGATGACGGCTCTCTGGTACAACTTCGCCAAGTACGGGTAAGCATCGAAACCTTTACAACTCCTGAATAATCTGACAGCTATCTATTTAGCCGTGTGGTTCCCGGCCGAGTAGAAAAGGACCACTCCAAGTCTTCCTGTGGATGTCGTAGAATAGGCGATTTAAGAAACACAAAACAAAACTTAGAAACATCAAAGGGACATCTATCCGACCCGTCTGGCCACCGTGGAGAGTGAAGGCCAAATCCTCTCCACTCACTCCTCTCCACGGGTAGACTTGGAGTGGTCCTATTCTACTCTGCCGGGAACCACACGGCAGAGAGGAATATAGTTAACGTCAGATAATTAGTCAGGACTTAAGTATGCTGTTAAATAAAAGAGCCAGTCATGACTCCTTGAGTCCGGTGTTATTACTCATCCAATACTGCTATTTGTAACCCTATATTATCTTTCAGGGATCCCAACAATCCTACCGACGACCCTCTCCCCGAGTTGTCCACTCTAAAATGGCCGCCAATGACATCAGGAACAAGACAGTATCTACGTATAGGAAGCGACTTCTCAGTCCACAAAAAGATGTTTGAAGACAGGTTCAAGGTGTGGGAGGAGATATATCCCTTAGAGCAAGGCTCTGTAAGCCCCGTTGAAGTTCAAGACTTCGTTGAAGAAAACTTCCCAATTGATATAAATGATGGTTAAATTTGCAAAAATATAAACTAGTAACATAGGATTTTTATTAATCCCGTCGTTTCACTTCAATTTTGAACAAATTGTGATATTTAGTTTAAGTACACCACTTTTTACTTATTTAAATATACCTATACAAAATAAATCCATGACAAATTATACAATAGTTTTACTTTAACGACTTTCTACCATTCTGTACTTTCTACACAGATCCAATACTATACTCATCATCATCAGGTCTTTTTAAGTCTCTCGAGCAGGAGTACGACCCATCTCTGTGTACTACCAGGGCCATATAATATTAGCCAGAATAGTCAGAGGATTTGGCCTACATTCTCCTCGCTGGCCCAACGGGTTCAACGGGTTGAAGAGGTATTTTTGATGTTTATAAGCTTTATTTAAGTTCCTTGTATTTCCGAAGTCTAGAAGGCGACTTCGGAAACACAAGGTTAACAAAAGTCATCCACTAGAAAACTTATAGTGGTCCTATTCTACTCTGCTGGCAACCACACAGCGAAAATACTATGCCATATATTTATTAATGCCATATAGGTAAATTCAACTAGAAACTTTTAGCTAGTGCAAAGTTTTTTTGGAAAAGCAGGAACTGTAAACTTTCTTTAAGGTATAGGATGGCAAACGAACTAGTGAGCCACCTGATAGTAAATGATTACCACTGCCCATAGACAAGACCCATCAGGGGATGTGACAAGACTACAAGAGCATCATCGTCATCATCAGGTCTTTAGTCTCCACTGCAGGCGCATGACCCTTCTCTTTACTGGGTTGGAGAGGTCTCTTTGATGTGTATAAGCTTTGTTTAGCTTGTGTTTCTAAAGTCGCCTTTTACACTTCACATATAAAAACAAAACAAAACAAAGCGCCACTGTATGTAACCATCATAAAGACAGGCCGAACACATTAACACATCTAAGCTAACTAAACTATGCTGATGTTGTAATTGGAAATTGTTTGCTGGATCGCACAAAAAAACTAATCCAAAGACTACAAAACTCGTGTGCTAGATATTGCTTTCCTATTCCACGCAGATCTCACATTACTCCCTATCTCAACAGTAATGGTCTACTTAATATGGCATCCCGTTGGAACCTACATTTTTCAGCCCTTTAGTATTATTAAGAACAAAAATCCAAACTATTTATTTGACAAATTATTTTTTTTCGTAAGAGCTAGACTCCCAGATCGATTAAAATGTCCGATACATAAAACTGCTGCTTTTAGAGGCAATTTTAGATACGCTGCGACAACTTGTTGGAACAACATTCCACCTCCTATCCGGCACTCATCAAATATTAAATCTTTTAAGTTTGAACTAAAGAAACATATTTTAAATACACAAAAGTCAACAGTTGCAGCAGTTCGAATATATGTAATAAATAACTATGACCTACTTTAGAATATAAGTGTAGCGCTACCATCTTAGAAATTTTGTTGTCAGTGTTTTGTTTTGTTATGATGTATTTATCTAAATTAGGAAGGTATCCACGGAAGACCAGCGTGTTGTGGCACACACCACGGCATATGCTGAGTGGAGACCATTTTAGTACAAAGTTGTTGTGTGCATACATACTATCACGTCTATTTTCCTTTGCGGGGTAGACAGAGCCCAGGTCTGTAAAACCTGAAGGCCACGTTTAGCATGTTGGTGGGCTTGTAGGTGAGAACTGAATCAAAATAGTGATGTGTTGCTAGCCGCATCGCCTATTGACATGATTCCTGATGCCCATTCCCTCGATCGGCTTTTACGACCTGCGCGGGAAAAGAAGCAGCTGGTACATTCAACGTTTTTTCTTTTCTCCCAGACCAGCGTGGAAGTTGTGTGCATATTAATAATTTTGTACTATTTTTTCCTTTTGTGCCAAATAAACATTTTTCTTTATTTTCTTTACATTATTATTCCTGGTTTTATAGATAAGTCAGCCAGATTTCATTTAAAAAAAATGCAGTATATTTAGTCTTATTATTGAGCGTACAGAAATCTTGTTGGCTCCAAGAATCCAGATCTGGGAATTCCCTACCCGTAGTCGTTAATGTTTTTCCTCGTTGGCTAGTTTTCGAGTACAGTTATACAACGTGTTAATGAATAAGCGCAAAACCTCTTAGGTGGTGATTGTTCTTATGAATATGAACATATTTTACTATGGGGCCGACTCTGCAACTCGCCAAAAAAAAAACAGCTATTCCATATATTCTGGTCGAGTAGGTATTGACAATTTGTATGAAACAGCAAGTTTTTTTTGTCGAGTTGCAGAGCCGGCCCCATAGTAAAAATTGTTTATATTCATAAGCACAATCACTACCTAAGAGGTTTTGCGCTTATTCATTAACACGTTGTATAAGCATAGGTAATTAGTTACAGCCCCACCCTGTAGAATAGCGTCTGTTAGTGATAAAACATTAGTGCGAGAAAAAAACGATTTGTCTACTTTCATTAAGTAGGTATATTAAAACTTACGCGAGAAAAATCATTATGGAATTTTGTGAGAGAGTACCTTGAGTAATTTGAGGCAAATTCAAAATATAAACGTAATAGACTGCCACATTTTTTGGTAATGGAAGGTTGAGGGCACTCTGCCTATACCTCATAGTTTAGTGAAGTAGCGCAAGCTCACTTGGAGCTAGCTATATAGTCTTCTTCTTATCGTGTCAAAAACTCAAAAAGTCTAAAAGAATCCTATATTTATCCCTCCAGTAGTTAGCAACAGCCAATGCGATGCCACACAATTTTATAACACTGCTATAAGTATTTTCTTATGTATGTTTAGTTCGTCTTAAGGTATATTAATACGTCGGAAGCATAAAGTCCACGCGAACGAAGTCTCGGGCATCAGCTAGTTAATAATAAGAACATTATTTTTGGCATAATATTTTAAATTTACACCCTAGTTTTATCTAAGTTTAGGCTAACGCAGATTACCGCTATCTAGTATTGAGTGGCAAGCAACACTGCAGCGCCGATTCGCCTACTTTTCGCCACCTTAAGTTGGTCCAATATTTTTCTATGAGGTGGGCAGTCTATTACGTTAGTATTATATTGTCTTTGCCTAGACATATGTAGGTACTTATTTTTCCCACGTCATGTGTCTATACCTTAGTCACTGTTCATGCTTGACCATATGACCCTTATATAGGCTGTTTGGCGGCTCCCTTACCCTAGTACGGTTTTGAAGGCAAGCGAAGATGCTGTATAGAATTGTGCTTGTTTGTTTAGTGATAGGAATATTGGGAACTGTGGATTGCATATCACAGAGCAATGACAAACATGGGGAAGGGAGTGGTGAGTTTTATAGAAAAAGTATCTTATCAGATAGAAAATGTTACAATGTGTCGAGTCAACGAGCTCCGTGGCGCAGCGGTCAACACGCCAGGCTGTGACACGGATGGTCCTGGGTTCGATCCCCGGTCAGGTCAAGATAAAAAACGATCTTTTTCAGATTGATCTGGGACTTGGATGTTTGTCTATATATGTATTTGTTATAAAATATTGTATCGTTGAGTTAGTATCCCATAACACAAGGCTCGAACTTACTTTGGGGCTAGCTCAATCTGTGTAATTTGTCCGTATATATTTATATTTACATTAGCATCATCACAAACATCGCCTGGCTGCACCGTGACGTCATTGTCACTTGCTCTGATAGATTCTGAATAGAGTTAATTTAGAAGGCCAAAGCCGAATTTTAAATGAAATAAATATAAAAACAGTAACTTGTGAACTTGTGTCGTAAGAAACTAAACGATACTATAATATTTATAATCCGTACAATTTCGTAAATTTCGCATTTAGTAACTCTGTCTGTCTATCCGCTTTCATGCCAAAACTACAGAACCAATTTAAATGACATTTGGTAAAGAGATACATATCTAAAGCCTGAGAAAAGACATAGGTTACTTTTTTCCACGCGGACAAAGTCGCAGGCACATCTAGTATATACATTAATAGATAAACATCCAAGATCCAAGCCAATCTGAAAAAGATCGTTTTCCAACATGACCTGGTCGGGGATCGATCCCGCAAATCCTACTCAGTAGCCTGATTACATGACCACTGGCATATTTTGGCGACGAAACATAAAAAGATTACGACACACACAAGGAAAATGTTTGCGATCAAACATCAAAACAGACATGACTTTATTGTGTCTGAGGTTCACGTGACACTTGAGGAAAAACAATTCATAAATACCCACTATGAGTTTACTGGCCTAATGTTTAGTTGAAGGTGAAGTGAGTTCACACATTAGCGCCACCCAGCAATTAATTCTTTAAGTCCTAAATCATATCAAATTTAAAAAAATCTAATTGCTGAATGCCCTATTAAATTACTTGTAGTATTATTGGTCAAGTTTTCATTATTTTTAATTTGATGAATTAAGAGAACGAATTATTACCGCCAAAAGTAGCCACTTTTGGCGGTAAAAATTCGTTCTCTTATACTTAAATTGTAATATCTATCAAAAGTAAGGTTTAAAGAATTTATTCTCATAAAAGATTACAATTAATCCACTTACATGAGAACAACAGATAAATAAGTACTTAAACTAAAATGCAGACACCGTATTGTTAAATAACATGCAGATTATTATGTAATTATTGTACCACAAAGATATTGATTACATTTCGATATTGTAGATATTGAAAACAAATGAAATTAACAGTTGAAAATTTAAAATCAAAAACAAAGCAGAGCAGAAAAACCATGCCTCAATCAAACAACGTCGGTTAATTCCAAATTTTCCAATCACCAAAAATAGACATTTCCAGTAACAAAAAGAATACCTACTACAAGTAATTTATTAGGGCAATCACCTATAGATTTTTTTAATTTGATTTGATTTAGGAGTAAATGAATTAATTGCTGGGTGGCGCTGGTACTGAATCATTAGACTATTAGCTGAACCGAAAAAATTAAGGACATTTAGTAATGGTAATTGCTAAAATATTTCCTTAAACTAGACTTTTCTGGCACAAGCAAATATATTTGCTTAAAAGAAGGTTCCAACCACTGCTATTATAATAATGTACCTGTGGTACCTGTATATGTTAACTGCCTCCGTGGTCCAGTGGTTAAGGCGTTTACCTTGTTGACCCGGGGGTCGTGGGTTCGATTCCCACGGCAAGCATACTTTGATAAGTTGTTTCCAGTTTGGCTAAGACATTGCAGGCATGAATCACATGTCTGATAAGATGATTCCGTGCTTCAGAAGGCACGTTAAGCCAGTGGTCCCGGCTGCCATGTGGTATCCATTAAAAGATCCACGTCAGAGGCCGAGAGGCGGTTCCGAAGAACTCTGACACCAGGGGGTGCATGGTCGAGTAACTGTGTCACCTACGAGAAATGATGATGATAATATGTACCAATTTGCCGAAATAAAACATTTTTTTTAAACGGATGACTCCGCCGTGAAAATGGACAACTTTTATGGGACCAATGCAGGGAACTTTTCAATATTTGCATAAAAATGTCGGGAGGGTCGAAACTTTTAAAATATTCATTCTTTTCGAGGTCCCAGTGTTAGTCTTATAAGAAAAGTGGTTTATTTTGGCGCCGGTTCGAAGGTTATCATGGAAAAACATATCTACAATAAATATACGTACAACAAATGTGTTTTCGCGCCAACTTGACCTGATGCCCGCTTGCTTTGCTCGCTCTGTCAATGCGATAGAAAAAATATTCTGATGAATTGAAGTCGGTTGAAAAGAAGATAAAATATACATATATATGATTCTTACTTAACTAGTTAAAATAATAGTCACTTCGGAAGACGAAGAAAGGCTGAAATAGATTTGCACCGGAAACAAACCTATTCAGACAAATTTTGTACCATCTTCAGCTCCTACACTTCCAACCGAAGGTCCATTGACAGTGACACCTTCGGGCTCAATCCGCGGATCTTGGATGACAACGAGACGTGGCAGGCAGTTTCAGGCTTATAGAGGAATTCGATATGCGGAACCACCAGTTGGGGAGCTGAGATTTCAGGTAATTGTGTTAAATTTATTTGTCAATAGCGAGAGCGAATAAAGTATGGTTTCCGGTAGAGAAGAATTCAAAGAAGTACTCCAAGTCTTCTCGTGGATGTCGTTGACGGCGACTTAAGAAACACAAGCTAAACAGAGCTTATAAAACATCAATTATACCTCTCCAACCCGTCTGGCTAACGTGGAGAGTCTAGGTCAAATGCTCTGACTGCTCTGGCTAATATAGAGCTTTGGTAGTACAGAGAGGGTCATGCTCCTACAGTGGCGACTAAAAAAGACCCGATGATGATGAGAGCGAGGTGATAAGCTATGCCTCTTGTGAACCGCATGGCTCTGACTATGTTGCGTCGGAGAAGTTATTTATGGATCCAATTGTAGAATTTCCGTTTGCCACATGTTTTTTGTGATACCTGGGAACCGCTTTTTGGCTTTTTTCTGCAAGTTCTTTGACTTACTTGGCTGTGACCGTAACACTACATGCCTAGTAGATAAATCAAACAAACAGATCTTAAATGAGGTGCTTATTGTTGCACTGTCTTGTCAAGTGAATGCTATTATATGAGTTTCATTTTATTCTATCCTATTAATTGTTGAAGAACCAAGGAGACTAAGTAAGTTGTCCTGCCAATTATTGTCATATTTATTTAAATGGTATCTATGCTTCCTCTTCTGGAACACATCATGAAAAAACCAGGATTCTTAAAACACTTACGCCGTTTGTTTCCTCTCTTCCAGCCTCCAAAACCAATTCTCCAGTACCAAGGTGAAGTCGACGCCAGCCGGGAGGGACCGTCATGCCCTAAGCCGTCACGACCCAACTATTACGTGGACGAGGATTGTCTGACTATCAATGTCTACACTCCCTATAACAATAGGCAAGTATCATCATCATCAGGTCTTTTTAGTCCCCACTGCACGAGTACGACCCTCTCTGTACTACCGGAACCATATATTATCCAGAGCAGTCAGAGGATTCGGTCTAGGCTCTCCACACTGGCCAGATGGATCGAAGAGGTTTCTTTGATATTTGTAAGCTTTTTTTAGCTTGTGTTTCCCAAGTCGCCTCCAACGACATCCACGGGAAGACTAAGAATAGTTCTATTCTACTCTGCCTGGGATCACATGGCTGGCTTATTAGTATTATCGAGTGGTTTTCTGACCTAAAATAAGACTATTTCATCTCTCTCTCCAATGTGATGAGATGAGACGGCTTAAGGATGGAAGCCACACTTAAGGAGGTTGCAAGTTGGTTGTTGGTGGGCGACATTCGTACATAAAACCTTATAATAATGTTACAAATTGACATATAATCTTAAAAGATGACCCTGGGCTCTAAAAACACACAATACAGGATGCTACTAGAAAATCTGGTGATGGAACTGTCAACAAAATCTCAAATATCTTATTGTTATATAGTCGTGGGACTAGATATTATTCCATCGGAATCCAACCATATCAGTTTGAGGGCAGAATTTAATAAAAATGACTTTAACTTTACAGCACCAACCCCCTGCCAGTCATTTTCTACATTCATGCTGGCGGTTTCTACACCATGAGTGGACGCAGTGACCTGGCTGGACCTCACTACTTGCTGGATCGCGATATTGTGCTCGTCACAATCAACTACAGGCTTGGATCTCTTGGTAAGCGTCTTTTATCATCGTCACACTGCAGGAGCATGACATCTGTACTACCAGAGCCATATATAAGTATCTTTTATATCCTTTTATATTTACTCTCCTTCCACCTGGAATTTAACAACTTCATGCTTCTACATAAAAGTGGTTGATTTGTAAGTGATAAGTCCCCTGGACAGTCTAGAAGTCGTCAAAATGACGTCGGGATGGTGATAGTAAGACAAAAGAGGTAGATAAGTTTTATTTTGCAATCTGTGTAGTTGTGTGCACTGGTCTGGTCTGCATTACGGAGAATACAGAGATCAGATTCCGATGAATTGGTCCTGAGATGCGGATAACTCAATTTTTGAGGTTCCGTACCCAAACAGAAAAAACAGATCTCTCTAACTAAGCCTCCAATGTCTGTCTGTTCATCTGTCACGGAGCTGTATTTACTGAACCGTAATAGGTAGAGGTACTTGGCTGGTGGCATTTGTCAGAAATATGATGCTTTTATTAAAAATCTACTGTGTACTCATTCAAGCATTGTTTAGTCTAGCCCAATATTCTCATTAAAGAATGTTAAATCTAACATGTTTAAGAGCCACGCTACCGGCAAAATTAAATTTTGCTAGTAGCAAGAATGGGCCGGCTCGTCGGGGAAGTACCACACCTACCTGCGACCACGAACACTGAAAAGTGTTCGAAACGTTATGTGTATAAATAATGTATTTAAAATAAAAAAATCGTATTAAAATAATTTTATTTAAAGAAGTACCATACTCTTGCAGATAATTAGACGTTTGAGTAGTCTGTACCGTTTCTATGCTTTGTTCGGCGAAAGCCCGGGGCCTATCCCCCCTTCTCCTCTGTGAAACAATCTTGTAATACCCCTGGTGACTGGTGTTGCAGTTTGCCATGACACTATTACCATCTGGTGACCCTCTTGCTCGTTTGCATAAAATATTTAATATATTTAAAATATTTTATAGTACCTATCTCATTAAATTTTATACAAATTTCCAGGGTTCCTCAGCACTGGCGATGCCCTTGCTCCCGGTAACAACGGCTTCAAAGACCAGGTGGTGGCGCTACGCTGGGTGCAGAAGTACATCCGCGCGTTCGGTGGAGATCCCAACCTTGTCACCATCAGCGGCTGCAGCGCTGGATCTAGAAGCGTTATGTTACATATGGTTTCACCTATGTCTAAAGGTAAGTTTTTGACACGTGAAAGCATAGCTTTTCGGGGACGAAGGGACAAAACTGAATTAAGTTTCTTTTGACGTAAGTACTATTTCTTCTCAGTAGTGATCGTTTTGAATTGCTTTTTGTTTACGCTTTCATTTTATTTCGTGAATCCAAGATTGTACACCGGTGCATATTCAGGGCAAAATTACCAAGAAATTTACCACGATAGCATACTAATTTGAACGACATTACAGTTAATTTATTGAGTGTGTAAGTGGCCACCGCTGATGTAAGATTTTACAAGGCAGAGGCATCTTATGTAGCTTGACGACTGCCCTCAACGATGACAACCGGGACTTAAGGCTTAAAAATGTCTTCCGAAGTACGAAGGAGCTTGACAAAATTTAGGGCTACTTGTGGTCACCCATTCCATTGGGGACCACGTCCGAGCTTGCTTTACATATGTGGACGCTAATAATGCTTACGACTGGGCCATCCATCTCTTTCCTCAACGTTAAGAGAGAAAAAGTGGTTTGAGAGTGATTTTTTGACTAGACTGAAATTAGTTAGCTTGTGCCAAATTTTTACGTTAGTTTTTCGTGCACAGGTATTAGCTTTGAATGTTTTGTAACATCCTATCCAACTAGAACTTTTGCAATATAATATTTTCTCCAATTGCTACTAATAAAACTATATTAGTTTAACAAACAAAAATATATTTTTGATAGGTCTATTCCACCGCGGCATCTCAATGAGCGCATCACCAGTGGGCAAGGAGCCTCTTCGCCAAGAGATGTTCGACCTTGCAGTGAAACAGGCAAAGATCCTGAACTGTCCGCAGACTAATACCTCCGAAGCTATTATTTCTTGCTTGAAGACCAAGACTTTCAAGGAGTTGGGAGACTCGTTACCTAAATTCTTTGTGAGTAATTATCTTCTTTTCTTAGAAAATACACAAATAACCAGAGAGTTATGTGGTTAGACAATTACGAAGTACGCTGCAATGGACGTAAAGTCTTATTAATATCATTCTTCACACAGAAGCTAGAGCCTGGATTAAGATTAACATAACAATGTTATAGCTGACTTATCAGAATAGCATATATGTCATCAATTATGCGGACATAGTCATGAGAAATGTTCGTATGTATTTAATATTTATTTATTAAATCGTTTAAACATCCATTCCAAATAATTTATACAAATTCTTGAGTTAATATATTGCAGAATTTGACAAAAACATGCACTTTTCAGACCCACCGTATGTCTGCCCATATCCCTGGTGGTACGATGGGTCTCGTATTTATTATACCATTGGTTAATAGTAACGTGATGTTAATGTCTACCGGGTATAGATTAACCTTCGACATCTTTAAAGGGGCGACTCATCCCGTTTATATGAACAACTTTACACCTATAGAACCAATGTTGCATTATATAAGTATGGTTTTCGAAATCATTCACTTTACGGGCAAAAGTTTGCAGCAACTTCAATTATTAGAATTAATACGCTTTGGGTTTCGATACGCTTCCTGATGTAATCAGGCTCATACTTTCAGGACCAATTCGGCTACGACCCCGTCGGTATTTGGCTGCCAGTAGTAGAGCGGGACTTCGGCCAGGAGCGGTTCCTGACAGAGGATCCGGCAGGCTCCATCAGAACCAGTAACTTTCACGCCGTGCCGTATATGATATCCCGGACCACCGACGAGTTTTTCTGGAAGGCTTTCAGTAAATATATTTTACTAATTTCTATGTTATTTTCTTTGGTTGTAACCTTCAACTGTCAGTCCGGTGGTTGAAATATTGCTTTGGGTACGCGCACCCGGCCTTCCGAGCTGCTACTTTCTCATTGTCGAGCTCCGTGGCGCAGCGGTCAACACGCTAGCCTGCGACACGGGGGTCCCGGGTTCGATCCCCGGTCAGGTCACTATGGAAAAAGATCTTTTTCATATTGACCTGGGTCTTGGATGTTTATCTATATAAGTATATATTATAAAATATAGTATCGTCGAGTTAGTATCCTGCGACACAAGTTCACAACTTACTGTGGGGCTAGCTCAATTTGTGTGATATGTCCCTATATATTTATATTTATATTTATACCCAGCCATCCGAGCAAGTAGCATTCTAAATATTTATATCCCGTTTCTCCACACTAGCAAAGTATTACCCCTTCCTTTGCCTAAAGTCGGTTTCAATGGCCAGTGGCGTTGGAACCGAGATAAGTTAGTTGAGTGACTGCGCTCACCAACTTGTCTGCCAAGCGTGGTGACTATGGCGAAGCCCCCCATAGTGAAAGGCCTGAGTCCAGCAGTGGACATCTTTTGGCTGAGATAATGATAATGAATTTTTTAAAATACCAATATTTCTCATACCTAGCCGAGATCTTCTGATATTAAAGAGTTAAGTCGGTGTCAATAAGTAGTTAGTTTTTATGAAATTTCGTGGACACGTCAAAAATGATAACACCATGTACCTATAGTTATAGTTCACGTTCTTAGACCACTAAATTTCTCCCGATTCATCGCAGATACAGCAGCAGACAAATAAAAAACCTTGCAGCGTAACCTCAAATTCGACGCCTACTTAAAGAAATTTATTAATTTTCCAGCTGTTCTGAAGAACGACACGCTCCTCCACACCATGAACAGCGAATGGAACCGTATCGCGCCGATTTCCTTCCAGATGTCCCCCGAAACGTCGACTGAGAATAAACAGAAGCTGAAGCAAGCCTACTTCGGTGGCAAACCTTTGGTTGATGATGAAGCCAGCTCCAAAGCCTTGGGGAGGTTGTACGGAGATGCTATCATTGGGTTTCCTATTCATGCGTAAGTTCTATCCCAACTTCTCAACTAATATTATAAATGCGAAAGTGACTTTGTTTGTTATAGAATTTTAAAGGAAATTGACAGTATTAAACCGAGTGCTGTTTCCTCTTATAATAAGCTTTTATTTGTTATAACCTGTCCCGATATCTGCCTATTTTTAATCAAAGCCTGCAAGTTAATTTATTTATTTGTTTGTTACGCTTTCACGCCATTGGCATTCTTTATTCTACTGGAGTGCTCATCTTGAAAGTTTGCGTACTTTTGTCTGGAGGAAAAGGGCATAGGCTACTTTTCATCTCTGAGAGAAGTTCCCGAGGGATCGACACTAATACGAGCGGAGCTGCGGGCAAAAGCAAGTATTTCGATAATGTATGTATGTAAGTGGCCAACACTGGTAACAGTTTTTAAGCTGTTCAACATTATCTGTCTTAGCTTGCCGAATAAGTTAGCCAACGTCTTAGCGTGTTTTCCGAAGCACGGAGACAGATCAAGATATTTTTATGCCTCTTGTAGTCACCCATCATAGTGAAGCTCACGCCCGGAGATAGGTAACATGTGTATGCGCTAAATGCTTACGCCCTTACTAATGAGGCATCGAACTCGTTTCTTAACTCTTTCTCTCTCTTACGATAAATATATGTTTAGCACTTTTGTCACTATCGCTTGAGACAAGCAGACTCATATTTATTTTACATACACTACAAATGAAACTTTACATCCATGCACACGTCAATATTTGAGTAAATCAAGATCGCCACCACATAGTGAATTCCAATAATAATGTGTAAGCGTGTAACGTGCGACTAGTATCAGCAGCAGCTAACATCATCATCATCAGCCTATACTCGTCCACTGTTGGACATAGGCCTCCCCAATTGCACGCCATAGAGCTCTATCTTCGGCTGCCCTAACCCTGCTTAAAAAATCCCAAGTACTCCAGAGAATGGGAAAGAGATGTGGGGACGCCACAAAGTAGGGAATATGGTGCGAACGACTCTGTGTGGTATGACATATTGCGGTAGACGTTGCGAGTTTCCGTTCGGTACGTTACTACTTTACCGCCGTGTGGTTCCCAGCAAAGAAGAATACTTAGGACCACTCCAAGTCTCCATCATGCATGTCGTAGAAGGCGACTTAGGAAACACGAGCTATACAAAGCTTATAAACCTCAAAGGGGTCACTCCAACCCCTCTGGAGAGTGTCCAATATGGAGAGTGTAGGCCAAATCCTTTGACTGCCCTGGCTAATATTTGGCTTAGGTATTAGAGAGAGGGTTGGCTCCTGCATTGGAGACTAAAAATATACCTGATGACTTACGTTACTAAGTACTTTTAATAATTCTGCACTTGTTTGTTTTAGTTTGGCCAATATGATGGCGCGCCAATCACCTCAAAAAGTGTTCTACTCCGAGTTCGCATACATCGGAAACCACAGTCATTATGAAGATTCTGTCGCCAGGAAACCAACAGGTGAATACTAGTTTTTGTTTGTTGTTTTTCGTATGTGTAAGTGGCCAACACTGGTGTCAATACTAGTTTAACATCTAACAAGTTACAAAATCGGCCAAGTGAGAGTTAGACTTGCGCACAAAAACGGCGACATATTTAGGATCGAATTCGATTACCGGTCGTTTTTTTGCATTTATTTATGTATATATGTATATATGTGGATATATTGAGTGTTTCTTAACAATTTTATACGATACATTAAACGAATACTAAATAAAAACTTAAACTTAACTAAAAAGAAATAAATCTATTAGATAAATACCTAACAAGATAAAAACAAAAAAAAGCTATAAATAAAAAATGTCCCGCAGTTCGTTGTCACACGAAAGGGTACCTAGAATGCTGGCAGCATTGCCACGTTGGATGGCAATGCTTATCCTCTGTCCAAGAAAATTGCCAGCCTTCTGGTTACCCGACACCTCAACCAGCTTTTGGCTCAAAACCTTTAAAAGTTTATGCGCCGATGGGCCCCACGGACCCAGAGTATCCACCCCAAACGGCTCAAATATGTAGCCGTTGCCGATACAATCATATTTACGCCATTTGAGGAAATCTGCATTAGCTGCAGCCATGCCAGCTTTAGAACCTGTGCCGGGTAGATGGGAGGACGCGAGTGTGTCGACGCAGGTGGCGTCCCAAACCAGCGGCCTTCCCATCCTCCACGGCACAAGAGTCATTCCGTCCGGCCTCTTGCCATCCTCCCGTGCCAGTCCATTGGGTTCTAAAACCGCTGGCACGTGAATAGTGACAAGAGCCCGGTGGATGATACTATTTAGTGTGGCATGGCGTGCCATGCGACCTGCACTCCTGACACACGAAAGTCCGTGACGCCCAAACTGGTCTACGGTATCGCCGCAAAGGCAACGATGCGGGACATTTGCTTTGGCGCCTAAACGTAAGCATGTCGCCAGACGGAATGTGTGATCGTCCAGAAAGGTACCCAGAGTGAACGACGGCAAGGCATAGTAAACATAGGCAAGGTAAACATAGTCCAGACTCCCACTCCGCAACGGCAAGTAGACGAACACGCTCTGCAGACCTATCACTAGAAGATTCAAGTAAATTACTCTGAACAAGTCTGCAAAGCGGCTCGTCCCATCGCCTCTGAGAACACGTAGCGTCTGGGAATTCTGAATTTGGACATAGCCCTTACCAAGCATTTTTGGCTTCTGTCATATGTAATATTTCGCAAGAAGGGTTACATAAAATTTTCTTATAAAGGTCTTGTATGCTATGGATAGAGGACAAAAATGCGGGCAGAGCAACACTAGAAATTTTTCGAATTCCGTTTCCCCCTAGCCTTGTGGATATATAGATAAGTATTCCATTGTTAGTTTCTGTAGCCTAAACGGCTTGATCGATTTAGAAGTGTGAGGGGCACCTCACACTTTTAAATAACGCAAAAAACGACTGGTGTTACGAGTAATGACAATTAAATTTGTATTCTCCCATGGACTATCATAGACTAATGTAACGTCAGCAAAATATTAATATAGCGGATGTAAATTGTCGAAAACGGCAGTTAGGTAGCAGGGCGGCCAATCAGTTCAAGATTCAGAAAGCAAATTTGTCTCACTGCTATTGTTCAACTTGACTTTTTTGACAGGAGTCGCTCACCACGACGACCTGATCTACCTTTTCACGCTGAGCTACCGCTTCCCCACTATCGAGGTCACTGACAGTCTGGACTCAAAGCTAGTCGATAGGATGACAGCTATCTGGTACAACTTCGCTAAGAACGGGTAAGTTTTATATACATGGATGATGTTTTTTGAGCACGACTACGTCGGATTATTAACTGTGGAATTGATTAGGGGTTTGTAGTGGGATTTCAATATAGGTTTCTTAGGACACTTAAAATTTATATAATTTATAAATGAAAACTTGTTGACGACAGTAATTTACTTATGGCTAAGTTTAGGCCGCGGCAATCACTTACAATCAGGTGACCCGCGTGCTTGTTTACCGTCCTATGTTACTAAAAACAACTAAATAGTTATATCATAAAAACTAACGTGAGATAAAGACATTATATGTACATAACAATGGGTCACTCACGTGCTATTTATCGGGATTACTGACTATAGTAACAAATAGTCATGGAGACACATATTTCATTTTCAGGGACCCCAATAACTCCCCTGACGAACCTCTACCGGAGTTGACTGCTCTAAAATGGCTGCCGATGACGTCAAAAACCAAAGAGTACCTACGCATAGATAAGGAGTTTACAGTCCACCAGAAGATGTTTGAAGATAGGTACAAGGTGTGGGAGGACATATATCCGCTATAGAGCAAGATACTGTCTACCCTGTTAACAGCGTATCCTAGCAGTATTTATTTTTTAGTAGTTATTTTTAATTTAATACATTGCGACTAATGATTATAGTGGTTTTAAAATGTTTATTTTAATATAGTACATGTTTATAAGTATATGTTGGTAGGTTTTTTTTACAATTTATTTAAGCAAACTTTGATATTTGCATCAATTTTTATTATTTACATAATAAAATTTTTATATTTTGATCTCTTTCCTTTTTTGTAATTTTTCACTTACCATTATATTACGTATATTGTCTTTGCCATTAGGTACCTTCTTGCCGTCTGCTTGTTGTTTGCCGTCCCATAAAATAATAAAATATTTTTTATCCTCGTAGGCTGCCACAGACAGACACACTCAGAGCAGGCAAACTTTTAACACCCTTCTTTTTGCGTTGGGAATTAAAAATAAGCCTTGCAGGCTCTTTTTCATGACACATTTAAATAATCCTATTTAGTAAAATGTATTTTAGTAAATATTATTAAAAAATTACAGATTACTAACGTTTCGAAGCCACTACTTATAAGAATGGTCGAAAAAAGACCCCTTTCAAGACACTTTCAAATTCAAAACAAAACGTTTTACAGCATTTATTTTTCTTTTTATTTTTGAAATGTCTATGTAGCTAGCTTCAAGTGAGCTTTTGCTATTTCACCGGACTTTTTGTGGTAAGGGCAGAGTGCCCTCAACCTGTAAAGACGAAGATTACCAAAGAGCTACCCCCCAAGCTTTGGGCGTTGCCTTGGAGAGACAGCTAGCTCTCATACGCCTGATGGGCCCCGACTCTTTTACCGCACACCGCAAACAAGCATGCTCATAGACTTTATAATAAAAAATTGGTGTAGTTCGGTGTGATAAAAGATTGTGCTCGTGAACAATTTGTGAAACAGTTAAAGTAGGCTGTTATATTACCTTGCATAAATTTGTCACTAGAAGCTCCCACGAGGCTATCAATGAACCTATGCCATCTTTGATTGCTACTTGATAAAACTGTACCGTACACCACCGATACTTTGTATCTCATAAACTGGACATTGGCAGAATCACTGAAACCTTGGACCAAGTCATAATATAAGGCAGAAGAAGAATTTTTAGATCCATGACATATAATATAAATGAAGATCGCGATTAGAAGATTATCTTAAGCAATCTTTGCTCAGCGCATAGTGATGTAATAGGTGTTTTCCGCCCAACATGTGGTCTGTGTTTACTTCATCATCATCATCATCATCATCAGGTCTTTCCTGTCTCCCCTGCAGGAGCACGACCCTCTCTGTACAACCAGAGCCATATACTAGCATGAGTAGTCAGAGGATTTGGCCTACACTCTCCACGCTGGCCAGACGGGTTGGAGAGGTCTCTTTGATGTTAATAAGCTTTGTTTAGCGTGTGTTTCCTTAGCCGCCTTTTACGACATCCACGGGATGACTTGGAGTGGTCCTATTCTACTCTGCCGAGAACCACACGGCGAGATGCAAGAAGGCGGCTGTGTTTACTACCTACTGTTTATATCTGTCTAGTTAGTGAACTACATTTATATTAAGATGATACACGGAGTCCAGTGCTGCCCCTAAAATTTAGTATGCTGTTATAAAATATAGTATCGTTGAGTTAGTATCCCATAACACAAGTCTTATTTAAGAACTTACTTTGGTGCTAGCTCAATCTGTGTGATTTGTCCGTATTTATTTATTTAAAATATTGTTCCAGTATGGCCCTAGATAACCCTTTAAAGTATTTATTGAACTACTGTTTACAATTCAAAGTGAGATCGCAAAGCTTTTTATAGAGTTTTTGTCAAAAACGGCCACTTTTGACGAAAACGTTAACTAAAGCTTCAAGTTTATACTTATAACAACTGGTTCGCTTAGTTGAGTAAAGATCGGGTACTAAAGGCAGCTGCGGCATTCTACGTCTACCAACAAAATTCTAATCCTAATTAATCCTAACTATCCTTATCCTAACTAATATTATAAATGCGAAAGTGAGTTTGTTTATTATACTTTTACGCCCTATTTACTGATTCAATCATCATGAAATTTTTATACATATAGGTTTGGGTACTGAGAAGGACTCAGTATAAGTCTATGTCAGATGCCTTTAGGCAGATTGAAAAATCTGACACCACTGTTGGCCATTTACACACACGAAAAACAAACAACTCATATCTGTACACAAATAAGTCGGGTCCAGTAGGAGATACAAAGTATTGGTTTTGTACGGTAGACAGTTAACCAGTAGCAATCGAAGATGGCGTAGTTTTGAATGCTAGAAAGCTTCTGGTGCCAAATCTTAACGTCCATATGACAGTCTACTTTAACTCTTTCATATATTGATCATCAGCACTAGCATTTATAACATTAAAATACACCAATAATATTTATCATAAAATCCACTAAAAAAATGCAAAATCATTTAAAGGTAACCCCAACTGAACCCCTGGACTTCAGTTACATGTCATAAAGTCCAATAAAATCAATTTGCAAAATCATTTTTGAGGCAAACATGAGGCAAACCATCAACTGAACCCCTTGACTTCCCGCCAAAAAGTCGTGATTATGTTGTGCACGTTACATACATAAGACATACAGCAGCTGTCAGTTGTTTTTTAAATGATTATCGCGAATTGTTTTCATAATTTGCTCCGATCACATAATTTGACGAAATCATGGAATTTCCAGGTAAATTTGATTATTTGGGTTTTTTTTCTTCTTTAGAAGTGTGTATGACAATGTCCGTATGGTTCCCGGCAGAGAAGAATAGGACCACTCCAAATCTTCCCGTGGATGTCGTAAAAGGCGACTTAGGAAATTCAAGCTAAACAAAGCTTATAAACATCAAGGAGACCTCTCCAACCCGTCTGGCCAGCGTGGAGAGTGTAGGCTAAATCCTCTGACTACTCAGGCGTGATTGACAAATCTACACACAGTCATCAGTTGAGGACATAGAATCGAGCATTGCGGTTATAAACTCAACATTGGCTTCGATATTGTCATGGTCCAATGATTTTGGTATAAAGGTCAACCCATCCAAATGTCAGGCTATAATTGTTGGTAGTTCTAGGCAAATCACTAAGATAGACTTTAATACTATCACGCCCGTGACTTTTGATAATATAGTTGTACCCTTTTCTTGTTCTGTTAAGGACCTGGGTCTACACATTGACTCCACACTTAGCTGGATCACTCATATAGCTGAAATTAGTCGCACGGTTACTGCCTCTCTCCAACAACTTAACCGTCTTAGGAACTTTCTCCCTTTGAAAACGAAGATCTTACTCATTCAAACATTAATTTTACCGATTATTGACTACGCGGATGTGTGTAGTCCTGATCTCAATGAAGATCTTCTTAACAAGCTCGATCGTCTCATAAATAATTGTATTCGGTTCATTTTCTGCCTTCGGAAATATGATCACATCTCTGCCTATCGTTCTGAGCTTAAATGGCTTCCCATCCGACAGCGTAGACAGCTTCGATTTCTTTGCACTCTTTTTTCTGTTCTTAATAATCCTTCCTCTCCGGAGTACTTAAAATGTAAATTTAAGTTTCTTTCTGAGACGCATGATCGGCAGCTTCGTTCTACGAATACTCGTCTTCTCTTTACACCACTCTTTCGGACAAATTTTATGTCAAATTCTTTCTCTCTTCAAGCTTCTCGTCTCTGGAATGCTTTGCCCGTTGACAAGAAACTTTGACTAAATTTTTTTTTAAAAGAAAAGTTCACGCTCATCTGCTTAATTCATTATCATCCTAAAACTCTTTTCAGTAATTATTCATCATTAGTATGTGTTTTTATGTATGTATGTATGTATGTATATATATATGTATATAGGTAGATAGTATTTGTATGTATGTTTGTATGTATATGTATTCTCATATTTGCTTTTATTTGTATATAATTAATAAAGTATTACATTTTTTATGTACGTTTTACATAGATCACTTTTTTGCGCCTTACTATATTTCTCTGTTTTCCCTATGGTTGACTGGGAGAGAATGCTCATAGCATTAAGTCCGCCAATTGTAACAGGTGTTTATCTTGGAACAATAAAGATTGATAAATTAAAATTGATGTCATAGCTGGCAGCTTCCGTTTTAAATAAATTCATGTTAGGTGACGTATACTGTATCAAATGATACATTATTGAATAATTTCTGTTTTGGATGTGGAAGATTCACGAAATTTACAGATTCCAGTGCAGTCCCCATTTTAATTAAATCACTTAAAACGAAAAGATATTTAAAAATTTTGTTCTGCGAGATCCTAAATAACCCTGAAACTACTAAAAACTAGTCATCATCAGGTCTTTCTAGTCTCCACTGCAGGAGTACGACCCTATCTGTACTACCAGAGCAATATATTAGCCAGAGTAGTCAGAAGTTTTGGCCTACACTCTCCACGCTGGCCAGACGGGTTGGAGAGGTCTCTTTAATGTTTATAAGCTTTGTTAAGCTTGTGTTCCTTCAGTCACCTTCTAGGACATCCACGGGAAGACTTGGAGTAGTCGTCTTCTATTCTGCCGGGAACTACACAGCTAACCAGACATTTATTCCCTAGTAATTTTCCGGTTCTTGCAAAACTTGACCGCAATCTATATTATAAGTATTGTTTTTTTTTCTGGACACAGCTCCTTAATATATCTTTCGAATGTCCAAAGAAATTTGGAACAATCAAAATTATCCTTTTTAGTTGTTTGGTCATAGGTATCGTCGTTACTACTTATTTTCCGATTTAGTTATCTGACTGAAACCTGACTGTCTCGTCTCACTGACATATATTATCAACGTACAGCCAAAACTATTGTACTTACCTAGAAACTTAAAATTGGTACAAGGGGTTCCTTTCATGATATGTGAGTATCAAGAAAGGATTTTAGAAATTCAACCCTAAGGTAAAAAAAGAATAATAATAAATTGTAAGTAAGAATAAGACAATTGCTAGGAAGCAATATAAATTAGAAACATGATATTACTTTCAGGCTACCTACTAAAGTCTAGAACATAAAAACTGACATCAAAGCATGCGCACGCACACATCCTAAAAATAAACTGTTTTCATATATATGTTTTTCCCGAAAGCATACAAGCAAGCGCGTCACACATCACATACATTATCACAACAAAAATAAAGCGATATGTTATCAGAGCCACGGGAAATTCAGCCGTATTCCTAAGAACTAGACGCTTGATCAGTCGGCAGTAGTTTAGTCTTACAGGATCAGTCGAGACAGACACACGTGTATTGTGTTGGATTATGTTCTAACAATGAAGTTTGTGTTGCTTATAGCTGTGTTTTGCGTGGTCCCTTGCGGTAAGAAAAGTGTTATTTATTATTTAGTGTGTAGGAAAATATTTTACGTCACTTGGCTGTGATTTTGGTACGGCGTTTATGGACCGGTGGTAACACTTACCATCTTATATATACTAGCAATATTCCTGCGATTTCATCCGCGTAAATTATAGCCTATGTCATCCGCAGCCAAATAGCTATCTATGTGTGAAAGAATTTTGAAAATTGGTCCAGTAGTTTCGGAGCCGAATGCAAACAAACAAACAAAATTTTTTCTCTTTATATATTAGTACAGCTTGGTATTGTGCTTATAATTTTAAAGGATTATGTAAATCTGGAGTGTCAAGATGATTGTTTCATAACTTGTTACTATTGTTTATTACTTTCCTCGTGTAAAAACTGCTTTCTGCGACTTTAGGTTTCAACCTCGTTTTCCTTGTTTTATACTGTACTGAAGATGGATAGTCTTCATCGTATTTTTAGAACATATTATTTCTTCTAGGTTATATTGACTCACTTATTCCTGAAACAGTAACTTTTCCAAAAATATATGGGTATTATCATTTAACCAGTAAAATTTGCAATAGAATGGGTATCTACAATATGTTCGATTACAGATCCTTAGGACAAAAGAAAAATAAATGTACTTATACTTCTTTAATTTATTACCGGTGAAACTGACCACCATCATCATCATCATCAACAGGTCTTTGTTAGTCTCTTTGAAACTGACCAATATGATTAAATTTAGTCATGTAGTAATTTAGTATTTCCATCATCATCAGGTCTTTTTTAGTCTCCACTGCAGGAGCACGACCCTCTCTGTACTACCACAGCAATATATTAGCCAGAGTAGTCAGAGGATTTGGCCTACACTCTCCACGCTGGCCAGAAGTGTTGGAGAGGTCTTTTTGATGTTTGTAAGCTTTGTTTAGCTTGTGTTTCCTAAGTCGCCTTTTACGACATCCACGGGAAGACTTGGAATGGTCCTATTCTACTCTGCCGGGAACCACACGGCATTTAGTATTTCCTTCATCTAAATATGGTATTTTTCCTCCAGATAAGGTTAAGAATTAAACTTATCTCATAATCCGTAATCATTAATCATAATATACCATAGAGCATCCTCCTTGTAGTATAATATGTACACAAAATTATTATATATTCCTCTGCTTGCTGGTTTGGGAGTAAAGAAAAAACATAGAATATACCAGCTGCTTTTCTTCCCGCGCAGACCGTAAAAGCCGGTAAAGGGATTGGGTGAAAATCTAAGGAATCACATTGATAGGCGATGCGGCTAGCAACCCATCATTATTTTGATTCCACTTTCCACCTTTACGCCCACTACGATGCTAAAAGTGGCCTGTAGGTTTTTTAATCTTGGGCTCTGTCTACCCCGCAAAGGATAAAGAAATGAATGAATAAAATCATTAAATTCTACGTAAAGTATTCTACTGCAGCTGCAGATTTTTGACAGAGTTTTTCGAGTTCGGGTTTGGAGTTATAGGCCGATAATAAAGATAAAGATATACTTTATTTGGGAGAATAAAAAATATACTTAAGTAAAGAATACATGGAAAAAAATTAATATAATTAAACTAAAAAGAAAAAAAAAACTTAAATAATTATAATCTCCCAAAATGGTCCCAACTCAGCATTTACTGGGTGTTTTTAAAGAAAAACCACCAGCACTGATCTTCCGTTGGGGCCAAAACGGGTGAAACACGGACGCTCGCACAAATATACATATAAGGACAAACAAAAGGAATTACTGGTTTATAGATTGGCTTACTGGTTTGGCTCAGCTTCGGCCCATATGGCAAAACATAACATTTGCTGCTCTCCGAAGGCTTTGCCATTGTTTTTCAGTCCGGCCCTTAGAGTTTGCTGTCTCTCCAAGCCTTGCGAATACAGGCAACGCCCAAAGTCGAGGTGCATCTCCCTGGAGGCCCTTTGGTGATGTTCGCCTTACACGTTGGGGGCACTCTGCTCTCACCTCAAAAATCTGTTGAAGTAACAAATGATCACTTGAAGTTACCTACACAGTACCTAAAAAAAATTGGTTCAGCACTAACCCCGTGTAAAAAGTCCATTTTAGTAGGTAGATGATTTATTATGCGGTAGAAGTCACGTATCTAGAAGTAGGGCGATTAAATTGGATAATGGCTGTGTCATGTATGGGTGATAGATAATCCACGTAAATAATATATTCAAAGTAGGAACTAGCTGCACTTTATTCCTGCGACTTCATCCGCGTGATAGTATTTAAAGTATAAGTTTAGAAATAGGCCTGCAGGACGAAAATAAATAAGTAATGAACTGCAAGAGCTGTAATTTTCTATTAGTCATTTGTTTACAAAAATGAAATGAGGACAGGAAAACTGCAGTTAATTACTATTGAAACATAAGTACATTAATTAATTTTGAAAGGATAAATAATTTACTAATAGCCCGCGACTTAGAGTCTTGGCATCAAAGTATTTAACAGGCTCTCTTGTTTAATTGTTTAATTTTGATTATCGTTGACGGAACTATTATATTTTTTTTGGAAACTAGCCTATTATATGAAGAGAAGCAATTGATGGTCTGCTGTAATAAAATTTGGTTATCCACAAAAAAGCATTAAATTATGTGATATACGAGTACATAGAAATAAAACGAGTTTGTTACCAATAAAAAATTTTTGGGCAAACCTTGTTTTGCAAATTATAGACGGCGAGTTTTCGTTAAAAACCGTCAGTTCGTAAAAGAACTAGTTCGTCAGCAGAATTTCAAAGAAAATATGTCTGTAAGCAATGTACCTAATTGATAGGTTAGCATATTCGGCTCTGTCCTGCAACTCTTATAATGACCTGGAACGCACATATTTTTAAAAACAAAGGATAACCAAGATATTTAATAAAATAATATTCGCGTTTCGTACTGTCATTTGTGGACGCATTTTTGCTAACTCCGATTTAACTTTATTATCATGGTTTATCAAACATTATCAATATATAATACGGTACCAAATTACCTATCTACAAGCGCAATTATCCAATAATGATTAGACACCTACCACCTATTTATGATTAGAAAGCATTTAAACTTAGAAGTATGAATACAAGATTTTTTTTTATCTATGCATATAAACGAGTAACTAAATTCAAATTTTAAGTGACAAAATAATAAATTTGAGTTATGAAAACATAAAGTGACGAGAAATATACTAACAAACAAACAGCAAGTTACATAGATATTTTTAAATATATTGGGGGCTTCATTGTATGATGGTGACTCGTTATTGTATTGGTCAGAAGGACACCTAACGAACCTAACCTACCATCTGTGGCCAAGTCGTTTTGTTATTGGGGGTTTCCCCCAAAATCGCACGCTCTCTACATTTCTAGTTGCTCATTTAGTATCTAATTAAGTTGCACGTCTTAAATTTTATTCGTCTGTTTTATTATTAGTAAAGCTTTACCCTTGTAAACTAAAATAAGTAAAACCGACTTCAACCCTATACGTACATGGGTGTGGTAGTTCAATCAATATAGAGGAACAACGTCGACATCAACTTGTCTTGATTCGCGAAAGAATTAAACAGAAATAAAATTAAACCAAACGTACCATTTTTTTGGGTTTTGTTGATTTTTTCTAAAAGTACTGGATACATTTCGATAAAAAAATTATAGGACTACCTTTGAAGTTTAGTCAAAACAGAGAAGAAACGTTCTCATCAATTTGTCTTGATTCGCATAAGAATAAAATACAAATAATTTTGAACCGAACGACAACTTTTAACATTATTTTTGGGTTTTTGTTTATTTTTCAAAAAGTGCTCGATACATTGCGACAAAAATTTTATGAGAATACCTCTAGTGTATTACCTATCAAACAAAAAAAGAATTACTTAAATCGATCCATAAATAGCTAAGTAATCACGTAACACAAAGTTAAAACCAAACGGCATCCTTTTACAATTCTTTTGGGTTTTTGTTTATTTTTTCAAAAAATGCTCAATACATTACGACAAAAATTTTATTTGACCACCTCTGAAGCATTACCTATCGAACAAAAAAGAATCTCTAAAATCGATCCATGACTGACTGAGTGATCGCGTTACAAACATACAAAAAAAAAACATTTAGACGAATTTAGAAGCTATTCCTCTTTTTTGAAGTCGGTTAAAAAGGAACCAAATACTGAACTCTACACTGTGTGACCCGACCATACTTTTTCTTTTCTCCCAGACCAGCATGGATTTTTTGCACATTCTGCAATGAATTTAAAAATATACTAACAAACGAATAAAAGCAGTATGCATTTGTAAATACTAGGTAAAAACGCAATCATTCGAAAATGATAACGGTATCAAAATGTAAAACTTGCAGAAATTGTGTAATTTCTGATGACAGCAGTAAGACAATTTTGCAAATTGATTTTAGTGGACTTTATAATATGAAATTGGTGTAGTTTGGTGTTATAAATGCTCGTGCTCATGAACAATTTGTGAAATAGTTAAAGTGAACTGATAAATGGACTCGTATAGATTTGCCGCCCCAAGCTGCCACGAGGCGTCAAAGAACATACGCCATCTTTGATGCTACTTGGAAAAACTTTACCGTACAACACCGATACTTAGTATCTCATTATACTGGACATTGGCAGAATCACTGAAATTTCGGTGGAAGCCATAATATAAAACAGAAGAAGAAGAAGAAGAAAATTATTTAAATCCGACTTCAAATTTTGTTAGTTGAATTGTTGTTCAAAACCTACAGACTACTAGCGTTTCGAAACCGACCACTGCAGAGAAGAAGCTCTTTTTAACAGTATTAGTCGCCTCTAGTCGCCTTATAGTCCACTTCTAAGGTCCACTTAAACGTTAATCATGACCTTGGGCCTGTCTACCCCGCAAGGGATTTTTTTATGGCATAGGACAGCAAACGAGCGAGCGGGTCACCTAATGGTAAGTGATCACGGAGGAGCCCGATGGTCCAGTGAGTGTGAGCTCTATGAGCGCTTACGTATGTTAAGCAACCCCTGGTGCAGTCCCTACTTGGATGGGTGACCGCAAGTGGCATGAAATATCTCGAGCTCCTCCGTGCTTCAGAAGGCACGTTAAGCCGTTGGTCCCGGCTGTCATCGTTGATGGCAGTCGTTAAGCTATGTCAGATGGCTTAAGGCAGCTTGAAAAATCTGACACTAGTGTTGGCCACTTACACATACGAAAAACGAAACGAAGTGATCACTGCTGCCCATGGACCACTGCAACATCAGGAGTGTGACAAGAGCGTTGCCGGCCTTTTATTTTGGATGGGGATGGGCCTCCGGCTCTCTCATTTATTGCCGAATGAATGATGAGAAAGACCTGATAATATATGAGTAAATCAGAGTTGCTTACATTTTTTTGTATGTTTCATGAACATAGGTCATCCGCATAGATATTTAGTGACCTAATGATAAAATCACAAGTTCATTCGCTAGATAATAAATTAAAATATCGTGAAGTTATGAATAAAATAATGTGTGTTTTTTTAATCTAGGCAAATAGGTACTATACTGTGCCCTTGGGGAGGCTTATGTCCAGCAGTGGACTGCAATAGGCTGATGATGATGATGATGAAATACTATAAAGAGGAAATATTTGATTGTCTCTTTGCATTGATAGGTTTCGAAAATACTGTAGGTACCGACTTTTTCTTTTACCTATAGAAAACTAAATTATCTGTGGGTGACATAGGCTATAATTGAAGTGGAGGAAGTCGCAGGAAAATTGCTAGTAACTTATGGATAAAATCAAAAACTACCGACAGATTCTCAAAATAATTTACTAATTTAGAGCTTTATTACCAGGAACAGGAGTAACATAGCCTATATTTTATTTTTTTTAATCTACCATAATTTGTATGCATAGGCATAAGTAGGATTGCAAAACATTTTAAGGTACTTTCATGTCTTTTTTAGATTGAACCCAGGCCTAGAAGATCTAAAGACCACGTTTAGAAAAAGCGTCGAAGAGTTCTCTTCTATAATTTTTAAATTAAGAGTTAGTGAGTTTACCGTGTGTTTCTTGGCAGAGTAGAATAGGACCACCAAGTATTTCCGTGGACGTCGTAGAAGGCGACTTAGAAAACACAAGTTAAACAAACAAAGCTTATCAAACATCAAAGAGACCTTTCCAACCTGTCTGGCCAGCGTGGAGGTGTAGGCCAAATTCTGTCACTGCTCTGGCTAATATATGGCTCTGGTAGTACAGAGAGGGTCGTGCTCCTGCAGTAAGACATTGATGATGATGATGAGTGTCAACCATGCACAACATCCGAGCAAAATTAAAGTCTTTTTTTTTCATTTCTTAATTGTCTTGCAATGAAATACCAAAAAATATCGCAATAGTTAAATAAAATTATTTTAAAACTTTATTTTAACGTGTAACAATCGCAAAAACACATTATACTGCAATAGTGTTCGTAAAAAAAAAACTAAGTATAATCACATTGACTAGGTACATAATCAAGCATTTACATAATTAACAATGTAAATTGATTGGTCGACCTACGCTAAGACCGTCACTTGCAAAAACCTATATAGAATTAGGTTTAAAGATATTTATTGACTCATAAAGAATACATTCACTTACAGTGAGTCTTAATTAATGTGTAATAAATCATGTTCACATTAAATACACGCATACAAACTGTGTGTTTAAATAAGTACAATGTTAGTTTTGTTTTTCAGTCTCTCTGTAAACATAAGTAGTCAAAGATTTGCATTCTTTCGGTTCTTTGGGGAATTCATGGTCCCCTTTCTCTTCATCATCATTTGTTTCTCCTTGTCTTCATCATTTGGGCCCCTTCGTACAATATGTCACTCTAACCATAATTAGTTCTAGGTGTGATGAGTTTTATCTTGTTGGTATTTCTTCAATTGTTTATAATTTCTTTTGCTGAACGTTATTTGTGTATGGATTTTTTTAGCTTTGTTTTTTAAATATTTTTTTCAACGAATTTCGCGATTTTAACAATTTCCGAACGCTTCCGTTTCGCATGCGCGGCTGTGTGGTACAGGCGTAAGGGTTCTGTTTTTTGCCATTCGGCTACGGAACTCTAAAACACAGTTAGGAAAAAAATGGAGGGAGACTTATGCCCAGCAGTGGGACAGTTAATGGCTCGAAACGCAAAATGAAAATGAAGTAAAACATTCCTAATTAAAATATCGAGTAACCCGTCCAGCCAGTGATCAATCTCCATACTTAAACACTTAAAACTTAGGCGTTTGCCTTGTTGACCCGGGGGTCGTGGTTCGATTCCCACGGGAAGCATACTTTGTTAAGTGTTTTCAGTTTGGTTAGGACATTGCAGGCATGAATCACCTGATTGTCTGATAAGAAACATGATTCCGTGCTTCGGAAGGCACGATAAGCCGTTGGTCCCGGCTGCCGTTTCCGAAGCACTCTGTCACCAGGGTGTGCATGGTCGATTGACCGTGTCACCTACACGAAATGATGATGATGATTCTTTTTTGGGAAGTCGATAAAAATACCGGTTGTTGTGTCCATCGTTTTGGCAGTGGGTAAACAATTTGTCTTTATCATTCACGAAAACGCTTATCAGATTCTTTGTTCTGTTATCAACAATATCGATGCGACACATAGGTTTACCTACCTTTAAGGTACTAAAGAAATATAGGTAGGTATATTGTTTAAAACCTGTTTTCCGTGTCATTTCTCATCCTTCTTAACTTATGCATATTTATTTTTCTATTTTTACAATTTATGTTAATCGAAGAAAGTTCAATACGAGTAGAAATTCTTAGACATAAAAGAAGACATACAGAACATAATAGACATAATATATAAATTGTTTCACATTGACTTGAACTGAATTTGTATAAGTGTATTAAAGTTATATTTATGATAGGTATGTATTCAAATTTTGCATGCTGGAAACGGCTAAGTGTAACCTCGCTTCAGCGAAATAAAATCATTTCATTTCATTTCAGAACAGTAAAAGCAACTTCGTCTTAGCGCAGCCAATCCTACTGAGGAAGTGGCCGCACTTGCATTTTGTCGTATATACATTACATCTTTATCATCATCATCTTCATCAGGTCTCCACTGCAGGAGCACGACTCTCTCTCTGTCCTCCTGTGAGCAGTCCGAGGATTTGGTCTACACTCTCCAAGTCTCCACGCGACCAAAAGGGTTAGAAAAGTCTCTTTGATGTTTATAAGCTTTGTTTAGCTTGTGTTTCCTAAGTCGCCTTCTACGACATCGATGGGAAGACTTGAAATTGTCTACTCTGCCGGGAGCCACACGGCAAATACATAAATCATTTATTATCTCATGTCTTTATCTTTTACGGGGTAGTATTTTCATCATCATCACATAAACGTGGCTTATAATCTTACCGCTTTTGATTCGGTCTATGCCGTGAGATATCCCAACTAATATTGCAAATGCGAAAATGCGGTTCTATATTTGCTTATTTGTTACCTCTTCACGCTTCATGTTCTGAACCAATCTGGAAAATTTGGCATACAAATAGATTAGGGTACTGAGAACCACATAATTCATCCGGAAAAAAGTATTATTCCCCTAATGCCTAATAGGCAAAACTATATGCGAGCGAAGCCACAGGTAAAAGCTAGTGACTAATAACATAATTCTGTACTGCAGAAAATGTTTGCTTTCCGATAAATTTTACATAACAATGTGATCCCATGTCATCATTTTGGATCGGCTTCGGAACGCAAGGACGTACTTTCGTTCGATATAATTAGATGCAGCGCGTGCGCTAGGGTTGCCAGGCGAACTATAATATAAATTATTGTACTAATATTCGGTTCTGCGTTTTATATCTATATTACCTTAAGAAGAATCTTGATTTTCTTTGTCTTATCCCATTATTTGGGGTCTGGTTTCCTCGTATATCTGCTTTGTCGTTGTATACTCGACTTGTATTGGAGCTTGCTCGAAATCCTTGGACATTGGAGACCACTGAGTAGCATAAGTCCAACTCCTCTTTTGGTATTGCGAAGGTCCCCAAAAGAGAAAATCTGGTGATAAAGGTATGCCAGATCTTCATCGCCACGCCATCTATACCATCTCAACCCCTGTTCTATGAGTTTTTCTGTAATAAATGGTTCTTGGATGTTGGTCACTACACTTGGTGGTTGAAGTATCTACCATAAAATATAGTATCGTTGAGTTAGTATCCCACGACACAAGTTCACATCTGTTGGGCTAGCTCAGTTTGTGTGATTTGTTCTTATATATATTGCTAAATATATAGGTCGATACTTTGAGCACTAATTTGATATTTTTTTTCTTTGGTATTAATAAGTATTTTGTTGGTTTTATATTTTTAACGTTACATAAGATCATGATTTATTATGCCCTGAAGTATGATACATGATTTACAAGTCAGCCTGTATGTAGTACACAAAAATACTATGTTTAAAATCTGTTCCACTTGTAATGCCAGTCCCCTGAAAAAAAAAATCCTTAATATTCATCTCCAGACCTCTTAACAATGTGTAGGCAAAACTTATGTTAAGGCTTGAAAGTGTATTAAAAGACAACTTACTCGTACTTCCCGGTTGAATTAAATTACTTTGTGTGGTTCCGCCACCAATAAGTAAACACTTTAAAACATTTTTCATTATGCTATACTTTTAAGTGTACTGTATTTTTCTAAGCTTAATTAAAAAGTAATAAGTATATTTTGCCAAGAAATATTGGCAGCCCTAAAGGTCACGTACAGCTGAGGCGTCGGATGTACTTTGCACCCATTGTATATAGTACAAGATGCGCTTTAAAACAATGTTTACTACTCATGAGCATTTTGCCGGTGCATTCTCAGCAGCGATGCGTGTGATGCATCGCACGTGGGTACGAAAAGACAATATAATAATAAAGAATATATACTATGAACTGACAACTTCATTTAAATATGGCTCAAATTATCTGCATATAGGTATAACGTGTTAATGAATATGCGCGAAACCTCTTAGGAGGTGATTATGAATATGAACAATTTTTACTATGGGGCCGACAAAAAAATCTGCTGTTTCATACAAATTGTCAGTACCTACACGACCAGAATATATGGAATAGCTGTTTTTTTGTCGAGTTGCAGAGTCGGTCCCATAGTAAAAATTGTTCATATTCATAATCACCTCCTAAGAGGTTTTGCGCTTAATTATAAACACGTTGTATAGGGGCCCAGTGCTCATTTTAAAATTTTGTTTTACGAAGCCCTGTAAGAATTTAAAATGCGGACGTGAAGCTTTTTTTAAACGTACTGTACACAGTAGTTTATAATATCGGAGCCCTAAAGGCACAGACCAAGTTTGAATTGAGTTTCTATCGGCGTATTCCACCAGCGATCGTTCCGAAACGCTAGAATTACAGACGTCTGTAATTTATACTCAAAGGCTTGTAGATTTTCGATTTTGCATAATTAATAAATAAGAAAAAAAAAGATTTTGAATGAAATCTCGACTTTTGAACAGTTTTGAAGGGACCTCACAGAACAATAATTCTTCATGATATCCCCGATTCCTTTCAAATGATTTATATCAAATTATTATATAATATTACAATAAAAAATACAATATAGGGGCTACTTATGTTCACTAACTATCATAGCGGCCGCGACGGACCTGCAGTACACTTTTTCACTCGTTGGTGTAGATTACGTTACTTGCATACTACGCATGCTTCGAATGCGTTATACCCTACGGGGTAATATGTGATGGCAGAATTCGACGCGGTGATTCGAAGCCACGGTGGTGTAATTTGTAGCACACTTAGGGCGCAGAACTAAGAGCTGTGGGTTCGAATCCTACCTGTGGCGAATTCTTTTTCATCACATATTTTCAATTTTAATAATTTACCGAGCATTGTAATGCTATTTAAAAACCATTTAATTAGGCTACCGCGCTTTGATCCTTGTCGTGAAATTCTCCACGCATTAGGGCTTGCGTCATCTAACATAACTACTCCATTATTACAATTGTAATATTTGATATATCTCATTTTACAAGTTTGATAATCAATAAATAAGTAGAAAGCAGCAGCAGCAAAACCCTAACATATTTCTTTTAATAAGAGTATATGTGACGTCACTGGTCTACATTTCGGTCGCAGCTCAGCATCGCATAGGGCAACTCCTCTAGACTGTAATACTCTGTGGTTGTGACACAATCTCTGGAGCACTCGGGTTTGTGGTGTCGTTAACTACCAACAGTTTACAACTAACCTGCCTGCAGCATTAGTTATTATTATTGGGCCCAATATTGAAGTATTAAGCGAAAATCTAAGGAATCACGTTATAGGCGATAAGGCTAGCAACCCATCACTATTTAGATTCCGCTTTCCACCATAACTCCTACTAAACAGGCTAAACGTGGCCTTTTATTTGGTTTTATGAACTTGGGCTCTGTCTACCCCGCAAGGATCAAAAACGTGATAATATGTATGTATGTATTAATATATATACAATAAAAGATTATTTTGATTTATCTCCGACCGTACCAACCTACTTTTGCGTACAAACTTTAGAAGTTAAGTTCAATGTAATATTATGTTTCCTTCTTTACAGCATTCCAAGACGTTTGGGATGATTATGACACATGGTATGACGATTTCAACAATTTAGAGGATGGTGGTTTGGAGCTAAATTACCAACCTAAAGATGACCCGGTCGGTGAACCTGAGCCAGAAGCAGATGCTGAAAACAAGGAGTTCCACGCAGCTGATTACGGCAGCGATGATAACTATAGAGATTATGAAATCGAAGATAATAGAGATGAAGTTAAAGACAAATTAGAAAAAGAACCTAATGAGGAGCAAGATATAGAAAAAAATGATGAAAATTACGAATCTGCTGTCCAAGACTTTGATGCTTTTCAACAAATAATTAATAACGATGATCTGAATGAAGATGTGGTTGATAAAATTTTGGCTGTAGATGAGAAGAGTCAAATGGATCTAAATGATTTACTGCCAAAAGAGTCAGATAATGAAAATCCAGACACTTTTCCAGAGATCACAATTGACAAAGAGATTGTAAATGAAGATGTACCAAACTGGTTTGAACCTATATTTGAAGAAAATAGTGAATCCAAGCAAGTCCAGGATGATAATGACGAAAAAGGTAATATAATAAAACAGTAGGTTTAGCACGGTGGTTTAATTTATTTTATAAATAAAGATGATATCATTTCAATAATTTCAGGTGTTCAATTAGACATTGAAGACACAGGGGACGAAACTCAACAACTTTTAGAATCACTTGGTGGTGTATTCGATAAAGACTCCGGGGAAGATACAAAAGAAGTTCTTTCTGAAGCTGACGCTCAGCCATATTTGCCAGAAATTGAGGATGAAACTCGTCAAATTTTAGAAGATACTAATACTTACTTCGATGAAAACAAAAACACAAAAGAAGTAGAACAAAATGCTGAACCACCAGTAAATGACATTGA
Organism: Rhodophaea formosa; assembly: GCA_963082605.1. NCBI lineage: Eukaryota > Metazoa > Arthropoda > Insecta > Lepidoptera > Pyralidae > Rhodophaea > Rhodophaea formosa. The sequence continues at coordinate 559,776 of OY720226.1, forward strand.
AGAAGACGTGAAAAATATTATGGATGAAACTCAACAAATTCTAGACAAAACCAATGATGAATTTGATGAAAATGACGATTCCGAAGATGAACAACCAATTGCTCAAGTTGAGGCCAATATGAAAGATATTATAGATGAAACCCGTCAAATTTTAGAAGAAACTAACAGTGAATTCGACGGAAATAGCAACGAGAAAGATGAGCAAGAACAAATTGAGGAGGCTGTAAAAGATGACCAAGCATTAGAAGTAAAAGAAAATGCTGATGACGAAGATACAGTAGATACAATATATAAAGATCTTAACGAAGATCTTGATAAATTATTTGATACCTGGAAAAAGTTAAGTGTTGATGATGAAGTAGATAACGCTGAAAATGATAACATCGAAGTACATGCTGATGACGATTATAACCGTGATTACGCTAACATTGGGGATGATGCAAAAGACAAAATAGATTTTGATTACGAAGGCGAAGCACGAATTCTTGAGGCGAGAAATGATTACTATGATTCCATTAAAGACAAACACTTTTCAGATGTATTCGATGACTTTGTCAGTGACGAAACTTACGCTTCGTCAGAACCGGTAGAAAATGACAATGACTCAGCACCTAAATTGTATGGCAATGATGCCCTAGCAGCAGAGTCTAGTGAAAATAATCAAGAGGATGCGGAAATAAATGGTTCGGAACACAATGAAGAAGAAAATAAAGATGATGTAAAAGAATCATCTTCGGAAAAATCAGAAGACAAGGTCGATGAATTACCTAAATCAGTAGGAGAAACATCACTCAACACAACGAAAGCTACAAAAGACGTTGATAAACTGACTAGCAGTGAATTAGACGAGCTTACCCAACAGTTTGTGATGCTCCACGATTCTGAACTCAAAATGGCGAGAGATGATACGCCCATACATATAACTTTGACCGCGGATGAACCCATCGTCATAACTTCTCCGAACTACCCCAATTCTTACCCAACTGACCAAACGGTAGTAGATTGGATCCTGGAAGGATTGGGAACAGGCATAGAGGTCAACATTACTGATTTGGCGATTAACAGTGCCCAGGGACATTTTCTCATGATCAAACCAGGTAAATATTTTTTTAACTAAATATCTGTTATACCTCCGATACACGCTTAGAGTAAACGGTTGAATACTAACTCTGCTAAAAACTATACCAAAATAAACAGCATTGGCAGAGTGGAGTAACTAGCAACGTGGGCAAGCTACTCTGTCACTTGTCTTCCCCCACCACCACCATACAACTCTACCGCGCACTCCATGCACTCGAGATATATCTCCTGAGGCCCGTCTTACGCATTATCCTAAATTTATTTCCTTATCCATTGAATTGAGTAAGTTATAAAATGACATTCTTACTTAGAAAAGCCACTTTTGCCCACGGCTTCGTTTGTTCTGATTTTGAAAGGAAATGCCTTAGTGATTTAGATAATTGAAGCCGATGTCATTTTCTGGTGCATAAGTTTTACACCTATACCATTTAGATATCAACCTAATTGAAGATATTGATGGTCTAATGAACATACGCAGTGTTAGTGCTTTCGCATATTGAGCCCCTGAGCGTGGATCCTACTGGAATAGGTGATAACAAAACAAGTGGCAGAAAAATATCTCGAGCTCCTCTACACTTCAGAAGGTAGCTAAGCTGTTGGTCTTACCTGTCATTATTAGATGGTAATTGTTATGCCAAGTGCTGTGTGACAACTTGAAAGAACACAGTTTTGGCCATTTAAAAATATGATGACTCACCTAGAAATTCCCCAGGTCAATCTGATGACTCAGGAGATTCGGGCATCGTGTTCGCGTATAGACTGAACAGCGAACGCCGGTACCGCTTCAGGGATGTCAACCAAATGTTCGTGAGGTTCAACCCTCTTGGCGGCATGGCCTTCTCCAGAGGGTTCCAGCTCAGTGCTAGGATGATTGGTAAGCCTATTGTTAATGTCATTAGCAGAAAGGGTCTTCATAGTCGCTCACGTACCGGCAAGCGCAGCGTCCGACATACCCACCATGTGGTTGGACGCCCTGACCAAGGTCCTAGAAACGCGCTGGATGCAGTTCACTTTCAACAGGTAGCATTGAAAAACCTTAGGGGAGGCCTATGTCCAGGATTAGAACAGAATTTTTATCATAGAGGCGTTTTGCCCTACTTATGATGCTTGGCAAGCGAGTTGGTGAACGTAGTTTATTTGGCTTATTTCGGTTTTAACACTGCTCATCGAAAAGCGAGGGATGGATAGAGATTGTTGGACTGGGGGAACTAGAGAAAGGTATTTGAGATATTACTTGCTCGGATGGATTGAGGATGAAAAATTAGCAGAGCTGGAGGCCGGGACTACAAACACTGGACGGACAGTCAATTGAGGAAGATGTCTCTTACACACTCCCAACACCATACAACAGACAACTAGTTTTCTATGACTATTTATTTTATAATGGTTTGGCACAAACGATCCTTACGTATTCTTCTTCTTGTGAAACTTCAATGTTCTTTCTTCAGAGCCACCAGCGGGTTTAACCGAAGATATACCAACTCCCGAGCCGGAGTTCCTGATCCCAGAGCCTCAGCACACAGCCACTCTGCTGCTAGCCGGTGTCAACTCGACCAGCTTCCTCGAGCTGAAAGATGACTTCCAGAGACTGCTGGCTGATATGGCTGCTATGTACATCAACGCGAATGACATTGACCCTGGCTTGAATTCCACGTGAGTACAATACATATACTTAGTCTTGGATAAAGATATCTCGAGGTTCTGCATTCAAATTCAAATTCAATCGTTTATTTAATATAGGTTTCTTTGAACACTTATTAATTGTCATATTTGGGTTTACAACATTTTACAACAAAAAATTTTGTTGACGTCAATAATTACTTATGGCTAAGTTTAGGCCGCTTCTAAAGCGGAGTGCAGAAGAAGCGGCAACAAACTGCACAGCGCATTTTCTCCAAGCGACGTCAACTCACAATTCTAGTTAGACCTTATAAACTACTTATATATATGTGGACTGAGTGTGCATTGTTTTAATTAAATGTCATGATAAAAATCATTGTTTCGTAAGCCTAGTCCAGTAAGTAAGTCACGGGGATTATGAAGTTTCCAGTAATTAGTCTTCCACGCTGGTCTTGGAGGCCTCTGGCGTCAGGAATCATAAAAAAAAAAAAATAAAAAAAAAAAATAAAAAAAAATAAATAAAAAAAATGCTTTATTTTCTGTAACAAAAGTGATCTTATAGCTACAGGTGTTGGAGTCTCCTTTTAGGCTATCTAAGATGCCTGTGCCAGGAGGCTCCGCTCTTCATTATCTATATCTTACATTAATACATCATGTCAATAGGCGATGCGGGTAACCCATCACTATTTTGATTCCGTTTTCACCTACAAGCCCAACAACATGCTTAAGGTTTTACAGGCCTGCCCCCTTATTTGCTAACTCGGATGACAGGTGTCGATGCCTATCAATCTAGAATTTACAGTTACAATGCGGGTTTTGCTTGCTCGAAATTTTTATTTGGAATACAAAAACCGCATTGTAACAGCAAATCCTAGATTGATAGGCATCGACACCTGTCATCCGAGTTAGTAAATAGGGGGGCTGGGCTCTGTTTACTCCGCAAGGGAAAAAGACGTGATAGTATGTATGTACAGTGATAAGACCATTATCACATTGGCTTTTAAGTAAGTGTTGATGTGCTTATAAATTATCTAATGCTCGTGAGTCTTTTTCCATCATCCATCATGCATAACCCACTAAACTTCTTTTTTTTATTTAATTAATAGAGTACTAGCCGTTACCCGCGGCTTCGCCCGCGTGGTATATAGCCTTCGACGAGCTCCGTGGCGCAGCGGTCAACACGCCAGGCTGCGACACGGATGGTCCCGGGTTCGATCCCCGGTCAGGTCAAGATGAAAAACGATCTTTTTCAGATTGACCTGGGTCTTGGATGTTTATCTATATATGTATTTGTTATAAAATATAGTATCGTTGAGTTAGTATCCCATAACACAAGTCTCGAACTTACTTTGGGGCTAGCTCAATCTGTGTGATTTGTCCGTATATATTTATTTATTATTTATTTATTTATTATGTCCTTCTTAGTACCCTAACCTATGTGTATGCAAAATTCCATGATGATTGGTTCAGTAGATTCGGCGTGAAAGCGTTAGAAACAAACAAATAAACAAAACAAACAAACTCACTTTCGCATTTATAATATTAGTTGAGAAGTAGGGATTAGGATTTTATTTTAGAGGTGATTTTTAGAGTATAAATGGGAAACATTTTGATAAGTAACTACGGGTGAATTAATCATAATTACTAAGACATGTTTAAGTTATTTTGATATAAGGTACTAATTGAATGAATAATCATTCAATTAATAATATCAAAATAAATAATTGTAGCTGCTCATCTGATCACGATAGAGATATTAACACCAGCGGCAGAAATCACTTGTAGAGAAATTATTTTTGTGGAGATTGTATTACAACAACTAAAAATAGATCACGTACAAATTTAATATGTTAAAATTATTACTTACTAGCTGTTACCCGCGGCTTCGCCCGCGTAATTTATTGCCTATGTCCTTCTCGGTACCCTAACCTATGTGTATGCAAAATTTCATGATGATCGGTTTAGTGGATACGGCGTGAAAGCGTAACAAACAAACAAACAAATAAACAAACAAACAAACTCACTTTCGCATTTATAATATTAGTTGGGACTAGCTTTGGCCCGCGGCTCCGCTCGCGTTGAAAAGTAGCCTATGTCCTTCTCCGTACTCTAGACAACGTTATGCAAAATTTCATGATGATCGATTCAGTAGATTGGGCGTGAAAGCATAACAAACAAACAATATAATATACAAAATCACTTTCGCATTTTTAATATTAGTTGGGAACTTAGGACATAATGTACCAAAGATATTATAATCGGAATAGGTAAAAAAGAGACCAAGTACAACTCTAAATAAATCAATTGTAAAACCATATAATTACTTATTAAAGTTTATTACGTATCTACTACACATACAATACTATTTTCCTCCGAGCTGTGCTATAAGACACGTAGGTATGTGGTGTTTGTTTGTGAATGTCAAGAGTGCTCGCGAACTGGAGACCACTTGGAGGCATGTGTCTCAGATGCGGTCTACAAGAGTGTCAGAATGGCGATATGTTTGTTTATTAAGCCCACACAGCTATAAAAATGTGTTTGGTTTTGAACTTCATCATCATCATCAGGTCTTTCTAGTCTCCACTGCAGGAGCACGACCCTCTCTGTACTACCAGAGCCATATATTAGCTTGAGTAGTCAGAGGATTTGGCCTACACTCTCCACGCTGGCCAGACGGGTTGGAGAGGTCTCTTTGATGTTTAGAAGCTTTGTTTAGCTTGTTTTTCATTAGTCGCTTTTAACGACATCCACGGGATGACTTGGAGTGGTCCTATTCTACTCTGCCGGGAACCACACGGCTTAACTTTAGTTTTAAACTTGCGATAATTTAAATTCACGCTCTCAACATGAAAACGAAAAACTTTTGTTCTGTGAACAAGCCTAAAATCGGGAAAATAAAATCAGCTCCATACATTTTGGATCAATAGGTACTAAGGAAAAGCTCATTAATTTTTCTCAATTTCAGACTTGGTCACAGGTGAAGATGACGTTGATCGTTTTCATAATGAGAACGTGAATTCAAATGATCGGTAGTACAAAACCAAACACATTGTACCTATAACGTTATGAAATTATGAAACAACGGAATCATTATCGTGTTATCATTGTTTTACCACGTCTTATAACTCATCATCATCATTTCGTGTAGGTGACACGGTCAATCGACGTTGCACACCCTGGTGTCAGAGTTCTTCGGAACCGCCTCTCGGCCTCTGACGTGGTTCCTTTAACGACTACCAGATGGCAGCTTCCCGGCTCCCACCAGCTTTACGTGTCTTCCGAAGCACGGAATCATCTTTCTTATCAGACAATCAGGTGATTCATGCCTGCAATGTCCTAACCAAACTGGAAACAACTTAACAAAGTATGCTTCCCGTGGGAATCGAACCCACGACCCCTGGGTCATCAAAGCAAACGCCTTAACCACTAGACCGGGGAGTCTGCGTTCGAAAGCGCCCGAGAACGCCACGATTTTTAATAGCTCCACGCTAAAAAATTCGCCCAGGTGGCAATTTTAGTGCTATCTTTACAATTGATACATCAAAACGTGCGTAAAGTGACGGCGGAGGCATTTCCGATTGCCTCCCACTCAATTTCGATTTTCCCAAGAGTGAAAAGTGCGGAAAACAGTGAAAACTACTAAATTCAAAACTTTGGAGGCGTGCGCCGCGCGATTTGTCGCGACGACCCCCATTTTTTATTGTGCCTCCGGAGAGCCCTCATCAAGGAGTACGCAGTGACACCCCTTCCAGATTTTTCCGACCTCCCCCCGAAGAGCAAGAGCCAGAAAAACAAAAAGCACGTGGCCACGAGGTCGGTGAAGGAGAGTCGCGCGGAACGATCTGAGGACATCTTCGGACGCATCAGTTGGCTAGCTCTTTAACGGCGCTTCGATTATAATTTTACCTTCACAGGGTAAAAAGATATAGGTAAATTAAAAATAAAATTTCAAAGCCTACCCACACGCACCCTATTGAAGACGCGTGGGTTTTGTTTACGTGGACACCAGCACCCAGACATTCTCCTTAAGGTCCTGCAAGAAGAAAAATTTTTGGATTATTAGTTATGAAAATATTTTGAAAAATTCAAAATTTTAATTTTTATTTATTCAGTGATTGTTTCAGGGTTTTTCTTAAGTTTTTAACGTTGTTTCTGCTGAAGAAATCTTGGACCTACCGGTCGGCGTTGGAATCTCCGAAATCGGACGATAAATAAAGGAGTTACGGCTTTTTCGGTGAAAAATTTTTCTTTTCCCGGAAAACGCTGAAAAGCGCTTTTCCAATAACACAGCTGTGTAGATTACATCGTGCCGATTTCGGGGATACCAAACTCGATAGGTCTGCGGTGACGGGGGCCTGAGAAAACCCGGTTTGAAATTTCGCCGCCATCTTGGCCGCCATCTTGGAAATTTTCAAACCGGCATAACTCCGCCCCCCTTCGTCGTAGGGACTTGGGGTTTTCTTCCAGCTGCTAGAAATAAGGTGCTCTTCAAGCCCAGAAGGTCAAAGGTCAAAATTGTGACCTTGACCCCTTGACCTTTTTTGACCCCAGACCTATTAAGAAGGTCAAAGTCCCCCCCTTGTGCTGGAAACCGCGAGTTTCTACGGCTGTTTTTGGCGGAGAAACGGAAATTTGAAGTTTTGGCGGCCATTTTGTTCCGCCATTTTGAAAATTTTTAAACGCCCGTAACTCCGCTTCTAGTTGGCCTACAGGCTTGCGGTTTTCTCCATACAATTCTGCAGGACAGGGGCTTTTCAGCCAAGTTGAGACACAGACTCTACATAGAGTCCTTTTACAACTCTATGTAGAGTTCAAAAAATTGTTGACTGGGGATAACCCAAGAGTCCACAAATACTCCAAGCAGACGAGTATTTTAGATTTGTCACTGTACATTTTAATTTTAATTTATTTAATTATTGACCGGTTGGGAAAAATTGTGACGAGGTATTTTATCCAGGTTCAACAAGTTTCTCCACGGAGAAACTTCGGTAACTAACCCCAAACCCCCCCAGTTCTTCCCGAGCCTGTAGTTAAATCTTATATTTCAAATTATCTTGACTTATGTATAATTGTATCTAATTTAATTTAATTATTATTGTAAATTTTATTCAGTATTTTAACCTATTTATTCATTTTACAACTTATACAAATTTACGTTTTAACAAATTGACATATACCTCCAACTTCAATATGATAAGGACTCCCGAAACTTCTGCTAGGGTGAGCAAGGTCCTCTTTACGGAGCCAAATAGTGACTCAAGGACCCATTGTTCGTCTTATCGTTCCCCTCGGCACAACAACCATCGTTCCTTCTATGAAAGAAACCCAAATGGCCTAACGGAGGAGGCCATGAATAAGACATATTCCGAAAACGCAACGGATATTTACAACGAGGCGTACAATCAGATGCAGGCATCAGGGAATATAAAAGGGACGATTAAAAGTAAAGTATTGGAGTGTCTAGCAAAATTGCATGACCTCGTGCAGGAGGAGGAAATGTTACGGAGAGACACCATACATTATTTTAAAAATGTCGCTCCACCTCCGCTTCCACCTCCGGCCTCGACTCCAGCTCCTCGTATAGGGAATATTGAGGAAATAACGAACCTCCTGACCGAAAACGCGCGTCATATGAAAGAGATTAAGGAGAAACTGGACACACAAAACCAGATAGTCCAGACGTATGCTAACATCACGGCAATGAGACCCTCCCCCCCTGGTGGTGCCGCGGTAAGGAAGGAGACACTACACTCCATAGTAGTCACTTCCAAAAATGAAATGGAAACCGGAGAAAATGTTTTGGAAAAAGTTAAGAAGGTAGTAGACGCCAAAGAGGGGTGGGTAGATGTCAGAAGAGTTAGGAAGGCCAAAGATGCAAAAGTGGTCATCGGCCTAGCAACAAAAGGGGACCGGGATAAGCTGAAAGAAAAATTGCAAAATGTAAGTTCCTTTAGCGTGGAGGAAGTGAAAAATCGCGACCCGCTTCTGATTTGTATAGGCGTCTTCAATTCCAACAAGGATGAAGACATATTAAAAGCCTATAGAAATCAGAACCGGGACGTGTTTCGCGGCCTCAACGCTGAAGAGAACAGGGTTGAAATTCGTTACAGAAAAAAAGCGAGGAACCCCATGACCAGCCACGTCGTGCTGAGCGTGTCGCCAGCTATTTGGGCCAGGACTCTAGAAAGAGGAACGGTCCAAATAGATATGCAGACAATTAGGGTGCTGGACCAATCGCCACTGGTGCAGTGCTCCCGCTGCTTGGAGTACGGCCATAGTAGGCGGTACTGCAAGCAGGAGGAAGACAAGTGCAGCCATTGCGGGGGACAGCACTTGCGAGCTCAGTGCACGGAGTGGCTGGCTGGGGCCCCACCGTCTTGCAGCAACTGTAAAAAGGCCGGCATGGCTGACGCAGCCCACAACGCCTTCAGCACAGAGTGCCAAATACGGCAGAAATGGGATGCGATAGCCAGGTCGGCAGTAGCATACTGCTAAAGGCAAGCTAATGATTTTGTCATTTCCTCTCAATGGTCCTTTGTTTTGTAACCGCGTGTGGGCTCACGGAAGGCCAGCTCGGCGAATGTTGACAACTTCCTATTCACGTGATAGGAGAATGCAATGCATTCACCGACAAAAAACAAGTGAAAAATTTTTGTATATATCACCAGCGAGAACAGGGAGAAAGCAACACAAGCCAACAGCGGAAGTCCGTGAGAGCCACAGGTGAAGCAACACAATTTATTTAATTTGTAAAAATTAATGCAACATATAAATTATATATTGTATATTGGCCAGAGAGGGAATAAACCATCAAATTCATACCCTGAAAAACGAAATGTAAAATACAGATAAAATACAATTAAAATAAAAATGTACAATATTAGTGAAATAAACACATTAAGAGTAAGTAAACAAAGAAATGTAAACAAAAATGTATCACTAAGCGGAAACAATTGTAAGAAATAAAAGAAATAACAAACCATGTAAGACACGATATATTCTGTATATTGTTAAAAATAAAAGTAAGTAAAGAATGGTAATAAAATAAGAAAAGATGAATGTAACAAATTAGATTATATAATATAAGAAATTGAAATGTGAAATAGAGAATAAGTTAAAATAAGCATTTGTAACAAATACTGTAGTAATAAAAAAAGTTGTCCATTATTTACCCCGAAAAATAAATAAAGAAACAAGTAGAGAGAAATAGGCAAATAGGAAACGGTAATCCCAACCGTTAAGAACAAAAGAAGAAGTATGAATGAGATAGTATGAGGAATGGAAGTGCGAGAGGCATAAAAGATAGAACTGGTATGAAAGACATTAGCTAGCACAGGCTCCGATCACGTTGGAGGTATTATTTAAAAAAAAAAAAAAAAAAAAAAAAAAAAAAAAAAAAAAAAAAAACCACTAGACCACGGAGCTAGCTAGTTATATAACTGTAGTGTGGGAACATCTTTATGAAATTTATTGAATTTAAAAATAATGTTTTTATTTCTATTTGTTCACTACTTATCATGTCTCTACAAACGATTTAGTAATCCTAACTTACATTTCAAAAGAGTGTTTGTCCATTCGTCCACGTAAGAATGAGTCATTTGACCTATTTTGTGTCAACTACGCCTATCAAGTGGTTTCATAAATAAATACTAAACACGTCTGTTTGTTAAATTCGTCGCTCTTTGAAGAGATCGATAAGTATTTTCGCCAAACCTTACATTATCCCAGATGTTTGGAGTACATCCACTGTTGGACAAAGGCCTCCCTCTAGTATTTTCATCATGGGGGTTACGTACGCCCAATTGCCCACGTAAATAGTTTTGCCATACTCCCCAGGTTTGGCAGTCGGGTTGGTGAGGAAACCTTTAGGTCCTGCGATATTTCTGGTGTAATTGGGTTGTCTGGGAGACACGAAAAAATTTAGAATGTATCCTAGAGAGCCCCGGACTTATTTGTTTTAGAGAAAAATCTGGAAATAGCATACACTGGTAGAATACTATATGCAAATTGCTGTGAGTAGTCAGCAGCGGATGAGAGGGGATTAAAAAATATCAGGGGAAACCCAATAGCTCAGCTTTCGGCCTCACTACTGGAGAGAATCCGATAAATTACGCTCGCTGAATGGAAAACCAAGCACCCTTCCTCCTCATCTGATATTCCACCTGTCGAGAAGCTTCCACCCGGTAGTATTCCTCCCTAGGCAGTCTGACACTCCCTCAACAGACTCTGTGCTGGTGTTGGGAGATGCCGAGAGAACTGAGCTATTTGGATTTTCACGAGAGACAATCTTTGTGACTGCAGTGTCAATCAATCCATGACTTCTCTTTTGTTGTGCCCTAACACTCCCACTTCTTGCACAGTTGAAGACCTCAATGAAGCCAAAGACAGGGTGATTAGCGTGGCCAAATATTGGTCAAAAGATATTCGAAGGAAGCCATTTTGACTGGACAAGAAGAAGAAGAAGACTTGGTTACTTGGGGGTAAGATCGTCGGAGGTGGGAGGTTATTGCAATGGCATGGGAGGTCTTTGCCCTGTGGTTCGCGGCAGAGTAGAATAGGACCACTCTAAGTCTTCCCGTGGATGTCGTAGAAGGCGACACTTAGGAAACACAAGCTAAACAAAGCTAATAAACATCAAAGAGATCTCTCTAACCCATCTGGCCAGCGTGGAGAGCTTAAGCCAAATCCTCTGACTGCTCTGGCTAATATATGTGGCTCTAGTAGTACAGAGAGGAGCGTACTCCTGCAGTGGTGTCTAAAAAGACCTGAAAATGATGGTGAGGTCTTCCGACGGGCTCGGGCTTAGTTAGAATGCGCTAAGTTGTCCTTCATCATGATTGATATATTTGTTTACGTTATTTCCACCCACGTACTCGATCTATGCGAGATAAAATGCATAATAAACCTCATTCTACATTTCTCGATCCTTTCACCCTAGCATAAGGTGATACTTAGGAACACAATAATTAGAATCATTACTTATGCGATAAGTCGTGTCGTTTCTTCGAATTACTGGTGTAAACAACGACTTATCTTTTATTACTGACCTTATCGGCTACTCTTTCCGTCAGCGATAAAAATATTATATCCCGTATGAAAGGTACACTGTTTAGTGAATCATGTCATATAAAATTGTTGTGAAATAATAAAGGAAGATTGATGATCTATCTATTTCGTCTGCGCCAGATATTCGCGTACACCAAAACATAATGGTACTTGCTTAGGCATGTCAATAAAATATGGAGACAGCTCGGAAAATCTAATAGAAGCGTTAGGTCCGTCATCATCATCATTTTTCATCATTATCTACTTACCTCTAACAAAAATTCGCACTTTAAAAACAAATATTTCGTAAACGGATCCCTTAATCGAAAAATGGTGTTCCCAACCTCATAATATTTTTAAAAGACCTATTTAACGATACCCCACAGGATGGGTAAATAGAGAAAAAAAATACTCCCCCACTTTACTTGTACGGGAGCTAACCTAAAAAATTTTTTTTCAAGATTTTTTTCTACCACTTTTTGGCATGATTACCTAATATACATACCCATACCAAATTACAGCCTTCTAGTATAAATAGTCTCTGCGTAAAACCGCGGACGGACAGACAGACAGACAGACATGGCGAAACTATAAGGGTTCCTTGTTTACTACGGAACCCTAAAAAGTCCTCGGCAGGACTGAGGCCTCCCCAAAAGATCTATATTTTTGCCATACTCACCACGCTTGGCAGTTTGTTTGGTTTATATCGGTTCTGACGCTGCTGGCCATCGAAACCATTTTTAAGCGAGGAAAAGGTAAGAGTTTGTTGGACTGGGGGAACAGGATAAAGGTATTTAAGATTCTACTTCCTCAGATGATTTAGGGTTTAGGGATGAGAAAGTAGCAACTCGAGAGGACGAGGGCGCGGGCGCGATGGTCCAGTGGGTGTGAGTTCTATGAGTGCTTACGTATGTTAAGCAACCCCTGGTGCAGTCCCTACTTGGATGGGTGACCGCAAGTGGCATAAAAATATCTCGAGCTCCTCCGTGCTTCGGAAGGCACGTTAAGCCGTTGGTCCCGGCTGTCATCGTTGATGGCAGTCGTTAAGCTATGTCAGATGCCTTAAGGCATCTTGAAAAATCTGACACCAGTGTTGGCCACTTACACATACGAAAAATAAAAAATAAAATCTGCCATACCCGCAACTACCTGACATGCAGATGAGGCTGAGACTCCTCACCCTGTTCCTTAATTATTACTACTGCAAAGGCTGCAGCTGTCGCTATCTTCACTCTCGTGAATGTTGACCCCTCAAAAATAGTACCTTTTACCAAGATGAGAAATATTCTATGTCCTTTCGCGTTTCTCAATCTATCTCTATACTAAATTACATCCAAATCAGATCAGTATTAAAAGCGTGACGACGTAACAGACAGGGTTACTCTTGCATTAATAATATTGATATGGATGTAAAAGTGTTATGAAATGAAAAGATTGCGAAATCGACAAATAAGTGGTTTCCATAACACGCAAAAAAATGACTTCGTTTATTGTAATATTTAACACAAATATGTGTGAGAATTTTATAAAAGGAACACTGTCTGGCGAACCATTGGCTTGCAAAATAAAAATATTGTAAAACAGCTAAGAATTCGACTACAGAAAGATTCGACACAAAAGAATCGTTCGTCGTCGAAATCGTTAACATAAACATGTTCCAAAAATAATAAATTTATGTATATTGAAATTGTAACATGAAAACAGAAAAATGAAAGAAAAAAGAAAAGAAAGAAAAGACATTAAGGAATAAATATTCGTAATCATATAAAGCCCTTCAGGCCAGTAGGCGACCAAAACTGTTGATAAGAGTTTCTTTCGGCGTTTCTTCTCTGCAGTGGTCGGTTCCGAAACGCTAGTAGTCTGTAGCTTTTGAACAATTAATAAATACATATTATCTAATAAGATAATTTTAAGTATGATATGACGTGAAAAAGTCCCTGCAAAGGCCTATTTTCTGAATAAACATTTTGATTTTGAATTTTGATTGATTTTGATTTCGAATAAATCTCTTACCAAGTCTTCAAGACGGTATCTTTACTTTTATAACTCTAGGTTTGCTCAGTAATAACTCTTTAACTGAATAAAAAATATTTAATTTTATCATAGAAACTTATAAATTGTGAATAACTATGTTATCCTAACTTAAGTGAGTTTGTTTGTTACGCTTTCACGTCCTATATACTGAACCGATCATCATGAAATTTTGCATATACATAGTTTAGGGTACTGAAAAGGACATAGGCTATTCATGCGGGTGAAGCCGCGGGTAACAGCTAGTAAAAATATAGAATTAACAATATTTTTATACTTAATTAATTGTCAAGAATCAGTCAGTATTCCCCAAAGCAAATTAAAATATAAAAAAAAACAACCACGTTTTTAGGCGAAGATAAAAATCCTATGAATTTAAGTAGGTAAAAAGAGTGTTTGTCCATTCGTCCACGTAAGAATGCTATTTTGTGTCAAATACGCCTATCAAGTGGTTTCATAAATAAATACTAAACACGTCTGTTTGTAAAATTCGTCGCTCTTTGAAGAGATCGATAAGTATTTTCGGCAAACCTTACATCATCCCAGATGTTTGGAGTACATCCACTGTTGGACAAAGGCCTCCCTCTAGTATTTTCATCATGGGGGTTACGTACGCCCAATTGCCCACGTAAATAGTTTTGTTATGCACAGTTGAAGACCTCAATGAAGCCAAAGACAGGGTGATTAGCGTGGCCAAATATTGGTCAAAAGATATTCAAAGGAAGCCATTTTGACTGGACAAGAAGAAGAAGAAGACTTGGTTACTTGGGGGTAAGATGGTTGGAGGTGGGAGGTTTATGTCAATGGCATGGGAGGTCTTTGCCCTGTGGTTCCCGGCAGAGAAGAATAGGACCACTCCAAGTCTTCCCGTGGATGTCGTAGAAGGCGACACTTAGGAAACACAAGCTAAACAAAGCTAATAAACATCAAAGAGATCTCTCCAACCCATCTGGCCAGCGTGGAGAGTTTAGGCCAAATCTTCTGACTGCTCTGGCTAATATATTGGCTCTAGTAGTACAGAGAGGAGCGTACTCCTGCAGTGGTGTCTAAAAAGAACTGAAAATGATGGTGATGAGAGGTCTTCCGAGAGGCTCGGGCTTAGTTAGAATGCGCTAAGTTGTCCTTCATCATGATTGATATAAAATATATAGAAACTTATAAATTGTGAATAACTATGTTATCCTAACTTAAAATGTGAAAGTGAGTTTGTTTGTTACGCTTTCACGTCCTATATACTGAACCGATCATCATGAAATTTTGCATATACATAGTTTAGGGTACTGAAAAGGACATAGGCTATTCATGCGGGTGAAGCCGCGGGTAACAGCTAGTAAAAATATAGAATTAACAATATTTTTATACTTAATTAATTGTCAAGAATCAGTCAGTATTCCCCAAAGCAAATTAAAATATAAAAAAAAACAACCACGTTTTTAGGCGAAGATAAAAATCCTATGAATTTAAGTAGGTAAGAGTAAATTCTGCAAACCAATTACATTTAAATGAATCATTATTAGTCAGACATTGACAAGTAATAAGTCATTTTGGTTCTCAAAAAATGAGTAATTTCAGTTAAGTGATATATACCTACCTCATTAACAATGTAAAACGGGTTATGATTTATATTTTGAATTAATATATTTTTGAATTACTATGTATTTTGGAAAACACAAGACGTTTTTTTACTTTCGGTACAAACCAATTTAAAAGTGGGTAAGTTCTAAATATTCTGATATCTATGGAAAGTTCTTACCTATTCTACTAAATATATTTTAAATAATAGTATTTTTTATTATTAGGAATGAAAGGCGCCGCATGATAACTTCCCGATGAACCAAAGACGCGTGCAAAAGCTAGTTATGAAATATTCAGCACCCGTACACAAATACAGGTGTCCCATAGTTGACCTACTCCTGCCTGCGTCACTTTGACCTACAAACGTGGGCTAACCTAAAACTCACATAACCTTTAACTAAATCTGTTAACTTATAGAAACAAAAGAATATCAAAATATAGCTGAATACATCCATAAAACTTCAGAAGATACAGTTAATTGTAATAAAAACATCGTAAAATCAAATATTTGAGTTCAAGGCGTTTCATCACGCATGCGCGAAGCGAAACTCCACACATGCGCAGAGCAAACGTCACGTCTATTTCAGTAGCGCAAAGCTCCGTGAAAGCACACGCACGCTGCAGCTTACAAAACCAAAAATAACGCGAAAACAATACTAAAGCCACCCAAATAACAAACGTGTGAAATATAAAACTTAAAATGTTACCACTAGAAACAAACCTGTGTTACAAAATTCTTACTAAATAAAGTGTTTAGTTGTAATGCGGCAATGCGACAAGAACGAATCGATGGAAGGAAAACGTGATGCCACATACTTATAGTGTCAAAATTACACCATGGAGCCACTGATAGATAGGAACAACTTCGCCATAAGTGCTATGGTGACTGTCGCCATGCAAATCCTATTTTTCACCCTTGCGTCACTGTTTCAAAGCGACAGGGGCACGGATTTCACTGGCGGAGCTAACTTCATCATCATAGCTTTGCTAACATTCTTCTTAGGGCAAGGAGGAAGTACTTTGAAGAGCTATGATAGTAGACAGTTGATGGTCACAGCATTTGTGTGCGTCTGGGGCTTGAGACTTTCTGGCTACCTCATATACCGAATCTACCACATCGGCAGAGACAAACAGTTCGAAGACAGAAAGAGTAACACCCTCAGATTTGCTGTATACTACTCTTTCCAAGTGCTATGGGTGTACGTAGTCAGTTTGCCTGTTATTATTATAAACTCGCCACATCATTCCTTCCCAAAATCGCCGAAAACGATGACTACGCTGGACTCAGCAGGTGCTGGAATATTTGTCATAGGATTGCTCATCGAGACTTATGCGGATTTACAAAAATTTGCGTTCAGACAAGAGGCTGACAACCAAGGAAAATGGTGCAACGACGGTCTTTGGGGACTCTCAAGACATCCCAACTATTTCGGAGAAGTAGTACTGTGGTGGGGTATATTTATTATATCTCTAAATGTAATTGAAGGCGTAGAATGGGTAGCTATCCTCTCGCCTTTATTCACGACGGCTATCATTTTATTCTTATCTGGCATTCCGTTGCTAGAACGATCAGCGGACGAAAAGTACCGCGATAACCCTGATTATCTTTATTATAAGGCGTCCACGTCGCCGCTGATACCGATACCGCCGGCGATCTACGTGGAAGTACCCAAATTCCTCAAATGCATACTTTGTTGTGAGTTTCCGATCTACGACTCGACTGGCGATGAGTTCCCAGCTCCTACTATCGTCACGGAGACGACTAGTATTTCGATGGTGCAGTCCCAAACATAGCTAACACACGCCGCGCGCGACAATGGCGCGGCCAAGTCCGAATCGGTGTCTCAAAAAGGCCAAAACCCCCCAAAACAATTGTGATACACAGCCGAGGAGCGACCTCAAAAGAAATTGCCAAATTCATTGCCACTTAAACAAAGTAACTCTGTAGATATGAACAATTATAATACTTATATGGATAACTTGAGAAAAAGCAAGAAAGTTGCTTTAGACTTATTGGATGATACAAAGGGTATGTTCGAAGGCATATCTGAAGAAAGCCCCAGTCGTACTAAATGTAATATAAGTGACGTAGATATAGAAGCAGGGCCTAGTACTAGTAGAGATAAGACGAAAAGGCCAACAGAAATAGTTAAATATGGAAAAATAACGTTCAACACAACAGCAATACTGCACCATTATCCTCAGATGTCTCAAAATAAATGCGCTGAGAATTGCGTGCATGACTTAAAGTCTGTGGCTAAGAAAAAATCGGATCTTAATTTACCCGAAGCCAAGGACAATAACAATGACGAAGCTAACAAAAAACAGAATACAGCAAAGGATAATTGCAACAATAATGAGTCACCAAAAGTGAACTGTGTAATAAATTCAGATAATACAATAGAGGTATTGAAGAAACCGGTGAAGTTTACTGAAGAAAAGCTTGTATGAGATTTGGAGATTCGCTTCTTCTCTGCACACTTCCGCCTGTGCAGAATGTGGCACCGGCTGCGACGCAAGACGTCGCACATATCGCCGATAGAGATGTTGTAGTTAAAGACTGCTGGCTCTTATGATAAGAAGTGTTAGTTCGATCCGTCTCAATAGTGTAATTAGGTGTAATTATTGTAATGACTTTAGGAAGGCCCTTCATTTATATTTACGGTGAGTGGAAATGTCTCTACGTTCTATGAAGCATGATCTTCTTTCTTTTGTTTTAACCTTTTATAATATTACAACTCACTTTACGGACTCAATGAAACGTTCTACAGAGATTTATGATTCAAGACTCAAAACCTATTTTCTTATTAACTGAAACTGTCATGTTTAATTTCACAACAACTTTTGACTTTAGTAATTTACTTACAGCTAAATTTGGTGCCGTTTTCAATGTTTATACTCTTGTCAGTGAAATATCTTTATCCCTGTCATCTGTATAATTCTTCATATGAGCGAGTAGGGAGTTTTTGGTAGAAACTCAGATAGGGTTTGTCTAAGATGATTTAGCAAATTGATTTTAGTGGACTTAGTTTGGTGTTATAAATACTGGTGAATCATGAACAACGCGTGAAATAGTTAAAGTAGACTATCATATGGCTCATATAGATTTGTCACCAGAAGAATCAAATCATCATCAATCTTTGATTGCTACTCTACCGAAGAACTCTGAAACCAGGGTGTGCATGGTCGACTGACCGTGTCACCTACACGAAATGATGATGATGATTGCTACTTGTCAACTGTATACCGTAAACCATACACCATCGATTATTTGTATCCCTTTAAACTGGAAATTGGCAGAATCACCGAAACCTCTGTAGAAGCCATAAAATAAAATAAAAATATCAAAGAATTTACGAGCAGTACGACGGAATTTACAAAATCATAGTTAAAACCGTTATCTGGATTTTGCAGGCAAGAGTCAAAAGACACGTGGTCTACATCAGTAGTTTGCATAAATGTAGCTATCTCAATAATTAATTCACGACATGGCACTGTTGACATCTCGCGCACAGATAGTGTAACGATTTCGATGAATATAATTATGTCTGGAGATAACATTTGCGATTTGAAAATTTTCCGCTTATTTCTTCAATACGTCTTAGCCTGAACTCTGCTTTGTTATTATGATATTTTCGTTTTTCTAGTATGTTTCGATCGACGAGTTACAAATTAATTAAAACTTTATCAAGATACACCGTAGATCTGTCTACCTCGCAAAGGATAACGACGTGATAAGTATGTAAAAAAATACTAATAACGTAGTTATCCCTTTAATATTTGTAAAAAAAAAGGTTATGTGTCAATTTTCTAATTTAATTTTATACTGTAAAGTGCTTTTCAATGCAAACCAAATGGGCGCAAATACGACGGTTTTATCTTCTATAGTTTAGAAGTGCGTAATAATATTTCGCTTGTATATTATATTAGCATACTAAAATGTAAAGTCTGGACAGTGTGGAGAGTGTAGGCCAGATCCTCCGACTGCTTTGGCTAATATACCTATATTATGGCTCTGGCAGTACAAAGAGGGCCATGCTCCTTCAGTGGAGACTAAAAACAGACCTGATGATGATGATAATAAAAATAGAGAACAAAGGCGCGATAAATATTTTGTTTTGCTAAAAACAATGGACGACATCGATAAGTTAATCTAAGACGTGAAGCGATATCTCTGCCAACTTATAACGATGGAGATAAGATTGCAGCCATTATAATATTAACAACAAACAATTTAAAGATTTTGATACTTATTTGATAGCCAACGCACAACGTCTTGCCGTGTGGTTCCCAGCAGAGTAGAAATGGGACCACTTTAAGTCTTACCATTGATGATGCATAAAGAGATTTAGGAAACACAAGCTAAACAAAGCTTATAAACATCAAAGAGACCTCTTCAACCCGTCTGGCCAGCGTGGATAGTGTAGAATAGAATGGAATAAAAGTTTTCGATTTTGAAAAAACTAACCACACACAAACCATTACAAAATGACAAAACACGACAAACAATAAAAGTGAGTGCAATAACATAACAGCTTGTGAGCGTTGCAGTATTTCAAAAAGGTTGTAGCTCAGTTCTGTGGGTTGTAGGCTCAGCATGACGCTTGTTCGTTGTTAGTGTAGGCCAAATCCTCTGACTACGCTGGCTAATAAATGGCTCTGGTAGTAAGGGTCATGCTCCTGCAGTGGAGACTAAAACCTGATGGTGATGATGGGTTAACACACACAGTTTCAAAGGGTTTAGTGAATAGTTGGTCGATTATTGTTAGTACATTTCAAAATGTTTTATTTATGCGACAACTTGTAACGATGGAGATAATATAGCAGCCGCCATTAAAATATTTATATTCGAACGAACGAAGGTTTCCGACAATTTTACTTAAAAATTAAAAAAAGTCTGTGCAATATAAACAGACGGCCTAAAGAACATTGAAAAAAAAAATTCAAAGGAAAGGGGAATCATGACTTTTTCGCGGCCTAGTTCTCAAATGGGGATTTGAAATAAATCATCTGAAAGGAAACAGAGTTATCATTTAAAATTTTGTTCTTCGGAGCCCTTGATAACCCGTCACTCTATTTCATGAACTACTAGCTGTTACCCGTGGCTTCGCCCGCGTAATATATAGCCTATGTCCTTTTCGGTACCCTTACATATGTGTATGCAAAATTTCATGTTGATCGGTTCAGTAGATACGGCGTGAAAGCGTAACAAATAAACAAACAAACTCAAATTAGGACTGTTTACAGTTTAAAGCAAGCAAGCAAGTAAAAGCGTAACAAACATACTTTCGTATTTAAATATTAGTGTCACTACTCATCCATCACATAATTAAGAACTTTGTTGTTGTCGGTGGAGCATTATCCGTTTTTTCGTATCCTTGTAATAGGATAGGATTATAAAATTGATATGTGACAAAATAAAAGTTACACTCCGGTTAAAAATAACATAGTTTCCTTGACAAGAAGGAAACATTAGTGCGATAGGAGCATGTACAAGAATACCAAAGGCAGTGGTTGGCGAGCCGCCAGCGATGCTATCTGAGGTGAACCAACACTACTTCCTACGGTAAACAGATTTGTGATGTACATTTGTACTTGGGTGGGTAGGTAGAGGTACTGCAATGCGGATTGCGGATAAATAGGGAATTAATCGGTGAAAAAAATTGAAATCGGTCCAATATTTCTTGAGTTTAGCGCATTCAAATGAACGAAAAACGAAGCTTTATAATATTAGCATATACGAGTATAACTTGGGATGGGACTAATTTCACAGCTTGAGCTAGCTCCACAGATGTTTGTGTCGTGGGAGATACTAACTTCACGATACTAAATTATAAGATAGATACTTATTAACGTAGATTAACATATAAGACTCAGGCCAATCTGAAAATTATCGTTATACTTATATTTTTTTTTATGTTATCTCCGTTTTTTGTCAAATGATTTGTTTGTAATGGGGGCAGCACTGGACTTCGTAAAATTCATATATCCCTTACTGGACATGCCCAAATGGGATTATGTAACGTTTATATTCCATGCTGGTTTGGGAGAAAAGAAAAAAAACAGAATATACCAGTTGCTTTTCTTGCCGCGCAGACCGTAACAGCCTGGCCACGGGGACGGGCGACGCGAACGACGGCACGACGGGCGAAGCGACTAATTGTGCGGCGCGATTTGCATGCCACGGGGCAGTCGCGTTCGCCACGGCGACCAGAATAGACGGAGATCTGAGAGCCTAATTTCTTTATCAAAGTTATCTCGATTTGGCTAAGAAATTAAACATTTTTAGTTAGACATATTATTTGGAAGAGATTGTGGAGTACATGATTTGAATAGAAGTCGGAGTATAGGCAGATGGAAAATTCATAAGAAGTACAAAAAATATAGAACGTACCTACCAAAAATTTTATTTCGAGAACAATCGAACGAAAATATTCAACTAGAATTGGAGACAAAAGAATAAAAAAAACCGACTTCAATTTTTCTCTCGTACACATATAATCTATCTCAAAAACTACTCAACCGATTTTGATGAAACTTGCAGTAGGTACCTTACCTACCACAAAAAATAATTTCAACATCTGACTTATAGTTCCGAGATATGCATGGACAAACATACAAAATCATACGAAACATACACAGCATACAAAAATATACATTAACATTTAAAATATATGAAAACATACAAAATCATATAAAACATACGAAATTACACAAAATCATACAAAAACTGCCAAAAACATAAAATAACATACGAAATCATACAAAAACAAAGGTATAAGCAGTCAACATAGAAACTAAAAATATAGAAAAAAACTCGTGTGAAATTTGGCACACGTGTTAGAAGCTAAAATAAAAGTAAAATACAAACGGGCCAATCGAAAACCTTCTTTTTTGAAGTCGGTGGAAAAGACTCAGTGCGGACAATGTTTTTTTTATATGTATAGGTATTTTAATATTTATCTTGGCCAGACGTAGCTGGCCAAGCTCATTAATCCGCGATAAAATTTCGCCATCCATTCAAAACCGACTAAAAACATTTGTTCCTTGTACTATTCGCCGCGAATGCCGCCTCAACCCCGTGGCATGCGCCGACGAATTCACGATTTTGTTTCACTCGCCCACCGCGCCGATGGTCGCCCGCGCGATTCGCCTGATACACTTCGTCGGTCGCGTCGCCGGTCGCCGGTGCGCGTGGCATGCTCGGTAATTTTTTATTCTCTTGTTTCACTCGCCGGCCGACTCGTCGTTCGCGCCGCGCGAAAATTCGCCACGGCGAATGTCCCGTGGCCAGGCCGTAAAAGCCGGTCAAGGGATTGGGCGAAAATCTAAGGAATGACATTGATAGGCGATGCGGCTAGCTACCCATCACTATTTTGATTCTGCTTTCCACCTTTACGCCCACTACGATGCAAAACGTGGCCTGTAGGTTTAATGACCTTGGGCTCTGTCTACCCCGCAAGGGATAAAGACGCGATAGAATCTAGGTATGTTTTTGAGCTGCTAAGGTATTTTATTGATGTTGCCAATTTTTGGGAGCTATTACAATTGCATAACGATGAAAAATTGCATGTACTCCATTATGTTCAGGACCTAAGTATTTGCTATCATTAAACCACTTATTTACATAAATAATAATTGGTTTAACAATAGCTCGCAACAATTATGAGTGATGAGTAATAAAGATAGCTCTATACCTATAGTGTACCTACATTACAAACGTTAAGTATCCAAGTGTGTCAGTGTGACAAACTGACTTATTTATAGACTACCTTTGTACTTGTGCCAACTGGTTTGCTGAAATTAATTGTTTTGGGAATTACAAGCAATAACAAGACTAATTTAAGTTTTTTTAAATCGTTTTTTATATATTTAAGAGTGTTTTGTCTTAATATATTTGACAACAATAATTCTTACTTACCTTTTTTAGGCTAGATGGAATGATGTAAGGTGGAGCAAAAAATAACCGAATGGTGGCCTAGAATCTTCGAGCAACACGGCTTCGAAGGCGTGTTGCTCGAAGCCTAGAATAGGTGAAAAAGTGTTGAATATACTCCTATGAGATTGATTGGAGATATAGTCAAAGTCGCAGGTCGCTCCTGGATAAGATCAACACAGGGATACATATGGAAGGCGGAAATAGAGAGAGGCCTACGTACAATAGTGGGTGGAAGATGTAATGAAAAGATCATCAATCATCATCATCATCATCAGGTCTTTCTAGTCTCCACTGCAGGAGCACGACCCTCTCCTACCACCTGAGCCATATACTAGCCTGAGTAGTCAGAGGATTTGGCCCACGCTCTCCACGCTGGCCAGACGGGTTTGAGAGGTCTCTTTGATGTTAATATGCTTTGTTTAGCTTGTGTTTCCTTAGTCGCCTTTTACGACATCCACGGAATGTCTTGGAGTGGTCCTATTCTACTCTGCCGGGAACCACACGGCGATGAATCAGATGCTTAACTTCATTATAAACAACATAAATTTATGATAGCAAAGTTTAATGCTGCTTCTAAAGCGACTTTTGCATCTCTATGCAGATCTACAAGACAAGTTATTAATTGTAGTTTTATTATATTTCCAGTAACGTCGTGACCCAAATCACGCGGTCGTACGTGTGCAACGTCAACTGGCCCGGGTTCGACTCCTGCGTCCAGGTCACCTTCGGGGTGCCTCTCGTCTACGAGGATGAAGACGCTCCGTCGAGGCTGACTGAGAGCGAGTTGCTGGAGATGTGGAATACTTATGCTAGCAGGGATCCGTTCGCGAGTAGACTTAGCCAGATGGGCATCAGTGTGAGTATCTTCTTTACTATTCTTTTCTTATTTTGATAGAAGATGGACAGTATGAGATAGTCGTGATAGGAATGAAGGATGACTCACGCTAGACCATATCGATTCCGAGCCTCGTGCCTAGCACGGTCACCAAGCCGATTCGTTGCATGTAATTTGCAAAACCCTAAAAAACAGGCCTCGACTTAGCAGTTGGGTACCATTGTGCCGTGATGAGGTCTACTCGTACAGTCATATTGATCATACAACGAGCCGTGGCCGAGCCGAGGCGGGACCGACGTATATCCGAATTTTGTCCTACGCTCAGCCATTACTCGGTTGCCGCTCGGTATAAGTAAATAATAAATATATATAAATATAATATAATTACCTCTTCACTGTACCGCATTTTTGTTTGTATTCCACATTAAACTAACAATCATCCCCAAGAAACGTTCACTTAGAAAACCACATTATTCGCCTCATAGTGCAATATTGATATTAATGTATGTACCTTGCATATAAGTTTTTACTTTTTTATTACTTTTTCATTTTATTATTTGCTTTTGTATTATATTATATAAAATGAATTTCCCAAAATAACAGGTAATTCTAGTTTGGGAAATTCCAAGTCATAGTGTAAGACCTTACTGCCATTTTGAGTACATAAAAAGTATTGCTCCCATACCTATCTGTTAGCATGCTACCTCTGAGATACAGACTAACGTCTAGTTCGGAGTTGGCTTGTTGCTGGTTGGTAAAAGAGACTACCTATTGTAACCATTTCTTTTAACTTGGCTAAATAAAGTTTTTATTATTATTTATTAAATAAATATGTATGGATTATTATTTATTTATTTATTATATCACACAAATTAAGAACTTGTGGTATAGCGTGAGAATGTTCATATTGTGGTCTTAGGAATGCGAACGTGATATACCTATAGGAAGTGGTAAAATATGTTTATTTCAGTAAACGTACATCACAACATGTATTCCCAAGACCGCAATATCCACTCTATCCATACAAAATAATATGAATTGAATATTAGTTGACCATGCTACGGCCGATGCTTCTAGTTTGAATCATCCTTATAATTGTAATTTTGTTAATTTTTATCGTCTCATCTTTCTTTCTATTTTTACATCCCTGATTCACTTTTTTTTTAAAGGGACATATCACACAAATTGAGCTAGCCCCACAGTAAGTTATGAACTTGTGTCGCAGGATACTAACTCAACGATACTATATATTATAATATATACTTATATAGATAAACATCCAAGACCCAGGTCACTATGTAAAAGGTCTTTTTCCATAATGACCTGACCGGGGATCGAACCCGGGACCCCCGTGTCGCAGGCTAGCGTGTTAACCGCTGCGCCACGCTCGACTTCTCGCCTTCATTCTTAACTGCATTATGACTGCGTATAACTGCATTATTTCAAACGTTAACAGCTGTCTAGTGATAATACTACCTACACAGATAACAAAGCATGTATACGCACATATAAAAATAAAATATTTATCCACAAAAATCGTTGATTCCAGGACTACACAGTGCCGCAGGAGGCAAGGATCTTGACCATGTGGGTGGTGGTGGGCGTGGGCGTGGTGATCGCGGCCTCCATGCTGGCCCTCGCGCTGTGGCGGTACAGCTGTATCGAGAACTACACCAGGTGGGTTCATCAAGCCCGTGCTTGGCTTGTATAAATATAAATAAATATATACGGACAAATCACACAGATTGAGCTAGCCCCGAAGTAAGTTCTTAAGTAAGACTTGTGACTCGTAAAACGATCTTTTTCAGATTCACCTGGAATCTGAAAAAGATCGTTTTTCATCTTGACCTGACCGGGGATCAAACCCGGGACCATCCGTGTTCGATTTCGCTTCGATCGTCACAGGTTTTGACCGCTACGCCAAGGAGCTCGTCAAACTTTCTTCGTCTTTATCTTGAAGAATTTGCTTGGGAATAGAAATATCATATGTCCGTTCAGTAAGCTGGCCAAACGGGTTGGAGAGGTATAGATTTCATATGGAATATTTATTATTTCCAGGATGCAAGAGTTCAGCGACACAGACAGCATCCACGACAAGAAGCGAGGCCTGGACATGTACCCCACGCCGCACCAGACCCTGCCTCCGCTGTACTCCGAGAACGACTATAAGTGGGCGGATAGGAGCTTCGATGATTCCACTAGAGGTACTTACACAGATTTTAACATTTTGAACATTTTTGTCTTATGTCGTAACAACAACTAAAGTTTAAAGCAGAGGATAGAGAAGATTCCACTAGAGGCACTAACACAGATTTTAACAATTTGAACATTTTTGTCGTATGTCGTAATAACAACTAAAGTCTAAAGCAGAGGATAGAGAATTTTATCGCATACTCTATCGACAAGAGCTACAAAACTTCTTAAATAAGAAGAAGAAGAACATTTATGAACTACATATCCATCAGGTCTTTTTTAGTCTCCACGGCAGGAGCACGACCCTCTCTGTACTAACACAGCAATATATTAGCCAGAGTAGTCAGAGGATTTGGCCTACACTCTCCACGCTGGCCAGACGGGTTGGAGAGGTCTTTTTGATGTTTGTAAGCTCGTGTTTCCTAAGTCGCCTTTTACGACATCCACGGGAAGACTTTTGAACTACATATACTAATATACTATGAGGAGTTCACGAAAGATAATAAACAGACATAATTAAATCAAGTCGCCTACACAAATAACGGTCTTATTTGAATTGGAAGTTGGGAAGACTTTTCATCATCAGCCTGTTGCAGTCCACTGCTGGACATAAGCCTCCCCAAGGGCACGCCAAATTGTGCGATCTTCTGCTAAACTTGAAGACTTTTTAAACACATTAATTACGCATAAACTAAGTGAAATTTAAGTATCAGTTGTAGAGATCACTGGCTTGACGCCCCAATGGTGATAAATAAACTAAATATTATATAGCTACCCCATCTAAGTATTGTATTATTTTAATATACGAAAAACAAAAATATTTTAAACAATTAAGTTTTCTAAAACATTGCCTATTACACTCTTGTCACAGGCTGGCGTGTTAACCACTGCGCAGCGGAGATCTTCAATGAGAATAATTGTGTTAAAACAGAAGGGACGAGGCAGGGTCACTGATGATCAGGCTTTTTGGAAATTAAACACAGAACTAGCTCGCACTAGGGACAGTATCAATACACAGCATTACAGTATAGTGGCTAAACTTATGTTGTTCCGTCGACTGCTTGGCAAAAAGTGACGCGTTCGCTCGGCGGAGCGCGCAACGGTGAATACAACGGTGATATGGCGGGCAGTGGGGCGGGTTATGACGTCACGTCAGTATTGCAATTCGTCAGTTGCGTTACAGTGTATATGAAATATATTTGTATAATTTTCCAGTGGACATGGGAGGTTTCACCAACAACACGTTCACGCGGGATGAGCTATCCTCAGAGTCTGAGGATGACATCGTCGTGTCCAGAGATAGGTGGGTTTGCTATTTTAACTACGCTAGCTGTGAAGAGCAAACTTAGTTTTACTGTTTCTATTTGTAGGGGATTTTCTGTCCTTTACTTTCTTAATTTCAGTAATTCCATTTGTAGGGGAGATACTGCCACTTACTTACTTTCTTAATTTTCGTTTTTATTATTTCCATTTGTAGGGTAGATTCTGCTCTTTAGTTCCTTAATTTTAATTTCATTGTTTCTATGTGTAGGAAGTCCTCTTTTTCTTAAATTTGCACACAAGCAAAGAATCCGCTAGATAGATTATATTATAGTATCCTAAGAACTAAGAAAATATTCGTAAAAGTTATTTTTATTACAAACACACGGTCTTTATTGATGATTGCATCATCAATACATTCGTACCTAAATAAAGCAAGATTATGGATTATTGATTCCACTGTTAGTTTGAGATGGAATAAGTACGTTTTTATTATGCTTTATGAGTTATTTTGACTTAAATATACCTACCTACCTTTGTTTAGTCAGACAATAGATACTATAAAGTACTTAAATTGATGCAGAGAAAATGAAAAAATATTACAAATAATGTTTCATTATAATATTTAGCTTTGAATAATTTGCTCTTCACAATATATTTTGCTTGCTTCAACCTGAAAGCCTTCCTACAACAAGGCCTTGTACACATTACAGGTACACCACTGACGTGTGACCCAAAACATTGGTATGTTTGATTAAGTTGGCTGATCACTTCGAAACATTGTATGATAGACGAAAGACGGTGAACGGTTAATTTTTAAAGTGAAATCTTCTCTCGCGGCGCTGTGCACATTTTTGATGGGAAAAAATGTTAAACTCGTGACAGGTCACGTGACCGACAGATTGAAAATTCGAGGCGGACACGTGACCTGATCGAAAACAATGTTAAAATTCAAGTTTTAAACTCTTGCCGGCACTCCCGGAGTGCATCCCTTTTTTTTTAACAATATTATTCCCGGGTGACTTGCGTCCAGATGTGGCTTCTGGCATCGTAGCTTTCGGCCCATACGGCAAAACGTGAGAGTTGCTGCTCTCCAAATGCTTTGCCATTGTTTCTCATATAACACTAACCCACAGGTATAATAGCGCACTGGGAACCCGGAGTGTCTTGATTAGCAATATAGCATATTAACGACTGAGTAGCATGGAGGCCGTATATATTTTCTTAATTGTAAAAAGTGGTAATACCTAAGTCTATTCATACAATGTTGAAAGTGACAGAACTTTAAGCGTGGTTTGTGGGATGTTTGTGAATGTCTTGTTTTGTATCTGTCCATATGTGTTTGTTTATGTCCGGTAGGAAGTTTCTTTTATCACCTCATAATGATTTCACCGACTGTACTAGATAGGTACCATCTCATTTTCTCAGATTGTGTGTTGTGACTTGTTTACCACAGTTTATGGGTTTAAACCACAGAGCAAGGAAATTCCATATTGCTAGCGAGAGTAATGTAGATGGAGTGATGAGTATAAACTGTGGTATTAAACATACTGTACTATTTGTAAGGCAGTCCCATACTTGCGTCAGATTTCAAAACTTATTAATATACCTGTTTGCGACAAAGATAATGACCGGAACAGTTTAACATGCCTTTCCTAACATGATATATAACTGAAATATCCTTATCATGTTTAATCATGCCTTGAAAACTTGAGAAAACTGTCACAAGTGTTAGGCCATAACATACACGAACTAATTGGCAGTCGTTAAACCATCTATATAGTAGCGTCTTTTCCTTAGTACCCTGACAGAACTGTTTAATGTTTTCTTATGTTTTCGCGATTATTACACATTTAAATGAAATTTAAGAACTGTTTAAATTTTGATTAACTATATTTACCCTTACTGTACTTAGAATAGAGAACAACTTTTATGCAAAGACTGCTAGCAAATTACTGTCTTTCTACTAATAAGTATACATCCTTGGTTAGGCCATAACATATACGAGTTAATTAGCAGTATTTAACTTAATATTGTGACGTTTCAGGAACAGCTTCAAGCCCAGGGACTTCAACGTGGTTTGATGTCAAGCAGTTTGATGTAGTCAGTACGATACGTAATGTGATTTGGAGCCTCGTTCTCACCCAGCAACATTTGCAAGTGCCAGTAAACAGAAAAGAAATACCTAGTTTTAAAAATAATTTTTCTGTGCGATTTTTGTTGACTGAGATTATAAGAGGCTATTATAAAAACTGGTGACCACCCGCCGGTCTCAGTTGACCCAGGATAGGCCTTTCTGGCAACGTAACTTTCGGCCCATACGGCAAAACATGAGAGTTGCGGCTCTCCAAAGCCTTTGATTCTTAAATTGGCCCTTCAAGCTATGCACGCAATCGCGGCCCATCTGGCATATGAGAGTTTGCTGTCTCTCCAAGCCTTGCACACACAGGTAGTCTGAGGGCTCTCTGCCCTCACCTCAAACGCCCTGTTGAAGTAGCGCAAGCTCAGTAGGAAGGCGTAGTCTGTCCAAAAAAAAATTTACCAGTTATCTTTAATTTTTATTTTTGCAAATATGCACTACCTAGTTACTTGGAATTGTTGCTATGTAAAAACGAGGAACAAGGCATTGCTTACTCTAAATGTATAGTCAAAGTCAGCCTTTAACTGTGAGCTAGCAACACTATTTTTTTTATAAATAAATAGCTTAAATTTGCTTAAAATACAAATCCCTAAAGTAGGTATATTGACTGTTAAGGGTGCGTCAGATGTTACACGTACAGTCTTAGGCAAATGAACCTGACCGCCTTACAATATAAAATCTGTTTGCGGTTGGGGTCAGGTTTGTATGCCCCCGACTGTATGTTAAGGCTCTCTACTTGCATCCCAATATATTTGTAAACTGTTCTTTTTGCTTGCTCTCACTTGAAAGCTGACAAAAACATTTAGAGTGACCACTAATGCCACAATCCATATGATACACTGCTAGATCGTGAGATTAACTTGTAGGCCCTACAATTTAAGCAAATCTAATTAAATTTACATTACTGCTGGTTACACATACAGTTTTACACAGAATACAAAATAAAAAAATCTGAATACAAGAAAAAAAAATTTAAAATAAAAAAGTCTTGCTTTTCAAAAAATGTAAACGTAAAATAATGCAACAAGAAGATTATAAATGTTTTAAAAATTAAAATCTTGCAGTGTAACCTTTTGGCTGTAATATGTATACATATACATAATTTAATTATACAAAAATAGGCTATGATATTACTTAGAATTAGTCAGGTGGTCTAATCTGACTTAAAGTAGTTAAATGTACCTACATTTAGATCAATAGGGCACAAAAATAACAAGAACTGTTGTGATTTTGTATTTAGTTCATTTTAAATTATTCATTTATATTTTTTAATACTGTTTCTTTTATTAATAAATGTTTATTTTTAATTTTCTTTTTTTTTTCTTTTCCCCATGATTTCATTTATGAATTCGTCAGAATTTTTTATTTTTATTTTAATCACATTTTACGAAAGCATTTTACATAAGCCCCAATGATTTATCGATATAATTATACAAATTTCTAGTCCTTATATTGCGATGTCTGTGTCATAGCGATACAAATTTTACCATGTCAGTAATAGATAGAAGCTATGAACAGGATGTTAGGGTAAATATTGTTGTCTCACAAATCATCAAATCGCTCAAAATGAACAACTTATATCAGGTCCTTCCAGTCTCCACTGCAGGAGCACGACCCTCTCCGTACTACCAGAGCCATATACTAGCCTGAGTAGTCATAGGATTTGGCCTACACTCTCCACGCTGGCCAGACGGGTTAGAGAGATCTCTTTGATGTTAATAAGCTTTGTTTAGCTTGTGTTTCCTTAGTCGCCTTTTACGACATCCACGGGATGACTTGGAGTGGTCCTATTCTACTCTGCCGGGAACCACACGGCACACAACAACTTATATTATGAACTCAAAAAATTTCGACATTTTCTACTATTTGCTGGGCCTGCCGAACACTTTTGTATGAAAATGTCTTTTTTTCGAAGTTCCCATCATTGGTCCCATAGGAAAGGTTGTTCATTTTGACGTGCTATTTGTTGATTTGAGGGACAAGGGTGTTTCTCCATACATCTTGTATCACTTGCTTGCTACTCTCCCGAAATATCAAAAACATCGGGTTAAGTTCCCAGGTTTCTTAAGAGTTTATTATAGGGTTGTGAAAAGAATTTTTATTTTTACCCATTTTATCCGAAGTGAAAATTATTATATTTCTATTTACTAATTACGAATTTATATTATTTGTCCAAGCATGCCTTACACATGATTAATTTTAATATATATATACATAAGAATTTATTATATATACATAAATGATGGAGGGCGTTCGTTTTTTGATTGGTCACTCTCTACGACAGTCCAACCAGAAGATATATATTATTTCCTTTGTCGTCTTATAATGTAAATATTCTATTGTTCATGTTAAAAACTTCCATAGATTATAAATTTTAGAATAAATTTAGGTACTCTCAGTTTTAAATGGCATAAATATGGTTTAACATATAAAGACTGCTCTCTACATTTAAAAAAACTTAATAACTATGTATTAGGTATTGTGTATTATGGAGATACCGCTATTTAAAATAAAATTCCTGAAGGTTTTAATAAAGCTAGTGTTATGGATAATACTTCGAGCGGACTGATACATCTTTAACAACGTAATAAGTTGCATAATTTATAAAATAAAAACACCCCACTGCCTTTTTTGACAAATTACTTCCACCACATTATGTTTTTACTGATGTTATATGTAACATAATACTCCAAGAAAAAATGAGAATCTACTTACACCTTAAGCTTTAAAATTGGTCCAGCCGATAATGCTACAGACATACTGACATAAATAAATAGATATATAGGTACGTAAATAGGCACGAAAACCATTACCCTTCTTCTGGGTAGGTCAATCGTGTAAAAAGGAACTTGGTCTTAATTAGAGCATTTATAAATTCTATATTTAAATGGAATAAGCGAAATAAAGCCAACATGAGACGGACATGAGTGACTTCCGCCAGGCCATTCGAATATGGAATTTACTTACTATGTATAAGGTTCAATTATCTTTGCTCCATTGTGTAACCAATCAGGCTCAGCCCGCTCGGTAGTAATCATATTTTAAGGACTTAATATTTTCATGATTAGACTGGAAAAGTAAATTGTCGACGTGTTGCAAGATCAACTAAAATCGTATTATCATAACAAATGTCTTCTTTATCAGTCCGTATCATCATCATCTCAGCCACAAAAAGTCCACTGCTGGACATAGGTATCCCCAAGGATTTCCAATACAACCGGTTAGAAGCGGCCTGCATCCAGCGCCTTCCTGCGACCTTTATCAGGTCGGTTCTAGAATCTTTCTGCCCCCATCCGCCATCGGTTCTTCGCGCTATGTTCCCCGCCCACTGCCACTTTAAAGAGCTAATCTGCTGTGCTATATCGGTGATCTTTGTTTTTCTGCGATCTCCTCGTTTTCGATTCGATCTCGCAGAGAAACCTCGAGCATAGCCCTCTCTATAGATTTTTGAACGACCTATCAGTCCTTACTTTCATCTATTGCTGCTGTCAAGAAGATATCCTTCAATTATTATTTTTAAATTCCCAGATAATTTTACTAACATAGAATGACTTAATATCAGTGGTATTCGTTCGTAGTATTGGATTGGAATAAATCATCTTCGTGAAATACGCCTATATTAGTGTAAATAGGTACCTACTTATCGTGTTCTATTTCTGTGTTAAAAGTTAATGTTAGTTTATGATTAAGAATAATACTAGATAATATTCCATTATCTCTTTGTATAAATAAATTTAAAAAGCATAAAATAAAAATACCATCCGCGTATTCTACTAAACAATTAGGTACCTTTAATATTTTTTGGCGTAGCTTTTAGGAAACATATCATAGAAAAATTAAATGTTAAAATTGTTATAGATAGGTTCCTGTAACATTTTATTTCTTCTGTATTAAATTCACCTATATTTTTTTTTATTTATTAGTCAAAGTATCATTTATAGTACGATGCCTAATATTTTATAAAAATTAAGATATTTATAGTAAATAGTATTTTGTCACTGTTACCTGACATAATATAGTTCGATACAAAATATAAAATAAAACCATATAATATACCTATTTGTCCAAAATATTGCCTATAAAATTAATATATTGTATGTAAGTAGATAGTATAAAATAGTCAATGTAATGGATGAAGAAAATGTTAATAGGCTCTAAATAATTGTTAGAATAGTTAAATGATTAAATATTGTAAATCAAAAATGGAAATAAATTATAAAATGTACAAAGCTTCCCAAGCATCCGTAGGATGAGAAAAAAAAAACAAAGAATATTTATTTGAAAATAATAATATGTGGAGAATATGTCAAAATTTATTCCATTTATCTAAGTAGGTATTACACATATGCCAAAATTAAAGCGAAAGTCAATTTTTAATGCCAAATCTTTACTCATAACCAGGACTTGTCTTAATATATAACATAAAAATACAACCAATATATAGTTTGTGGTGGGAAGTCAAGGGATACCTACAGTTGAAGTTTGCCTTAGACAATTTTGCAAATTGATTTCAGTGGACTTTATAATATGAAATTGGTGTAGTTTGGTGTTATAAATGCTCGTGCTCATGAACAATTTGTGAAATAGATAACTGGACTCGTATAGATTTGTCGCCAGAAGCTACCACGAGGCATCAAAGAACGTACGCAATCTTTGATGCTACTTGGAAAAACTATACCGTACAACACCGATACTTAGTATCTCATTATACTGGACATTAGCAGAATCACTGAAATTTCGGTGGAAGCCATAATATAAAACAGAAGAAGAAGAAGAACCAATATAATAATATAACCATTGTACTGTCAATGAACAGTTTAAAAAGTCATGGAGCACTTTGTTTAACCTTCTATTAGATCATCATCATCATCAGGTCTTTTTTAGTCTCCACTGCAGGAGCACGACCCTCTCTGTACTACCAGAGCCATTATTAGCCAAAGCAGTCGGAGGATATGGCCTATCATATATTTTACATTTTTTTCTGGCGGGTGTATATTCTATTAGGAATTCTGTATTTATCATCAAAATATTGCCAGGGAGTTAATTACTGTCAAAGAACAGTTTGAACATTCATGAAACACTGCACTTTGTTTCACTTTGGGCGTAAGATTGAAACCCGCATATATCATTTAATGGCTTATTGCTCTCGGTTAAGTTAAATTCATGATTTATTCAAATCTTAACATATCTAACATTGAATGTATGAGTGAGAAACATTTTGTTTAAAGGATTGAAGGGTTCTCTTGTAAGTATTACATTTTATTGTAAACACGTGTTTATATTTTAAATGTGTCTTAATCTAATAAAATTATTTGCAACATTGAAATTATATTTCAAATATTAAGTTCGTTGTGTGTTTGTTTATTTATCATCGTGCAATAAACAACGTTAACATTGAAATGCCTTTTATTATACCTATAAGGTATGAGTATACCCAGTTTCAAAATAGTATTGAAAATATGTCATGAAAAGTAATAGCATTATATGAAAAATCAAATACTTATTGATATTTGATGATGTCGGTGTTTCTCTGCGAGATCGAATCAGAAACGAGAAGATCCGTAGAAGGTCACCGACATAACTCAGCGGATTAGCTCTTTGAAGTGGCAGTGGGCGAGGCATATAGCGCGAAGAACCGATGGCCGATGGGGCGGAGGGGTTCTCGAATGGCGACCACGTACCGGAAAGCGCAGCGTTGGACACCCACCGACCAGGTGGTCAGACGACCTGATAAAGGTCGCAGGAAGGCGCTGGTTGCAGGCCGCTTCTAACCGGTCATATTGGAAATCCTTAGGGGAGGCCTATGTCCAGCAGTGGACTTCTTGTGGCTGAGATGATGATGATGATTTGATGATGTTATTATTACATTTCTTAATATTGATACATCTATGGGCTCCGATTTAAAACATGATAACATTAAATATCTAGTCTATAATACTTATATTATAAAGAAGATTTGAATGTTTGTTTGCTTGCATTGAATAGGTTCCGAAGTTCTGGACCGATTATCAAAGCTCTTTCATCTATACAAAGCCATTTATCTGCGGGGGACATAGGCTATAATATACACGGACGAAGTCATGAAAAAATTGCTAGTGTAACATAAAAATAGTCAGAAAATATGCCAAAAAAATTAAAATCTCAAAAGAATGGAGCATCGCACTAAGAGCATGTTGAGCTTAAAGAAGTTTTCACTTCAATAAATCGCAGGAATTCTGTCTTGGTATACATATATCTATACTTATATTATATAGCGGAAGAGTTTGTTTGTATGTTTGTTGGTTGGTTGAACGCGCTAATATGGGGAACTACAGGACCGATTTCAAAAATTCTTTCACCGTTGGATTAGTACTCTATCTCTGATGGTCATAGCTAGGTTTGTACTTCGGGCTAAGCCGGGCGAACGGCTAGTGTAAAAATAACTATACACATAACTGTACTGTATACCTATTATGTTTGAAAAATTAATACATTAATATCTATGTACCTATACCGATTACAAAGAGTAGCTGCGAGATAACGTGATAAAAAATAAAAGGTAATGTAAACTTTTCATACCGACGCCGGTAGCTCAGGCCAGAGAAAAAATAATGGATATTATAATGCAAGTTTGTAAGCCTGAAAAGGTGTTTTTCAATACATTTGCTATTAACGTAGTCTTTATGACATCAAAACTTGGATCGTAATCACGTAATGTTGTTTCTACCCAAAACATTGGTATGTTTGATTAAGTTGGCTGATCACTTCGAAACATTGTATGATAGACGAAAGACGGTGAACGGTTAATTTTTAAAGTGAAATCTTCTCTCGCGGCGCTGTGCACATTTTTGATGGGAAAAAATGTTAAACTCGTGACAGGTCACGTGACCGACAGATTGAAAATTCGAGGCGGACACGTGACCTGATCGAAAACAATGTTAAAATTCAAGTTTTCACTTCTGCCGGCACTCCCGGAGTGCATCCCTTTTTTTTAACAATATTATTCCCGGGTGACTTGCGTCCAGATGTGGCTTCTGGCATCGTAGCTTTCGGCCCATACGGCAAAACGTGAGAGTTGCTGCTCTCCAAATGCTTTGCCATTGTTTCTCATATAACACTAACCCACAGGTATATTAGCGCACTGGGAACCCGGAGTGTCTTGATTAGCAATATAGCATATTAACGACTGAGTAGCATGGAGGCCGTATATATTTTCTTAATTGTAAAAAGTGGTAATACCTAAGTCTATTCATACAATGTTGAAAGTGACAGAACTTTAAGCGTGGTTTGTGGGATGTTTGTGAATGTCTTGTTTTGTATCTGTCCATATGTGTTTGTTTATGTCCAGTAGGAAGTTTCTTTTATCACCTCATAATGATTTCACCGACTGTACTAGATAGGTACCATCTCATTTTCTCAGATTGTGTGTTGTGACTTGTCTACCACAGTTTATGGGTTTAAACTACAGAGCAAAGAATTTCCATATTGCTAGCGAGAGTAATGTAGATGGAGTGATGAGTATAAACTGTGGTATTAAACATACTGTACTATTTGTAAGGCAGTCCCATACTTGCGTCAGATTTCAAAACTTATTAATATACCTGTTTGCGACAAAGATAATGACCGGAACAGTTTAACATGCCTTTCCTAACATGATATATAACTGAAATATCCTTATCATGTTTAATCATGTCTTGAAAACTAGGGAAAACTGTCACAAGTGTTAGGCCATAACATACACGAATTAATTGGCAGTCGTTAAACCATCTATATAGTAGCGTCTTTTCCTTAGTAGCCTGACAGAACTGTTTAATATTTTCTTGTTTTCGCGATTATTACACATTTAAATAAAATTAAAGAACTGTTTAAATTTTGATTAACTATATTTACCCTTACTGTACTTAGAATAGAGAACAACTTTTATGCAAAGACTGCTAGCAAATTACTGTCTTTCTACTAATATACCTACATCCTTGGTTAGGCCATAACATATACCTACGAGTTAATTAGCAGTATTTAACTTAATATTGTGACATTTCAGGAACAGCTTCAAGCCCAGGGACTTCAACGTGGTTTGATGTCAAGCAGTTTGATGTAGTCAGTACGATACGTAATGTGATTTGGAGCCTCGTTCTCACCAAGCAACATTTGCAAGTGCCAGTGAACAGAAAAGAAATAGTTTTAAAAATAATTTTTCTGTGCGATTTTTGCTGTCTGAGATTATAAGAGTTATAACTGGAGGCAGTGAACTTTCAGGTGGCTATTATAATAACTGGTGACCAATCGGCAGTCTCAGTTGACCCAGGATAGGCCTTTCTGGCAACGTAACTTTCGGCCCATACGGCAAAACATGAGAGTTGCGGCTCTCCAAAGCCTTTGATACTGAAATTGGCCCTTCAAGCTATGCACGCAATCGCGGCCCATCTGGCATATGAGAGTTTGCTGTCTCTCCAAGCCTTGCACACACAGGTAGTCTGAGGGCTCTCTGCCCTCACCTCAAACGCCCTGTTGAAGTAGCGCAAGCTCAGTAGGAGGCGTAGTCTGTCCAAAAAAAATTTACCAGTTATCTTTAATTTTTATTTTTGCAAATATGCACTACCTAGGTACTTGGAATTGTTGCTATGTAAAAACGAGGAACAAGGCATTGCTTACTCTAAATGTATAGTCAAAGTCAGCCTTTAACTGTGAGCCTAATTTTTTTATAAATAAGTAGCTTAAATTTGCTTAAAATACAAATCCCTAAAGTAGGTATATTGACTGTTAAGGGTGCGTCAGATGTTACACGTACAGTCTTAGGCATATTAACCTGACCCCCTACAATATAAAATCTGTTTGAGGTTGGGGTCAGGTTTGTATGCTCCCGAATGTATGTTAAGGCTCTCTACTTGCATCCCAATATATTTATAAACTCTTTTTTTTGCTTGCTCTCATTTGAAAGCTGACAAAAACATTTAGAGTGACCACTTATGCCATAATCCATATGATACACTGCTAGATCGTGAGATTAACTTGCAGGCCCTACAATTTAAGCAAATCTAATTAAATTTACGTTACTGCTGGTTACACATACAGTTTTACACAGAATACAAAATAAAAAATCTGAATACAAGAAAGAATGTTTTAAAATAAATAAGTCTTGCCGTTCAAAAAATGTAAACGTAAAATAATGCAACAAGAAGATTTTAAATGTTTTAAAAATTAAAATCTAGCAGTGTAACCTTTTGGCTGTAATATGTATACATATACATAATTTAATTATACAAAAATAGGCTATGATATTACTTAGAATTAGTCAGGTGGTCTAATCTGACTTAAAGTAGTTAAATGTACCTACATTTAGATCAATAGGGCACAAAAATAACAAGAACTGTTGTGATTTTGTATTTAGTTCATTTTAAATTATTCATTTATATTTTTCATACTGTTTCTTTTATTAATAAATGTTTATTTTTAATTTTCTTTTTTTTTCTTTTACCCATTATTACATTTAAAAAATTCGCAAGAATTTTTTGTTTTTATTTTAATCACATTTTACGAAAGCATTTTACATAAGCCCCAATGATTTATCGATATAATTATACAAATTTCTGGTCCTTATATTGCGATGTCTGTGTCATATCGATACAAATTTTACCATGTCAGTAATAGATAGAAGCTATAAACAGGATGTTAGGGTAAATATTGTTGTCTCTCAAATTATCAAATCGCTCAAAATGAACAACTTATATTATGAACTCAAAAAATTTCGACATTTTCTACTATTTGCTGGGCCTGCCGAACACTTTTGTATAAAAAATTTCGTCTTTTTTTCGAAGTTCCCATCATTGGTCCCATAGGAAAGGTTGTTCATTTTGACGTGCTATTTGTTGATTTGAGGGACAAGGGTGTTTCTCCATACATCTTGTATCACTTGCTTGCTACTCTCCCGAAATATCAAAAACATCGGGTTAAGTTCCCAGGTTTCAGAGTTTATTATAGGGTTGTGAAAAGAAATTTTATTTTTACCCATTTTATCCGAAGTGAAAATTATTATATTTCTATTTACTAATTACGAATTTATATTATTTGTCCAAGCATGCCTTACACATGATTAATTTTAAAATATATACATAAGAATT
Source organism: Rhodophaea formosa (assembly GCA_963082605.1). Classification (NCBI taxonomy): domain Eukaryota; kingdom Metazoa; phylum Arthropoda; class Insecta; order Lepidoptera; family Pyralidae; genus Rhodophaea; species Rhodophaea formosa. The sequence continues at coordinate 599,591 of OY720226.1, forward strand.
TATTATATATACATAAATGATGGAGGGCGTTCGTTTTTTGATTAGTCACTCTCTACGACAGTCCAACCAGAAGATATATATTATTTCCTTTGTCGTCTTATAATGTAAATATTCTATTGTTCATGTTAAATAAACTTCCATAGAAAATAAATTTTAGAATAAATTTAGGCACTCTCAGTTTTAAATGGCATAAATATGGTTTAACATATAAAGACTGCTCTCTACATTTTAAAAAACTTAATAACTATGTATTAGGTATTGTGTATTATGGAGATACCGCTATTTAAAACAAAACCTGAAGGTTTTAATAAAGCTAGTGTTATGGATATTACTTCGAGCGGACTGATACATCCGTAATAAGTTGTATAATTTATAAAATAAATACACCCCTCTGCCTTTTTTGACAAATTACTTACGCCATATTATGTTTTTACTGGCGTTACATAGCCCATAATACTCCAAGGAAAAATGAGAATCTACTTACACCTTAGGCTTTAAAATTGGTCCAGCCGATAATGCTACAGACATACTGACATAAATAAATAGATATATACGTAAATAGGCACGAAAACCATTACCCTTCTTCTGGGTGGGTCAATCGTGTAAAAAGGAACTTGGTCTTAATTACAGCATTTATAAATTCTATATTTAAATGGAATAAGCGAAATAAAGCCAACATGAGACGGACATGAGTGACTTCCGCCAGGCCATTCGAATATGGAATTTATTTACTATGTATAAGGTTCAATTATCTTTGCTCCGTTGTGTAACCAATCAGGCTCAGCCCGCTCGGTAGTAATCATATTTTAAGGTCTTAATATTTTCATGATTAGATTGCAAAAGTAAATTGTCGACGTGTTGCAAGATCAACTAAAATCGTATTATCATAACAAATGTCTTCTTTATCAGTCCGTATCATCATCATCTCAGCCACAAAAAGTCCACTGCTGGACATAGGTATCCCCCAAGGATTTGCAATACAACCGGTTAAAAGCGGCCTGCATCCAGCGCCTTCCTGCGACCTTTATCAGGTCGGTTCCAGAATCTTTCTGCCCCCATCGGCCATCGGTTCTTCGCGCTATGTTCCCCGCCCACTGCCACTTTAAAGAGCTAATCTGCTGTGCTATATCGGTGATCTTTGTTTTTCTGCGATCTCCTCGTTTCCGATTCGATCTCGCAGAGAAACACCGAGCATAGCCCTCTCTATAGATTTTTGAACGACCTATCAGTCCTTACTTTCATCTATTGCTGCTGTCAAGAAGATATCCTTCAATTATTATTTTTAAATTCCCAGATAATTTTACTAACATAGAATGACTTAATATCAGTGGTATTCGTTCGTAGTATTGGATTGGAATAAATCATCTTCGTGAAATACGCCTATATTAGTGTAAATAGGTACCTACTTATCGTGTTCTATTTCTGTGTTAAAAGTTAATGTTAGTTCATGATTAAGAATAATACTAGATAATATTCCATTATCTCTTTGTATAAATACATTTAAAAAGCATAAAATAAAAATACCATCCGCGTATTCTACTAAACAATTAAGTACCTTTAATATTTTTTGGCGTAGCTTTTAGGAAACATATCATAGAAAAATTAAATGTTAAAATTGTTATAGATAGGTTCCTGTAACATTTTATTTCTTCTGTATTAAATTCACCTATATTTTTTTTTATTTATTAGTCAAAGTATCATTTATAGTACGATGCCTAATATTTTATAAAAATTAAGATATTTATAGTAAATAGTATTTTGTCACTGTTACCTGACATAATATAGTTCGATACAAAATATAAAATAAAACCATATAATATACCTATTTGTCCAAAATATTGCCTATAAAATTAAAATATTGTATGTAAGTAGATAGAATAAAATAGTCAATGTAATGGATGAAGAAAATGTTAATAGGCTCTAAATAATTGTTAGAATAGTTAAATGATTAAATATTGTAAATCAAAAATGGAAATAAATTATAAAATGTACAAAGCTTCCCAAGCATCCGTAGGATGAGAAAAAAAAAACAAAGAATATTTATTTGAAAATAATAATATGTGGAGAATATGTCAAAATTTATTCCATTTATCTAAGTAGGTATTACACATATGCCAAAATTAAAGCGAAAGTCAATTTTTAATGCCAAATCTTTACTCATAACCAGGACTTGTCTTAATATATAACATAAAAATACAACCAATATATAGTTTGTGGTGGGAAGTCAAGGGATACCTACAGTTGAAGTTTGCCTTAGACAATTTTGCAAATTGATTTTAGTGGACTTTATAATATGAAATTGGAGTAGTTTGGTGTTATAAATGCTCGTGCTCATGAACAATTTGTGAAATAGATAACTGGACTCGTATAGATTTGTCGCCAGAAGCTACCACGAGGCATCAAAGAACGTACGCAATCTTTGATGCTACTTGGAAAAACTATACCGTACAACACCGATACTTAGTATCTCATTATACTGGACATTAGCAGAATCACTGAAATTTCGGTGGAAGCCATAATATAAAACAGAAGAAGAAGAAGAACCAATATAATAATATAACCATTGTACTGTCAATGAACAGTTTAAAAAGTCATGGAGCACTTTGTTTAACCTTCTATTAGATCATCATCATCAGGTCTTGTTTAGTCTCCACTGCAAGAGCACGACCCTCTCTGTACTACCAGAGCCATTATTAGCCATTGCAGTCAGAGGATTTGGCCTATTAGATATATTACCTTTGCTTTTCAGGCGGATGTATATTCTATTAGGAATTCTGTATTTAACATCAAAATATTGCCAGGGAGTTAATTACTGTCAAAGAACAGTTTGAACATTCATGAAGCACTTTGTTTCACTTTGGGCGTAAGATTGAAACCAGCTTATATAATTTAATAGTTATTCATTGCTCTCGGTTAAGTTAAATTCATGATATAATCAAATCTTAACATATCTAACATTGAATGTATGAGTGAGAAACATTTTGTTTTAAGGATTGAAGGGTTATCTTGTATTACATTTTATTATAAACACTGTTTATATTTTAAATGTGTCTTAATCTAATAAAATTATTTGCAACATTGAAATTATATATCAAATATTAAGTTCGTTGTATGTTTGTTTATTTATCATCGTGCAATAAACAACGTTAACATTGAAATGCCTTTTATTATACCTATAAGGTATGAGTATACCCAGTTTTAAAATAGTATTGAAAATAATTATGTCATGAAAAGTAATAGCATTAGGTATATGAAAAATCAAATACTTATTGATATTTGATGAAACACCGACCTCTGCGAGATCGAATCAGAAACGAGGAGATCCGTAGAAGTACGAAGGTCACCGACATAACTCAGCGGATTAGCTCTTTGAAGTGGCAGTGGGCGAGGCATATAGCGCGAAGAACCGATGACCGATGGGGCGGAGGGGTTCTCGAATGGCGACCACGTACCGGCAAGCGCAGCGTTGGACACCCACCGACCAGGTGGTCAGACGACCTGATAAAGGTCGCAGGAAGGCGCTGGATGCAGGCCGCTTCCAACCGGTCATATTGGAAATCCTTAGGGGAGGCCTATGTCCAGCAGTGGACTTCTTGTGGCTGAGATGATGATGATGATTTGATGATGTTATTATTACATTTCTTAATATTGATACATCTATGGGCTCCGATTTAAAACATGATAACATTAAATATCTAGTCTATAATACTTATATTATAAAGAAGATTTGAATGTTTGTTTGCTTGCATTGAATAACTAGGTTCCGAAGTTCTGGACCGATTATCATAGCTCTTTCATCTACATAAAGCCATTTATCTGCGGGGGACATAGACTATAATATACGCGGACGAAGTCATGAAAAAATTGCTAGTGTAACATAAAAATAGTCAGAAAATATGCCAAAAAATTAAAATCTCTAAAGAATGGAGCATCGCACTAAGAGCATGTTGAGCTTAAAGAAGTTTTCACTTCAATAAATCGCAGGAATTCTGTCTTGGTATACATATATCGCCGTGTGGTTCCCGGCAGAGTAGAATAGGACCACTCCAAGTCATCCCGTGGATGTCGTAAAAGGCGACTAAGGAAACACAAGCTAAACAAAGCTTATTAACATCAAAGAGACCTCTCCAACCCGTCTGGCCAGCGTGGAGAGTGTAGGCCAAATCCTCTGACTACTCAGGCTAGTATATAGCTCTTGTAGTACAGAGAGGGTCGTGCTCCTGCAGTGGAGACTAGAAAAACCTGATGATGATGATGATGATACATATATCTATACTTATATTATATAGCGGAAGAGTTTGTTTGTATTTTTGTTGGTTGGTTGAACGCGCTAATATGGGGAATTACAGGACCGATTTCAAAAATTCTTTCACCGTTGGATTAGTACTCTATCTCTGATGGTCATAGCTAGGTTTGTACTTCGGGCGAAGCCGGGCGAACGGCTAGTGTAAAAATAACTATACACATAACTGTACTGTATACCTATTATGTTTGAAAAATTAATACATTAATATCTATGTACCTATACCGATTACAAAGAGTAGCTGCGAGATAACGTGATAAAAAATAAAAGGTAATGTAAACTTTTCATACTGACGCCGGTAGCTCAGGCCAGAGAAAAAATAATGGATATTATAATGCAAGTTTGTGAGCCTGAAAAGGTGTTTTTCAATACATTTGCTATTAACGTAGTCTTTATGACATCAAAACTTGGATCGTAATCACGTAATGTTGTTTCTACGGAATAGGCTTTGACTATATACTTCATCATCATCATCATGTCTTTTTTAATCTCCACTGCAGGAGCACTCCAGAGCCGTATATTAGCCAGAGCAGTCAGAGAATTTGGCCTATACTCTCCACGCTGACCAGACGGGTTGGAACTATGTATATACTTATTTTTTTATTTTATTTATTTATTAGGCAACACAACAGACACTAAGTAATAATATTACAAGGTTTACTTAATCAAAGAGGCTTAATAGGCTATTTTACGTTATACCAATTACTACTGCTCAATAGTTGTCAATAGCCCAAGATGAGATGATGACGAGGAGCCCGATGGCCTAGTGGGCGTGAGCATAATAAGCGCTTCCGCATGTTAAGCAACCCTAGGCGCAGTCCCCACTTGGATGGGTGACCGCTAGTGGCATAAAAATATCTCGAGCTCCTCCGTGCTTCGGAAGGCACGTAAAGCCGTTGGTCCCGGCTGTCATCACTGATGGCAGTCGTTAAGCTTTGTCTTGCCTCTTTGCCTTTAGGCAGCTTGAAAAATCTGACACCAGTGTTGACCACTTACACACACGAAAAACAAACAATAGCCCAAGATGCACAATTGCACATTTTCATAGAATCCGAGCAAAAAGTTTTCATGTTTAGTATGAAATCTTTTGGCTGACTTGATGCTTAGACGGTGTATGCGAGTTGTACATAATGAATAATATCAAACATATGTAAGTATATTATGTTATCTCACCGTAATATTTAAACGATTTATTTAGTGTTCACGTAAATTAAATAACTTGTTTTTATCACTTACGTCACACAATTACATAGACATCTTCATTTTTGTTTGTTCATGCATTACTTTGGATTTTGTAGGGATTTTATTCATGTTATTTTTATAGAGGCTTAAGTTTGGAATGACATTACACACTCAAAATGAACAACTTTTTGTTTGGGACAAATTTTTTGTCTTTCTATTTTTTATGAGATTTCAGCATATATGAAACGTACAAATGTTTGTGTATGAAATAATAGATATATAGAGACATAACACACAAATTGAGCTAGCCCTACAGTAAGTCGTGAACTTGTGTCGTAGGATACCAACTCAAGGATACTACCATATTTTATAATATATACTTATATAGATTAACATCCAAGACCCAGGTCATTCTGAAAAAGATCGTTTTCCATCATAACCTGACTGGGGATCGAACCCGGGACCCCCGTGTCGCAGTCTGGTGTGGTAACAACTGCGTCAAGATTATTTGTTTATTTTTCGTATGTGTAAGTGGCCTACACTGGTTCCGAATTTTCAAGCTGTTCAATGGCGTCTGATATAAACTTAATGACTGCCAACGGCTTAACGTGCCGGAGCAATTTGTGTATTTTATCATACTTTTATGTATTCTGTGATTGTGTAGAGCCTAGTATCCGTTTTCACCTGGTTTATTGTTTTGCCGTATGGTTCCCGGCAGAGTAAAATAGGACCACTCCAAGTCTTCCCGTGGGTGGTAGAAGGTGACTAAGGAAACACGAGCTAACTAAACAAAGTTATAAACATCAAAGACCCCTCTAACCCGTCTGGCCAGCGTATAGAGGCCTAACTCCTGCAGTGAAAACTGACAAAAACCTGGGTTGTACCTGACGCACCCGGCAACCCGTGTTGCAGACTGGCTTGTTGATCGCTGCGCCACGGAGCTCTTATTACGGAGATTGTCGGAACAATAGTCTGAGAGTTTCTTTATACCAATAAAACATATTATAACAACGTTATATGTTACAAACAAACTGTTTAAATAAACAAACGTTAACATTTATGCAGGTAATTACGTCTGTTACGTGGTCCGTGGTGGACGCACTATCTTTGTTAGTGACACGTTACGTTGCATGAATACGCCGCAATGCTGAATTCAAATGGTGATAAACGTGGGAGAGTGCCATTCTGCAATAGTTCACTTTATTAGTCCACGTCAGTAATTCTAGATGTGGTCCAGATGGATCCCCAGGTTTCCACGGGAGACTCGACAGAGGTCTGATTTAAGCTTTCGCGGTCACAATCACTATTTTCCCTTGACAGCTCAACATCCACCACCGCAGTCTCTTCAGTTAGTCTGTGAAAATGGCAGCTGCAATGTTGTTGAAATATCTATATATACTATGTGAGTACTGCTGCTGTTAAAAAATACACATACAATTTCATTCATTTCATATTTTTCCTTGTGGGATAGACAAAGCCAGGCCCATAATACCTAAACTAACCTAAGTGAGGAGATGGAAGACGAAATCAAAATAGTGATGGGTTGCTAGCCGCATCGCCTTTTGCGATGATTTCTTAGATTTTCACCCATTCCCTCGATCGGCTTTTACAATCTGCGCGGAAAGAGAAACAGCTGGTTCATTCTATATTGTTTCTTTACTCCCAGACCAGCGTGGAAGTCAGAAAAAAACAAGTAAGTATAAAATAAAATCTCTCTCTTAGAGAATAGCCCACCTAGTCAAACAAGGTCACGCAGAGATCTCGAGTTTAGTGTGCGCTCTCCACGCGCGCAATTAGCACTGATAACAGATAACATCTGATAAGGAACACATTCATCAAGTAACCAGCCATTTTGAAGGCTTAGCGCTGAAGATCAGGAAGAAATTTGTGAAAATGGTGGAAAATTTTGTGAAATGACGGAAATTTGGTGATATTATTTGTAAGCAATACATTTTATGTGTGTGTAAAGATCAAAGATTCCTAAAAGCCTGTAATAGCCTGGAGGTCTTTAACAAGAACTATAAAAATTCCGGCCGAAAACAGGAAAAAAGTTGTGGAAATAACAGAAAACTTGCAAATATTCTGTGATTTTGTGCAAAATAACATTCACACAATAAAATACGGGGGTCTGAGAAGTGCAAAAAAAAAAATTACGTTTGTAAACTGATAATTTCGTAAATAAGTGTAAAAGTGAAAATTATATTATATAAAGTTAACGAAAATATCTGTTTACCAAGCGTCCTTTATCAAAAGAGCGATTAGTATCCCTCCCTAAATAAGGATTGAAATTCATGCTATACATGTGAAATTATGAACATGGATAAAAATAGATGGAGTATTGAATACGAGCAAATAAACGAAATATACGACGAGTGCCTAATTTATCTCAAAAACGTTAATGCAAACTATGACGATGAGAAAAAGGCACTCATCAGCGAAGAAGATTCTCAATTGGAAGCAATTAATGAAGATTTAGATGGTTACAGACACGAAGTAATAACTGACACAATTTTAGAAGAGCCTGACTATGAATTTATCAAAGATAATAATGAAAACCGAGGAGTGACTATTATAGAAGTAACTAAAGACGAATCTGATCCTGAATTTGTTGTTAAACTTAACGGTCAAGTTGGAAAGAAAATTGACGAAAACAGCAACCCACCTGATTATGAAAATGTCAGTGAAACAGACAATACTAGCAATGAAATATTAGATAATGAAGACCCAGGATATGAAACATTAAAACCAAAAGCTGTTACGGGTATTAAAAATGAATTCAAAGAACAAAATGTGAATTTCAAGATCGAAAATGAAATTGGCGGTGCTGGAAGTGTCAACAGTGTTTCATCTCTGCCAGCTGATTTAAAGTCAGAGAGACTGAGGAGGCTGTCGGAGCAACTTCCGAAGATTATCATTACACAGAGTAACACTAGTTTGAGCTTACCTAGAAAAGATAATGAAGAAATACATCCGCAAACAAAGAAGGAGGTGCCTAAAATTGAGAAGAAGAAACAGATTCCAGTTTAGTAAGTATATATTTATTTATTTATGACTATCGAGTGCTAAGAAAGGAAGTAGAATTGCACGGACGAAGCTCCAGCCAAAAGCTAGTTGATTATATTAATGTTCTTGTCTATTTTGTTTTATGTTTTTGGCAATTTTTGTGAAATAGTTGTGGTTTTCGCACTCAGCCACCAGATAAACCATAAAAACGATACCAATGTTGATTTTCAGAATTTGTCACCCCTTTCCCACCTTTTATGGGTTGAAATCTGAAAGTGCCTGAAACACACTCGTTTAATCATTTACTGATAGGAGTACTCCTATAAAGTTTCGAATAAAATAGGTTAACAGTTGAATTTTCAAAAAGCCTAGGACATAAGAGATTCTAGATTCTAATCGTTAACCTAAAAACAAAGTTTTAGGCTAAGTACTAGCTCTAAAAATGACGGACTTACGAGTATATACAAAATTGTAACCTCTTAGGGAGCAATTTTCAAAAATCCTTCCTTAGCGGATGCCTATGTCATTACAACTATCTGTACGCCAAATTTCAGCGGAATTTACTGTGTGTTGTTTGATGAGTCAGTCAGGTTTGCCTTTTATATAATAAGAGTCCCACGTAAAGCCACAATCCCATACAAACGTAGTTTGGTTTTAGTTTTACAACAGTTAAGCCAATCTAAAACAAATTTCGTACATACGACCGGATAAGGCAAATTGATGTTTATAATCAGATTTCAATTTTAAAAACAATACTTATACAAAATTACAGTGAGTTGAAGTTTCGTATCGAAAACTTGTACTCGCTGTATGTCAATATGCCTTATCCGGTCGTATGTACGAAATTTGGTTGAGATTGTCTTAACTGTTGTAAAACTAAAACCAAACTACGTTTGTATGGGATTGCGGCTTTACGTGGGTCTCTTAAGATTAAGAAGAAGATTTAGGCTTTCACGGTCATTCGGATCATTTAAAAATAAATTAAGGAAATTTTTAATTGACAAAAATTATTATAATTGTCACTGATATTTTTTTTTTTATTAATGGTATTGACGGCGTACTTCACTGACTGATATTAATGTGACATAATCTTTTTTATTGTTTTTCTCCGATGTTTACTTACCGGGACTTAGAGATAAATTTTTAGTTTCATCTGATGTTTCGACAACATTGCAGCTACCATTTTTACAAACTGACTGAGGAACAGCATATGGCAGGAAATGCTGTCGAAATATCAGACAAAACTTCAACACTCATCGCGGTAAGTCACATAGAGAAAATAATAAGTCATCAAGAATACGAATATGTGACGAAATTAATGTTATAGCGACTATTCAGTTATAGTAATTGATTGAGCTATCCCCAAAGTAAGTTGGAGACTTGTGTTATGGGATACTAACCCAACGATACTATATTTTATACTAAATAGTTATATAGATAAACATCAAAACCCAGGTCAATCTGAAAAAGACCATTTCTCATCTTGTCCGGACCAGGGATTGTGTTACCGTGAGATCAACATTGAAATGTTAAGTTAGCTTTGATTATTCATACCTACGATATTATGGAAATTGAGGAACCCGATGGCCGTCTGGACGTGAGTATTATTAGAGCTTACGCTAGACAAGCAACCCTAGGCTCAGTCCCTACTTGGATGGGTGACCGCAAGTGGCATATAAAATATCTCGAGCTCTTCCGTGCTTCGGAAGGCACGTTAAGCCGTTGAACCCGGCTGTCATCATTGATGGCAGTCGTTAAGCTATGTCAGATGCCTTTAAGCAGCTTGAAAAATCTGACGCTAGTGTTGGGAACCTACATAAAAAAGGTGTATTTTGGTACATCAAGTAAATCCCACTTAACGTTGTGGACTACAAAGGCTATCTAAAATGCCTAATAATGGATTTTTCTTGGCAGCATGTAAGCAGAAAGATTAGTGAACTTGTATTGTGCTAAATGCCGTGACGCAATGCCTCGGGATGATTAAATTATCACCAGCGAATGAATCACTTATTGTGTGCGTGAATCTGGCTGTGAATAATTTGAAATCCGGACTGTTGAGATTTTGATAGTATCAAGACCTTAATAGCCTAACAAACTACCTATGTATGTATGGTCTTGTCCGTACATTTTTTTATATAATCCATTTTGCCCACCGTAAGTCAAAGGTCTCTCCCAATTCTTTCCATACTTCTTTATATTACGCTATATTCCTTTTCAATTCATTTAAGTTTTCTAGCCCCACCACGCTTCCTGTAATCATCATCATCAACTGTCCGTATCCTTCAAAAGGACACGTCAAAAATGGAGGCCAATTCGTAACTAAAGTAGTCGATCAGCCGGGGGTACGATTTTTGAAATTTCATCGTTTGCAAACGAGCAGTTTTTTCATACAACACAGCGGGTCGAATTATTAACCTCCTTTTTTGAAGTCAGTTGAAAATAATTTAACATAAGATTTGTCTAACCCTACAGCAGCAGCGGCAAACCCTTCCACACCCGTCGTGGCGGCTACGGCGACTACCCAAAGAGGCTGGTGTCCAAGGCTGGTCTGGAGAACGTCGCCTTAATCTCAAATGTGCCCTACGAGAGGATCAGGCTGCTGAATGATACGTTCCACACTTTGGTAAGCATCTGTATTAATAGTAAATGTGATTGTATTGTCAATTTCATTGCCTTGATTATCAACTATTTAGTTAGCAGAACCTCGTCTTGTAGTTTTGTCGTAGATTGTTGATTGAAGAGCTCCGTGGCGCAGCAGTCAACACGCCAGCCTGCGACACGGATGGTCCAGGGTTCGATCCCCGGTTAGGTCAAGATGGAAAATTATCTTTTTCAGATTGACCTGAGCCTTGGATAAGTATCGTTGAATTGGTATCCAATAACACAAGTTTCGAACTTACTTTGGGACTAGCTCAATCTGTGTTAGTTGTCTGTATATATTTATTATTTATATTAATTTCATAGCCCTGATTATCAAACATTTAGTAGAATCTTGTTTTGTAGGCATGTCGTTAATTGTACTCGTAAGTTGACGTCATTTGGAGAAAATGTGCTGTGCACCTTGTTGCTGCTTCTTCTGCACTCTGCTTTGGGAACGGCCTAAACTTTAGCTCTAAGTAAAATTTTAACATCAACAAAATAAATAAGTACTTAACCACAAACATGATATTCTGCCGTTTTTGCTCGATAGTAAATTAATTGTGTTGATAAGTCTAGTGCTGGGGGTACAGTATCGTTCATGCGCGAGTTCGACTAGAACTTGGCTAATTTTTTTCATATGCTGGTCTGGGAGAAAAGCAAAAATGTGGAATGTACCAGCTGTTTCTCTTCTCGCGCCGACCGTAGAAACCGGCCAAAAGAAAGGCCGCAAATCTAAAGATCCTATAAATATGCGGTGCGGCAGGCAACCCATTCTTTCATATTCCATCTTTTAGCCCATCATCATGCTAAACTTGGCCTTTCGGTCTTTTGACCTTATTCTACTCCATAAGGGGTAAACTTGATACTATGTATGTTTGTATGTTGTTTCAGATCAACCTCCGCTGGCGCTGGATAGTGATGGGCACAGTGGTCGTCCACTTCGCCATCTGGCTGGTCTTCGCCGTATTCTGGTACATCACGGCTCTGGCGCACTACGACTTCGAGCCGAATCCGCCCAAGAAGACTTGCGTGACTGGGGGAAAGGACTTCGTGACCATATTCCTGGCATCTGTTGAGGCTCAGGTACCAAAAATCTTGGAATTCAGTACAAGGGTTCCTTTCATGATGTATACAGTAGGCACTAAAAAAGGATTTTTAGAAATAGGGGGTCTTCGCAGTCTTCTGGTTTATCACGGCTCTGGCTCACTACGACTTCGAGCCCAACCCGCCCAAGAAGACCTGTGTAACTGGGGGAAAGGACTTCGTGACTATATTCCTGGCATCTGTGGAGGCTCAGATGACTAACTTGTGTAAATGTCTTGCAGTTCAGACAATCTTTATATAAAAAGTACCAAGAATCTTGAAATTCGGTAGAAGGGTTCCTTTCATGATGTATACAGTAGGCACTAAAGGGCTTAGATATTCAGCCCCTCAGGGGGTGAAATAGGGGGTCTTCACAGTCTTTTGGTACATCACGGCCACGGCGCTAGCCCACTATGACTTCGAGCCGAACCCGCCCAAGAAGACCTGTGTGACTGGGGGAAAGAATTTCGTGACCATATTCCTGGCGTCTGTGGAGGCTCAGATGACTAACATATGTAAAAATCTTGCAGTTCTGACAATATTACATACATTATGTATACAACGGGTCACCCTCGTGCTATTTTTACGGAATTGCCGACTATAGTTCCGTCTAGTATGAGTCATCAGGAGCCCATTTTCAAGGCGAGCCTGAGCAAGGGTACCGCACTCACCTTGAAAATGAGTTCATGACGTGGGTGACCCGTTGTTATACATAATGTCTCTTTCTCATGTTAGTTTCAATTATATTAACTATTACATACATACGGATGGAATTGATAACCGCTTTTTTTAAGTCGGTTAATAACGCATATATCCTTAACCATGAGTTTGTAGATTTCACTTACGACAGTAGTATACGGTATCGTTTTAATTACCGTTATAGTTTACTATACTTTGTCCACAAGAGTACAAATACTAAGCAAGTCGTTTTCGTTTTCGTTTTCTCACGGTTGGTTATAAACAAATACAAGTCTGTTTGTAGGAACATTTTCTGCGATATCATATCAGAACCATGAGTTACACCTTTGACCTCCTCTCCAAGTAGGGACTGCACCAGGGGTTGCTTATCATACGTAAGCGCTCATAGAGCTCACACCCACTGGACCATCGGGCTCCTCCGAACGTAACTCCTACGTAAGAGCTCTATGAGCGCTTACGTATGTTAAGCAACCCCTGGTGCAGTCCCTACTTGGATGGGTGACCGCAAGTGGCATAAAAATATCTCGAGCTCCTCCGTGCTTCGGAAGGCACGTTAAGCCGTTGGTCCCGGCTGTCATCGTTGATGGCAATCGTTAAGCTATGTCAGATGCCTTAAGGCAGCTTGAAAAATCTGACACCAGTGTTGGCCACTTACACATACGAAAAACAAACAAACCTTTGACCTTCTATTCGTTTTCTGTCGAGTAAGAGTAGTTTACAATTACGAGACATCAAACAGTTAATTATGGATATATATATCAGGGCTGGCAATTTCTTTGCACATAAAATAAGCACTTGCACAGAAAAGAAAGGAGATTTAAAAGAAAGGAAAAAAGAAAGGAGATGTAAGAAGTACCCGAAACCGAAGAGCATGCATGGGGAGAGTGATGAGTTTAGATGAAGCTAGAGGGATTTGTCAGGATCGTAGCAAGTGGAGATCCATAGTCTCTGCCTACCCCTATGGGAAAAAGGCGTGATAATATGTATGTATGTATGTATGTATGTATGTAAAATAAGCATTACCATACAACGTGGCAATTGCCAAGTTGTATGGCAATGCCATGGCAATGCTTGATGCCAGCCTTCTGGGCACACTTCCGCAGGACAGTGATTTGCGGGAAATTTTAATTTATAGGTTTTTTGTTAATAGAAATTATTGTTATTATTAGTTTAAGTAGGTTGTAATTTAAACTTGTTTCAATGTATGCACCTAATTTGATATTAATTATGGATCGAATCTATTTACGTGAATAAGCCTCATAGTAGACGCTCTGTAGGTATAGTAAACATGGAGTCTGACTCACAGGCTCATAACGTCACTAATCTTAGATAAAGGAGGCGATATGAATAGCTTAATATAAGGTACAAACCTTGGGATGACTGACACCTTCCTACCAAACCTCATTTGTCACAATTCAGTCTAAATTTAACTCCGTAATGTCCAACATTGTTTTGTATCGAGAAATGACATTAACATGGTGTAATTTATGAGCATCAAGCGTATTTCTGCTTTATCATCAGATATTTTTTAGTCTCCACTGCAGGAGCATGACCCTCTATCTATTAAGAGAACCATATAGCCAGAGCAGTCAGAGGGTTTGGCATAAACTCTCCATGCGGGCCAGACGGGTTTGTGAGGTGTCTTCAGTGTTCATAAGCTTTGTTTAGCTTGTGTTTCCTAAGTCGCCTTCTACGACATCCACGGGAAGATTTGGAGTGGTCCTATTCTACTCTACCGGGAACCACACGGCTCAGAGAGGAAAAAATGACATAAACATGGTCGAATTTATCAGTATCAAGCAATTTTCTGCTTGTTACTCGGTAATTCAGGCCTGATGGGCGGTCAATGATGGTAATTTGATGAATTGAGTGATTATTTCATTATGTCTGCATGCGCGAACGTAATTTCACTGAAAATGAATTGTTAAGAGTTCTAGTTGCGATTGATTTTTGGGTTACGTGTCTCAAAAGGTAAAACAGAACGCAAATATGCCTGCTTGAATGCAGATTACATATTTGTACCGTTTGGCGTGGAAACATTTGGACCGTGGGGTCCTAGTGCGAGAGTTTTCTATAAAGAGATTGCCCCTCGCCTGATCGCCGTCGCTCGTGACAAGAAGGCTGGCTGTTTTTTCGCGCAAAGGATAAGCGTCGCAATCCAGCGTGGAAATGCAGCCAGCGTCCTTGCCAACATTCCACATGGGCATGAATTTTTAGATTTATAAGATTATTATTTTTTTATGTTAAAAGTAGTTTAGTGTATTAGTTTTATTTATTGATAGTATAAGATTTTTTTTATTTATCACATGTATATATATAATTTTTTTTTTAACTAATAAACTAGTAGTCCCTTATAGTGAACTTTTAAGAGTAAAGACGTTTGAATAGTAGCTCTACCGCTGATATGCTTCGTTCGGTGAGTGAGTGAGCCGGAGGCCCATCCCCTCTCCGCACTAGGAGGGAGAAATAAAAGGCCAGCAGCGCTATTTGTCACACCTCTGGTGTTGCAGTTGTCCATGGGCAGCGGTGATCACTTACTACTGGTTTGTCCATCTGTCTGTCTGTCAAGAGTCTTTTACCAGAACACTTGGACGTTAGTCAAAATTAATGTAAATTATGATATCTGCGGTCTCTTGATCTTGGATCTGTAAAAAATCTATTTCTATGTTCATGCATCAAAAAAAATATATATATGGTCGTTAATGTAAATAAAATTGCGAATATGCTCGAATTTGCAAGAGAATCAAACCTAAAGGGGTAACTTCCCGTTGACCTAGAATCCAGGTATATAGCACTAAGTAAATCAAAAATGTAAATATTATTGATTTTTAATTAGATCTAAAAAATATATTTATTGTACGGAACATTTAGTGCGTGAGTTCAACTCGCACAAAGGTGGTATTTTGATTGTTACAATTATTGTGTGATTGTGACCTATATTATATAAATCATATATTGTCGTGGGTACTCTTTCATTGGACAGTTTTCTTGTTTACATCTATCATTTGATTTAAAATGAATGTTATTGGGCTATGCACAAAACGTTATGCACTTACATTTATACCACACATTGAGCGTGGGGTGAAACTACTTTAATAGCATAATATTCTATACTATCAGATATTTTTAGAGAACAATGATATATGCTTTGTTTTGTAGTACTGAGCTTTAATATCTGAAACTTTTTAAATGTTACACGACGCCGGAAAAAAGTTGTATTATTTTTCGACTTATGCATGTATGTATCTAAATATATATACCTAACTCAAAGGTGACTGACTGACTGACAAGTGATCTATCAACGCACAGCCCAAACCACTGGACGGATCGGGCTGAAATTTGGCATGCAGGTAGATCTTATGACGTAGGCATCCGCTAAGAAAGGATTTTGATCAATTCTACTCCCACGGGGATAAAATAGGGGATAAAAGATTGTATAAAACTTCGACATTTTTGAAGTAAGACACATCAAATTTTAGACTTTCTTTGTTGATTAATCCCAATCCCAACTAATATTATAAATGCGAAAGTGAGTTTGTTTGTTTATTTGTTTGTTACGCTTTCACGCCGTATCTACTGAACGGATCATCATGTAATTTTGCATACACATAGGTTAGGGTACTGAGAAGGACATAGGCTATAAATCACGCGGGCGAAGCCGCGGGTAACAGCTAGAATAATAATAATTTCGGAAATTAAAGAAGGTACTTATCGGAATTAGATAATGAGTTTATGTCATAAGTTCGCTGGTCACATAATGAATTTATCAAGCATTTTCGAAACATAAAAAAATGATTTTTTTCCCTAATAATTCTTAAATCTCAATACATACATGCTATCACGTCTTTATCCCTTGCGAGGTAGACAGAGCCCAAGGTCAAAAAACCTACAGGCCACGTTTAGCATCGTAGTGGACGTAAAGGTGGAAAGCGGAATCAAAACAGTGATGGGTTAGGGTGGCTAGCCGTATCGCCCATCAATGTGATTCCTTAAATTTTCACCCAATCCCTTGACCGGCTTTTACGGTCTGCGTGGAAAGAAAAGCATCTGGTATATTCTTTGTTTTTTATTTTCTCCCAAACCAGCATGGAAGCATTAAATCGCAATTTTCCTAGTTATTCAGTCAACAGACATGCAGAATTCGGTACAAATCGTCCATTGAGCAAAATTGCTCAATCATCGGATAAAGAGGAAATGTTCCTAATTCGTTTTTCGTTTACCTCGTTGCTTGATTTCGCTAATGAGGCATGTTTGACATTGTAAGTACTTATGTAGTAGGTTGTACCAGAACGAGCGGGATACTCTTGATTCGAACTGCGCTACTAACAAAAAAAAATCGGCCAAGTGCGAGTCAGACTCGCGCACGAAGGATTTCGTACCTCCCTCAAATATTTATTTTATTTCATTAATTATTTATTTTTAAATATGAATACATAACTTAATATCTGTAAATATTTGAAGAGTCTACCCATGAAAGTGGGAAATGCGCCCGGGGTTGCTTAACATGCGTAAGCGCTAATTACACCTTGCGTCATTATTGCTGGCACCTTTCAAACAGCCTAACGCATAGAGGTAATATTCGTACCCCACCGTTGAACTAACCGCCTCAGAGGTCAATCAATCTTCAAAGCATTGTCGTTTAAATTGCATAAAGGTTTTGTGCCTTTAATCTGAAGATTGCTCTTATGTAACTAAAAGCCAGTGAACAGCAACTATTTGTAGAACACTTTTAGTTACTCTTCCGTAGATCGAAATATAACTTTAACTATCTTGAACATAATTCTTCTTCCCCACAGGGCTAAGAATGTGATTGCTCGGAGGGACATTCCGTCCTCTAGGTCCTTCCTGTATAGTGTTATGAGTACGGAATCTCATCATCATCATCATCAGCCTATACTCGTCCACAGCTGGACATAGGCCTCCCCAATTGCACGCCAGCGAGATCTATCTTCGGCTGCTCGCATCCAGCTTCTGCCAGCCATCTTGCGCAAATCATCACTCCACCGAAATACGGAATCTCGCTCCGAGCAAAACCCTAAACTTTTCTAAACCCTACATAAAAAGTCGGATAAGGTAATAGGCCAATATCGACATCAAACATTGCAAACGCGCATGTATCGGCGGTTTTTTATATATTGTAGAGGTCACTTAGAATAGCCTACACCCGAGTTTGCAACTTTCTTAACCCTGTGCTACTCCTGGGGGGCACGAAAATATGAGACTATTTTCAGTTTTTACGAAAAAACTACCTTAGATTTTTATGTAGGGTTAGAAAAAAGGCCTTAGGTATCTGCCTGATAAGGCCTTTTTTCTAATGCAATTCTAATTTCGAAATGTCAGCCGCAGAAAATGCTGGAGATGGGCCTCCCACGGGCCTCCTATCCACCAATCCCAAGTTGGCATGGCGCAGTTTGATTGGCTTAACTTGGTTCCGACGCTGATGCCCGTTAAACCCATTGTTGTACTGTGGGAACTGGACACAATTGTGATGCTACTGCTCAGATAGATTGGGAATGAAAAAAAATAGCTCCTCGGGAGGGCGGGCGCGCATATCCGATTATACTTGCAAACACCGGACAGGCTTTTGAGGTTGACACTCGTAACAGCTTTCGTGAATTCTAATTTAGTTAATTGAAATTGAATTTTCCTTTTCAGACGACCATTGGATTTGGCGACCGAGCAATTGACGAAGAGTGCCCTGAGTCTATTTTCCTGTTTATAATGCAGGTATATTTTATCTTTTTAGGGTTCCATACCCAAAAGACAATATAATATCTTACTAACATATAAGTAGACAGCAGACCTCTATCTTACTAACATATAAGTAGACAGCAGACCTCATACAAAAATTTAGGGCAAAATTAAGTTTTTTATTGCCGTCCTTTTATTTCTATTAAATGAAATTCCAGCTTATCCTGGGGACAGGTCTATCAGGTGTGCTGACGTGTGTGGTGTATGCGAAACTGACGAGACCAGAGAAACTGTCGAGGGATGGAGTAGGCTTCAGCAAAAATGCAGTAGTGAGTAGCCTATATCATATTCTGTCTTAGGAACATTTAAGTCACAGGAACATTATGACCATAGCATATTTTACAATTTGACGATTGAGTGCATTAACCAGAGTACAAATAGACACCATTGATATTCGTGCACCTGCTGCAAAATAGGCATTTTGCAGCAGGTGCAGGACTTTTTATTGAATGTTTCTTACATAAATAAAAATAGTACCTAATATAAAATATATATAAAAGCCGCCTATCCCATCAAAAGGTAAAACATAGTCGTCAAAAGTTAGCAAATAGGCCTGTTGAGCGAACTCGACTTTTAATAAATACCTAGTTCCTTCCTGCACTATTCAGCTATATATGTAAACGGCAATCATGGAAATATTTTTATTATGGAATTTTTACTATAGATATCTTCAGATAAATTTTCGTAAGAAACAAAAGTAGTTATCTTGCAATGTTTTCATCCCTAAGCATCTTGCAAAATCGATCGCCTGGTTTGCTGTACATACGCTCTACGTAGAATAAATCTTGTAGCAAATTATCTGCCACGTGTTTTTGCTTGGATAAATTTCACAGGCGAATCCATTTCAGCCACCGACCAGGTGCCACGCTGCGAGAGAAACAGATAAATATGCTATGGAATGATTAGATTTGTAGTTATCTCTTTTATCCCTTCGAACTTTGCATTGATTTCAGATCAGCATGCGAGATGGTCACCTGTGCCTGATGATGCGCGCCTGGGACCTCAACTACGACCACATCATCAGCTCAGAATTCAGTGCCCATTTCGTCAATACTCACAGGTACTTTTTTGCGAATTAAACTTTTGATAACCTCTGTGGTACAGTGGTTAATACCAGCCAGCCTATGACACGAGCGGTCCTGGGCTCGATCCTCGGTCAGGTCATAACATAATGGAAAACGATCTTTTTCAGATTGGCTATAGGTATAAGTATCTGTAGTTAAATACAGTATCATCGAGTTAATAGTATCCTACGATGCATTGAGTTCACAACTTACTTACTGTGCGGTTAGCTAAAAATCGCGACCCCAGGTGGCGCATGGGTATAGGTACCCCATATCCCTACTGCTGCATATCTATGCAGGGCAGTAGGGAAATAAAATACCTCCCGCGGACCAAAAAGGCTGGAGATTTTGTCAACTGAGGTTAGTTGACAACCTTCTACCTAGTTGGTACCTTCAGGGCCCGATGAGGCCTATAAGCGCGTGTTATGTGCTAAGCATGGAATATACAGAAGGGATAGTAGCGAAACAACCTTTCAGAGATGTCGGATGCGGCAGCTCTCCACGGGAATCGTCAAATCTTGCCTCTACTTGCCACAAAGTTTGAAAACCATCATGGCTATCCTTACTCTGGAAGCTGCTGCACGAAATAGGGATCAGTCATTTTGAAATACTCTCCTAAATTCTTCAACCAAGATGTCTTTCTTATTCGAGGTCTACGTTTCCCCTGGATTTTCCTTCTCATAACGTGTCTGAAATACTTTAGCTTCCTTTCCTTTACCGTTGGGACTTCCACCTTTTTTCCCATTCTGCATCATAAACGCTTTCGCTTAGGTATAAACTTCTCTTCACAGAACAAAGGAAGGCGAGACTCTCCGCTTCTACGCACAGACCCTAGACCTTCAACAGAGGCAGTTCCTCCTGTGGCCCGTGACGCTGGTCCACGTCATCGATCAGGACAGCCCACTGTACGGGTACACTCCGGACCAACTTGCCAACACTAAGTGAGTTCCCTTACTCTAATTCTATTTTAATGTGGAGCGGGCGTAGCCGTATACCAGTATACCGTATACCATATAAAGCCGCAACCCCATCAGTATATTGCCTTTATCATTACTGATTTCAGCATTTTTTTTGTTCTTCTTCTTCTTCTGAGCGTTTCGATGGCAAAAACATTAAATTGTTTGTTTGTTCTGAAAGCTGTGAAATCAGATATGACAATTAATAAGTGTTTAAAGAAACCTTTGACTAACTCTCTGGACACCGTCATGCCTTTATTTCAATGATAAAAAAAAAACTGGCCAAGTTTTCAATGCTTGTGTGCGTGACAAATTTGTGTTATCACACGCGTCCTGTCAATTTATGCCCTTAAAATCCGTCAAAAAATTTATAGCTGGTGTGTGCGCGACAGACTTTCCGTTGGACACTAGTTTTTTCTACGCTTTTAGGCTAAATCTAAATTGTTAGTATTCTTTATAAATCTTTATAAATCTTTATTTTTTAAATCTTTATAAATCTTTATTTAAATTCTTAGGTGGTATAAAATATTACAATATAGACATACATTAAAAAGGTACAAACATAGTTTTGTCTGAGCTAAGGTGAGAAGCACCCTGTGTTTCAGACTTAAATTGCTAGACATAAACATACAAAATAAACAATTACAAATAGAAAAATAAAATTAACAAAATTGTGTAAAATTTAAAATATTTAAAGAAAAATGTTAATAATACTTATGATAAAACTGTTAATAAATCCTCTGTTTCTTCATACGACATATTGAGAAGGGCTTCTTGTAATATTCTTTTCGTCATACCGTAAGAATAAGGATAGAAACCAAGTTTTTTATTAAGCCTATTGTAAAGAAGGGGACCAAGGAATAAGAAAAATCTAGAAGAGAAAGTATGTATTGTATTTATATTATTATAGCAAACAATATCTTTTCGTCTTTTATTAGTAGTTTCAGTGCTGTATGGCAGCGCGGCGTGTTGTTTTAGTACTGTGTTTAATATAAATAATTGCCTAACTGTTAGTACCTTACAGGATTTAAAGAGGAGGTCAGTGGGGAAAAGGAAAGGGCGGAAAGTTGAGACTTTAAGAACCGCTCGCTGTGCCCTCTCTATGGTTAGTAAAGATGTTTTAGCCATACCTCCCCATGACGTAATACAGTAAGTTAGTAATGATTGGCATAAGGCAAAGTAGACTTTACTGATTATTTTTGAGTCCGCGATGGATCGTAGTTTTTTGAATACAAATATTAACTTACGTATTCTGCCATTTAAAATCTCTATATGTTGCTTGAAACAAAGAGTGTTGTCAATAACAATACCAAGGTATTTTATTTTCTCGGTTTTGGTAATGTTTGGGCACTCGCACGAGTTAGCTAAAGGGTCTCTGCAGTGATGTGCATAAATGTTCAGGTCTGCATGCGATGACGGCACGTTACGCATGGAAAATTGAATGAAGCTAGTTTTATCGGTGTTCAAAGTTAGCAGGTGTTGTTGGAGCCAGTTATTTACAACATTAAAACCTTGTTGTGCATTTTTATATAGTTCATCTACTGTCTTGGCAGAAAACAAGATTGCTGTGTCGTCGGCATATGAGATGATTTTTCCCCCTACTATGTTCATGTTACACAGGTCGTTAATGTATATAAGAAACAAGGTGGGGCCTAATATACTTCCCTGGGGAACTCCAAAACAAGTATTTTCCTGATCAGAACTCAGTATGTTGTCAATTTTCACGCATTGAGACCTTTCACTTAAATAATTAGAGAAGAGTTTAAGCTCATTTCCTCTTATACCTAAGTTTTCAAGCTTGTGCAATAGGATGGGTATGGAAATTGTGTCAAAAGCTTTGGCAAGGTCAAGGAATATTCCTATGGTTTGATTGCCACCATCGAGTTCCTGGACTAGATAATCAGTGAGGTTATGTACAGCATCCGCTGTTGATAACTGAGACCTAAATCCAAACTGCATTTTCGATAAGAAGTTGTATTTTTCCAGGTAGTTAATAAGCCTGTTGTTTATAATTTTCTCTAAAATCTTGGAAATCGACGGTAATAATGAGATAGGTCTGTAGTTATTGACTTGATATTTGTTACCAGACTTATAAATCGGAACAACGACAGCTTTTTTCAAACATCTAGGGAATGTTCCTTCGGATAAGCACATGTTAAAAATATGAGTTAGTGGCCGGATTAGTATGTGTTTGAATTTTTTTAGTATATTATTAGAAATATTATCCCACCCCGCTGCACAGTTATCTTTCAAGTTTAAAATTAGAGATTCCACCTCAGCTTCATCAGTATCGAGCAAAACAAAAGATTTGGGTGAACTGGAAGTAGTTTGAATTGGAAGTAAAGTGGGTGACTGACTTATTATTTTGTCTGCTAAGGATTTGCCTACATTCACAAAGTAGGAATTTGCCATGTTCGCAGATGTCAGCTGTGACGAGTGGGCTTGTAATAAACTCGAAGATGACTCATCACGCTGTTTTGTACTATAAGTCAACTTTTTAATACTCTGCCATATTTTTTTATTATTGCTACCTGCACTTAACAATTCAGTTTTTTCGTAGTTACACTTGATTTTTCTAAGAAGGTTATTGCAAAAATTTCTATATCTTTTATATGACAACTGCAATATTAGGTTTTCTGGATTATTATTAGCTGTTTTGTGTAACTTGTCCCTATGTCGCATACAACGGATAAGCCCCGGTGTAATCCAGGGCTTAATATTATAGTTTTTGTTTTTCAAATACGTCGTAGTTGTATTGCCAATTATAGCTTGGCGAACATTTTGTATTAGGTATGACAGACAGGTATTCGCGTCAGCAGTATTATAAACTGGGTCAAAATCAATATTGCATAAATCGTCTTCAAGTTTATTATAGCATATTTTCGTCTTTACTTGTGTTTGGCAACGGTTTGATAATTTACAGTTTAAGGTTGTTAGGGCAGCTCTATGATCAGTTAGACTGGAGTGAGGTACTAATGTTAATGATCGGTAATTTGTTTTTAACATTATATGATCCAAGCAGGTACCACTTTTCGGTCGTGTAATAAACGTATGAGCAGGGAGTAAGCCGTGAAAAGCACATATATTGAGATATTCAAGAGCATCTTTGTTGCCGTTCTCAGGACGAATATCAATGTTAATATCTCCAATTAATAAGACATGCCTAAAAGAGGATAATTTTTGCAAACTATTACTTAATGACTCAGTAAAAACATTGATATTTGTATGGGACGGTGATCGGTAAATGGCTAATATGGCAATTTCAGAACCGATTTTCAATAGTAGACGGTTACAGTCTAATATGAAAGGCTCTTCGACACTGACATCCAATGTATTCCTGGTATAGGCTACTATCCCGCCATTCTTGTTGAAGTTATCCATACTATGGAATATATTGAAACCATGCATGGGAGGCAAGTTTGTGCAGCTTTGCAGAAAACATTCAGTTAACACAATAATGTCACAGTCAATTTTGAGCCTATGCAAAAATACATTGAAATTATCAAAATTCTTATTGATGCTCTGAATATTTTGCGTTAAAAAGGTTAATGGATGACTAAACGGAGACAGATATTGTTTGCAGGATTCGACCTCGCAAGATATCGATTCAGAAACAGAAAAATCGTCTATGTCGGAAATTAACTTATCAATAGTTAGAAAATAAAATAAGAAGAGTAAGTTCTAAAATACCTAACAAAAGTGGCGCTCTTAGGCGCCTCCATAATCTACCGAATTTATATACCTTTTTTCGGCAATCAATTTTGCGGGACAAACAGCGTCACCAGTCTTATGGCCGCACGGTTTCTTGAAACGAAGACACGTAGCGCATTTTGGAGGGTCTGCCTTCTTGGTACACTCCTCAATAGAATGACCTACCCCACCACAGTGACTGCAGGTGTTAACAGTCTCCCGGCAAGTTTTAGCAGCATGACCAAAAAGTTGGCACTTGAAGCACCTGGTCACCAGAGTGAAGTCTCTCACAGGACATGAAGACCAGTTTACGAAAACTCTGTCCTTGATGATTAGGGCTTTACGTACGTCTGCAGGAACTTCGATAACGAAATTACAGGTCTCAGCGTCTTTTTTTCCTGATTTATGGCTTAATTTTACTGATCCCAAAAAGCTGTCCAAAGTTGAACCCAGTAACTTATCGGCTAAGTTCTGGTTGTAAATACAAGAAAAGACCTCATTATCTGGCATAGATGTTGGCACACCAATTACAGCAATTCTTGGCCTCCGCTTATATGGGTCGTCCACTGTAAGGCCCGAAGTCTTCAGCTGTACCGAGTGCTTTAGTTTTTCAGCGTCAACTTTGTTTTCGGTGCTAATAATGACCCCTCCATTTTTAGTTTTTCGCAATCCTCGCACATGAAGTTGCATCTGAACTGGGCTAATAATTTTTTGGACCAGTGTCTTCGTCTCCTCGCTGGTTTTCTGCTTGTCTGTAGGGTATATTGCTACGGCATTTATTTTAGGCGGCTGAATAAAATTATTTGGTCCCTTTTTAAGCATGTCGGCGAAGGAGGATGCAGCGGGAGTGGACTTTGAAGATTCCTCAATGCTGGTTTTGAGGTCTAGAAGTCGCTTTGATAAGTCCTGGTTTTCTTTAAGGGCTTGTATAGTATGATGGGAAAGAATCGTCTTCTGCTTCAATGATTGGTACAGCACAGCCATCTGTGATGTGCCATTACTCACTTTCCGGCAGAGGTTGCTAATCCTCAACTTTTGGTCTGTGTTCAGTTTCCCTTCCGAGGAAATAGTGCAAACCTCCTTAAGGCACGACTCTATGCTGTTCATCCAGGACTGTATCTCGGGCGTAGAAATAATTTCAGGAGGCGGTTCCTCCGTGTCCACGGCAGCGGGAGAGGGCGTGGTTGGCGGGCTGCGGCGCGTCAAACCACTCCGATTAAAGGGACTGCCCTCCATATCGTCAAACTTAAACTTATTGATTATATGTACACACGAACATTATAACAAAAACAGTATTAATACACAAACAGTCACAAATCGCGACTAGTGACTCAGATCAATATCTAGGTCACGGCAGCAAACGAAATGTTTATTTTGTTTAATTAATAAATGAACACGTCCGAACTCATAGACGGCAAATTACGTTCACCTGTACCAGTATTATATAAACGTTTGAAATCTGTGGTTTTAGTTACGAGATCACGCTCAGCCTCAAGGGAGCCTCAGCTTCTATGGGCACCTTCACTCAGAGCCAAACCTCATACCTGCCTCGAGAGGTGGTGTGGGGACACCGCTTTTTGCCCGTCGTCAAGTAAGTATCTTAGATTTAGCTATCACTAGCTTCTCTTCTTTTCTCTGCTTGCGTTAATCTTTTATTTATTTATTTTCGAACTTACAACTATTTTTACAGGTTATATACCTAATGCAATAGTTGTGCCCAATTAACAAATATTTATATACCTTAATTGCCGTAGCACAAAACGAATAGAGTTACTTTTGTGAATTCATTTCATGTGCAAAAGAACAAATCGGTTTTCTGCGCTATAACGTTCAAAGTCCGAAGAGCACATGATAGTGGCGCTTTGAGTAAGTTTGTCCGCGCTTGCGGCACTACAAACAGTTGCGGCCGGCGACGCCTGGACACGTATCCATTTGATACACATAAACATATCCCTTCTAGCAAGGTAGGATTTTCAACTTTTCCTCTAATAACTAAATACATACGAACAAAGTGTGAGTCCTGACCCTTAGTTCGGTGTAACCTACTAATCTTGATCCTTCCCCTAGTAGCATTTTCCGTTGGCTTCCATATGCCAACAGTTGGGAACGTATTGGCAGATGGTTAATTACTCCGCCAACCTCCACTTAAAATAAGCCCACTGTCATAAACATGCACTACTTACCCGACGGGTAGCCAACAACGGGCCTACTACTACTATTGCTACTGTTGGGTGATTTTTGTAGGGATTTAAGTTATTTAACAACATCGGGCCAACTAATAAAATCTTTCATTGGGCCTGTTAGTGCTACTCCTACCGTTGGATTATTTTTGTAGGGATTTAAGTTATGGTAATAACATCGGGCCAACTAATAAAATCCTTCATCGGGCCGGTTAGTGCTACTCCTACCGTTGGGTGATTTTTGTAGGGAAATAACTTCTAAAGACAATTAATATAATACTAACGTAATAATATTAAATATTTTTGTATAGCACACTGAATAAAAAAAACTACGAGTGAGTAATGTGCTTTGTATTACCTTTTGCCTATCTACATTAGATATCATCTTGAGTCTATCCAACAAAAGCTGGTTTTATCATCATCATCATCATAATCATCATCAGGTCTTTTATAATCTCCACTGCAGGAGCACTCTTTGTACTTCCATTTTAGCCAGAGCAGTCAGAGGATTTGGCCTTTACTCTCCACGCTGGCCAGACGTGCTGGAGAGGTCTCTTTGATATTTATATTTATAAGCTTTCTTTAGCATGTATTTCCTAAGTTGCCTTTTACTATATTCACGGAAAAACTTGTAGTGGTCCTACTCTTCTTTGCCAGGAACTACCCGGCAAAACTGCTTTACAAGGAGTTTTTTTTTTGTAATAATAATGTATAATGATTTATTTAGACAATAGATGGCGTAAGGCGTAAGTTAGAACGCGCTATAAACATTTTTTTACTTTTGGCTATATACTTCGAGCCGAAATTTTATCAAATAACAGTGCACGCACTAATCTACTGAGACTACTAGTCAGGAGTGATTGGTACTTGGGGTGTCTACCAGACACATCCTGGAGGTGGGATGGTCGAGTTGGGCAACTGCTGAAATTGCTCAAAGAGGCCCCATATTTTATCAACAGCCATTGGCCCTTCAGTGTCCAACCAACTTATTGCAACTGGCCCGACGAAATGCCAACGATGGTAGGTACGTTGGCCCTATTACAAGTTGGGCCATTCGTTTTGGGCCCAACCCGAAAACTGCGCGCCAATTGTATTCATCTGCCAACTAACCAGAGGTATGTGGCCCAAGCAAATGCCAACAATAAATGCTACTAGGGATCGGAAACCCTACTTTCGGGGATAAAAGGTAGCCAATGCCCTTCTCTTATAAAAAGTGGTCCCCGGGCTCTGGAGCGTTACTGCTGAGGATGCAAACGGGAATACACTCAAATGATGATGAGATGAGTGAATATGAGATTTTTATTCCACCATAGTTTTTTTTTTATATAGTGTGTGCGTGACAACTTTGTATTATCACACGCGTCCTGTCAATGTATGCCCTCAAAATCCGTCAAAAATTTTATAGCTGTGTGTGTGTGCGCGACCGACTATCGGTTTTTTCTACGCTTTTAGGCTAATATATTACCATAGTTAATAGTTATAATAGTGGAATACAAATCTATTCAGAAATAAAGGAGTTCCTACATTCCTGGACCGATTTGTATTTTATTTATTTATTTATTATAAACACATAAATAAATAAAATACAAATTGTTGGCTATATGTATAGCTAGAATGAAAACATGATTCCGAATAACTTAAGGAATAAAAATTTTGGTAAGGCAACGTTTATATTTTCGGTCCATAAAGCAAAAGATGAGAGTTGCTGCTCTCCAAAGAAAGCAAATCCGCCATTATCAGGTCGGCCTTTCAGGTTATGTAAATGCTGCCTCTCCAAGCCATTACCATTGCTATTCTGTACGACTCTATGAAAAGTGCAATAGAATATCCATGTTTAATTTACCGCATTTTCTAAAATGAATAATGGCAGAGTGGCATCAAGCAATGACTTCTTTGTATCAATAATTTCAGATACGACAGTCGAAAGCAGAAATACGTGATAGATCATCAGAAACTGGATGCCACAGAACCGGTGGACACTCCATTCTGCAGTGCAAGTGAACTGGCCAGGTAGATATGATTTTAGAAAAAAAGAAAAATATATTATTTTGAGGCACACACAAAAGAAAGATACATTTCATTTAGAGTTGTAAATTTTTATCTATGTATTAAAGAGTGAGGCACCTAAAAGGGGCCACTCAGCATAAGGCAGTGATGTAACTGACATCACGCCGCGGATCTTCCGTGACACCTAAGCATGACGGTGCAGAGGGGTAATCGCAAGGCTTCTGGGTACTCTTCCTCACGGTGACATGCTGGAATCTCTTGTTTCATCGTCGGGTCCTTTTTAGTCTCTAATGCAGAAGAATGATCCTCTCTGTATTACTAGAGCTAAGCAGAGCAGTCAGAGGATTACGGGGTAGACAAGAGCCCAAGGCCATAAAACCGAAAGGCTCCCGTTTAGCGTGTTAGTGGGCGTTAAGGTGAAAACGTAATCAAAACAATGAGGGCTTGCTAGCAGCATCGCCTATTGACGTAATTTCTTAGATTTTCGCCCAATCCCTTGACCGGGTTTAGTGGTCTGTGCGGAAAGAAAAGCAGCTAGTATGACTCAAACTCAAACTCAAAACTTCTTTATTGTGTAACACAGGTAAAAGGTTAACATAATACATCAAATAGTGTCACTGTGCCCTGCCCATGTGGACGTACAATAGTTATTTAATAATACGTTATTTATAATTTACAGAATCTTGCAACTTTTACTTACATGCATGCACATTATTAAAATTTATTGGAATTAATATTAAATTGAAAAATATATTACCATTAGTCAGAATTTATCATTTCAATAATCCTAATCCTAACTAATATTATAAAAGCGAAAGTGAGTTTGTTTGTTTGTTTATTTGTTTGTTTGTTTGTTACGCTTTCACGCCGAGTCTACTGAACCGATCATCATGAAATTTTGCATACACAGAGGTTAGGGTACTGAGAAGGACATAGGCTATATACCACGCGAGCGAAGCCGCGGGCAACAGCTAGTCGTCTATATTATAATAACATTTCTAAATCAATAACAATTTCAGTTCATTTTTGAATGCAAGTAGTCCCAGTTCCTTTAAACGATCTGGCAGCTTGTTAAAAATAATTGGTGCCGTTAAAAATATATTCTATGTTATTCCTTTTCTCCTAAACCAGCACGGAAGATCTAAGCCAATTCATATCAGAACCAGTGATGTTCTTCATCATTACCATCAGGTCTTTTTTAGTCTCCACAAGCAGGAGCACGACCCTCTCTCTACCAACATAGCCAGAGCAATCAGAGGAGTTTGCCTACACTCTTCACGCTAGCCAGACGGGTTGGAGAGATTTCTTTTAAGTTTATAAGCTTTGTTTAGTTTGTGTCCTAAGTCACCTTCTACGACATCCACGGGAAAACTTGGAGTGGTCCTATTCTACTCTGCCGGGAACCACACGGCTAAGTGACGATCTTATTCTTCTACTTTCCAGCACACTACAAGATGACTCCGAGCCCACACCATGTCCGGGGACACCCAGCAGTTTCACTGAGAAGATCTCCGCTTTCCACCTCGAGAGAACTTCATCCTTCAAGAGGAAAGGCCAGAAGTTATGAAAACAGCTTATAATAAGAAATATTAAGTAGAGATATTTTTGAAGTTTTGTTAATGTTCATTCGCCGCCGGACCAGTTGTACCATTAAGAAGTACCATTAATGGTACAACTGGCACCGATTTATCCCACTAGTGCCATTGATGGTACAAGTGGTGTCATTCGGGGGCAGATAATAGCCTCACCCGAAAAACAGATTTTTGACGGTGTCGAGAGGTCGAGCTGTCATAATTCACCAATCATAAAATTGATGATTAAACATGATTGGTGGAGTTTGTGGTAGGAAGTCAAGGGGTACAGTCGGTACGGAGACCGTGTTGCTCGAAGGGTACAGTTGAAGTTTGCCTTAGACAATTTTGCAAATTGATTTTAGTGGACTTTATAATATGAAATTGGTGTAGTTTGGTGTTATAAATGCTCGTGCTCATGAACAATTTGTGAAATAGTTAAAGTGAACTGATAAATGGACTCGTATAGATTTGCCGCCCCAAGCTGCCACGAGGCGTCAAAGAACATACGCCATCTTTGATGCTACTTGGAAAAACTTTACCGTATAACACCGATACTTAGTATCTCATTATACTGGACATTGGCAGAATCACTGAAATTTCGGTGGAAGCCATATTATAAAACAGAAGAAGAAGAAGAAACATGATTGGTGGATTTTGACAGAAGCTGTCAAAAATACCTCTCGACACATTGGCGCCCCCTGTATTTCTGAAAACCCTCATTATAGGAAATCAGGTTGGAAAATCAATAGGAGGGCTGTAGAATGCGACCAGAAAGTGTGCAAAAAAGGATTCAATATTTCGAGTAAAATTACTTTGTGTGCTTCCACCCACAAGTTAGTTCAGTAATGAAAGTTAAGTTAGTTAAGTTAAGTTAAGTAAGTAATTTTTATTTTAAACATTCGAATCGATAAAAATCGCCAAATATTTCGTCAGTCCCTAGTTTGATGTTTAAATTTCACGGTCACGCTCGGCGTGAAGGGAAGACGTGTCGAAGGGACATGCGTACTTCTGTCAAAATCGTGTGCTTCCCGAGCATTGCACTGCTGGTAATGAAAGGACTAACAGTATAGAGCGGGCGCTGACTAGCAATAGTTTGTTTGTAAGAACTAACTAGTGGCGGAAGCACAAAAAGTCTTTCATAGAGTTCATGAGCAAAATTATTACAATCAACAGACATTAAGACTTGAACAGAAGAAATGGTCCGTGGTCCAGAGGTTAATTCGTTTGCCTTGTTGACCCGGGGGTCGTGGATTCAATTTCGGGAAGCATACTGTGTTGTTTCCAGTTTGGTTAAGGTAAAGATGATTCCGTGCTTCGGAAGGCACGGTAAGCCGGTGGTCCCATCTGGTAGTCGTTAAAGGAACCACATTAGAGGCCGAGAGGCGGTTCCGAAGAACTCTGACACCAGGGTGTGCATGGTCGACTGACCGTGTCACCTACACGAAATGATGATGAAAACCACATCATTCTTTCTTTCTCTCACATACCTAGATAATAATTTATTGATAATCTTGCCTGTGTCATTTTGGATGTAAAATATACTTCATTACTGTGTGTTTGCTAATAGAGGAGTGATTGAGAGTTAACATTCCAATAACCGAATTTTATAAAACATTGATTTTGTTTTTGATGAAAGTCAAGTGTTCCAGTTGGAATTTGCCCTAGATTATTTAGCACATTGATTTAGTGGCCTTTATAATATGAAATTGATGATGTTTGGTGTTATAAATACTCTTGAACAATGTGTGAAATATTTAAAGAAGATTGTCTTTTTAAATCGTATAGATTTGTCACCAGAAGCTCCCAAAAAGCAATCTAAGGACCTACGCCATCTTTGGTTGCTACTTGTATACCTTACAACACTGATATTTTGTATGTCCTTGAACTGGACTTTGGCAGAATCACCGATACCTTGTGGTAGAAGCACAGAACAACAATTTGTTGTTCTGTGGGTAGAAGCGATAAAATAACAAAAAGAAAAGAAAAGAATAGCAATGGATAGGTATCTCCAGGCTAAAATTCAAGGACTTTGTTGCATATTTGTTTAGTTCATATCTTCTTGACCTAGATTATTATCAACCAAAAAATATAGCAAATTTGTTTAGATTTAGAATAAACGTTATTGTATATTATTGTGGTTATTTTATTTAAAGACACATTCCGTTTCTTTCAGCTTAGCTTCCGTAGAAATTCACCTAAATCTTTTACTCTTATCATTTCTTTCGACGTATTCTTCTCAGTAGTGTTATTTCAAAATGATCGAAGTTTACCGACGTAGGTACCTACTCTAGGCTTTATTGATGCACCAAAAGCTTATATATGTAACCGACATAAGAACAAACAATAGGTTGGATACATAGGTTGACTATAAACTACACTAAACGTTCTACACTTAAAACTTATTTAAAACTTATTTGCAAAATCGGCAAAATACTGGTATTTTGCCGATTTTGCAAATATAATAAAATTCCAAATTTTAATAAAACTATCAAAATCATCGAAAGTCATAATTAACTTTTGCCTGATTACAGACAGGGTCTAAGTAACCATAACGAAACATAATCATAACTGCATTGTTTTTATTATTATTAAGTCTGATATAACAACCGAGTCTATTATTAATAGTGATAATGTACCAAGAAATAGTAAAAGGTATTCCAGTGCCAGTTGTGCAAATAAAAACAGCAGCGGAGTTCTGGGTCGGCGATCACAACATTCTTATCTGACGGCTAAGTCGTTATCAGCTCGGCCTGATAATGCTCCTCATTGTTGTGCCAAGACCTGTAAGTGATCCTTGTAGGAATTGTGAATCAAATTTAAATGGACAGTGAAGAAATAGGAAAGATCCTGTGGATAAATATACATATCCAACAAAGTGCAACCAAATATGTTTGTGACGATATTGCTGACATTATTAAAACTTAAGATATTTTGATTTGGCGTGTAAATTCTATAATTTTAATAAAATTATCAGTGAAGATTACTGTGTATTTTTCAAAAAATATGTTACGATAGAATTCAAGTCAAAATTGTGTGATAAATAAGAAGATTGACAAGATTTGTGAGATGATGTCTGTGGAATAATGATAAAGTAAAAATAGTTGACTGCAAAGAAATTTGCTAAACACAACAGCTTATGAATTAAATTGTATTTAGTGTTTATGTCTAATTAATATCTAGTAGTACAAGTAAGTATTATTGATTACGATAAATAAACACTTATAGAAACTATAAAGCAAAATGAAGAAATAAACACAAAAAGAAGCAACTGACTATAAAGGAATCATAAAAGAATACATAAAACATCAGTACAATGGACAGAGTATATGAATACATGGAAATCGAACCGGAAAGAAGGGGCAGCCGAGCCCGCGCCTTAGAAAGGTCTCTAAGCTACTCTGCAGCCATCGGCAACGGATCAGGCAGATCCTCAATCGAAATACCTTCCATGGTCAACACCGACGTTTACACAAACGAGGAATTAAAGAAACACTATAGAATTTCCCAAACGTATGTCGAAGGACGCGAAATATCCTTCCCTTCTGTAATGACGAATGTGGAAAAGCAAGAACTGCCGTCAAGCGGAGATGGGTTGACCACAGATGCGTCACAATACTCCAGTGAAGATGAACAGACTGATACTGGTTTAACGATGACAATAGATGTGGAGTATGACAGTCCGAAGTCGGATTCTACTCGGCATATTTCGAATGCGTCTACGCAGCCATTGGTCAGCTCTGGAACTGTGCCGATGGAGCTGTATGACAGGATTGATGTGGTTGAAAGCTTGTATGATGAGCCGGACACTTTGAGGAGTGCTGTTGGCTACTCTACGCCGTATTCTAGGAGGAGGAAGGGGGCGAAAAACAGGTAAGGAGGCAATTATTTTATACCGACTAAGGAGGATCTCAGTTTGACCCGTATGTTTATATGTATGTCCACGATTTCCTCGCGTTCGGCTGAATCAATTTAGATGCGGTTTTATAAAAAGTATTTGTAATATTTAGGAAAAGGTGTTGGTAATAACGACTAGGTAAGCGTTATGACAGCGGTTATTTTAAAAAAATATATATTTTTCCTATAATGTCATCAAATTAAATCGACTCTTCCATGCGGGTTTGGGAGTCAAGAAAACGTAAAATTGAGGAAGGTACCTAACATAAAGGCTGATTATGGGAACCGGTAAGCAATAATAAATATATACGGACAAATCACACAGATTGAGCTAGCCCCAAAGTAAGTTCTTAAGTAAGTCTTTTGTTATGGGATACTAACTCAACCACACTATATTTTATAACAAATACATACAATGATAAACATCCAAGACCCAGGTGAATCTGAAAAAGACTGTTTTTCATCTTGACCTGACCGGGGAACGAACCCAGGAAAATCCTAACGTTCCTGAACCTTCGACCAGTAACAAATACTAACAAATAGATATTTATCCTTTGTAATATAATAAATAATAAATAAATAAATATATAGGGACATATCACACAAATTGAGCTAGCCCCACAGTAAGTTGTGAACTTGTGTCGCAGGATACTAACTCAACGATACTATATTTTTATAATATATACTTAAATAGATAAACATCCAAGACCCAGGTCAATATGAAAAAGATGTAATACGTAGTCAATGATCTTATTTGAACCCATGACTTTATTTTTGACTGCTTGACCACCATCCTCTCACAATGGTAAAGATTTGTGTGTTGTTATCTATACAATAATATAATAATACCGTGTGAGAGTAATCAGAGGATTTGACCTACACTCTCCACGCTGGCCAGACGGGTTGGAAAGGTTCTTTGATATTTGTAAGCTTTATTTAGCTTTGCCTAAGTCGCCTTATACGACATCCACGGGATGACTTGGAATGCTTCTACTCTGCCGGAAACCACACGACTTGTATAGGTTAGCTAGCAATTATAACTCAATATATAAATGCTATTATAGGGCGAGAAAAACTATTAATGATATATAATTTCTCTGTAATCTGACCGTGTTTCTCACCTGAGATGGTTGAGAACCCGGGGTCCGGACGACCGGGGGCAAGGATACCTATATTGCGTGATAAACCAAAACTCACACGAACAAGGCCGCGGGAAACAACTAGTCTAAATATTTTAAACCATATCTCCAAGCAAAAGTTAAGAAAATATTTTGCTCATGCAAATATTTGATTCTGTTGACCTTTTAAACAAAAAGTGTTTATTCATTGTGTCGGTATGTTTACGTGTCGATCTCTCAGAAACTCTGGCATGTTTTATGGTAACAGAGCTGTTATTTACTTTTTTAATGGTTGTAACGTGCTGGTCTGGGAGAAAAGAAAAAACTTAGAATGTACCAGCTGCTTCTTTTCCCGCGCAGATCGTAAGAGCCGATCGAGGGAATGGACATCAGGAATCATGTATATAGGCAATGCGGCTGGCAACCCATCACTTTTTTGATTCCGTTCTCACCTACAAGCCCACCAACATGCTAAACGTGGCCTCAAGGTTTTACAGACTTGGGCTCTGTCTACCCCGCAAGGGAAGAGACGTGATAGTAAGTATGTATGTATGTAACGTATGGCTATAAGTATTTGACCACTTCGGTGGCGCAGTGGTTAACACGCCAGCCTACGACATACGAGTGGCCCCGGGTTCGACCCCCTGCCAGGACATGATGAAAAGCGATCTTTATCAGATCGCCTACAGCTTGAATCTTTATTATCTATTATGTATCTTTAAAAAATATAATAACGTTGAGTTAGTATCCCACGACACAAGTTAACAACGTACTGTAGGGCTAGCTCATTTGATGTGACATGTATGATTTGTCCCAACATATTTATATTGACGACCTCCGTGGCGCAGCGGTCAACACGCCGGCCTGTGACACGGATGGTCCCGGGTTTGATCCCCGGTCAGGTCAAGATGAAAAATGATCTTTTTCAGATTGACCTGGGTCTTGGATGTTTATCTATATATGTATTTGTTATAAAATATAGTATCGTTGAGTTAGTATCCCATAACACAAGTCTTATTTAAGAACTTACTTTGGGGCTAGCTCAATCTGTGTGATTTGTCCGTATATATTTATTTATTATTTATTTATTTATTTATATATTTATCATCATCATCATCATCAGGTTTTTGGTAGTCCCAACTGCAGGAGCACGACCCTCTCTGTACTACCAGAGCCATATATTAGCCAGAGCAGTCAGAGGATTTGGCCCACACTCTCCACGCTGGCAAGAAGGGTTGGAATGGTCCTCTGATGTTTAAAAACTTTGTTTAGCTCGTGTTTTCTTAGTCGCCGTCTAAGACATCCACGGGAAGACTTGGAGTGATCCTACCTATTCTGCCGGGAACCACACGGCTATTTATAATATTTTAAAAATTTAATTGAACCCTCATCATATTACATATGCATACCTTATTATCACTTGGACAAGTGAATGAGCTCATGTAATGATTATTTAATTAAAATAAAAATACATTACTATTTTATTCTACCATTAAACTAGTCAGATCTTGTTTTAACGCTATTATTATATTATGATAGTTGTATTGTAGACTTAACTGTTAGTCCTAGGTATTATAAAGTGCATAAGATAACAAATAGCAATGCACTTTATTTAATCCTTGTGATTATTTATTTATGATTTGTTTACTTCAGATATTACGATTCACATTCACACTAACATTTATAACTTGTGTGTGATATATCAAAGAGCTATGGAGAGGGCTATGCTCGGTGTTTCCCTGCGAGATCGAATCAGAAACGAGGAGATCCGTAGAAGAACGAAGGTCACCGACATAGCCCAGCGGATTAGCTCTTTGAAGTGGCAGTGGGCGGGGCACATATCGCGAAGAACCGATGGCCGATGGGGCAGAAAGGTTCTTGAATGGCGACCACGTGCCGGCAAGCGCAGCGTTGGACACCCACCGACCAGGTGGTCGGACGACCTGATAAAGGTCGCAGGAAGACGCTGGATGCAGGCCGCTTCCAACCGGTCATATTGGAAATCCTTGGGGGAGGCCTATGTCCAGCAGTGGACTTCTTGCGGCTGAAATGATGATGATGATGATGATGATGATGATGTATGATATATAAGAGCTTAATTCTTGCAGTTCATATTTTGTGGCAAAATATTTTTGAAATTTATAGCCAGATATTAAAATTACTTACTAAAAAATAAATTAATATTTTTTTTTAATAAAATTATTTTAATGTGGTTTTATAGCGTTTATTACATTATTTATATACAGGACCTAACGTTTTGAGCACTTTACATACAGTGTTCGTGGTCGCAGGTAGACTAAGTTGACATTTGTCTAGTAAAATGCTCGAAGAAACCGTATTAAAAAATTTTATTTAAATGTGTAACAATCGCAAAAACATAAGAAAACATTAGGTACTTAATATTTACGAACAAAAAATAACAAGCTGCTTTTAGCGCAAAAAAATAACATTGTAATCAAGCGTTGGATATACGAGTGGTTGGCAAACTATCGCTTTTTATAGGGATGACTGGAAACGAAAAGGGGAGGCCTTGCCCAGCAGTGGGACACCAAAATAGGCTAATAAAAAAACAAGCGTGGGAATGCAACCAGCCTTCTTACCCACATGCGATTCTTTTGATTTTTAAAAGATAGCTTTTGGCATTAAAAAATTGGGTCTCACCACAGAGCAATGAAGTGGTCCCTCGCGTAGCGTGCAAGCTACAGTGAACCCCAATGGCATTTGGGTCCTTTATGCCAATTCCACCAATTTATGATTTTGAGAAATTCCCAAAAACTTGCTCGAACAATCTAAAACGGGAATCGGCTAAGAAATACGACGTAGAGTAGAACAAGTGGACTAACAACGGGACGGGACGTATCAACGAACTATCAAAGCATATTTTAAGCCTTTAGTTACCTGCCCTTAAAATATTTGCGCTTGTTATAAATGGACCTTTTATATGTATATGTCTTGGCCATATCGTAGAATTGATCTTTTCATGAAACGATTGACATTTTCATGAAATGGTGGCATTTTATGATGTGGCCAACTTAATTTGATCAGATCATTGAATCGTCCACGTTTAACGATACGAGTATTGTCATTCACGTTTGGCCGGTTCGTAAAATAGGGTGTCCAGGAAATATAATTAACAAAACTTCAGAATATGTTAAGAACATTTTGTGTTTTTTTCACCGTAAATGCTTATATTTTCAATTTCTTCATCATTACACAACATAATGTTCTTTTTTTCACTGCGGTTTTCGCCGACGGCCGCCATCTTTCCACGTAAACAAAACAAACAAAGCGTTTGTAGCGCCTCTACCGGTAATTAAAGAAACTATTTTACGATATGATCAAACAATCTTGACCATTTCATGAGAAAGCCACGCGTTTGGCTGCACATATCGTTAAACGATATGTTGTCATTTGTCTGCCCAATCTACTCATAATGTGGCCAATAGACAGTAAAACATTTCATGAAATGCGACCATTTCATGAAATTGACAATCACTTCATAAAGTGATCGATTCTACGATATGGCCACGACATATATAGATTTTGCCCATGCTTGAAGCCGGGACGCTTCAAGCTCGCTGGTCAAGTAAAGTCTAATCGATGCTGGTTTGGGAGAAAAGGAAAAACATAGAACATACCAGCTGCTTAACTTCCTACGCAGACCGTAAAAGCCGGTCAAGGGATTGCGTGAAAATCTAAAGAATCACGTCAATAGGCGATGCGGCTAGCTACCCACCACTATTTTGATTCCCTTTTGCACCTTAACGCCCACTAACATGATAAACGTGGCCTTTGGGTGTCATAACCTTGGGCTCTGTCTACCCCGAAAGGGATAAAGACGTAAAAATATGTGTATATGTAAATTACTAATACCTAGGTCGTATGATACATACTCGTACCACAAATTTCCTTTATGCGTAGTTGTTCATCGAATTGTTATTCAATATTTTTAAATCTGATAGCAGCGTCTTTATCTTCACTTTTGATAAGATACTGTCAAATATGGCACAGTTTTGACCATTTTTACCGAGAAGTAGATTAAGGAAAATAAATATTTCCTTGGATTTTATAGGTTTTATGATTATGTAGCTGTTGCCCACGTCTTCCTCTACGTGAGATTCGGTTTTATCACGCATGCTATTTTATACTCTGAGATGTGTTTTATTTTCAAGTAAAAATAAAGTCTAAGTCCTAAGATATTTCTTTTGAAAAATGTACTATTTTACTAGAAAAGAATATGCAGATTCGTTATCATTATCACCATCAGCAATGAGTCACAGGCTTCCTCCAAAGATGTTTGTCATGGGGGATTTTACCATATTCACCAGGCTTGGAAACCAGATTGCTGAGAGTAGTTTGTTTGGCTTTTATAAGTTCCGACGCTGATGCCCATCGAAACCGTTTTGTAAGCGAGGGAAGTGTAGGAGTTTGTTGGGCTGGGAGAATTGGGATAAAGGTATTTGGGATGATACTTGCTTGGATGGATTGGGGTTGAGAAAGTAGCAGCTGGGGGCGAGCGTACCCGATGTCATATGTGCTACCACCGGACAGGCAATTGAGGATGTCACCCCTGACCTACTAATATGCTGATTACAACAATAAATACCGCATTCAAATCTGTATAGTATTTTTGGAGTATAGCTTTTTTGGGTATAGCTATTTACATTGACGACTTCTGTGGCCTAGTCTCAATCTGCGTGATTTGTCCATATATAGTATTTAATATTCAGCTTTCCATCACAACGAAATATCCTGAACAAAAACAAATTATCAACCATTCCAGACGAGCATATGTCCAGCACGGCCGTAGGATCCGCTCTCGACGAGTGGTCTTAAAGAATGGAGAGGAAAACGTTCCAGTCAGGAGCAATATCCCATCCAAAGGGATCAAATATATGAGGGATATTGTCAACACTGTGGTAAGTACTCTTCCTCTTTTGGATCTCTGTCTGTTTGCTAACCCTAACTTGATTAAAAAAGGAATCAGCTCAGATCCCATTCTTCATTCTTTATGCTCCGTGCACTTACAGTTTCCCATATACAATAAAAGAAAGTAAATTGGACCTTATTTATATAAGATACATTTCATATTTTAATGGCGTAGCAGCTGCCTTACCGACCACCGTCAGCCGACTCTTTTTTGATTATTTCAAATATGGAATTATAAACTGTGCAAGTACGCACCGACTCGATCTACTCCTACATGGAGTAGACCTTTTATCCATAATTCGATTGAAATGACGTCTATACGTATCTTGTCACACCATTGTGATTTATTATAGTATGATAATTTATAAACCTATCTTGTCTCTGCAAATCCTCACCACAACGAACTTACATTTTGTTCACAGATCAACAG
The DNA here is from genome assembly GCA_963082605.1 of Rhodophaea formosa. Taxonomy (NCBI): domain Eukaryota; kingdom Metazoa; phylum Arthropoda; class Insecta; order Lepidoptera; family Pyralidae; genus Rhodophaea; species Rhodophaea formosa. The sequence goes on from OY720226.1 coordinate 640,094, forward strand.
CAAATGGCGTTTCCTTATCCTGGGTATGATCATCGCTCACTTCGTGTTCTGGCTCATCTTTGCTGGCATTTGGTATGCCGTCTCCTCTTCTTATCAGGATGACATCGGGGACGGAAAGGAGCATTGCATTACTGGAACATCATCCTTTGCTGGTCTGCTCATGATGTCTGTGGAAACGCAGGTACTTAACTTAAGGTTCCTAAGGCCTGTAAAATCACCGGTAAAGAGGACGACATCAGGTACGGAAAAGAGCATTATATTACTGGAACCTCGTCCTTTGCTGGTCTTCTCATGATGTCTGTGGAAACTCAAGGTACCTACTTAACTTATTTAAGTTAACACATTAAACTTAGCTGTCAGAAAATTAACGTTAAAATATCTTACGATAAATAAAATCTTTGACTGACTATGAGATGCATGTTAAGCATACCCCGGGCGCTGTCCCCTCTTGAATGGGTTACCGCAAGTGGCATAAAATAAATCGAGCTCTTCCATGTTTATAAAGGCACGTTAAGTCTCGGCTGTCATCATTGATGTCAGTAGTTAAGTTGTCATCATCAGGTCTTTTTAGCATGATCCTCTCTTTACGACCAGAGCGATATATTAGCCGTTAAACTATGTCGGATGTCTTTGGGCAGCTTGAAAAATCTGACACTAATGTAACACAACAAACATCTTGGGCAACGCTCACCACTTCGGAACAGTTTAGGCTAACCTTCTATTTTATTCAACACTTTATTGCACACATATAGGACATTCATAAAAACAAAATAACAAAACAGATATACAAAAGGCGGTCTTATCGCAATAGCAATCTCTTGTGTGTTTGTTAGAAAATTTTAAGTTTTTGATCCAAATAATGTATTTTTTCAGATGACCATTGGTTACGGCGTCCGGTTTCCCAATGAAGAATGTCCTGAAGCGATAATCGTTATGGTTTTAGAGGTATATTTACGCATGTAATTTATTTATTATAAGCCATTGCTGTCCCAATGTTGGGCAAAGGCCTGCTTCTCTCGTTTCCATGTCTGTTTACTTCATTAGATTCTAAAAATTAAGTAATAAGCGTAACTTCCCTAAAGGATTTTAGTACATTGTTCTGAATCTGAAGACTATCCCCTGGTTATTTGACCTGGTTCTTTGTACATACAATCACGCCTTTTTCAGTTGCGACGTGCTTGCGGAATCAAAATAGTGAAGGGTTAGGGCTATTAACATGATATCTCATGCCCATTCCCTCGATAGGCTTTTACAATCTGCGCGGGAAGAGAAACAGCTGGTACATTCTACGTTTTTCTTTTCTTCTAGGCCAGCGTGGAAGTATCTTCTGGTTCTTTGTATTCTTTGAATTGTACAGAAATTCCTTCAATACAAACATAAAATCATCTTGGTTTATTGTAATGATGTTACTTTCTTCCAGGTCGTGGCGGGCACAGCTCTCTCCGGAGGTTTATCGAGTCTGCTATTCACGAAGCTGGTGCGACCCAACAGGCACGTTTCGGCTGTTGGATTCAGCAAGAGAGCAGCTGTAAGTCTTCTCTCTCTTTTTCTTTCGTCCTCGCATGTTTATGACATAATAAGGTACCAATAATACGCTGATAGTAATGAGGAATAAAAGAGGCCCTAGAATAGAACCCTGTGGTACGCCTATCTTAACAGATGATCCCTGTCAAAACTTACGTTTTGTTTTTGAATTACCACTCCTACCTTTTTTGTCTTTAACATAATTTATTGTGAAAAAGTATATGTATACATATACGGATTATATTTTTAATAAATTTTGGAGTTAGAACATCGTTCTTGATAAGGGTCCCATGATCATAATTCTTATTTTTGGATTCTATAAATATTGTTGATACTGCTTTCAGATCTGCCTGCGGGATGGTGAGCTTTGTCTGCAGTTCAGGGTGTGGGACTTGCTGAACCACCACCTCATCGGAAGTACCATTACCGCTTATATTCTAAAGCCTATAAGGTTTGTGTATGGAGACCTCGTCTAATTACAACAATGTGAGACAACTATTTGACCTTGAAATCAACCCGTATGATTTTTTTTATATATGTACGGATAAATCACACAGATTGAGCTAGCCCCAAAGTAAGTTCGAGACTTGTGTTATAGGACACCAACTCAACGATACTATATTTTATAACAAATACATATATAGATAAACATCCTAAACACAAGTCAGCCTGATCAGATCCTTTATCTCTTTTCACACCATATGAATGAAAGAGACAAGAACACTATCATTCTCTTTCATACAGATGGTGCGGGAAGTTCAATATTTTTGTCTTCAGTTCATTAGGTCTTTTTGTCTCCATTGGACGAGCGTGACTTCCTCTTTACTGCACTACCAGAGCCTTATATTAACTATAACACTAAAAGGATTTGGCCTACACTCTCCGCGTTGGCCAGATGGGTTGAGATCTCTTTGATGTTTATAAGCTTGTGTTTCCTAAGTCGTCTTCTACGACATCCACGGGAAGACTTGGAGTGGTCCTATTCTACTTAGCCGGGAACCACAAGGCACATTGTTTCATCACGATTACATATAGAATCATTACATTTTCAGGACGTTGGAAGGCGAGATGGTCCACAACTACATCCAGTCTCTGAAGCTGAAGCAAGCGAACGCCTTCCTGCTGTGGCCCATCACTGTGGTTCACGTTATAGACGCTGAAAGTCCGCTGTACGAGTTTTCAGCACAGGACATGATGGATTACCGGTAATAAACTAGATACCTATCACGTCTTTATCCCTTGCGAGGTAGACAGAGCCCAAGATCGTTTAGCGTGTTAGTGGGCGTTTTGGTGAAAAGCTGAATCAAATAGTGATGGGTTTTTTTTTATGATACAGGACGGCAAACGAGCAGGTGGATCACCTGATGGTAAGTGATCCCCGCTGCCCATGGACAACGGCAACACTAGGGGTGTGACTTGTCACACCCCTAGTGCTATGTCAATGATTGATGATTGTCAATGATTTAAAGCCAGCTACGCTCTTGAGCGTCCCTCCTTGCTTCGTAATCCTCATTGCTGAGGGTCGTGATCTCTATGTAACACTTTTCTGTGTACTATATCCCGCCATTCAGATCTGCGTTCCGCAACTCGTACAGCGTCGCTGACGTTGGTCTCGAGCGTCGAGCGAATCTGGTCGGACCAACGCATGGGGCTTCGTCCTCTGGATCTTTTCCCTTCTACTTTGCCAGTAAGTAGAAGTTTCTCTAGATTGTCTCCGCCTTTCCTGGATATATGTCCGAAGAACTCGAGTACTCTGCGTAGACATATTGTGGAGAGTCTGATCTTTATTCCCAGTTGTTTAAGGATAGATGCGTTTGTCCGACGTGCTGTCCATGGAATCCGAAGCATTTTTCTCCAGCACCACATCTCGAAAGCGTCGATTCTGGTTCGGTCTAATTTCTTTAAAGTCCAAGTCTCAGCGCCATATAAAAATATTGAAAATATCAAGGAAGAGACTAGCTTCTTTTTCAGCTTGATTGAGATGTTTCTGTTGGTCCAAATGCGATTCAGTTGTGACATGGCATTCTTCGCCATACCTATTCGCCTGCGCACGTCATCTTCGCATGAACCAGTATTTGAGATCAGCGCGCCTAGGTAAATAAAATTATTTACAGTGTCCAATTTAAGGGCGCCGGTTAGATTTAATTCGCCTTTGCGGTCTACCGCCATGATTTTGGTTTTGTTCCGGTTGATAGATAGACCATGTTCCTTGCTTATGGATTCCATCCTCTCCAGCAAAGCGACCATCTCGGACTCACTGCCGGCCAAAAGTGTGGTGTCGTCTGCATATCGAAAGTTCGTAATCTTATGACCTCCGACCATAACTCCGCCCTTCCAGTCTTCACAGGTGCGTCTCATGATGTACTCTCCGTAGATGTTGAACAGGACGGGTGACAGTATGCAGCCTTGTCTCACACCTTTTTTAAACTTGAAGGGTTCTGAGTAAGTGTCTTCGACTCTAACAACTCCTTCGCTGTTCAAGTATAGGGATTGCAGCAGCGCTACCAGATGATCAGGTACTCCAAGCTCGGTGAGGATGATCCACAGGGTGTCCCAATCGACACAATCGAACGCTTTGCTGTAATCTATGAAACACATGATCACCGGGACATTGAATTCATAGGCTTTTTCGATTACTTGCCTGATGTTGAAGATCTGCTCTCTTGTGCCTTTACCCTTCACAAATCCGGCTTGTTCTTGAGGGATTTGCCAGTCCAGATAGTAGCGAATACGGCTATTTAGTACGTGTAACATAATTTTGCTGCAATGTGTGATCAAAGCCAGGGTACGGTAATTGTTACAGTTTTTGGTGGAGCCTTTTTTGTGAAGTGGTAATATTATAGATTACGCTCTTGAGCGTAGCTGGCTTTAAATCATTGACGAGATTCCTTAGCCTAATCCCTTGACAGGCTTTTACGGTCTGCGCGGGAGAAAGGCAGCTGGTATATTCTATGTCTTTCCTTGTCTCTCAAAGCAGCTGGAAGAGAATAAACTAGATTCCTTAAAAATATAATTAGTTGGTCAGATAGATAATCAAAAAATATTGGACACGTATTATCTAGGGTTCCGTTTCCAAAGGGGAAAAACGCTATGACTGTGACTTCAATGTCCGTCTGTCACCAGGATGGATCTCATAAACCGTGATACCTAGAGACTTGAAATTTTCAAAGATGATGTTTTTCTGTTGCCGCTATAATAGCAAATACTAAATATTAACAGACCAATATAAATATTTAATGGGGCTCTCATATATATCAAAACGTGATTTTTGCCGTTTTTTGCTTGATATTAAAAAACAGGTAGAAACTTGAAATCTTAAAACGGAATAGATAATATTCAATGCAAATAAAAAACAAAATTTATAATATTAGTATTTTCCTGCGACTTCGTCCGCGTAAATTATAGCCTTGTGTTACCCGCGGCTTTGCCCGCTTAACATATAGCCTATGTTCTTCTCAGTAGGCTAACCTATGTGTATGCAAAATTTCATGATGATCGGTTCAGTAGATAGGGCGTGAAAGAGTAACAAACAAACTCAATTTCGCATTTATAATATTAGTTAGGATTAGCATAGGATGTCATCGGTATATAAACTAGCTTTGTATTGGTAAAAGAATGCTATAGATACTTAGCAATGCAACGTATAAACTTGTACATACATACATACATACTATCAAGCTTTGTCCCTTGCGGGGTAGACAGAGCCCAAGGTTATAAAACCTACAGGCCACGTTTAGCATAGTAGTGGGCGTAAAGGTGGCAAACGGAATCAAAATAGTAATGGGTTGCTAGCCGCATCGCCTATCAATGTGATTCCTTAGATTTTCGCCCAATCCCTTGACCGGCTTTTACGGTCTGTGCGGTAAGAAAAGCAGCTGGTATATTCTTTGTTTTTTTTTTCTTCCAATCCAGCATGGAAGAGAATATAAACTTTTCTTATGTTTTCGCGATTGTTACACATTTAAATAAAATTATTTTAATACGGTTTTTATCGCGTTTATTACATTATTTATACACCTAACGTTTCGAGCACTTTACAGTGTTCGTAGTCGCAGGTAGACTAAGTTGACATTTGTCTAGGAATTTATACGAACTGCAAAATCTACCGCCTTAAATATTTATTGATAACCTATTCCTAGACAAATGTCAACTTAGTCTACCTGCGACCACGAACACTGTAAAGTGCTCGAAACGTTAGGTGTATAAATAATGTAATAAACGCGATAAAAACCGTATTAAAATAATTTTATTTAGGATATAAACTTGTTAAAAATGTAATTTGACTTCCATAGATTTGAGATAGTGGTGTGTCTGACCGGCTCTTCGAAGAACATGGGCACGGTGACGCAGAGCCGGACCTCGTACCTCAGCAAGGAGATCATGTGGGGATACCGGTTCAAGAACGTCCTGCAGTGAGTACTTCAACATACATACATACAATCACGTCCGGTAGTCTGATATAATGATATGAACGTCTGGTAGTCGTTAAAGGAACCACGTCAGAGACGATCACTGATGATCACGTCTTTTCCCTTGCGGGGTTCACGGAGCCCAGGTCTATAAAACTTAATAAGGCCTCGTTTAGCATGTTGGTGGGCTTGTAGGAGGAGATCGGAATCAAAATAGTTATGGGTTGCTAGCCGCATCGACTTTACCTATTTTAAGGGTTCCGTACAAAAGTTGAAAAACGGAACCATTATAGGATCACTCGAGCGTCTGTCTGTCCGTCCGTCCGTCTGTCACAGCCGATTTTCTCCGAATCTACTGAACCAAATTAGATGAAATTTGGTTAGATAGTGTAATCGTATGACCCAAACACGGATGTGCAAAGTAAATAAAGATTTTTTTGAAATAAGGGTCATTTTGGGGGTTCCAATTACAAAATTTAAAAAAAAAAGTTTTGCAAACCTTACTGTGTTATATATCAAATGAATCCTCCCCCCCCCCCCCCCCCCCTGATCTCCGAAACTACTGAGCCGAAAATTTTGAAAAAATTACAAAATGTAGTTAAGTCTTTGAAGATTACAGGAAAAATAATAAGAATTCTATTACTTGAAAATTAAGATGTAAACTCACAATAATAAGTTCATCTAGGGAAATAGTTCACTAAAACACAACTAGATGGCGCTAGTCAATTGAATAAAAAATTTTTTGCACATTGTGTGTGTGTTCACGAAGCATATTGTACGGAACCCTCATTGCGTGAGTTTGACTCACACTTGGCCGGTTTTTTTATTGTTTTTACCCAGTGGTAAAACAAACAACAGTAACAAAACATATCACATTTGTACGAGCTAACTCGTGCATTTAAGTATAATAGTATTTTGCCTAAATTCATTGCACCGCGTTTTGTCAACACAAGCGCGTACCAACGTATGTAGTCTTTACAAGTAATACGCAATATATCAGTGTGTATTTTACACCCGAAGGTGTTGGTCTTTAACATTTTCTAAAATAACTTTCATTTATCATTATTAGTTCTATGAAGTGTAGCACTTTATCATCGCTTACTAAGGCGAACGCAACACGTCAATAAATATTGTGATAATTATCACGATATTTATTTTTGTATCTTGGGCTGGATCACAGCACACGATACATATCACGATCCAGGATCTGAGAGCAGATCACAGGATTTCCAGAAATCCAGCGATAACTACAATTGTGATCTATCTATACTCTACCTTACACGTTAAATATCGTAATCCGACTAGGGCAGGAAATATTTCGGAAACGGATCCCTAAATCGAAAAATGATGTTCGCAACCTCACAATATTTTTAAAGACCTATTTAACAATACCCAACACGATGGAGTTGTATAGAAAAAAAAATATTACTCCCTCTTTACTTGTATGGGAGCTACGCTAAAAAAAAATTTTTTTTCTAGTTTTTTTTCAACCACTTTTTTGCCATTATTTATGTAAATACCTGTACCAAATTACAGCTTTCTAGTAGTTATAGTCTCTGAGTAATACCGCGGACGGACAGACAGACAGACATGGCAAAACTATAAGGGTTCCTAAATTACTACGGAATCCTGAACCGGGAATTCCCGGTTCTGGATGTCACAAAAAGAACCGGTTCTAAAATATCACAACCCGGTTTCGGTTCTTACCTTTTTTAATACATTTTTAAAAATCTAGTAATAATAAAAAGATAATGCATTATGTTTTTAGGCCCTAGAGGTAAATTCGTTGTCCCTGTCTATTGGTAATAAATAAATGACGTGGTTGGAAGTGATAGCACGCGTCCAGACTGGACACGGTCGTGAGTTGTATTATACATATAGCGCAGAGTTGGGAGGGGAAGATTCGGACTGCACCTGACCAACAGCGTTGTTTGATTTGCAACGAAATGTTTGACTTTATGATTCCCTTACAATTATTTTACTGGTTCTGATACGTTCTTTATTTTTTCACGCATTTTTATTAAAAAAGAACCAAAAGAACCGGGTAACCGGTTCTTGATAGTATTCGGAACCAAAAACCCGGTTCTTGAAAATAATGACCGGTTCTCGATGCCCTAAATCCGACAGGTTATATTGACCACAGAACAACAGTGATATTGACGGATCACAATATGGATCTTTGCGAGTAGCGTTCGCCTAAGGAGTTCGCTGGGCAAAGGCATCCCATTTCTGCTTCCATAGGCTTCTGTCAAGGGCTACAGTCCGCCCATGTAAAAATAGAAAATTTAATATTAAATTAATCTTCTTCCAGCTACTCCAAAAAAGATGAAGCCTACGAAATCGACACAGATAATCTAAATACGGTCGAGCAGGCTGAGACTCCTCTCTGCAGCGCCAGTCGCCTCAAGACCTTCGAAGAAGACATCAAATCCTCCAGGAACATCCTATCGACCCCCACCAACATCTCTGTATCCCCCACCAACATGTCTCTTAGTCAGGAGAGCCAGGAAGACACGTCGACTCAGCCCGGAGACTCGCTGCCTTCAACCCCAAGTTTGAACAGGATTGGAGGCACGCAAAGGAGCTTTGGGTGGAGCTTTAAGAGGTTCCGCCCGGAGAAGTACGCCAATCAAAAAGTTATGTGATAATTAGTAAAAAGTTAATAATGTTTTTTTAAAATTTGAACCAACCAAACGGAATATTAAAGTGGGGAATGTATGGTTCTATCCAAAGAACACCACAACGGACGTACTTCGTATAGGCTGCCAACCTCATAAAATATTGGACCTAATAATTAAGACAGGCTGCAAGATAGGCGTTATAATAAGACGACCGTGCGTGATGCAAAGTTGGTTTTCACTCGTCACTAGATGGTGTTAATCTATTTAAGCTTAAACTGGCTAAAATTTATTCATATAAGAATAATATTGTGCCAAAAAAGCTGTTTTAATTTTTAAATTTTGTGAGATATGCTTGAAAAAATGTAAGAAATGAGAGACCCTATGCATAGTCAAATACAAAGATTTTCTTAAATTTGGATACGAATATCATTTTTGGCCGTTAAATTTTTTTCCGTAAAAATTTAATTAATGCAAAATTAGATAACTAGTGCATTTCGGAACGACCACTGGTGACAAGAATACGAGAAAATGCCACCAATATTCACTATGCGACGTACGTCACCAAAGAAATTATACCGATGTGAATAATTTTCTACAAAGAATACATTATTAAAAATAAAATATAACAGGGTTTTTAACTTTAACACATAATGTTTGTTTGTTTTTCGTGAATGTAAGTGGCCAACACTGATGTCAGATTTTTCAAGCTGCCTTAAGGCATCTGACATAGCTTAACGACTGCCATCAATGATGACAGCTGAGACCATCGGCTTAACGTGCCTTCCGAAGCACGGAGGAGCTCGAGATCTTTTTATGCCACTGGCGGTCACCCATCCAAGTGGGGACCACGCCCAGGATTGCTTAGCGTATGTAAGTGCTAATAATGAACACATAATAACAAGGGTGATATACAGCAATGCGATGTTTCTAATGGATATTAATTTAATTGAATGTATTATTATTTGTACACATGTAAATTTTTCTAAGGAATAGTTTATAATGGAATTTAATTTAAATAAATAAATTATTATTTGCACACATGTAAATGTACGAATAAAATGTATGACAATATGTACTTAACAATCAATTGTTATAAGTATTATAGACATTAATTAAATATTTAACTATATCTACTTTACATTGTTTTAATTGCATTTACCTAAGAAATGGTCACACATGACGCTCACAAATAGGCGAGATTCCCAAATAAATTAATTAGTCCGTCAGATAAATAGTCAAAGATAAAGGTATGTACACGGAGGTATTTTTATTTTGATAATTAAACAAAAAAAATGTTAAAGATCATAATCATCAGGTCATTGTTCATGTACATCTTCCATGTAGACAGTGGCCACACGAAATCTCGCGCGATGTCACCATTAGTACGGTCACTGGACAACCTTAATGCACTACGTCGCGCCAACACTGATTTCGATTTTAGTTTTGACAACTGGTCAACCATTGTAAAGGCTGTTCTTACTTATTGTGAAAATTTGTGTGACCAGTGGTTTAATTCCAAGACTACTGATAGTGATGATAGTAAATAAGTGACATTAAATACTTGTACGGACGAATGGACATGTATTTTATAACATTTCATATTACTTTAATTTCTGACATTATTAATGTTTATATAATTTCATTTTTAAATATAATTAATTGCTTGTAATGTATAGTGTATCCAATGTTAATGTGTGACAAATGTAATTGGTGTTTATCGTTTTTATCACAGTAAATAAATAAATAAATAAATAAATTGTTAGTCTCCACTGCACAAGCACGACCCTTTCAGTACTACCACAGCCATATATTAGCCAGAGCAGTCAGAGGCAAATCCCTTACACTCTCCACTCTGGCCAGACGGGTTGGATAGGTCTCTTTGATGTTTATTAAGCTTTGTTTAGCTTGTGTTTCTTAAGTCGCCTTCTACGTCACCCACGGGTAGACTTCGAGTGGTTTAAAAATATAGCCCGTTAAAATTCCGTTTGACTATCCCCACTCATGAACTTTCATGAGCTTTTGATCATCGCCAGTGATCTAATAATGTCAAATAATAATGATTGGCCCACACTGCAAGGTCGCGTGTTCGATTCCCAATAAGGAATATCAAACAACTTGTGTTGTTGAAGAAAGAAAGAAATGATTTATTTATTGGCATTGAATGGGTAAGTAAGTAAAGTAGTGTACTGTAGCAGGGAGGTTGGTATAGGATATTTGAAACGTTTTAGCTGCGTTCCGAAAGAAAATATTGTCTATGATTCTTTATGAAGGAAACACGAAGAAACGATTGTTTGACAGGGAAGATGTCTCTCGTAGCTTGCACGAGGACGTTAATAATTATTTAATAAAAAATAAATTAGTATCTTAGCAGAAGCAGTATATTTATTTCAAAGTATCAAAATATCTACCTACACCCGTTACAGTACTTACTGTAAGTGAAATTATCCGTCTTGTTGATTAAAAAAATGCCTACTTACTGTTTTATCTTAAACTCGTTGGCGCTTACGTCGTCCTAAGTGCAAAATATACCATTTTGAAAAAAAAAAAATTAAATAAGTATCCTAATCCTATCCTAACTAATATTATAAATGCGAAAGTGAGTTTGTTTGTTTGTTACGCTTTCACGCCGTATCTACTGAACCGATCACCATGAAATTTTACACACACATAGGTTAGGGCACTGAGAAGGACATAGGCTATATAAAAGCTAGTATTCTCATATTTTCAATTCCCAATGATGATGATGGTGATGAGGCAGAGAAGCTTTTTCGCGCTTCGCGGTCTCTTGGTCTATAATTTTCTTCTATACGACCTATATCAACAGTAAAGCTTATAAACATAATAAAAGCTTGTAAAATAAACAATTTTGTAATGCGTGTGGTGGATACCACATTTTTAAATTTTAACTGTTACTAACAGATGTGGCCATAAATTAATGACATATGTGAATATCTTTTATTAGAAAAGCTAGGCATATGCGTATTTGGCATGCGCTAGGTCTTTGACCTAATCTGTTAAGCTTACAGCCGATGATGTCCTGTCTCTAATATTTTTTGTGTGCATTTCCCCAGCGGAAAAGTGTTGAATAATAAATGTTGAATATACTAGATTGTTAGTTTAAAGCTGCCTTCAAATGTTTATCGAAGAATGACATTCGTATATTCAATAATGAATGTTTGAGAAATTCATCAAAACAAATTTCAAAAGCATCTTTTTCCAGATGATGGAGGCAGTTTTACTACATAATACAACGTCCCTAGGTCCCGTTGTTTTATGCTACGAGAATCAAACTGCCTACCTACTTTTACGTTTATATTTATATATCATACCTGGTTGTGTTTTTTTTTTTATTCTGTTTTTACAGACGTTATAAACAAATGAATAGAAATGTATGTAGAAAATTCAACTAAACAAACAAACTCTTCAGTTTTATAATATTAGTCTTAGTTTAATATGAGTCACCTATATATCAGAACTGCATTTTGAATGCATAAAAACCCTTTTAAAAATTTAGCTGTTACCCGCGGCTTCGCCCGCGTAATATATAGCCTATGTCCTTCTCAGAACCCTAGCCTATGTGTATGCAAAATTTCATGATGATCGGTTCAGTAGATACGGCGTGAAAGCGTAACAAACAAACAAACAAACAAACAAACTCACTTTCGCATTTATAATATTAGTAGGATTAGGATAGGATACTCTACTCTCTCTTTCACTACCTCCTACACTACGCCCTTACTGAAGGCTTTATGGAGTTATTAGCTTTTACCCGCGGTTTCACCCGCGTGTTATATAGCCTTCGTCCTTCTCCGTACCCTAACATACGTGTATGCAAAATTTCATGTTGATCAGTTCAGTAGATACGGCGTGAAAGCGTAACAAACAAAAAACTCACTTTCACATTTATAATATTAGTTAAGATTAGTCACTGTTTCGTACTATTAATAGTCAAATTACTCAGAAGGAAATACGTATCTACTGACCTACATCATAAAATATTTGCTGAACAAAGTATAATATTTCAGGGTCAGGTTTCCACAAACAAACAAACAATCACGCGTGCGTCTGTGTCTCTGCCTACGCAGCGTAAACTTGTAGTACAATTCAGTCCTATTACGTTACTACGTGTTTATTTTTATAACTACACACATGTGATGCTAAAAGGTTCAGAAATAATCACGTAAAGGGATAAATTACTAATTCTAAATTAACATTATAATGAGAAAATTTGTATTGAATAGGCTCCGAAGTAATGTTGGACGTCCGGTAGCGAGGTGGGCCGACGACATACAACAGATTTCAGGAAAGAACTGGATTGCGACGGCTAGGGATAGAGAAGGATGGCGCAGACAAAGGGAGGCTTATGCCCAGCAGGGGGTTATGGACAGCTGATGATGATGATGATAATAAGGCTCCGAAACTACAGGACTGATTTAAAAAAATATTTCACATAAGGAAATTTCATTCATTTGCGTGTGACATAGGCTATACTTTATGCGGATGAAGTCATGGGAAAATTGCTGGTGTTACCAAAGACAATATAATATTGTAGTGTTACATAAAATTGAAAATATTAAGTCATGAAAATCCTATCTATCTTTTAAACGGCTCGACTGGTTTTGATAAAGCATTTGAAACCTTCAATTCAAATAAAAAAGAAGAGCTGCGGTGCCACAGACATACACACAAACGGTCTTATTTACCCAAAACTCTTGTGTGATTTATGTAAAAAGTGGCCAAGTACGAGTCAGACAAGTATAGATTAGCCAAAATACCGGAGTTTGTGGTGGGAAGTCAAGGGGTGCAGTTGGGGTCTGCCTTGGACGATTTTGCAAATTGATTTTGGTGGACTTTATAATATGAAATTGGTGTAGTTTGGTGTTATAAATGTTAGTGCTCATGGAACAATTTGTGAAATAGTTATAGTGGACTGTTATATGGACTCGTATAGACTTGTCGCCATAAGCTCCCGACCACGAGGCATCAAAGAACATACGCCATCTTTGATGCTACTTGTTACAACTTTACCGTACAACACCGATACTTAGTATCTCAATTTACTGGACATTGGCAAAATCACTGAAATCTTGGTGGAAGCCATAATATAAAACAGAAGAAGAAGAAGCCAAAATACCACTATTATGTTTGGCCAGCCAAAATTATTTTGTTTTTAATGAGTTTGAGAGTTATATTCGTGGTTTATGAAAATGTGCTATACTTACTTATATTAATAACTGCACAGACTATATCTCGTTCAAACTAATTCTCGTTAAAATTATACATTGCCATATATAGCATATTTTAAGGTTCCGTACCCAAAGGGTAAAAACGGGACCCTGTTCACGAGACTTCGATGTCCGTCTGTATGTCTGTCACCAGGCTGTATCTCATATACCGTGATAGCTCGAAAGTAGAAATGTATTTCTGTTGCCATCTAATTTGTTGTTTTAGTCGTGGTAGAGCCACGCTAACCTCAATATTTTGCTAGTAGCATGAATGGGCCGGGGGAGGGAAAAATAAGGGCCGGCAACGCTCTTGTAACACCCCTGGAGTTGCAGTTGTCCATGGGCAGCGGTGATCACTTACCATGAGTCGACCTGCTTGCTCGTTTTCCGTACTATGATATAAAAATATCTATAACAAAAAATACTTAAAGCAGATTATACCTATATATTTAAGGGGGCCCCCGTACAACAAACATGATTTGTGTAACTAGGTCTGTACATTCATAATTTTTTCCGATGCGTGGGCCCGACTCCCACTTGGCCGATTATTATCACGACTCATGGTCATAGCTATGTGTTTTGCACGGAAATGTTTGGCTACGGGACTTATCAATTTAATTAGACCAATAGGAAAAATACTGTCTTATCACATTGACCGTGGCGAAGTCGTTTTAAATGAGGTTAAACTAATAAACTAAAGCTAAAATATATTATTCTTATTCTAAATAAACCCTGTCATTCTTTGAAGAAACAACTTATCCCGTCTTGGGTCTAATGATGCAAATAAAATAAAATGTAATTTCATACAAAACTGTTCAGCCGGCCGGGCAATTTGTAAGAAATTTTTTAAAAATGCTTTCAATTAATGTTAATTTTTTTCAGTTTCCATAGTTTGTCTCAAGGGAAGATAATGAGTCTTTATTTATCAAATGCAAATAAAAATTAATACAACAAGTAATTTTCTCCTGAAGTATTTTTTTCCGTTCGATCTGATATAGAAGTGCTGATATATAAGATCACGGGTGGCGCTAGCTTAGCTGATCCAAGCCTCAAAAGGAAAAGATAATGAATTCAAAACATCCAACTAAACACCTAAACCAAACATACAAACATGACTACAATCGTTTTACTAATTATCATCGCAAGTGTAAATTGCCTCTCGGCTCAATTGCCAACGCAAACTTATGTTTTCCTTCAAAACAACCATTATGTATTACTTAATAAGATCTATTTTGCAATAAACCGTTTTTGAATAAGTTTGTCAGTTATTATCTTGGCGGAAAAACTTTATTGATTGAAATGTACTCGTTTGGGTAACTGTATAAGCCTTAGAGGTTGTATTTGCGGTAAGGTAATTATTTGATAAGATAAGGACATGCAGGTTGAGGTTTTAATCTTGTGTGTTATCTTTCGAAATGGTACTTCCGTTGGACTGGGAGCTAAACGTACGTTTTGAGAAAATAGTTTTATCAAATTAAAGGAACCAATCATTATCATCATCATCATCAAGACCTTTTTAGTCTCTACTGCAGGAGCATTACCCTCTGTGTACTACCAGAGTTAGAGTCATCAGAGGATTTGGCCTATACTCTCCACGGTGGCCAGACTGGTTGGAGAGGTCTTTTTGATGTTTTTAAGCTGTGTTTAGCTTGGGTTCCTTAAGTTGCCTTCTACGGCATCCACGGGAAGACTTGCAGTGGTCTTATTCCACTCGGCTTATGGTTCGGGAGATTATAAAACGAACCAATAAACGATATAAACAGCTCGCATTATTATGCCTCACAATTAGCACATTCATCAAAAAAATACTGTTTTTCATATAAACAGGCTAAATAGCCTCTTAAAAAAACTGGATACTGACACAGTTTTCTTTACTTATTGTATAAGTTACATATTCTCACTTTTGGGAGAGTTAATGCTCTCTCAAAAAAATGTTTTATACTTACAGCAGCGCTTTGATAAGACCAGGCAGATATGACGTCACACATGTCAATTTTGTACGAATGATCGGAATGGCTTCATAATAAAATTTTCCAATATTTGTTTATCGATATTCTATGGTAAAAATTAATTTTTTAAACTTCACACTTCACATTTCCTATTGCGGCATTTATTAAAAACATAAATTGTCGCAATCAAACCTACTTCATTACTCACATGTAAGACTTAAGCCTTTGCAACGTACATGAAGCAAGAACTTTTTTAATTCCTTTTATTATTTTTTTTGCCGCGTGGTTCCCGGCAAAATAGAAAAAGACCACTTTAAGTTTTCCCGACAAGCTAAACAACGCTTATAAACATCAAAGAGACCTCTATTACCCGTCTGACCAGCATGGAGAGTGTAGGCCAAATCCCCTGATTGCTCTGGTAGTACAAAGAGTGAACCCAGAGAGTCGTGCTCCCGCAGTGGAGCCTAACAAACACCTGATAATGATGATTTTTAAGTTTTACCTATATTGTAGGTTGATTTCTAACACTTCAAGGATAATTTCATTTAAAAAACAAACAATAGTATTAATTACAATAAACAATTCTATTAGTAATACATATAATATGAATCATGTTAACGGAAGCCGAAGTGATGGAGTAATATAGGAAATCATAGTAAATATTGCAACATAAGCTTAATTGTATGTCGAATAATGCCAATTAAGGGAATATTGTGATGAATGAATCATTGAAGTGATTCAGGATTTGGAGTTCAAGATTGAGGTTATAAACAAGTAGCCTTATTAAAAAAATAAAAGACATGACTAGCCTTTTGACAAATTACGTCCACCATATTGTTCTGCTGACCGGAAAAGAATACGAATCTATTTGAATCAAGTTGTGCTTGTTGGCTTGAGAAAACAATTTAATTTTTACATACCTATACATAATATGTAATAATATACCTAAATACGCGCGAACACATAACCCTCCTTCTAGATGGGTCAGTCGGATAAAAAACTGAGACCCGCAACACGCTAGGTCATAATTTATCGTTTAGTTTGAGAAATTCATGGATTAAGTTTATTGTTTATAATCGGGAATTCATTATGAAATTCTTAAATACGAGTATATAGTTTAAGTTTCCTATTACCTAAATAAACCTTACTAACCTTTAACGGAATTCATATATTCATTTATTTAATTTGCATAATATTTGCGACTTATAATATGAATGTGATGATTCTCAGTTTCCCTATAACATAATTCTTCAAATACAACATATTATTATCATGTTTAGAAAATATAACTTTACTTTTTCACATCTGAACTTAAACATTATGCCAAGAAACTTACATTATTTCTTGCTCGTACAAAGATTAGCGTTAAGTAATAACTGCATAAAGAAGGGAGAAAGTTACTGCATTTATCAACACGCTAGTGCCATAATAACTACACTTTAAATGCTGTAACAGCAATATTTATACCTTATGGCAATTCCATGGCTTCTAAGAAGAAATGACCAAACAATAGCCCACTCTTGCATTTAAATAACAATACGCATTCATGGTGTACTATTCCATGTAAGTAAATACGTATTCAGTTCACGTTTGACTAGAAAACGTTTTTGTGCCTTTTTGATGTTCTAAGATATTTTGACGCCATTGTTCTGTTTATCATGTGGTATAATGTGTAATTTATGATCAAAGCCGTTGTTTTTATAATAATAGGATATAAAATTGTGAACCCTTAAATGCTGTACAGGCATGTAATTTAGTTTCTTATGGCAAAGCAATAGTTTTTTAATCTTACTTTTGGTCTTTGTTAAAAATCTAAATCTATATTTTTTCCTGATGTAATTAATATTCTAATATTCTTAAGAATGTTATCAAAATATTTATAGCCACATTTTAAATCTGTAATATAATTTGTTTCAAATAATAATATCTCAATAAAATAAAATAAAAACTATATATTTGTTGTTTTTTATATTATTTTGATTATGATCAAAATATACTAAGACAATATGTACGTATATCAAACCATAAAATTCGAATTACTCTTGAAAAAAAATCAATGAATTCGCACTTTACATAAAGATAATATTAGAAACGACCTTAATCCTTTAGTAAATATGCGCAAAATTTTTCCGCTATTAAGATTCGAAAAATTATCATAACAAAATATAACATGGCTCCTAGTCTAAACCACACACAACAACTCGTCAGTATTTAACGTGATCTCGACACATACGGCGTATCGCGCGCCAATCCGAATTGGCGGGAAATATTACGTTCGTAATTTAAATTTTCAAATGACAGAAACATGTGTTACATTTATTTTTAATAAGTAGTTTTGACCAGTATTATTTGTTTTTGAGGTTTTTTATTTTATAAGTGACAATGCGGTCGTTTTTGTTTTTTGTTTTGGCCAGTTATGCTGTGAGATGTGATGATAAGTAAGTCATTTTTATTCCATTTTAATTAATTTATAATATAATTTCCAATAATAATTTACAATAGTATAATGGGTAAAATTTGCGTAAAAAATTAAATTCCTTTTATTTTGTACACAATGATATCGATTATTGGAAATTATATAAATAAAACATTAAGTAACACCTATCAAATATAATTTCATGTAAGAAAACAAGACCACTAATATTTTGAAAAATAATATTCCATACTGTTTTTCTATAATTCACACACACACACACACACATTCCTACTGTCAAGTTTTTTTCCCTAGTACGTATGGCAGAGCCAGGTCTATAAAATTCAATATATATATAAAATTTTCTACATTTCAAGTACCTATTGCAAATTTTATTTATTTCACAATATAATGTTTGTTCTTTATTCTACAAGCATTTAAGTTTTAAAATTAACTTAAGCATATAAGAAAAAATATGTATACATAAAGTCTTAATATGAATAGTAATGTAAAAAAATATATATCAAATACAATTTAACTACCGGTAATAACTTCACAACAAACCTTAAATAAAAAAAAATAACAAGTACATGTACTACATAATCAATGGCACTAAGTAGAAACCTAAACAGGAAAAGTTTGACAAACAATAAAAGAAAGTTTAAGAAGAGATTAAGCGAAAGATTATGCAAATATTCCATAAAAGCAAGTCGTTGGCCTGCGAAAAATTTAATATGTTTGATTGTTTGCCAAAAGAAGACAAAGACGTTTATTTTTAAAATTACAACTTCTGGAATAAGTGTTCAGCGTTATGCCAATCATTATGACAGAAATTACGTGCCGAAGCCAAGAAACTCTATAATGTCCGTATAATAATATTTCAATGTATCGATTTTATAAAACAATGTTATTTCCTTAACGTTTGTTTAAATAAAACATATCTTGTTTCATGCTTCCTCTTATCTATATTATTTTTAGTTTATATAAAATAAAACAACCATTATATGATATGTCGATCTAAGAATGATTTTTAATATAAATAAAAAGATTATATTATTATTATATTAAATCTAACGTCTAATGTTTAGAGAATGTATAAAAAGTCCTACCTTTCAAACCTTCATTTTACAGAACAAAATATGAATTTACATAAAAAAAAAAAATTTTGACTGATGTATTATTACAAGGAACTTAACTTTTGAATGATTAATTTTTTAGAACATTAAGTAATTAAAATGTATTCTCATGTCAAACTTGTTCTTTATTACATTTTACTTCAGTTTTTGTTTGCAATGTATAACAACGATTTTGCAAAACTAGCACAAACCCTATTATATCAAAAAAATATTCTCTTACTTTTGAAATTGGGTTGAAATTTGCTTGCATAATATATAGGGCACAGTTACAATACACGCATAATGTTTAAAAATAGAGTCAAAACTCGTTTGTATTCAAGAAATCGAGACAATGTCGGGTCTGTGGCTTGCTTTGACTTGTAGATAGGAGATAGTGGAGGCTTTGAAAGGGTATTCCTAACCAGTAGTCCGGTACATTTATTAAACAGTAGCTTAGCCCGCGACTTTGTTACCGAAGAAAAAAGTAGCTTATGTCCTTTCTAAGGCGCTAGACTATCTGAGTAACAAATTTTATTTAAATCGGTTCAGTAGTTGAAGTGTGAAAGCTAGACAGATAGAGTTACTTTCGCATTTATAATATTATAATAGTATATTTATCTTCAAAGTATGGGATCTCATTTGGTTATTTTCTCGATTTATGAAGGTTTTCATTTATAATCTGAGAATTTACATTACGTTTGTGAATACTACAAACATTGTAAAACACAAAGATAAATAATAAGAAAGGCTAAAAGATAAGATACTAACCTAAAACAAACAAAACAAATGTAGCGTTATTTTTATTTGTGCAGTATCAAACATTATTTTAATTTTGTAATTTACTTCCTCACCAAAATTTTTAGGCGTTTACGACTTTAAAATAAAGCTTACATTTTAAAATGAATTAAAATAATACCTTATCGAATTGTAAGAAAAAAGTAAAAGAAAGGTCCTAAAATTGATCCTTGAGGAGCACCGACTCAAATTATAAGATATCTCTTACGTAGTTCTGTTACATTAACTATGTTACGCCTATATTTATAATTAATGCACTATAACTACTACAAGTTTATTCTCATATTCATATTGAATAAGTAAAAGCGAAGATGTTGAATGATCAACATGATTAACGACATCAAATGCTTCCTAGATATCACAAAAGACAGATACCTAACTTTTTCTGGTGCCATTACAGAAAAACAATAAGCTTGAAAAATAGTTAGTCAGCTACAAACAGGTTTTTTATTCTCGTTTACACACAGTCAATGACATTTTACTACCTATAGATATCTCATCAGTCAGCCCGCTTGATGCAAAACGCCTACCTATGGTAAAAGACAAAACCGACGTTTGAGTAGTAGTTTTACCGATGCTATGCTTCGTTCGGTGAGTGAGAGAGCTGGAGACCCATCCCCTCTTGTTACGCCCCTGGTGTTGCAGTTGTCCATGGGCAGCGGTGATCACTTACCATTAGGTGTCCCACTTGCTCGTTTGCCGTCCTATGACATAAAAAAATGAAAGAATACCTTTTCTCGGTTAAATAAACAATTACACCAAAAATCAACTGAGCTATTCTTACGATTTAATGAAAGCGGAGTGCAGAAGAAAAAGCATCAAACTGCATAGTGCATTTTCTCCATAATGACGTCAACTTACAATCTACGACATACGAGATGTGATTAGAGAGTTCATGCCCCCTAAACCAAAATAAGAGTGAGTCATCGTCCGTAATGCTGTGCAGACATGGCAGTGACCTAGACAGTGACCTACTCCACCTAATGCCGTCCGACCGCGCTATGACCATAAAAATAGCTGGACTCACGCTCTGGTATGTCTCGTCGTAAAAGATCTCATTAATATGGTCATAAAGTTAATTAAATATTTTATTCACTTTTAAAATATATAAATTAATACTCTATTAATACTTGCTTATATTATAAACTAAGGAATAACCCTAGCTATAAATAAATAAATATATGGGAAAAATTACAGAAATTAAGCTAGCCCCACAGTAAGTTTTTTGAACTTGCTTCGTAAGACACTAACTCGACAATACTTAATTTATACTACTTAATATAGATAAACATCCAAGACCCAGGCCAATCTGAAAAGGATAATTTTCCATCATGATCTGGCTGGAGATCGAACCCGGGACCGTTCGTTTCGCAGGCTGGCTATATTAACCACTACGCCACGGAATTTGTTTCGTCATATTGATACTGATTAAATAACGATAAATATATATAGAGAATTCACATACATTGAGCCATATAGCTCCAAAGTAAGTTCGAGACTTATGTTATGGGCTTAGATTATATAAAACCTAGATAGACTCTTTTAGCCTAAAAGCGTAGAAAAAACTAGCGACCGACTCATAGTCGGTCGCGCACACACACAGCTACCAATTTGACGGATTTTGAGGGCTTACATTGACAGGACGCGTGTGATAACACAAAGCTGTCACGCACACAAGCCTTGAATGATACTGTTTTTTTTTGACAAATACAAATGGTCCTGCCCTATCCAATTTCTAAAGGGATGACTAAGCCCATCGACATGAACAAACTTCTTCTACAGAACTGATGCTGGAAGTTTGATAACAATTCAGTATTCGTCCATAGTAAATGATGTTCATATTGGGCTGGGTTATTGGGCTGAGTCAATATCGGCCAGGGTTTTTCAACATATTGTATAGACGGGATGAGTCTCACTCTTTTCTCAAGTCTATATAAAGGGTTACACTATATACTTCTTCCTGAACAAAAAACCTGGGCTGATTCTTTCGAGAGTTGGCAACCCTGCGTCCCTGGTCGGGTTCCTTTAATCGAATGCTCATCCTACCGATGCGAGGTGAAGGTGAGGTGAGCCGGTGGGGTGAAAATGCTGCGCATTTCTATGTTGATTATATTCTATTCTTTTTGACAGACTATATTGTTTTTTTTATGCCGACGTCACATAGCCTTTGACACTCCGAATTGCAAACCATCAAATCAGCTTGTCAAAATGAACAACTTTTCCTATTGGATCAATGCTGGGAAGAGAAAGAACTCGAAATAAAAATACATTTTCTTACAAAAGTGTTCGGCCGGGCCGGCAACTTTGTCGAAATAAGTTCCCAACCTTGGTCCCTTATGATGAGAATCATTTTGACGGGCTAAATACAAAAAAATACTACGAGTAATTTGCTATCGAAGTACCGATGTAGATTAATTTGATCTTTCTTAGGAGTATAAGAATAAATTTACGGGTGGTTCTAAGGTCGTTAAATTTTCTTAAAAAAAACTTGTTCCACGCTCAAACCTTTAACAAAAATCTATCCATTAACACCAAAGACTCGGTAAATCCAACAAACCAACCTACTTATCATCCAATTTATATAAACACCATTAAAAATCGTTTATTCTGGCGTTGACGAAGACTAACATTAAATTCGAATTAGAGGGAACGATTTAATAAATATTTTTGTTATTAAAACGGTTTATATTCCTATTTTATAAATAATGGGCTTAATGTGTTCCTCTATTTTTTGTAACTGATTTTTATTTGACCAGCCTCTGGGGCCTAGTGGTCGTCATGTCACAATCGCACACCGGAGGTGTCAGGGTCGATCCCCGGTCAGGTCTAAATGGGAAAAATTATCTGTTGACGGAAACACCAGTAACCTCTCAGAAGTAGACTTCTAGCATCATAAACAATAACGATTGTTCTACGGCTTTTGACCTAACTATATTTTTCAGTTTTTATTGCCCTTGCGTGAGATTAGGATAGTGATTGTGACTGTAAAAGCTTTAAATCGTATCATCTTCAGGTCGTTTTAAGTCTCCACTGCAGAAGCACGACTCTCTCTGTATTACCAGAGCCAAATAGCCTTATCAATCAGAGAATTTGGCCTACACTCTCCACACTGGCCAATTGGAGAGATCTCTTTGATGTTTATAAGCTTTGTTTAACTTCATTTTCCTAACGCCGCCTCGCCACCTAGGTCGCCTTCTACGACATCCACGGGAGACTAGGAGTGGTCCTATTCTACTCCGCCGGGAACTACACGGCATCGTATTTGATTTATTAAATCAGGTCAGCGAATGCACGTGCGAGTGAAGTCGATAAGTTTTAATCGATAACCTCCGAGAAAGGAATGACTGATAACGTTCATTCATATTTGGGACAGTCCTATCGGTTGATAAGGAACAGTCGTTATTTCATTATTGCCTAATGCTGACTACTATCACCGTGTAGATGTGGTGGAAAGCGACTTAGGAGACACAAGCTTTATAATATCAAAGAGACCCGTCTGGCCAGCGTAGAGAGTGTAGGCCAAATCCTCTGACTGCTCTGGCTAATATATAGCTCTGGTAGTACAGAGAGGGTCGTGCTCCTGCAGTGGAGACTAAAAAGACCTGTAGATGATGATGATGACTAACTACTTTCTAGCACGAATTAGAATAGTCTTCCTCATCATCATATCGTGTAGGTGACACGGTCAGTCGACAATGCACACCCTGGTGTCAGAGCTCTTTGGAACCGCCTACGAATCTAAGAAAGAAAAAATACTTTATGAATAATCCACATCATGGCAATACGATGCGGCTAATAACCCATCACTCTCAGTGCAAGTAAACAAAAGCATGTAAGTATAATAAAAACGTGAGTTAATTCACCTTTAAAGTGAGAGTCAAAGTCCACAGTTTGTTACCAAACACAACAAGTGATGAGTCAGTAATTCGTTCCAATTCTCTTCAATTGTTACATCACACACGTCTTCAAGTTCAGCGTATATTTGTATTTACAAACTGTATATTTAAATAAAATAAAAAAATACGACTACCGTTTTTGACAGCTTACGTTCGCCATATCGATTTTTTGCTGGGTTTAAGTAGCATATGATATTCTGGGGAAGATAACGAATCTAATGACACCTCACTTCAAAATCGTTAAAGCCATTTAGGCTACAGGAGGGTACAATGAAACAGATATACTTACATATATACATTATACTTAGTGGTTACCTGCGGTTTCGCCTGCGTGATATATAGCCTATGTCCTTGTCAGTACCCTAACCTATGTATATATGCCAAATTTCATGATGATCGGTTCAGTAGATAGGGAGTGAAAGCGTAACAAACAAATAAACAAACAAACTCACTTTCGCATTTATAATATTAGTTAGGATTAGGATATACATTTGTGTGATTTGTTATTTGTCCGTATATATATACATTATGTACATAATATATGCACGAAAAACATAACCGTTCTTCTGACTGGGTCAGTCGCCTAAAAAATTTGCTTATTCCCCAATCACGAATTTAAAATGACAGTCAAAGTCCAAAGCGTTCAGATGATGAGTCAGTAATTCGTTCCGATTCGTATCAATTGTTACATCACATAGTATACCTATGTCTTCACGGTCAGTGTCTTATTGTATTTCTAAATGACAAATACGCATTTCTCATCAATACTAATATCCCAATCCCAATCCCAAGTTCCCAACTAATATTATAAATGCGAAAGTGTGAGTTATTTGTTTATTTATTTGTTTGTTTGTTACGCTTTCACGCCCAACCTTCCGAACCGATCATCATGAAATTTTGCATACACATACGTTAGGGTACTGAGAAGGACATAGGCTATATATCACGCGGGCAAAGCCGCGGCTAGTTACTTATAAAGGGGAAAGATTTGTTTGTTTGCATTGAATAGGCTCCGAAACTACTAGACCGATTTTCGAAATTCTTTCGCTTATAGAAAGCTTATTTACCAGCGGGTGACATAGGCTATAATTCCCGGTCTTGTCAAGATGGAAAATTATCTTTTTCAGATTGACCTTGGTCTTGGATATTTATCTATATAGTATCTTTAAGTTAGTATCACGTTACACAAGTCCCGAACTTACTTTGGGCCTTTTTGGGGCTAGCTCAATCTGTGTGATTTGTCCTTTTATATTTATTTATATATACATGAACTATAGTCAATAGTCAAAAATTTTATTCATCTTAAGATATTTAAAATATGATTTGTTCACCAAATCATATTTTAAATATCTTAAGATGAATAAAAATTTACATTGGTTTACAATGTTATGTTATTGTTGACGTCAATAATTTACTTAAAGCTATGTTTACACCGCTTCCAAGGCGGAGTGCAGAAGAAGCGGCAACAAACTGCACAGCGCATTTTCTCCAAATGACATCAACTTACAATCCACGACATACGAGTACCTACTTTATAACTAATATGTGGACGTGAGCGTAAGCTCATGTGATAATTTAAAATTCAATTTGTTATGTCAAATAATAATTTTCGAAAAATGAATTATTGAATAAATGTAAATTTAATGTCAAATCAAAATATGATAAGTACAATTCGTACCACTTCGTGAAATTTAATACATATAAACCATTATGAGGGTCCGGCGCCAAGCTCCAGCCAGATATTTTTGTCGTTTAGAAAATCATTAGTCCTGTAATAAGCCTTTTTACAAGTACCTGCTTAACATACGCTTTGAATTTTCTATCAGGCATATCAAGGACTGATTCTGGCAATTTCTTATAATAGCGTATACAGTTCTCCAAAAAGGAATTTCTAACCCTGCTAAGCCGATACCGCGGAAAAAACAATTTGTTTTTATTACATAATGACTTATCTGTGTAATCACTTATTTTTTTAAAAAGTAAAATATTTTTCCATGCATGTAGCATGCATATGCATGTAGCATTATGTTTTCAAATATATACTGAGAAGCTACTGTCATTATATTTATTTCTTTAAACAATTCTCTGAGAGATTCTCTCGGATCGCTCTCTTTTGTAGTACAAATATAGTATTTATATCGGCAGCTTTTCCCCACAGAAGTATGCCATAAGCCATTAAACTATGAAAATAAGCAAAGTATACAAGCCTAGCAGTTGCCACATCTGTCAGCTGTCTGATCCTCCTAATAGCGTAAGCTGCAGAGCTAAGTCTATTGGATGGTTTAGATATATGGGCGCCCCATTGCAATTTAGAATCTATTGTAATTCCTAAACTAAAATTAGCTCCAAAAACATTAAAGACAGTCATGTTAACGGTTTCCATAATTATCTAACTAAACTTGCGAACGGTTAAGATTCTGTTTACCCCGTAAATAACGTGATATTGTTTTACCTGCCATCGTGAATTTGTATTAAGGATGCTCCTTGGCCATTTTGACTATGTTTAACATCTATAAACATGGTCAAACATAAAGCACAATACCCAAAAAACATATATTGTACAATGGTTTTAAATCTTTACGTGCTGAGGAAGACTTTTTTCTAAAGTACATAGTTTTTTAGAAAAAAAAAAGTACCGCGTACATCTACGTATCTCTTTGTCTGAAAGTCACGCAATTTTTTTGTTCAATACAATACCAATCAACCTACAAACTCTTCCGATGAATTTTTATTTTACAGATTATTCTTCTGTTTAATATTAAATTTTTGTTATTTAATATTTTGAATGCGCGCGGCCGACGGGCGGCAGTCGACCGCTGACTTTTTGATGGGGAACTAAGGTTAAAAACTCGGCGCATATCCTGAAGGTCATTAGCGCATGTACGAGCCTGAAGATATTATATCACGACGTGAGCGCAAATAAAAAAGTCTCTTTGAAAACGTTTAGAATAAGTGATACGTGCGCAGAAGGAATTGTGCGGAACTAAATCTTTGAGTTATGCGAAACCAGCTGATTTCAATATGCATGACCTATTGATCCTACTATCCTATCTTATTATTATTACAAATGCGAAAGTTTTTATGTTTGTGACTCAATCACGCCCAACGGCTAAATGGATTGACGAATTTTTAAACAAAAATAGTTTATTATCCAGCATAAACAACTTTTGGTCCCGAAAAAGTAACTGTTCCCAAAGAATCAACATTATGTGAATGACAAAACAGTATTAGTCCGACAGAAAAAGTTGTTCATATATACGGACTGAGTAGCCCCTTTTAGCATCGAACAGGGTTACAGGGACATATTGTATATTTCTTGGGTTTGCACCTTCTGCCTAGCTAGACTATACTGTTTCGTCAATCACTTAGTAGTTTTCACCCGCGATTGCACTCGCGCGAATGAGAATGAAAAGAACTCTCCAACTCGTCTGGCCAGCGTGGAGAGTGAAGGCCAAATCCTCTGACTGCTCAGGCTAATATATGGCTCGAGTAGAACAGAGAGGGTCGTGCTCCTGCAGTGGAGACTACAAAGACCTGTTGATGATGATGATGATGAATGTAAATTCCTCGGGAACAGCACCTTACTCCGGGATGAATTGTAGACTATAATATAAGGATATTATAGTCTGCATTTCATCCCGGAGTAAGGTGCTATACGTACTGTAGGGGTAAAGACCCGTGCCCAAACCGCCTACATTCTAAGTTTCAGTCGGCCAGGTAATTTAATGTTTTTTTTAAGACTTAAATAAAAAAGCATGTTAACTGCAAGATTTGCCTTATTCTCGGCACGTGAGTACAAATACCTTTCAGAAACCGTTTAGCAGAATAAATAAAAAACTGTAGAACGTGCGCGCGAAAGGTTATTGCGCGGAACTAACTTAAGCACAAACAGCTGATTTCAATATTCATGACCTATTGATATTTTACTCATTCATACTAATATGAATATGCGAATATTTTTGAAGCTGTAGACCTGTTGCTATTTAAAGGTGTGAATTTGCATTCAAACTTAACAAATTTACCTTTTTATCTAATCTATCAATATCCTAACTTGAATCTGTTGTTCCTGGGGTCCGGGGTCCTTTCTGAATTCTTCTCCTTCATTTTCTTCGAGCTACGGCTTTACTTTAGTAATTATAATCTTTACTTAGCCTTCTTTGTTGAGGTTGGGTTTAACCTTACATTCTTAATGCACATATGTGTACGTACATATCTTAATGTACATATGTAATGTCTTTGTTCAATGGTTCCAACCCGTCTGGCCAGCGTGTCAGCGTGGAGAGTGTAGGCCAAATCCTCTGACTGCTCTGGCTAATATTGCTTTGGTAGTACAGAGAGGATCGTGCTCCTGTAGTGGAGACATAAAAGGATGTGATGATGATGATGATGATGAATGGTTCCAGACACTATTATGGGTACATAAGCAGCACAATCTGATTTCAAATTCTACTGATGATCTTAAAACGGATGAGATTCTTAAATCATCGTAGTTACTTATCCTAATCCTATCCTAGTTAATATTATAAATGCAAAAGTGAGTTTGTTTGTTTATTTGTTTTTTTGTTTGCTGGTTACTCTTTCCCGCCGTATCAACTGAAACGATCCTCATGAAATTTTGCATACAAGGTAAGGGTACTGAGAAGGCATAGGCTATATATCACGCGGGCGGAGCCGCGGGTAACAGCTAGTTTTATATAATAATGCCTCCTTCTAGACCGATTTGAAAAAATATTTCTAGTTGAAAAGGTATAATAATAACGCATTGTATGATTTACCTCATTTAAACTTCAAAATCGTTTCAGTAGTTTGGTAGAACTCGATATTTTTGTCTGAAATATTATCAATTATTGTATAAGCAACTCCACTAAATGTGGTTTTTGTTTCAAAATCATACATAACATATGATTACGTCCTTTTAAAATCATCACTACGCATCATAAAAAGTAATTTTTCACAATCGATAATTGGCTCTAAACCAATTAATAGGCATTAATCAGCGTCTTATTCATGCTTCACAGTTGAAATTGATTCTCCAAATCACTCCTTGATCATTCAATAATCTTCATCCAGCCACTTAACCTCGATGATCCCTGATCAATACCGGACTGTCCTGGAGAGAACCTGTCCGTTTATTGTGATCCCTTCCTGGCATACTGGAGTACATCATGTGATTCTAGAGATCTTGACAGATCTATTCAATTTGAGACTCGTTTTTCTGATTAATCCAGATTCAGAGAGGTGCAGAGGCGGTTCTTACCAGATTAATATTATATTTACTAGTAACAGGGTTAAGCGAATGACAATTTTAGAAATCTCGCGATTTTTTCAAAGTTTCTTTTATATACTAAAGGGGCATTAATCAGTTCATGATATTGAACTTTTCCCATGTGGCATCAAGTTTTTATGGGAAATATTTTTATTTCGTATTGTTATTTGTCCAAGTTGTTTAACATTATGGAATGATCATGTCCCTTTATTATGTCAGCATTTTGTTACAACCTGGATTTAAAAAAATACCCCATATATCGTTTAAGCTAAATAAGATAATGTTGTGACGTCATAGAACGAAACTCCTCGAGAATCTATTACCAATTTTCTTCATCCCTCTTCCAGTTACTACGTCATCGAGATGCCAGAGGAGCCCTCCAAGCTGGCAGACAGCAAACGACCCTTCAACGTGTACTGGAACGTGCCGACCATGCAGTGCACTTCCAAGAAGATACCCTTCAGCAACCTTCAGCGATTCGGTAAGACTATCACACATTATTATGATGTTCCATACATACATAAATACTATCACTTCTTTGGGGGGTAGACAGAGCCCAGGTCTGTAAATCCTTACGGCCACGTTTATCATGTTGGTGGGCTTGTAGGTGAGAACGGAATCAAAATAGTTATAGGTTGCTAGCCGCATCGCCTATTGACATGATTCCTGATGTCCATTCCCTCGATCGGCTTTCACGATCTGCGCGAGAAGAGAAGCAGCTGGTATATTCTAAGTTTTTTCTTTTCTCCCAGACCAGCATGGAAGATGATGATGTTCCATAGCCAGGAGTTTACTATTTTTCATCATCTCTCAGCTGTGAGTAGTCCACTGCTGGATGTAGGCCTTCTCCAGGAAATTCAATCATTAGGGGTTTGCCATACTCACCAAGCTTGGCAGACCAGTTGGTGACCGTAATTTGTTTGGCTTATCTTGGTCCGACGCTACTGCCCAAGCGATTCCTTCGCCTCGGGTAGGGTTTTGTTGGACTGGGGTAACGGGATGAAGTTGCTTAGGAGCTACTCGCTCGGATGGTTTAGATATAAGTAAGTAGCAGCTCCCGAGCTACTTTCTTATTTCTAAACCATCAGGCCGGCCAAGACAATATAATAAGGTTCATCATCATCATATATTTAAGAACTCTGTTCTTGTCGGTGGAGTATTTTCCATTTTCCCCTATCCTCCGCTATCTCTTTGACCTCTCTGTACGACACATCATCATCATCATCATCATCATCTTTTGCGGTCCACTGCTGGACATAAGCCTCCCTTTGTCTGCGCCATTCCGTTCTGTCCCTTGCTATCGCGAGCCAGTTCTTTCCAGCCGGATGTCCCACACTTCGTTTTTGCCTTCTCTTTTATTTCGTCTGTGAATGCTCTCCTTGGCCTTCTTTTGGTTGGTTGGTTATTATATATTCCTCTTTAAATATTATCTTTGGCAAGGAAATGGTTGAAGTTTATAGGATTGGGGGAACGGGATTAAGGTATTTGGGATAATACTTACTCGGATGGATTGGGTATGAGAAAGTAGCGTCTCGGGAGATTGGGTGCGCGTACTCGATGCCATACCTGCAAAAGGACCTGAAATGCAGTTGAAGATAACACCCCTGACCCCTGACCATTGAAATTCTTTCGACTAAAACAAAAACTTTACGTAGATTTTCTACACCACCAAACGCGTCACCAATAAACTTCTATACCTACTAATTATTGAAATACCATTTTAACCTACTTCAAAAAATTTTAAATTTCTGAACTCGTTTGTGTTTTTTTTTTGTTTCTTTGTAACTAAGTCCGTCATATATTAACCTACTGGAAAATATTTTTGTTTTATTTCGAAGGATATACATACCTATTCTCGAATTGGTTCTATTGAGTATTGAGTTTAACCAAAAGCGTTTTAATACTTCAGCAGACCATTTTGAAGACTCTAGAGATATAATATCAAAATTAACAAAAAGTTTTATTGCCCAGGTATCCATCAGAACAAAGGCGACAGCTTCCGCGGAGACCAGATATCTATATTGTACGACCCGGGTCTCTTCCCCGCGCTGCTGAAGAACGAGACCAGCGGGAAGTACAAGTTCAGGAACGGGGGGGTGCCGCAGGAGGGGGATTTGGAGAAGCATGTTGAGGCGTTCAGGGATATCTTGGACGCTAGTGTGCCTGACCCTGACTTTAATGGTAAGTGAATTATGTATTCGCCGTGTGGTTCCCGGCAGAGTAGAATAGGACCACTCCAAGTCATTCCGTGGATGTCGTAAAAGGCGACTAAGGAAACACAAGCTAAACAAAGCTTATTAACATCAAAGAGACCTCTCCAACCCGTCTGGCCAGCGTGGAGAGTGTAGGCCAAATCCTCTGACTACTCAGGCTAGTATATGGCTCTGGTAGTACAGAGAGGGTCGTGCTCCTGCAGTGGAGACTGGAAAAAACCTGATGATGAATTATGTAGGGTTGCTAGCACGCCGATTTGTTAACTCGGGTTTTTTATTTGATTTGATTGTCCCTTTATCATCCATTACGGTTTTCATAACTTAATAAAAAATAGTCATTCATACCCAAGCCGTAATGATTATTGAAGTTACCATGAAAATGATGTAACTACACCGTAGCTGTCAGTGAATACCCGGTCAGAGCCACCAGTTAAGCCGGACATTTGGGTTAAAAGTCCCATGATATTTTATTCGTAGTACACGTAAACGCCATTTTTCATATTTAAGGCAGAGTTTGTTGCCATAAAATCTTCTTAAAAATTTATCAATCTTCATAACTTTTCATAATTGACGAAGCGTGTTGCGGATACACATACACTCCTGTGACTATTTTGATTTCATTAAATAAATGTATAAAAATTTTAAAAAATTGTGGTCAATTTTAAAAAGCCTAACCAAATTCGGACTGGCCGGATTCAAATTAATATAGCCGGACATGCAACAAAAAAGCCTAACTGTGTCTGGTTTTATCCGGACGCCTGGCAACCCTAGAATTATGAGTGAAGAAGCCCATCCGTGGTCGTGTCCGTGGTCATTGGCCGTGTGGTTCGGCAGAGTAGAATAGGACCACTCCAAGTCTTCCCGCGGATGTCGTCGAAGGCGACTTAGGAAACACAAGCTAAACAAAGCTTATGAAAATCAAAGAGACCTCTCCAACCCGTCTGGCCAGCGTGAAAAGTTCCCGGCAGAGTAGAATAAGACCACTTCAAGTCATCCCGTGGATGTCGTAGAACGCGACTTAGGAAACACAGAAACAAAGCTTATGAAAATCAAATGAAGAGACCTATTCAACCCGTCTGGCCAGCGTCAAGAGTGTAGGCAAATCCTCGGACTGCTCTAGCTACTATAATGCTTTGGCAGAACAGAGCGGGTCATGCTCCTGCATTGGAGACTAAAAAAGACCTGATAATAAAACCCATCCCCCCTTACCCTCTAGGGAGGGAAAACTAAAAGCCGGCAACGCTCTTGTAACACCCCTGGTGTTATAGTTGTCCATGGGCAGCGGTGATCTCTTAGCATCAGGTGACTCGCTTGCTGGTTAGCCGCACTATGTCATAAAATAATTTTGGCATGGCTATGGCAAAAGAAAAAATACGTGCCCATATTTTTTTTTATATACATATAGCGTGTTAAGGCGAGGTGAGTTTACACACTAGCGCCACTCCCAGCAAATAATTCTATGAGTCCTAAATCATATCAAATTTAACAAATCTAATAGCTGAATGCCCTAGTAAATTACTTGTAGTATTCTTGGTACAAGTTTTCACTATCTTTAATTTGATGAATTCAGAGAACGAATTTTCTTCTTGTTTTTCTTCGTTCTCTTAAACTTAGATTGTAATAAATAAATAGGGACATATCACACAAATTGAGCTAGCCCCAAAGTAAGTTCTTAGTACCTAAGACTTGTGTCGTGGGATACTAACTCAACGATACTATATTTTATAATATAAACTTATATAGATAAACATTCAAGACCCAGGCCAATCTGAAAAAGATCGTTTTCCATCTTGACCTGGCCTATGAATATCTATGAAAAGTAATAAAAAGAATACTACAAGTATTTATTAGGGCAACCAGCTATTAGATTTGAATTTATATATATATAGAATATTAGAAAAGAGCTTGGAAATGCTGATTCAGTTCGTCTCAGGTGGAGGGGACGTGCTGAATGAGCTTTTCTATATACGCGCCCCGGCCATGCCCGTGGTACATATGTAGCCTTTATCACTCAGGGATAACATACCTATCCAAAAAGAAATATATTTTTTTAAATATATTAAATGGGTTTTCTCTTGACCATCATCTAGCCCAAAGGCAAAGATATGGCCTAAGATGAAGCGAACTTACCCAGAAGAAGCCTATTCACTCTATTTTTAAAAAAGATTGAGGTTATATGCACTCAAAAATACAGACGCAGGCAATGCGTTCCAATCCCTAGCTGTGCGCATAATAAATGATGAGGAGAAGCGCTTGGTACGAATACTAGGAATTTCAACCAGGTCAGAATGGCATCCAGCGGTGCGTGTAAACGTCCGATAGAAGAAAGGGGAAGGCGGTATGAGCTCATGCAGCTCTTGAGCACACTCTCCGAAAAATATCCTGTAAAAGACACACAGGCTGGCGACTTTGCGTCTGTGACCAAGACTCTGCAGTTTATCCTTTACAAGATTTTTGTCACTAATTAGCTTCCTGGCTCTGCGATCCACCGATTCCAGTGCGGCAAGTTGTTATTTGGCTGAGCCATCCCAAAGGTGAATTTTCGAAATCGGTCCAGTAGTTCCATAGATTAACGCGATGCAAACAAACCAACTCTTTAACTTTATAATATTAGTACAGATGTAAGTAGTGTATTTTTTATGGGAAGTCATTTCAATTCATTAGGTACATTTAAGACGAATCTACCCTTTAAAAATAATCATAGTATTTAAAAATCTACTTTATACAAGCTAAATACATAGGAAATGTTCTCAAGGTCCGAAAACTCATAAAATTAAAACGCGAACCGTGAATTAGAGTCGATCAATCTTAATCATTGGATTTCTCGAATGCCTTTGAGTTAGTTGCAGGAATGGAGATGGCCTCGGAAGTCACAAAGATTTATACAAAACTAGCATTTTTCCCGCGATCTCTTCCGCGTAAATTATATATGTAACCCAATAAATTAGTTTTATACGCAGGTGAAAGAATTTTGAAAAACAGTCAAGCAGTTTCGGGCCCTATTTAATGTAAAAAAATAAACAAACAATCATTCATTATAATATTAAGATACTTAATAAAATAAAAGTTGATTTCCGTGCCTTTGAATCGAAGTGTCCCGGGTTCTATCCCCGGTCAGGTCTAGATGGAAAACCATCTTTTTAAAATTGGCCTGGGTCTTGATTGTGTATTATACAACGTGGAAGATTAAAATAATAGCCAAAAACCAAAAATTAATTTCAGTATTTCTTTACAAAATTGTGCAACCACCCGGGCAATTTGTATGAAAACGTCATTTTTTTTGTTTTTTAACTGTTATTTTAATTTTTATTAAAATAAAATGATCTAGTATAGCCGCCATGTTTCTATTCATTACTGATATGTCCCTTCGACTTTTTATTATATAAAACCCTGTCGGACTCCTAAAACAGCAACTCAGCTCATCAATATGAACAACTTTTCATGTAAGATTAATGCTGCAAATTTAAAAAAAAATCATTTTCAATAAAATTACCCGGCCGGTTGAACACTTTTGTATGGGAATAACGTTCTTTTTTTTTCGAATTTCCATATTTAGTCCCATATGGAAAGTTGTCCATGCTGAGTTGCCCCTATGGGTCGGACAGGGTTTTACTAACATATTGTTTATACAGGGTGGAATCGAATTCGTTAGCATACGCAAAAAAAATTACACGTAAAAACAATTTCTTGCGTCAACATTAAATCGCTGGTTGTGTATCAGTCTAAAGTCACTTGTTTTGCGTAAAATTTACCGACCGATTGATTTAATACTGTGTAAATGAAAAAAAATTTCAGTGTTTTTGGAAAATCATAAGTTGTGACCTACCACAGTGTATACCGTGAATTAACAGTAAATTTCTTGTTGTGACGATATAG
The DNA here is from genome assembly GCA_963082605.1 of Rhodophaea formosa. Classification (NCBI taxonomy): domain Eukaryota; kingdom Metazoa; phylum Arthropoda; class Insecta; order Lepidoptera; family Pyralidae; genus Rhodophaea; species Rhodophaea formosa. The sequence goes on from OY720226.1 coordinate 675,396, forward strand.
TGTTTGATTCTCGATCACCCCAAAAGTCCTGTTTAATTTTTGGTTTTTATCTAAAGTTATAGCCTCTTTCAAAGCGTTTGAGGTAGTTATTGAGATTTTCATAAATTTAAAAAATGTGTAATATTAAATTACTCGAAAATAGTCTTAAATTACTTTCAATCATAGGTATAGTCTATATTTAAAAGGATGCCAATTAATTAAAAAACATGTATGTGTGTATATGGTATCGTTAAGTTAGTATCCCACAAGTTGACACAAGTTCACAACTTACTTTACGCCTAGCTCAAATTATGTGAATTGTCCGTATCAAAAATTAAATCAATATGTCCTTTAAAGCTCGTATCACCTACCTATATAAAAGTGTAACAAAAACTAAACTTTTTTAAACTGCTCAAACAAAAACAAGTTTTTTTTGTTTTCAAAGTCCCGAACTAATCAATTCTTGTCCTCGCTCTTTAATGATTACATCACACAATAATTGGTAATTCTGTCCGTCTATACACTCCAATGTACTGTATCGACCCACACGCGTTCACTCTTGTTAATGATGTCTGAATTGATGCTAGTTCATTTTGATAATCTCTCAAATCAAATATGACGACATCCAGTCCAAAAAATACGTCATGCAGGTTTAACTGCTCCCCCAACCTCGCGAGAAAAACAATTTTCATTTAATTTTGATCTTAATGTAACAAAGAATTAAAGGTATTAGGTATATTTTAAAATAGAACACACTTCCAAAAAGAAAAAATAAAATAAAATCCTGATAAATCAAAATTATAAATGTGAAAGTGAGTTTGTTTGTAACGCTTTCATGCCCTGTCTTATGAACCGATCATCGTGAAATTTTTGCATAAATTGCAAAAATTACATACACACTGCCTGGAGTACGTAGAAAGACTTAGGCTAGCTATCATCCCGGAGAAAAGTAACGCGAGCGGAGACGTGAGCAAAAGCTAGTCGCTTCATAAATGACGGAGCCATATATGGTGACAGACATTATAAATAAAAACTAATAAAAGTTGAATATTAATTATTTACTTCAACAGTGACACGATTCCTCCTGTCTTCTATTGCAGCGCCCATCAGGGTCCTTAAGTGATTGTGGAATCATCTATGAATTTACTTACTATCTTATCTGCATGTACTTATTTGTCATTTAAGGAAGCAATAAATTATTGAATAAATAAAAAAAACTAAATTGAGAAACTCCTTTATTCGAAGTCAGTTAATAAAGTAAGCATACTGTTAATCAGGTATGCAAGCGTATCTAATACACCATCCTCACCGAGAGGACAGTCGCTATAAATCACAACGCCTTGACAATTAGAGCACATTGCCAAGGTCGGAGAGTCGGAAGCAGGTTCTGTTGTCACACGTCTCTTTACTATACGGAACAGACATAGTCTCATTCTACCTTACTAAAAAACTAGCAGCCCTCCCGGCTGTGCATAGGCATGTATTATACTTTAAAACCTTCCTCATGAATCACCCTAATTGGTGAATGCAAACCGCAGGAAAATCCGTGCAGTAGTTTTTGAGTTTATCGCGAACAGACAGACAGACGCGGCTAAGGACTTTGTTTTTATAATATGTAGTGATGATGAGGACTAACTAGTACCAGGTTTATGACTATTATCCAACCAAAACAAATTGTCAGTGTTTAACCGACTATCACAAAACTTCTATCTATTTATCCCGAAGGTTGACTGGTAGAGAAAGCTTTAGCATTAAGTCCACCCTTTGTACCCTAGTGGCCAATAAAGATTTTTAAATAAATAAATAAAGTTAGTCCTTGTTTTATAATAAGACAGCTTTAAAACCACTCACGTGCTATTTTGTCGGGATTGCCGACTATATAGTTTCGGACTCATCAGGAGTCCATTTTCAATGCGAGTTCTATTCGGGATGCGCGACGTCGAAATATCCCGGGCCATAACTCGCCTTGAAAATGAACTCCTGATGAGTCCGAATCTAAAGTCGGCAATCCCGACAAAATGGCCGTGAGTGACCCGGTTTTAAACACAATGTAGATATTTATCTCACTTAAGTTTCAATGATTAATAAAGTCTCTTTCAAACTACCTATTTCTACTTTACAAGGATAAGTACGTAAATGATTTAGGAATTATTTTTCTTGTTTCATTTGATATCTCTTTGTAAATCCTTCCCACCTTATCTTTTACAATTATAGTGTTCTGGAAAAAAATAGTAGAATATACTGCTTCTCTTCCCACGCAGATGTATCAAGCCGAGCGGGGGAATTAACTTTATGTATGTCCAACAAAATTATGTATTTTGAAATTGTGTTTACAAGAAATCAGAAAAAAAGAAAAGAAAAAGAAAATATTATACAAAGCCCTTCAGGCGAGTGGGCGACCAATACTGTTGACAAGAGTTCCTTTCGGCGTTTCTTCTCTGCAGTAGTCGGTTCCGAAACGCTAGTAGGCTGTAGCTTTGAACACTAATCCTAATCATAACTCATATTCTAATCCTAATTTAAATCCCGTTACGCTTTCACGTATCTACTGAACCGATCATCATGAAATTTTGCATACGCATAGGTTAGGGTACTAAGAAGGACATACGAGTAGGCTATAGGTATATCGCGCGGGCGGAGTCACGGGTAACAGCTAGATATAAACATATTTCTAAGTAACTTAGAAAGAGCCCGAAAAGCCGTATTTTCTTAATAAATAAATATACTTAATAGGGACATATCACACAAATTGAGTTAGCCCCACAGTAAGTTGTGAACTTGTGTCGCAGGATACTAACTCAACGATACTATATATTATAATAGATACATATATAGATAAACATCCAAGACCCAGGTCAATTTGAAAAAGATCATTTTCCATCTTGACCTGACCGGGGATCGAACCCGGGACCTCCGTGTCACAGGCAGGCGTGTTGACCGCTGCGCTACGGAGCTCGTCATCTTCTCAAAATCTTTGAATCATTGATTCTTTTACCAAGAAATCACAACGATACCTATATTTAGGTCTAAATCTGTCGACAAATAATGCTAAAGAATCTCTATGGTCCAAGGTTACCCGCATGAATAGATGTAGGTGTGACCTCACGAATAGATCCCACAGCAGATAACCCGGCCTGAGATCAATAATAAAATTGTTTATTTGGGTTACTGACACAAATAGATACACAGATATTTAACATACATATTACTATCACGGCGGGGTAGACAGAGCCCAAGTCTTTAAAAGGCTACGTTTAGCATTTTGGTGGGCTTGTAAATGGAGAACGAAATCAAAATAGTGATTGTTTGCTAGCCGCATCGCTTATTGACATGATGCCTCATACCCAATTCCTCGATCTGCGCGGGAAGAGAAGCAGCTGGTTCATTCTACGTTTTTTGTTTTCTTCCAGACCAGGGGGGAAGATCTATCTATCTATCTATAATTTAAGAACTGTGTTCTTGTCGGTGGAAAGATAAAGGGGAATGATATATATATATATATATTTAAGGGGGGAAGATATGGATATCTTTTTTAGGGTTCTGTAGTAAACAAGGAACCCTTATAGTCCCGTCCGCGGTTTTACTCAGAGACTATTAGTACTAGAAAGCTGTAATTCGGTATAGGTATGTACTTTTATCATGGCAAAAAAGTGGTAGAAAAAAAATCTTGAAAAGAAATTTTTTTCTTCCATACAAGTAAAGTGGGAGAGTAATTTTTTTTTCTCTATTTACCCATCGTGTATCGGTATCGTTAAATAGGTCTTTAAAAAATATTGTAAGGTTGGCAACACCACTTTTCGATTTAGAGATTCGTTTTCGAAATATTTGTTATTTTTGTTAAAGGTAAGTGTCGTAAATTGATTTACTCAATCATAGTGATTGTGCATACAGTGTTTGTCTGTTAGTTGTTCTTAAAACAGTTTGAAAGGTTATTAGAGCCTCGTAGAACAAAATTGTATCCCTCCGTTTCTTATCAAATAATTTATTTAAAAATGTGTTGCCACCATTTGAAATATATCGTTAGACAAAACGGAGATATTGTTTACTTAGCGTTTTCACCAAAAGTGGCCGTTTTTGACAGGAAAATTAATGCGCGTTCACTGCACTTTTAAACTATAGCGGCCCTGCCTGCAGCCTTAATTCGTTTGTTGACTGTACCTAGGTAATTGAACCGTGTTTAGCTCCAGTCAACATTCGTTGATTGTTAACAATGTCATATCATTTGCTTCATGACAAACTAAATACAAATTGCAGGGTTATTTTCGTTTATGTTGTCCTTTTAATTATAAAAATTAGGTCACTGGAGGTTTTAGTGATTAAGATATGTTACCAAAGGTGTGGCCAGCATCCCATCACTATTTTGATTCCGAATTCCATTGTATTCATTAAAGCCCATCAACATGCTAAGCGTGGCCTTTCGGTATTATGGCCTTAGGCTCTGTCTACCCCGTAAAGGATAAAAACGACTATGCATGTATGTATTCTATTGTGTCACGCGACACTTGCTGCTGCCGCTGGCCTCTGCCACAGAACTTTAAAAAATAGCATTGTATCGTTTTTGCTTACCTTTTACCTTTAAGCCTAGTAAATTACTTGTAGTGTTCTTGATAGGAGTTTTTATATATATTATAAGTTTAAGAGTATTCATCTCACTACCGCTAAAATTGGCTGCAGTTGGTGATAATGAGTAGTTCTCTGAGTTCAACTTTTAGATTTTTGAATTTGATATGATTTAGGATTAAAAGAATTCATTGCTTGGGTGGCGCTTGTTTCGCATACAACTACGCCAGCCGTATTTTATTTGTCTGCATGAATCTTTCTCCAAAACAATATCCCGATGTTCGACGAACAATCTGCAGCCGTTATCGTATGTTTTGGCAGTCGCTGCTTTCTGAGTAAACATTGATTCATTTGGAGAAAGAACATCTGCAGCTAAGGGTGGTGTTCCACCGAATTTTATAATTAGTGTTGACTATGTACTATGTTCTTGAATTGCATGTAACATCCTCGTCTTCATCGTCTTACCATCAAGTGAGATGGGAGAGAAATGCCTAATTCAAGAATTAACAAAAACAATAAAAAACACACAGCGTGTGTACGAAAAAGGGCTATTAAAATTGAAGACGTTGGGGATAGGCAATGAAAGAAAATTTTACGAGCTCCGTGGCGCAGCGGTCAACACGCCGGCCTGTGACACGGATGGTCCCGGGTTCGATCCCCGGTCAGGTCAAGATGAAAAAACCGGCCAAGTGTGAGTCAAACTCACGCAATGAGGGTTCCGTACAATATGCTTCGTGAACACACACACACAATGTGCAAAAATGTTTTATTCAATTGACTAGCGCTATCTAGTGGTGTTTTAGTGAACTATTTTCCTAGGTGAACTTATTATAGTGAGTTTACCACTTTATTTTCAACTGATAGAATTCTTATTATTTTTCCTGTAATCTTCAAGCAATAAACTATATATTGTAATTTTTTCAAAATTTTAGGCCCAGTAGTTTCGGAGATCAGGGGGAGGGATGGAATGGTCAAATTTTGCCTTCTTTCGTGAATAAAATCAAAAGTATTGAATTTTTCCAAACAAAAAAAAAATATTTTTGAGATCCTCATAACAAGCCCTTTCATTTGATATATAACACTTTAAGGTTTGCAAAACTTTTTTTTTAACATTTTATATTTGGACCCCCTTATTTAAAAAGAATATATATTTACTTTGCACATCCGTGTTTGGGTCATAGGTTTACACCATCTTACCAAATTTCATTTAATTTGGTTCAGTAGATTCGGAGAAAATCGACTGTGACAGACGGACGGACGGACAGACAGACGCTCGAGTGATCCTATAAGGGTTCCGTTTTTCATTTTTTGTACGGAACCCTAAAAATGATCTTTTTCAGATTGACCTGGGTCTTGGCTTGGATGTTTATCTGTATAATGTATTTGTTATAAAATATAGTATAGTTGAGTTAGTATCCCATAACATAAGTCTTACTAAGAACTAAGAACTTACTTTGGGCTAGCTCAAATATGCATTTAATGGTGATGTAACAGCGAAGAGTGTGTACAAAAAGGGCTATTTATAATTGAAGAAGTTGAGGTCAGGCAATGAAAGAAGATTTGACCAGACAGAGTCAACATATCAACATTTTTGAAGTAAAAACTTCTTAAGGTGCGTTGGGCACTTTGAGGTGAACAAAAATCATGGAACTAAGCACATTTTGGGTGAATAAAAATCATGGAACTATATATAAAATATATATTTGTTGGAATTCGTATTAATATAAGTCATTGTCAAAGCTTGCATGGCATGCTAGTCAACAAAGGATCTATAGTTAAACTGATAAAATTTTCTCGGGATTTTAAAAATCCTTACAGTCATAATTTAGTTTTCTTTCGTGTAACAATTAAATTAATCTTCTCTTTTAGTCGGATAAATAAAACATGTTGAATATACTGGCTGCTCATGTTTCCCGCACATCGTAAAAGCCGCAGTGAAAAAGGGCAAAAATCTGTGTAATCATATTGATAGTCAATGCGGGTATACCCGCATTGACACGACGAATAATTATAACTATTCGTAGCATAGAAGAAAAATTTTTTTTTAAATCTATGATTCGTCGGTAATATCTACCAGGGTAGCTGAAAAGTTGTGAGCCGAAATAAAGATTCCAAAAAATGTATAATTCAAGTCCCTTGCGAGTTCAATACATTTTTCACACCGTTAATATAAAGCCTGAAATAAACGGCATTTTATTTACAACTATACTATTATAAGCTAGAGTCAGTGGCTGTTCAGCCTTATCTTCCAAGTTCAAGAGATTCGAGTGTTTCAGATATAGATATTAATCGGTCAATCATTATGAAAAAAAAATAACTACCTATTAATATAATAAGTTCATTCGCCTGCCTGCATAAATTTGTTGTTATGGTTTTCGATAATTAAATAATTAATCTATTCTAATGAGTAGCAAACATGTATATTCTTTATTTAGGTAGCTTACAAAGAATATTAAAAGAAATAATAATTAAAACTACTTAAAATTAATTAAAATATTTACAAATTATACAGTCCCTGCAAACCATCACCTCGCGGTAACGTGCCCAAAAGGCTGGCAGCATTGCCACGTTGGATGGCAATGCTTATCCTTTGTGCCAAGTAATTGCCAGCCATTTGGTCACGTGATACCTCTATTCTAATAGTATTCGATTTGACAGGACAGGATTTCAAAAATTTCAATTTTGATTTAATTTATTAGGAGTATATCAGAATAGCATTGTGAATGCGTAAAACACATCTTCTTCTTCTTCCTCTACCTTATCCCACTTTTTATGTGGGGTCGGCACAGTATGTCAGCTCTCTACAACTTGATCTGTCATCAACCATAGCCTTGGTCACTCTCTTCCTGTTCATACTCTCCTTGACACAATCGATTCATCGTTTCTTAGGTCTCCCTCTGTTTCGCGTATCATCCACTTTCAAATCAAATGCCCAAACCGCATCTATTAAATATTACTTTATATGTATTTTATGGGGAGACCTATGTCCAGCAGTGGACGAGTATAGGCTGATAATGATGATTATGATGTATTTTTTAATCATGACTCTCAAAAATATTCTTGTCTAATTCCAGGAGTGGGCATCATCGACTTCGAGTCATGGAGGCCAGTGTTCCGGCAGAACTTCGGTGTGCTCGTGCCTTACAAGGACGTCTCTCTCGAGATCGAGAGGAAACTGCACTGGTGGTGGCCAAAGAACTGGCAGCAGGCCGAGGTAGAGTGGCAATTGTGTTTCATATTGACACGCTGTATGGTTCCCGGCAAAGTAGAATAGGACGACTCTTAGTGTTCCCGTGGATGTTGTAGAAGGCGACTTAGGAAACACAAGTAAAAAACATTGAAAAGACTTCTCCGACGCGCAACTTATATCGCCTGGTCTTTAAAAAGTATTTTATTTTAAAAGTGCATATTAACAAAACGTGACTGAAAAACAACAATAAGACAAACGTTTTGCTTCTGCTAATTCCGTCCGTGATTCCCGCTATAATATCTTGGTTAATTATTCGTAAGCCCCTTCAGGAAACCGTAGCTATAGTAAACAGCTAACTACTGGTCATTAAAATCCAGCATAATTTATTTCAAAATACAATTATCAATGAAGTTAAACTCCATAACTTTCTAACAGAAAATGAAAACAAGCGAGGAGCTATTTATTTTTTCCGCCAATTTGTAACTTCCAATTATTGACACCGATGAATTTCCTTAAAGTTTATTGTCACAAAGTGAATCTGTTGGTTTAATTCATACTGAAATGTCAAAGATTCTTTTTACAAAGTTAAGGGAGTTAAGCACGGTAAATGTGTATTTAAAGGATGATAATTAATTGAATGTATTAATGCTTATAAACCTTTCTTATGAATGACTCTATTTATTGCTGAAAACTGCATTAAAATCTGTTGAGGAGCTTAAAAAAACCTAGCGAACATTTAGCGGAAACGATTTATTTTTATACATACTATGTAAGGTAGGAAGTATAGCATCTTCGTTTTCAAATTCTAATAGCAATTATATAACACATTTAGCGTTTCTATGAAAGTACAGTTTGCAAAAGGGGTTCAAGGGACGGTTAGCACAGCACAATAAATGCTCGTTTCGCAATCGTGACATCATATTATGAGCGACGTAGCGTCATCATTCCTGGAACAGCTTGGGATGCTGCAATTATATTTTGAGAATGCATGTCGCTTGTGCAATATGACGGTTGTATTGTTTTGTTTGAGAGAAGCTTTATTCCCTTGAATTGCTGTGACATTATACTAAGTTATATCGTGGTAGTATAATCTTTAACGTTTCCATGCCATTACATATAAACTAGTTGTGCTGCAACTACACACAGACGCAACGCTATATTTAATAAATATTGACGGGCTCCGAGGTCAACACGCCTGCGAGACGGATGGTCCCGGGTTCGATCCCCGGTCAGGTCAAGATGGAAAATGATCTTTTTCAGATTGACCCTGGGTCTTGGATGTTTATCTATATATGTATTTGTTAAAAAATATAGTATCGTTGAGTTAGTATCCCATAACACAAGTCTCGAACTTACTTTGGGGCTAACTCAATCTGTGTGATTTGTCAAAAAAAAAAAAAAGAGCTTTTTCCAGAGTAGGTACTTGCCTCAGGATAATATATCTACCTCTTTCTATAGAACTATAATATCTATGATGATGGTACTTAATATGAGAGTGATATTTGCATCAAAATGTATATCTGATGAAATCGATGGTGCGGCGCTGTAACTTCAATCATCATTATAATACCGAGCTTGTTGTGCAACGACCCGATGACCTGAGCGTCTACCATCAGTTTGTTCATTTCATTTACCTACATCATACATTTACACCATGTATACGATATACTATAATAGAGTAAGTAGTGTTCAAATCTCGTAATCGGCGACTCGAGGTTGAATGTAAACTAATAGTTTCCTGTGTTTAAAGAAACATTTTCTGCGGTTTCAGCACCATGAGAATGACCTTCGTCCAATCTGAGCATAAATCATACATTTTTGTGTTTCTAGAATAAACTTACTTGTAAAATTGTTCGGAGAAAAATAAATATATATTTACTTTACTTTACCTTTAAATCACTCGTTTATCCCTCACATCATTAAGCACTACAGCCGCATGTGAGCCTTGGCCTGGTCCAGTAAATCTCCAGCCGACTCTTTGGGTTTTTCCTTCCATCCTCTGACGCCTAGTACTTTTAGGTTTTGTTCTACTCCATCCAACCATCAAAGTTTAAGTCTTCTTCGGTCCTCGTCCTTCGGGTTTACCATAGAGGAGGCGCATGGGTACTCTCGGAGAGTTTATCCCTTACTTGTTACATAAAGCACAAGGCTATGAGGCCTAAAAATATTTTTTGTCAATTCCAGGCGAAGCGTCGTTTCGAGGAAGCAGCTCGCACCTTCATGCAGACAACCCTGTCCATCGCCAAGCAGATGCGGCCCAGAGCTGTGTGGGGCTACTACGGCTTCCCATACTGCTTCAACATGGCCAATAAGCATATGGTTGAGTCCTGTGCCAACAACGTCAATAGAGAAAACGATGGGTAAGATTTATTATTTGACGAGCTCGGTGGCGCAGCGGTCAAGCACGTGGCGTCCGTTTATTATTTATTTATTATATTCGAGTGCGTTTGACAGCTATCTTGCCTGATGGGAAGCAACGATGAAACTTAGGGTGGTACATCATCATCATCTCAGCCACAAGAAGTCCAATGGAGACAGGCCTCCCACAAGGATTATAATCATTGGGGGATTTTGCCATACTCCGCCACGCTTGGCAAATGGGTTTGTGAGCGTAGTTTGTTGAGCTTATATCGGTTCCTTTGCTACCCATCGGAAACGTTTTTAGGCAAGAGCAGGGTAGAATTTTGTTGGACTGGGGGAACGGGTTAAAGGTATTTGGGATGCTGCTCGCTCGGATGGATTGGGAATGAGAAAGTAGCAGCTTGGGAGGTCAGGCGCGCACACCCGATGCCTTACCTGCAATCACCGGACATACAGTTGAGGATGACACCTTTGACCTTTCCGATTTCCGCAACTCGTAATCGTGATATCCCTTCTTAGAATTCATCATCATCAGGTCTTTTTTAGTCTCCACTGCAGGAGCACGCTGCACGACCCTCTCTGACTCTACTAGAACCAGAGCAGTAAGAGGATTTCGCCTACACTCTCCACGCTGGCCAGACGGGTTGGAGTGAAAGCCGTGTTGCTCAAAGGTTGGAGAGGTCTTTTTTATGTTTATAAGCTTTGTTTAGGTTGTATTTCCTGAGTCGCCTTCTACGACATCCACGAGAAGAATTGGAGTGGTCCTATTCTACGCTGCCGGGAACCACATGGCGGAAATTCTTCCATTCTTAAAATTGTGTCGTCTCCTTTTCCAGGATCTACTGGATGTGGTCGGAGAGCACAGCGCTCTACCCATCCGTGTACAGCTCCAACGAGTTGACGACCTCCCAACTGGGCTCTTTGATCCGCGGGCGCGTCCGGGAGGCAACGCGAGTCAGGAGGAACAACACTCCGGTGCTGCCTTACTTCTGGTTCAGATACAGAGAAGGCGGGTACCTTACTAAAGTGAGTGACATTCATCAATTGAATTGATTTAGACGTTACGTTAGGTGGTAGTCAAAGTTACTTGCTGGCCGGCAATAGTTTGCATGAACTGACTGGTGTCGGAAGCAAACAAATTATGTTAACTCAAAGTACAAACTTCATAATTATTTTAACTCCATTAAAAACGTGATCTTCAACAATTTATAGAAAGTGTTCTATAAAGAAAGTGTTCTATAAATAAACCTACTTTTTTTTAAGTATATGGCTTGAAGCAATCAAATTTGTATTTTTCTATCTTAGTCAACTGGAACGGAAAATTGATATTCCACCCGTTAAAAATTAAACTAAAAGCTATAATTGTATGTTTTTAGGCAGATCTCGATATGGCGTTGAAAACATTATATAGTTCCGGCGCGGATGGCTTTATAATCTGGGGAAGCTCTAAAGATGTGAACACAGCAGAAAAATGCACGCAACTGCGCGAGTACATAGAAACGATCATGGGCCCAGCCATTGCCAAGTACGCTACCAACGATAGCAGAGCAGAAAATGATGTATTCTACGAAGAACATAATCATGGCCATAATCAAACGGAAAACAACGATGATAAGCGAAAGATACCATATGAACCTGATCCCGAATACCATTGGGTGCCTCCAGAAAACTACACTCAAAATATAGAACAACACGTTAAAGAATTAATTAAGAATACTAGGCACAATGTCAGTGAAAATGAAGCTTCACCTAATCCTGAAAACAATATTTTATTAGATATCGTTCTTCATTTGGTGATGAATGAACAGCAAAATCTAACTGAAGCTTTTGATAATACAACGGAATACAGTACAATTAAAAATAATAAAAGAGATGTAACAACAGTAGGATACTCAACAACTGAAAATTATGAGACTTCAACCATAGATACAACCCCTACAACAGAAGAAGGTATAGAAGTTACAACAGTTAACGATTTAAGTACAACAAACTTGGATATCGGTGTGTCGACTGTCCAATCTACAGAATATTCAACAACACCGACAGAATCGTCTACTTCTGGGATATCCACAGTAGAAAGTAGTACTATAGACTTTACTCCTACTGAAGCAACAACTACTACAGAAATTTATTTTACTCCTACAGCTGAACAGACGGAATCAACCACCCCAACAGATCTTACAACAGAACCATATTCAGAAAGGGCATCCATTTTAGATGTAAATATGACTGCATATTTACAGAATTATCAAAATGCGACCAAAAATGAAAAGAAAGGACGTGCATTAGGCAATTCTCTAAGAAGGGTGACAGAATTTAGTACCACTACTGTCCCTTCTGGTTATAAATTGTTGCATAGTGAAGACACTGTTGATTATACTCCAACGGAAGGTGAGAAGAATGAAAAAAAGGGTTTTCCAAGAAGTACAATCGAAGAACCAAGTACCAGTGATGCTCCTACTGTCCAACAGGTTGATTTCTAACTAATTTTGTGTTGTGGTATTTTTGCTTACTAATCTTCAAAGTTGGTTAAGTATTTTGAGTTCTTTGTGTAATTTGATCAGACATTCGAACACTTGATTTAGCAAAAATTCTCTTTCTTCTTTCCGTAATATTATAAAGGTCAATACTTGTGTTAGATTTTTCAAGCTGCCAAATAGTATCTAACAAGTTGCTGGTGCATTTAATTATTGCCACCTGCCATCAGCATATTTACGTGCAACGTCGGTATTAATTTTGCCGCCCCTCTAAAATCTACCGTGGGCTTCGGCCTCATCAGCCTGCTGGTAGTTCTACCACTGCGCCTAATGGGTATAGCATCCACCAGCCGTTGAGGTCTTGTTTCTCAATATAATTCACTATTCAGGCATCACCTTACACCAATATAATTCATAAATAAGTTATGCTGAAGAAGACGCGTAAGATCTTTTTAATGAATATCTGATCAAATTAATTCTGTGTGGCTTCTAATATCACATGCCTAGAATATTATTGCACAAAAAAGTTTAACCCAAGGGTATTTTATCTCAAACGTTGACAATTAACACGGAGTCGTCGTCATATTACTTTTATTTATTCATTTCATCGTTATTTTATAAATTGTATCCGTAACATCAGTCAGTCTTTAAAAATGATTATATCTGATTTTCTGTTTGATCTGCTTATTTAAAAACTTTGCAACAAGCTTTAAGTATTTAACATTAGTCCACTTTGAAAACGGATTACTAGTTTGTTAAAATATTTTTTATTTAATTTTTTTGTGACTGATGTCATATCAATTGCACATTTTAACGACGTATTCCGTACTTATGGCACAAGTTCTTGGTATTTCCTTACTTGTTGCTCTATTTTGTGACGTATTAAGTTATTGCACTTTTTAGCGGCTTATTGCCCTTTTTGTGACTAAATGTTGTTGTTTTCCTGTGACTAACACCAGTATTACTGCTGCTTTACGTGTTAACATTTGTCTGTGTAGGTGTCCGGCTCATCGGCGACAGAAAACTGCCCTATCGTGTCTTTGCAAATTCTTGTTGTGGTATATGGACTGTTCTAAATTTAATATACATCAGCAGCAATGACAGCCACTTAAATACCCATTGCAGTTTTAATATGCTTAATTTTTGGACTGAGCGTATAAAAGTTGTATTGGATATCAAAATGGCAGCCGTTGTGGCTTTATATACATATGTGTCATTGTTAGGTTTGGAGATAATGCTATGTTAAAAAGCGATCGGATATAGGCTTAGAGTATTAACTAGTTAATATTGATACTCTAAGGATATAGGTTAATATTTAAGTACCTACCTTTCGCGTAGTGTATATAATCTTTGCCTTTGTCCAATTTATTCACATTTTTCAAATTGTACCTAGCTAATTTTAGTTGGATTTACAATCTAGAGTCAAGCGATATAACGTGCCTTACGAACTCAAGATAAAATGCCTCGAGCAGATAACTCTTGATATGATTACTTTCCATGTATAATCAGTCGCTATCAAATATCACCCTGACGAACTTATAACTGTCTATTTAAATTGTGATACATATTTTTTACTATGCTTATAACTTGCCAGTCATCATCATCAATAGATGACGATGACTAGGTTACACCCTCAGCGGTAGCGCTTCAGAACCCGGGGTCCTATCCTAGATAATTTGATGAGTTTACTGGTATTTACACAGAGCGGCTGACCGGAGGTCAGACGACAGACCCAAAGGGTAGACCAGAACCAATGCTAGGATACCGGATCGCGCCGTGTGGTTCCCGGCAGAGTAGAAAAGGACCTCTCCAAGTCTTCCCGTGGATGTCGTAGAAGGCGACTTAGGAAACACAAGCTTAACAAAGCTTATAAACATCAAAGAGACCTTTCCAACCCGTCTGGCCAACGTGAAAAGCGTAGGCCAAATCCTCTGACTGCTCTGGTTAATATATGGTTCTGGTAGTACAGAGAGGGTCGTGCTCCTGCAATGGAGACTAACAAACACCTGATGATGATGGGATCCTAGGATAGGTTTTAAACAAATACTAGATAGCGTTCGAAGCATGAAATCATCCGTTTTTTTTTGATAATCAGGCGATTCAATCATATAATATCCTACTTAACTAGACTGGAGACAACTTGCACTTAATAATGCTTCCTAGATGGATTTGAACCCATGACTACTGGTTCATAAGGCAATTATCATCAGGTCTTTTTTAGTATCCACTGTAGGAGTACAACCCTCTCTGTACTATCAAAGCCTATATTAGCCAGGGCAGTCAGCGGATTTGGCCTACACTCTCCACGCTAGCCAGATGAGTGGGAGAGGTGTCTATAATGTTTCTAAGCTTTGTTTAGCTTGTGATTCCTCGTACGACATCCAAGGGAAGACTTGAAGTGGTCGTATTCTACTCTGCCGGGAACCACATGGCAGAATCATAAGGCAAACTACTACTAGTCTATAGAGGCAGTATAAGCTACAAACTTACCAGTATACATTTGATATAAGCGAAGCATTATCTCCAGCCAAAGCCTTTGGTTATGCCAAAGGCCTTGTCTATCCCTGTAAGGTGATAGACGTGTATCGGTGTCTTATTGTTATCAAAATTGTTTTATCTGTGATATTGTGTAAATATAGGCTAGTTTTGTTGAATTGTAATTACATTATGATAGTTGATTTTATTGTTTTATTTTGTGAACCCTTTAGGACTAAGCTACTTCTTCTTCTTCTTTACCTTATCCCACTTTTTTATGTGGGGTCGGCACACTATGTCAGTTCTTTCCACCTTGATCTGATATCCACCACTTTGTCACTCCCTTCCTGTTCATACTCTCTTTGACACAATCGATCCATCGTTTCTTAGATCTCCCTCTGGGATTAAGCTACGCGGCGGCGAATTTATTTGATACACAACCATATCATCATCTTCATCATCAGGCCTCTTTTAAGTCTCCACTTCAGGAGCATGAATTCTCTGTATTACAGTACAGAGGATTTGGCCTGCACACTCCACGCTGGCCAGACGGGTTGGAGAGGTCTCTTTGATATTGATAAGCTTTGTTTAGCTTGTGTTGTAGTCGCCTTCTACGGGAAGACTTGGAGTAGTCCTATTCTACTCTGTCGGGAACCACACGGCATAACCACAACGCACAACCGCAACTCACAAGCTATTGCCAGAGTTGTCTAGGCATGCGTTGTTTCTGAAAAGCCTGATGTCATTAAATAATAAGGACAAATCACATAAATTAAGCTAACGTAGGATACTAATTAAACGATACAACATCAAAGAGATCTCTCCAACCCGTCTGGCCAGCGTGGAAGGTGTAGGCCAAATCCTCTGACTGCTCTGGCTAATATATTTGGTAATACAGATAAGGTCGTGAACCTGCAGTGGAGACTGCAAAAGAGCTGATGTCGAATTGGCTTGATCTTGCGAATTCGAGAGTAATGCACTACCTTAAACACTTCGCGTTATGAGTGCAATAAACCAGACTTCATAATAAACAAAAAGCCAATCAAATTACTTCAATAATTTATTAAATACAAACAAACAAACACATTAGAAAACACCGCTAACAACAGCAAAACAATGATTTTTAAACAACAAAGGAATTTCGTCATCAGTGATAAAGTTCCTGTCTGGACGCACGCTGGCAAAGGTATTGTATTTCGGTTCAGAGACGATGTTGAAGTCTTCACACTCCTTCACTCTGGCTAAGTCGCGGCGGAGTTCCTCGAGGGTGTAGGAGGTGATGATGAAGGGGACCTTCTGTTTGAGGATGCAGCCGACGGTGGCGGGCCACGGGTCCTTGCCGTTGTAGACGGAGGACCTTTGGATGCTGGGGTTGAAGGCGCACACTGGAAATGAGAACAAATATGTATTTTAATAGTAGATACAAGAGGGGTGGGGGAACTTCTCTGACTATATTTCTGTCTCGGAATCAAAATCCCTTATGGAATACAGAGTTATAAGAAAATAAGGTAAGATATGAACCAAAACAAAATAATACCTACTTCCCATTGAAAGTCCACCTAATCGGTGACTTTGTATGGGCGATTTAATTTATTTCCGTTTTTAGGGTTCCGTACAAAAGTTGAAAAATGGAACCCTTATAGGATCACTCGAGCGTCTGTCTGTCCGTCCGTCCGTCTGTCACAGCCGATTTTCTCCGAATCTACTGAACCAAATTAGATGAAATTTGGTAAGATAGTGTAATCCTATGACCCAAACACGGATGTGCAAAGTAAATAAAGATTTTTTTGAAATAAGTGTCATTTTGAGGGGCCCAATTACAAAATTTAAAAAAAAAAGTTTTGCAAACCTTACTGTGTCATATATCAAATGAAAGGGCTCATTATGAGGATCTCAAAAATATTTTTTTTGTTCGGGTAAAATCAATACTTTTGATTTTATTCACGAAAGAAGGCAAAAATTGACCATCCCCCCCCCCCCCCCCCCCCCCTGATCTCCGAAACTACTGAGCCGAAAATTTTGAAAAAATTACAAAATATAGTTCATTCCTTGAAGATTACAGGAAAAATAATAAGAATTCTATCACTTGAAAATTAAGTGATAAACTCACAATAATAAGTTCATCTAGGGAAATAGTTCACTAAAACACCACTAGATGGCGCTAGTCAATTGAATAAAACATTTTTTGCACATTGTGTGTGTGTTCACGAAGCATATTGTACGGAACCCTCATTGCGCGAGTTTGACTCACACTTGGCCGGTTTTTTGCCTTTTTTCTTGCGTTTCTATATTCAATTAAGGATTATTTATGATTTAACGATAAAAGTATAGTCAGGGGGTTCAAAATGAGCCTGTTGATGGAAGTAGAAAGTACACACACGAAGAACCTTAACGAAGCTTGATGGTTGCAACACGCTACCTGGTACATGTACTAAGAAACTAAGACACAACGTATGAAAAGGTTATCTCAGGCAAAAATAAAAGTAAAACGGGGCACGGGAGGCGAAGCCCCCCGCAACATAAAATAAACTATAATTATAAAAGTATATTTTTTGCACGGGTCATAACGTGAAGCGTTTCAGGTTGCATTACTCTCGACTACTCAAGTTCAAGGTCAACCCATTTTCAAAACATATAACGATTAAAAAGCCTGAAGATGGTTGGGCTGCTACATAAAATAAAACGTAAATTAATAATTTCATTTTTTGTTCGGAGTTTTAAAATAGTCCTCAGGATAATTGAAGTCTTCAGTTCTTTCGAGCCTCAATTAATAGTTTACATTCACTGCTTTCTAATTTCGCATCTAGCTTACGTTGTCAGTATTGTGGATCGTAAATTAAGTAATATGGACACTGGCGCCATCTAAACCATTTTACAACCGAACATAAACAAGCAAAGTACCCTTCAGGAAGGATAAAGCAGACCACAAATAACCCACTCCCCCAATTTGAGAGTTACAAATCGTCAATTTATCTACCACAGTGTAAAGCATAAATCTTGCATTGTTGGCTCAGCGCCCGGTCTGAATCCTGATGATATGTTGCTTTCCTCGACCTTTTCTAGGTTTTAAAGGGAAATTCCAAAATAAAATTATAATGAAGGTTTCTGCTATGGTGAAAAACGACGGGACGCGGGGGTGTTATATAGTGAAACACTGTCTGGTGGTGCTGGTTTCCCAACCGTACTTTGAACTGAACTCCTTTATTGTGAATT
Organism: Rhodophaea formosa; assembly: GCA_963082605.1. Classification (NCBI taxonomy): domain Eukaryota; kingdom Metazoa; phylum Arthropoda; class Insecta; order Lepidoptera; family Pyralidae; genus Rhodophaea; species Rhodophaea formosa. Next base: position 693,651 of record OY720226.1, read on the forward strand.
TTACAGATGCTTATATACTATGTGTTTACGTAAATAGATACGTCACATGACCTTTACTTAATCTAGTACATATTTTAGAAGATTACATTGAACAAAGGGTTTATTGGAGTCATCTTGACGAGCCAGTGACGCGTGACGTCACATGCTACGTCACGCACTATGTAGGAGGATCGAAGTGATGGCAGCTGTGATAGTTGCGTGTCGTCATACACTACACTGGAATACCAAAATTATGAAGCCCGATGACACTTAAGAGCTTACTGGAGCTGACGCTTTAGAGCTGGCACACCTTACTTCAGAAAAACCTCATAGAGTCAGCTGCTTACAAATCAAATTAAGTAAATAATAAATAAATAATTATTTCTATTATTTAAAGTTATACTCAGTATTTTTTTTTTTTTTTTGATAGATACATTTTGTCTTTCATAATATTCGAATGAAACTAGCTGTCCTGGTGAACTACGAACGAACATTCAACTATTTTTTTTAAAATATTTATTATGGTTTTATATGTGTGGTTCCGGCAGAGTAGAATAGGACCACTCCAAGTCTTCCCGTGGATGTCGTAAAAGGCGACGTAGGGAACACAAGCTAAACAAAGCTTTTAAACATCAAAGAGACCTCTACATTCCGTCTGGCCAGCGTGGAGAGTGTAGGCCTCTGGGCTGGCTCTATAGTCAGAGTGGGTCGTGCTCCTGTAGTGGAGACTAAACAAGACATGATGATGATGATGATTATGTTTTTATCGCTATTCTGTTATTCAGGGTGATAGAAAAACTTAAAAATCAATAACCATGAAAATCGGTCCAGAAGTTCTCAACTTATAAGTGTTCAAACAAACTCGACTTTTTATAAGGTATCTACTTTTTAACCGCCTTCAAAAATAAAAAAGAGGAGGTTCTCAGTTCGTCTGTATGTGTTTTTTTGTACGTTTGTTACGCGATTACTCAGTCAGTTAAGGATCGATTTTAGTTATTCTTTTTTGTTCGATAGATAATTCTCCAGAAGTGGTACTATAAAATTTTTCTGCAATGTATTGAGCACTTTTTTTGAAAAAATAAACAAAATAAAAAAAAAATGTTAAAGCATGCCGTTCGGTTTAAAATTATTTGTATTTTATACATATGCGACTCAAGACAAATTGATGATAACGTTACTCATCTGTTTTGACTGAACTTCAAAGTTGGTCCTATACATTTTTTTGTCAAAATGTATCCAGTGCTTTTAGAAAAAATCAACAAAAACCAAAAGAATTGTACAAATATGCCGTTGTTTGTTTAATTTTATTTCTGTTAATCAGAATTTTTTCGCGAATCAAGACAAATTGATGACGACGTTGTTCCTCTACTTTGATTGAACTACCACACCCACTAAAACCTAATTTTTAGGGTTCCGAAGTAAACAAGGAACCCTTATAGTTTCGCCATGTCTGTCTGTCTGTCTGTCCGTCCGCGGTTTTACTCAGAGACTATAAGTACTAGAAAGCTGTAATTTTTTATGGGTATGTGTATTAATTAGGACAAAAAAGTGGTAGAAGAAAATCTTGAAAAAATTTTTTTTTTAGGGTAGCTCCCATACAAGTAAAGTGGGGGAGTAATTTTTTTTGTCTATTTACCCATCGTATGGGGTATCGTTAAATAGGTCTTTAAAAAATATTGTGAGGTTGAGAACACCATTTTTCAATTTAGGGATCCGTTTCCGAAATATTTGGTTTTAAAGTGCAAATTTTTGTTAGAGGTAAGTGTCCCGCTCTATCTGCTAAACGGTTATATATGGATACGTGAAAAAAATTACAGCAGTAGTATATATACTGTAGTTTTAAGGAAAACTATCAGAGCTGAGTAGTAAGTGCAAACTATAAAGTTATAGGCAACCAACTTATAAAATGTACTCGAAAATGTAAAATTGCATACAATTTTCATTGTTAGATGTTTTTGGTCGTGCGAGTGTGAACAGTGTGAACTCAAAGCTGTCATTCGCAACTACGGAACCCTACACTGCGCGTGGCCCGACACGCACTTGGCCGGTTTTTAGTTCTAGTTTGTACAATTACTTATAGGGTTGAAGTCGGTTTTACTTTTTGTTAAAAATAATAATTATTACGAGAAAATCGTTTTTACAAACACACTTTGGTCACTGAAATTGCCAAATGCTGCATGTTTTTGAGTAATCTTCTAGTGAATTAGATACATATAATATCTAAAGTGTAATGCTGCAATATTTGGAGTAACAAATACCCATTCTTCACAGTTCGAGTATAAAGAGTCGTCAATTTATGGCGCCACTATGTAACTCGTAAGGCCGTGTTCAGACCAAACTGACTGTCAGCCGCCGACAGTGAGCGAGCGTTACGCAGTGTATTGTAATTCCATACATATTCGCTTTTTCGTTCACACCAAAAACCGACAATACGCCATTACTATTAGGTATATGGGCCAATTGTACCTGCTCACAATCGGCGGCTGACTATACGTTTGGTGTGAACACGCACTAAGTCTTGAATTCTTGGCTCAGCGCCAGGCTTTAATCCTGGCGACGAGTGAGCTAGCTGGCCTCGACTTTTCCTAAATTTGAAAGAAAGTGTCGGTTTTCTTTAATAAGTTAGTAGAGCAGGAACAGGAATTACTTCTTTATAAACTACTGTCTAAAAATAAGCCAGTGAGCTTCACGATAGATCAGGCGTTAACAAAGGAATTATCTTTTAAATACTCGATGAGCTAGCTCTTTCCGTTACATTATCCCGTTTTCGATTCCCAGCCAGGTCAGGGTGGAAAACGATCTTTTTGCAAATTGGCCTGGGTCCTGGATGTATGAGTAGGTATCTTTTATAAAATGTAGTATTATTGAGTACCTAATATCCTATTATATAAGTTCACAATTAACTGTGGGGCTAGCTTAAACTGTGTGTTTTATTCCTTTAGAATTATTTATTTATTAAATCTCAAGTCAACGTCTTTAAGCTATGCGCTTTCCTATTTATATTTTCTGTTATTTAACCCGCCATCTTGCTCATTAAAGATCACTGCTGCTAAACCTGACCTGAATTCTTGCTACGTAGGTAATTTTGCTGTTGTTTAGAGATAGCTAACTTTTGCCCGCGTCTTCGCTCGCGTGTATGAATAAACGTAAATCCTTCGGAAGCAGTACCTTCTTACAAGGTGAATGGTACCCTATGTCCTTACCTGGGCCCTAAATAATCTTTATAACGATTTTCGTCTAAAGCGTTTCAAGGTTGAACTTATGTTGAAGCGTAAAGAAGTTACTATAAATGTAAAGAGTTAGTAAATTATTTTATTTTTCGTGTGTGTAAGTGGCCAACACTGTTGTCAGATTTTTCAAGCTACCAAAATAGGTTATGTTGTAAGTAACCTATAATTATTTTTGCCGACTACAAAAAAGCAGGAAGTTCTATGTTTCATAGTAGATATGTATTTTGTTATGTATGTTCACCGATTTCTATAATTATATTTAAAGAAATTATGAGTTTTCAATCATTTTACAGAATGAACCTACAATTGAAAGCTGTTCAACGTTTTTGGCTCACTTCCAAAAAGTTGCAATCCTGTTAGCATGTGGATTTCCAGGCCGTTTCCATGTTTTCAGGATACAATTACAGAAATTAGATCTTTTGTGTGCGTGCTTATTGTACCTACTGTACAGATACGAAAATTTTATAAGTACACTAGCTGTTGCCCGCGGCTTCGCCCGCGTGATATATAGGCTATGTCGTTCGCCGTTGCATTATCAACGTGTATGCCAACTTTCAAGAAAATTGGTTCAGTAATAGATAAAGCGTGAAGAGTAATAAACAAACAAATATACAAACTCACTTTCGCATTAAAAAATCTAAATAACCTAAAAAATATTAATAAGGTTAGTAAGAAGGGAAGGAAATTGTGACGATGAACGACACATTTTTTCCACTTCGCCTAAACTTCTATAAGAAGAAAACAGAAGACAAGACACAAGACAGCACTTAGCAAGCGTGATGTAAGAACTTCCATTGCTGGACATGGTCCTGCCACATAGATCGCCACGAATTGCGGTCTTTTGCATGCTGAGTCCATCGGGAGTGAGTGGACTCTGCATTCAACCCCTAAAGGGTGAAATAGGGGGGAAAATAGTTACCTATATCAGGCGTAGTGAAGTCATCACTCCTGTAATACTCGCTGTAGGTCTTCTTGTCCTGAAAGCTGAAGAGCAGACGGCGTTTTTCCTGACGACATTGGTCACACAGCCTGGAAACAACATAAGTTTTGTCGTTGTTATTATTAAATGTGCTTGATTGAATGTCCTAGCTCTTGAGGATTTCCCTCATCAGAAGCTAATTTTTGATGTTATAAATGTAACAGTTTCTGTCTTAATTAGTCTTAAACATGCAAAATTTGTTCTTTTAAACTTGCTATAAACACATTTTTTTTTTTACTAGCTATTAAGGTCCCACTGCTGGGCAAAAGCCTCCCCTTCTGTTCTCCACCTAGTCCTGTCCAGTGCCCTGTCTTGCCATTCCTTATTAAATGCACACAACTCGTCTTTCCATCTCATTTTTGGCTTCCCTCGAGAACGTTTGCCATCAGTAGGAACCCATTTAGTTACTGAACGTGCCCATCTTTCAGGCATCATACGGCATACGTGACCCACCCAGTCCCATTTAAGCCTAGCGGACTTCTTACCCACGTCGACCACTTTAGTGATAGAGCGCAGCGTGGTATTTCTGACCCGGTCCGTCCTTTTTATACCCAACATACTGCGCTCCATCGCTCTTTGGCAAACCTGCAACTTGTTCTTTTGTTTTTTGGTCAGTGACCAAGTTTGGGCACCGTAGGTTAGGACAGGCAAGATACAAACGTCAAGGAGTCGCTTTTTAAGGCATGTTGGCAAGTTGCCCTTAAATAGCTCCTTCATCGACCAATAACTTTTCCATGCATTATCAATTCTTCGCGCAATTTCCTTTTCTTGTCGATCGATGAAGGAGACTATTTGTCCCAAGTAAGTGTACTCCTCAACGTATTGTATATCTTGCCCATCTACCGTTACCCTACGTTTAGTGCTATTAGTCATCAACTGGGTTTTATCCCGGTTCATCTGAAGGCCAAGTTGCAGGCTTGCCGTGCTCAGATCTTGGAGCATTTGGGTGAGTTCTGACGCAGAAGAGGCAAACAGTACAATATCGTCGGCAAAACGTAGATTAGATAATCTTTTTTCACCGATGACAATGCCCTTCTCCTTCCAGGAGTTCGCTAATTGATGGAATGTTTCCTGCAACGCACAAGTAAATAGTTTTGGTGAGAGCGGGTCACCCTGTTTGACGCCTCTCTGTATTTGGAAAGATGGACCAGAAGAATGTAGTTTTATATCGGCTGTACTATTGTTGTAAATGTTTTTTATTATGTTAATGTAGGTCTCGTCTATTTCTTGATTCGAAAGTGCGGTAAAGAGAGACTCATGGTAAATGCTATCAAAAGCTTTTGAGTAATCAACAAAAGCTATGTATAATGGTTTATTGTACTCTGAGTATTTTTCGATAATTTGGTTGATGGTGTGAAGGTGGTCTGTTGTTGAATATCCTGGGCGGAAACCGGCTTGCTCGGGAGGTTGATGTTTATCAAGTTTGTCTGCTAATCGATTTTGAACAACACTGATAAATATTTTGTAAATATGAGAAATCAAACTGATGGGACGGTAATTGGCTATTTCATTTTTGTTTCCTTTTTTATGTAATAATATTATATTAGAATGACACATTTTACTCGGAATCTGGCCTGAATTTAAGATACTATTACATAGTTTTGTGAAATGTGGCACTAGTGGTCCCCAATCTATTTTCAACGCTTCCGAAGTTATTCTGTCGGCGCCAGGGCTTTTATTATATTTCAAGCTACGAATTACATCTATAACCTCGTCGTCGGTTACAGGTGGAATTTCATTAGGACAGAAATGGGGAAAAGTAGGAGTTGGTTTTGAGGTGTCACTATACAGATTTTTATAAAAGTTTGTACTGATTTCTATAACTTTATCTCTATTGCAATGCTCTTTACCAGTTTCATCCTTTAGTTTAGTAATCCAAGATTTACTTTTTAATATTCCCTGTTTTGCTGACCTAAGGGAGCGTCCGTTTTCTAGGGCAATTTTAACTTGATGTGTGTTGTGATTTCGAATGTCCTCTCTAATCTTGCGTTTCACTATTTTATCAATAGCTCTATACTGTTCTGAGCAAAATTCATGTGCACTTCTTTCCTCTATTAACTTTACGGTTTCTTTTGATAATTTATTTCTATGTGACCTATCAGGTTTAACCTATAAACACATAATTATGTTAATAAACAGAACTTTGCAAAAACCTTTATGTTTCCGTTGACGTTTCAGTAGACTCTATTAATACGTCTGCGGAAGCAAAAAATAAATGTTTATGCTAAATCCCGTTTCTACACATAAAATATGTCACGAAGATCCATAGGAATGTTCGAGGCTTCGAGCAACACGGCCTTCCGTACCTGAAGGGAGTAGCCATACGCTGCCAAATTAGGCATATGCATGTCTATGTGTTAGTTGTGTGTGACTCATTTGTACACAAATTATTGTTTCTTTTTTATGTCATTTTTTTGACAATGTCATAAATTACTATCAAGTGACAGTTTAAGTTTTGTATGTAGGTGTGCGGAACTAAACTTGTGTGCACATTTCCCCCGCAAAAAACGCCAGAAAAATTGTGATAGTAAATTGTAGAGTGGAGTAGTAAAAGTAAATTGTCGCTTTGCCCACTCCCTCCGTCCGGTACGGAACGGAGGCCGTGTTGCTCGAAGGTTCGAGGGGATTGAGATTTGGACTGATGAAGAACTAGTTACTATCATCATTTTCATCAGGTCCCTTCCAGTCTCCACTGCAGGAGCACGACCCTCTCTGCACCACCAAAGCCATGTATTAGCCAGAGGTAGTCACTAGTAACTATACTATGTTTGACAAAGAACCGAACTATTTCTGCCATGAATTTTAGCTGGATAGGTTTTAAAATGAGATAAGTCCCAAATGAAAGAACAAAATCATACTCACTTGACTTTTCCCAGCAAGTCTAGAGGGAGGTTCGAAGGGTTCAGGTCCGGAGCGATGAGGGACACTCTCAGCTCCACAACGTCAGGCCGAAGGTGCAAAAAAAAGTACTCCCACTTCTTCAAACCATCTGCCTCAAATTGCAGCTCCGCACCCACCACGTGGACCGTGAACGATGTTTTCTGAAAAAATAGAACATAACATTTTAAGACAGGAGCTCTAGAAGAAATTATATTTTATTGAGGACTTTCATGCCCCAAACCGACAGCATGAACTAATGCCCCAAACCGACAGCATGAACTAAGTACAATCCTATCCTAATCCTATCCTAACTTAATATTATAAATGCGAAAGTGAGTTTGTTTGTTTTTATTTGTTTGTTTGTTACGCTTTCACACCGTATCTACTGAACCGATCGTCATGAAATTTTGCATACACATAGGTTAGGGTACTGAGAAGGACATAGGCTATATATCACGCGGGCGGAGCCGCGGGTAACAGCTAGATTGATATAAATTAACCTCATCGTTGTAGCTAATTTCTGTATCTATCAAATTATCATTTTGCCAATTTTCGTTTTTCGTATGTGTAAGTGGCCAACACTGGTGTCAGATTATTCAAGCTGCCTTAAGGCATCTGACATATATCTTAACGACTGCCATCAACGATGACAGCCGGGACCAACGGCTTAACGTGCCTTCCGAAGCACGGAGGAGCTCGAGACATTTTTTTGCCACTTGCGGTCACCCATCCAAGTAGGGACTGCATCAGGGGTTGCTTAACATACGTAAGCGCTCATAGAGCTCACACCCACTGGACCATCGGGCTCTTCGCCAATGACACAATGCCAATGACACATAATAATCGACTTACTATGCTGCTGTAATGCGAAAGAATTATTCAAAGTAGACACATTCTTCAACAAACCAATAAAGAGATGGTCGTGCCCACTGCCAAAAAACTGCCTTTTCGGATTTTAGGTCATAGAACACACGTCAATTGAATTTGAATTTGTGGCCCCCAATAGAAACTCAAACGTAATTGTATGACATTTTTTTCATTTTCACCCTCACTCCCTTATTTGTCTTTGATCTTTATTGCCTAGAGTATAAGGCAGTGGGTCGTCTGATACTAGTAATAGTATCTTCTTCGTAATTTGTGGTCGTGCCCCTGCATTAGAGACTAAAAAAGACCTGATAATGACAATAGTCACCTTATAAGTCCCGTTGGCGTAGATGGAGTTCATCTTGTTGGTGTACACCTGGAAACTGTAGACTGCTGTCAGAGGAGCTGTGGCGAGTTGCGTGAGCGCTGCGTACTCTACGTCGTTCATGTCTAAAGACAATTTAAAGAAAAACATAAAACAGGCTGTCGAGTAAGATTTAAAAAAAAAACAGCAAAAACGTGTGAAATTCCGATAAGTTTCTTTGCTTTGGAGGGGCCTCATTCGTATGGCATCTTGAGATGCACTCTGGTTCTCAAGTACATTTTATGAAAAAACTAGGATCCTAAAGGGTTAATATATCATATGTACCATCAAACAAAAAACGAACCCTCAAAATGGTCAGTCATTTGAAAATAAAGTATAAGGTTCTCACACAATCAATCCAAAAAGCGTTGTTTGTAACGTCACCGACTTCGTGAAATATAAAAAAGAGAAAATTAAATACTTGACTCACCTATCTTTTCCTCATACATGGCAGCCAGCACCTCATTGATCTTGTCCGGCATCTGATAAAACCCGCTCATGACCCGGCTGGGCAGTTTCGGCTCCAAGCGACCCTGAGTCTGCTGGTAGCACACCAGCTTCTGGTAGAGAGAGTAGGACTTGCACCAGCGCTGGTGTGATGTTGGCAGGTGGTCGGGGTCGCTTGAGCAGTAAGCTATCTGGAATTTTTAAATTTTAAGCACAGGAGATATGCACCCTGAAAATATTCAAGGTTCTAGGTGGGATAAACCTACCTTTGTAGCGTTGTTTGCTAAAATTTTGTAGCTCGTTCGATTTATGTTTACAAATCTCTACTTTAATATTGTCTATGGACATATTACAATGTGTTTAGTCAGACTTTGCGTGTGTAAATGGGCTTGAGCAGCCATGATATAATGTAAGGTCCCAGCTCACCCAACTCTGTTAGAACGGGCCTCACATAAAATAGATGAGGTAAAGATGGTGTCGCTCAGAGAGAAATAGAGAGTTTCATAGAGTAGCAGGTAGGAAATGAAAAGCACACAGAAGCCTTGTCACAGTATCTTCAATATATGGTGTTGGAGACAGGGATCTTTACATACATACATATATTATGTCATGTCTTCTCCCTTGCAGGGTAGACAGAGCCCTGGTCTAAAAGACCTATAGGCCAGGATAAGAATCTTTCGGAGTATAATACCTGACCGCAACCGTTGCAATCCGCCAGCTTATTCAGGCGGTACTCCCTACAACGCCAATCTCCGCACAGTCTTGGGTACAGCAAAGCCTCTTGCTCTGAAGGCAACAGCTTCCGCTTGAGGATCTTCTCGCACGAGACAATCATCTGCATGCGGAGTAAGCGGTAGTTGTGGCCCGTGATGCCTGCTGCGTCTTCGTAGATGTGTTTTTGGCCTAAAGGAATATCAATTATGAGGTAAACATTTTTGAAGTCCGTCTTCTTTTTATATTTAGGAGTCAGTCTCTTCGTCAATTCCTTAAGTGGAAAATTAACGGACACCTAGAAATTCCAAAAAAATTCAAAAATTATTTAAAAATGCTAATTTTTCACAGAAATGATGACTTATTTTGATTGTAATGACAAACTTATTTTGTAGTTTATACAATTGAAAATTTGCTATATATCTCAAAAACTGCTGATAATATCTCGTTCAAACCAAGTTTTGTTACAATTGTTAATTGAGGTTCAAAGACTGAGATATAGCATATTATTTTTTAAAAGTAAGAGCCACACACACCACTTTGGTAGTACCTATCTACAAGCGATTTACTTTGATAAAATATTGTTTTATGTTTTATGAAAAACTAATATTTTAGTTTCAGCTTTTTTTGTTTGTAAATCGAAACATCTATCTACCAAATTTTCAACTATTTTGTACTCTTAATAGTTTCGAAATAAAATGCCTGTGACATACAGACTATCTATAAGGGTTCTTTCCCTTTTTGACATTTGGCCACGGAACCCTAAAAAGAAATGGCAAACAAATGTCATCTGTTCTATGAGATTTACTAAGAAATTATTCTAAAATTATGTAATTATAACGAAATTAATAAACGAAAACATTCTTACTCTTCAGGTGCGCTATAGTAGAGACAGCGAAGCAAAACGCCTGATGCTGAGGCCAGTCTTCATCTTTATGCTTCTGACTGCAATAGAACAGCAAATGACAATAGTTACATGACACCCTCATAGGCTTCAGCTCCTTCTTACACACATGACACACGCTGGGAAGAAACACTTTCCTAAAACTATACTTGTACACAAACTCCTCATTTTCATTCAAAGTAGAAATCGACTCATCAATCGATTGCTTCTGCGTTAGTTTCTTTATATTCTCAGTTTGCGATTCCTTCGATTGCTTTTTAGATTCTATTTCAATTGAATCTTTTATCTTTACTTTAGCGTTTATTGTGTTCGGTGTTTTATTCTTTTCTTTTTTGTAGTCCATTCTATTCGATCGCGCAGGAATGACGGGGTGGCCTAATAAGTTTTTTGGCTGCGAAACGGGGTTTTGTTTTTCATCTTTCGGATCTGACTTTGTGTCTTCGGTTGGGGCAATGATGTTAATTTCTGGGTTAACATGAGATCCAGATGATTCACTAACAATCATCTCGAATGTTTTATTGACATCGTCAGCACTAGAAGTCATTGCATCCTCAAAACTTTCTATTGGTTCAAAGTCGGTCAGACTGTGACTTGACGATTCCTCTTGAGTAGTGTTATCATTATTTTTACCATCATCAATTATATCAGATTGCTTCTTGGTATTTTCCTGTGGCTTATCCGTCTTCTGTTCTTTCTTTTCTTCTTTTTTAGTATCTTGTGTAGTTTCTTTCGTTGCTTGAACTTCAGTGGAAGGAGAAGTTGTTTCAGTAGTAGTAAAAGCAGCAGCGTGCCCAATTTCCTGTTTACCTTTCTTCCTTGACTTCCCTTTACCTTTGTTATCTTTTCTGGCAGGACAAACAGGAGGAACTTCAGCAGGTGTTATAATTTCAGGTTGTTTTACTTCTTCTGTAATAGGTTGGAGTTGTTCTTCCTTTGGTAAAGGTGGTGGTAATGGAATAGCTGGTAGAATAGTCTTCGCCATTACTTCACATTGAAGAGATTTTTCTTTTTTATTTCCTTTTGGTGGTGGAACTGGGGCTGGCATTATAGCTTCTATTGGCTTTTTTTCTATCTTCAAAATCTCTGATTCTGTGATTTGACTTTCTTCGCCAATAGCTTTGCTGGATTCCATCTTTTCAGGCTTTTCATCCTTGGATTTATTTTTAATTTGATCTTCGTATTTTTTCTCTACAGTTTCTTCAGATTTTTCTATGCTTGTTAGTTCTGCTAACGATCTTTCAATAGATAGTCTTAACTCTTCCATGTCCTGATTTACTTCCATCATTTTAGACTTAATGTCAGTCTTTTCTTCACTTGGTTTAACCACATTTGTTTCAACATCTACTACTCTAATTCCAGATGCTACCAATTCTGGAGAAGTTAAAGGAATATCACCCCCTTGAATAAGCGGTGTGTCTGGAATAAACACAGGTATGCCGAGTTTAACGTCACTTGGCGTAGTAACTTCTCGGATGATAGTATTATTATTATCATCTACTCGTTGCTGACTAGCAGCACGAGGATATTGCACATCAGGTAAGATTTCTGGAATAGAACCTTCAGATTCACCACCTTTTACACTACTTATTTCAATGTCTTGCATTTGAGGCATATCATCAGACTTTTCTTCACTACTTACTATTGTTTTCATTATTTCAACCGGGTCTCCTTGCATTTTCATTGCTTCGACTGATGGTGCAGTATCAATTTCAAACTTGGTTTCTTTAATAATTGGTTCGTTTTCTTCAGTTATTTCTAGTTTTGTCATAGGCTTTGGTGACTTCTTCCTTTTTTTACCAGGTTTTACTTCTAGGTTTGAAGTTGATTCAGCTGACGCAGAATCTTTAGGTAATTGTGTTTCAAATTCTTTGATAAATTCAGGTGCATTCATAATGTCTATTGGAGTTTCCAGAACTTTATGTTTTGGTATTTTTTCAACTATTTTTTCTTTAAGTCGTTCTGAAGTAGCTATTTCCATGAGTATTTTCTCGCTTTCAGCACCTATTTCTTCCTTGATTTCTTTGACTTCAGGTTTTTCTGCTTCGATTTTAGTTTCTTGTTGTTTTGGAGGTTTAGGTGATTTTTTTCTTTTCTTTCCCATAGGACTTTGGGGTAAAGTTATTAGTTCAGGTAATGAAGTAGAAGAATCTTCTGGCTGAATGTTTTTTTCCATAAATAATATTTCTTCCGATTTTTCTTTTAGATCTTTTTTTTCTTTAGGATCTTCAATTTCACTAGCAGCAACGGCAAGAGTTGTGTCCTCTAACTTTGACGATTCAGGAATATCAACATTTTCAGTCGCACATTCTTTAATTGCTTGGTTTGACTTCTCTTTGCGTTTTTTGTCCACAGGTTTAGCAATCTGAGCTTTTGGTTTCACATCTTCTATTACAGGTTGTGGTTCTACAGGAGTCCCTTCTGGAATCACTTTATTTTCTTTTGACTTATCTTTGACAACATCTTGAGGAATTTTGATATCGGACATTAAGTTATCTGTATTATCCATCAAAGTTACATGTACGCTTTCAATTGGCTGTACAATTTCTTCCTCTTTTTCGACTTTGGACGCACTTTGTTTGTCTTTCTTACCTTTCTTTTTATTTTTGTTTCCTTTCGATACCTTTTCATCAGCAGTACCCTCTTCTGGTATTGTCACCACTTCAGGAATAACCCTAGGAATCGTTTCAGTCTTTATTTCAGATACTGTTTCCTTGCATTCTACCTTTTCATCATCGACACCCAAAAGCTGCTGGAACGCCGCAGTGCAAGATATCTCTTCACCTTTATCAGATTTTTCAGAATCATGGCGTTTCTTCTTTTTATTTTTTTTCTTAGCTTGCTTCGTTTCTTCTACTGGTTTCGATGAAATATCACATTTATTTTCCATATTTGCACCAGCAACATCTATGGGTAAGACCTCTTTTGTTTCTTTAATTCCTTGAATATATTCCGGCTCTTTAGTTATTTGTTCTGTATTTGCAGTTTTATTCTTACTTTTCTTTTTCCGCGCAGTTGGTGCTACATTTGATACTTCTGCTGGTTTTTCGGGCTTATCTTCAGACTCTTCAACCTTACTTTCTTCACCTGATAATGGAGTATTTTTTACTTCTTCTGCGACATTTTCTACGGGTTTATCGTCACCACTTTCTTCTACCTCATCTTTGTCATGTTTCTTCTTCTTACCCCTGTTTCTCTTGGGTTTCTTCGGTTCCTCAACACTTTTCACTTCAGTTTCAACCGGAGTCATAAGCTCACTAAGAATTTCCGGAACACGTTCTTCAACTTTAAATTCACTTTCAATATTTTCAACAACAAGTTCGTCTAATTTTTCGGGGGTTTTCGCGGCTTCACCTTTTTGTGGAGGGTTGGGATTGGGTGGTTTATTTGGGCGGTTTTTGCCCTTTCCTTTTTTAGTGTTCATTGTTCACTCACTAGGACAATCACTTCATCAATTTAACATGAAATCGACACGTCTATGCTAATCTAAAACCGGTGTACTTCTGACCGAATTGTACGCCACTTTATTCTCGTCTTGTATGTTCATGCGTTATATTTTAAATGTCATATATTATTTGCCACGTTAAATTGAGCGTTATTCAACTAGTGTTTAAATTGAGAATGCATTGGTGGAGAGTTGCATTAGTAGTTGTTTTTGTTCGTCGCTGCATTACTAGGAAGTGGTGCTTGCCAAAAGTGCAGCGGCGTGGTGACCGGCTAAATATACGTCGATTGGGAACCATTCTCTGGATATCGATTTATGAGACTTGTCAATGTGTCTCCCAAGGTGATGGGGACTGCCAAATCAGGTATTTGTGTTTGATTTAGCTTGTCGAGAAAACAAATCTACAATGTCATAGAAGTATCGATTTATGGCAAAATGAAACTAATAAATGCTTAGTAAAGCACATTTGAAACGCAAAGACAATTTAAGACTAGGTGATTATAGATTACTAGCAGTTCACCTCGGCTGCACCCAAGTATGTATGTATACACATAAATTTTCCCAAATATTCCTTTAAATATTAGTGAAATCCGCATCAAAATCATCCCAGTATTTTCTAAGATTAAGCTAAGTATGATCAACAGACAGACATATGCATCGGGTACGTTAATCAATCTATATCTATACATATAATAAAACAGTAAAAATATTTTGTCTGTACATTTAGTATTTTTGACTGAATATGAAACGGATAGAGAGACACTTAAAAAGAATAATAGAAAGCAAAAATTATTTTTAGAATTTCTTGTCTGTCTGTCGGTCTGTCTGTCTGTCTGTATGTATGATCACGTTTATCTCCGGAAATATTTCACGGATTCGAATGAAACTTTTTTTGCTATATAGCTATTAAACCGGGGCAACATATAAGGTAGAAATGATTTCGAAAAATCGAACACCTGATGCTGCATCATAATGGTCCAGCTGAACTATAAGAAATATAAAAGTCGGCCTTAGCAAAAGTTGTTAAGCCTGATGAGCATTTTTGTTGAATCATAAAATATCTGAGATTTGGAACATTTCATGCAGAGCCATAATGGTCCAGGAAAACTATAAGAAATATATAAATGACGCCTCAGCAAAAGTTATTCAACCTGATAAGCATTGTATTTTTTGTTGAGGTAAAAAAAATCGAAGATTTAGAACATCTGATACATTACGATGCCAAATATTATATGTGGTCCAATGGTTAAAGCGTTTGCTTTACTGACCCGGGGGTCGTGGGTTCGATTCCCACGGGAAGCATACTTTGTTAAGTTGTTTCCAGTTTGGTTAGGACAATGCAGGCTTGAATCACCTGATTGTCTGATAAGAAAGATGATTCCGTGCTTTAGAAGGCACGTTAAGCCGTTGGTCCCGGCTGCCATTTGGTAGTCGTTAAAGGAACCACGTCAGAGGCCGAGAGGCGGTGCCGAAGAACTCTGACACTAGGGTGTGCATGATCGACTGACCGTGTCACCTACTCGAAATGATCATCAATCATCATTTCGAGTAGGTGACACGGTGACTCTGTAAAATTGTAATTTTACAGAGTCACACTCTCTGTTGAGATAGAGTGCGTGAAGTACGATTAGCTCATATTACTGGTGACCGCCCAGCGGTCCCCCTTTTGGCAACGTAGTTTTCAGCTCATACGGCAAAATATGAGAGTTTGCTCTCCAAGCCTTGAACACACAGGCAACACCTAAAACCGAGGTCTGTCCCTCACGAAGGCCCGTTGGAGATGTGCGATGTTCATGGCACTCTGCCCATGTTTGCATGGTGAAGTAGCGCAAGCTCACTTGGAGCTAGCTATATAGTCTTCTTCTTATCGTGTCAGTGGCTCGAAAAGTCTTTAGACTTTATTCCTCCAGTATTTAGCAACAGCCAATGCAATGCCATACAATTTTATAACACTGCTACTAGTATATTCTTATGAATGTTTAGGTATTAAGGTATTTTAATATGCCGGAGTCATAAAGTCCACGCGAGCGAAGTCACGGGCATCAGCTAGTATATTAATAAAGGGTACTTAAACTACTGACGGTCTCCGTGGCGTACTGGTTAACACGCCAGCCTTCGCGAAAGTTGCGACTGCAATTTGATAGAGTTGATTTTTTTGCACAGATTCAAGAAACTGCAGATTTTAATATGTCGTAATAATTTCGACATGCTGCTTCAACACGTTCCTGAGAAAATGGTCTTGTTAGATAGACAGACGGACAAACAAAGTTATAAAACCAGAGTCATATTACTAAGACTTCACTTCACTGTCGGCTCGTCCGTCCGTCTATCACTAGGCTGTATCCATGAACCGTGATAGCTAGACAGATTAAATTTTTAGAGATGATGTATTTCTGTTGCCGCTATAACAACAAATACTACAGACATAATTACACAAGAGAATCTGTAAAACATAGAACACATTCTCTTCTAAAAAGGGTTACTAAAACAAGAAAAAATTATGTTGAAGTTCCCAATTAAAATATCCAGTGGTCAACCAAAATTAATACGAGGCCTCGTTAACGAGTTTGTAAATGAAAAGGGAAACACGAGTAGGGACACTGTATATCCCTGGGAAGCGGGAAGTGACATGGCTGTGACATTTTGTTTGTGGTCGGGACACGCAAGCCATTCAATGGAAATTAAATCCAAATGTTGTATTTTTAGGGTTTTGTACATCAAGAGTAATAAAAAATATGTATAGAGTGTCGATAAGAAAACGGCAGAATACCACCTTTGTTGTGTGTTTTATTTGGTCCAATTATTTATTTCTATAGTTAATATACAACGAAATATTCTATGTATTAATATCGAGCAAAAATCGGAAATACAATGACGTTATTTGAAAGGTGAAAGAATTTTAAAATCGGTCCAGTACATAGTATTGGAGCCTATTTAATGCCGACAGTTAAATCTTTCGTCTTTCATCATCATCATCAACAGGTGTTTGTTAGTCTCCACTGCAGGAGCACGACCCTCTCTGTACTAACAGAGCCATTGTGTGTTTGTTTTTCGTATGTGTAAGTGGCCAACACTGGTGTCAGATTTTTCAAGCTGCCTTAAGGCATCTTACATAGCTTAACGACTGCCATCAACGATGACAGCCGGGACCAACGGCTTAACGTGCCTCCCGAAGCACGGAGGAGCTCGAGATATTTTTATGCCACTTGCGGTCACCCATCCAAGTAGGGACTGCACCAGGGGTTGCTTAACATACGTAAGAGCTCATAGAGCTCACACCCACTGGACCATCGGGCTCCTCAGATTCCTCCAACACTGCCATATATCAGCCAGAGCAGTCAGAGGATTTGGCCTACACTCTCCACGCTGGCCAGACGGGTTGGAGAGGTCTCTTTGATGTTTATACCTTTGTTTAGCATGTGTTTCCTAAGTCGCCTTGTACGACATCCACGGGAAGACTTGGAGTGGTCCTATTCTACTCTGCCGGGAACCACACGGCAATCGGCTTTCCTCTTTATAATATAAGTATCTAGAGATAAAATATACCTACCTAATTGAGTTAGTATCCCATAAGTGCCCATAACACAAGTCTCGAACCTTCTGTGGGGCTAACACAATCTGTGTGATTCGTCCGTATACAAAAATTTAATTTTAAAAATTAAATTTACTAACAATTTTGATAATTCTCACAGCAAATTTAAATCAAAATAAATGGATCTAAGTTATCTGAATAAACATCATGTTATTTTATTTTTTTATTTAAATCTCCCACAAACAAAATTAAGTAAATAATCCTTTTAATAATCGGTTAACGTGATTTGAACAAAACTGTCATAAGAGCAATATGACCTGAACATGGAAAACAAAAGTATTGTCCAAAAACCGGTTGCAGACTTACTCCTGTCTTGCGAAAAGGGGAACAACTAGGGAACAACCCTTATGCATTAAATTTTAAATGGGGGCCACTCGAACATTTCAAAAATTAATGTCTAGTTATTAGGTATGATTTGGATTTGTGTATTGAGGTTCCGTATACAAATGTTATTAAACCTTATCCGATACTTAAAGGGGCGACTCAGACCATCAATATTGACAACTTTTTCTAAGGGACTAATGCTGGGAAATCGAAAAAACGACAACATTTTCATACAAATTGCCCGGTCGTCTGAACAATGTGAATGTACTTTTTTTTTCAAATTTCCAGCATTATTCTCATAGGAAAGTTGTTGATATTGACGGGCAGAGTCACCCCTTAAAGTTGCCCAGGGTTTAAATAACATATCGGATATTCCTTTTTTATTTTCTCAAAATCGCCGGTTTTATACCACAAGAATACGGATGATTATATTAATAGGATGGTCTGAGCTAGTGTTTGTCTTTTGGGACGTCTCGTGTCTCGAAGTCCCGGGACTATTCGTAATTTCAGTTGTCTCAATTCCCGGGACTTTCGGGTCGAGACTCGAGACGAGACAAATTGTTGATTTTGTTTTTTTTTTTTACTTTTCTTCTTCGGCCGTTGACAAGATGAAGGGATTTGCGAGCCGTGAGGATTAAAATTTTAAATTGAAATAACTTGTATTTAAGTTTAAAATGTTAAGCGACCGCCGACTCTGTCTGTCACCAAAAAATAACAAGAACCGTTCTACTGCCGTTTATAATTTTCCGAAAGTTGATCAACTAACTCGAAAATGTATCAACTAACGATTCATGTTATTTTCCGACGACATGTCCATTATTGTTAATCCCCACGTCCATCCTATCATTTTACACGAAACCCTAAAAACTTATTTCCAATTTGATTTATCGCAAAAAAACCCGTCTTTATTCTAAGGACATAAAGTTGAAATTACATTCCATAATGATAAGATTTATGCTTTGTAAAGTCAAATTAGATAGGAGTACGGCACGCGTGTGCCTCGAGCATAAAAGATTTATGTAGGTCGCACAGACAGACAGACAGACAGGGATGAGATAAACATGTCAGGCCGGAGTGGCTTGATGGCAAATTATTTGACTTGGTAATTTAGGGAAAGTTTCCATTTTACATTCTAGATAGATTCTATTAGCCTAAAATCGTAAAAAATACTAGTGTCCAACCCATTGTCGGTTGCGCACACATACAGCTACAATACCAATTTGACGGATTTTTAGGGCATAAATTGACAGGACCCGTGTGATAACAATACTCAATACTCAAATATTTATTGCAAACCATAAAGACATTAGATGACAAATTACAAAGTTAGACCATTTATGGACCCTGTCGGGCACAGCAATATTAGATTAGAGGAGGAAGCCCATAAATGAATGGGAGTACCCACTAATTATTGCAATTTGTAAAAAGTACTTACTGCATTACTAAATTTAAAACGTATTTTATTATTATTTTATTATGTTAGTATACTAGGACCATATTTTTAATTATGTAACAAAAATTTGTATTTATTTTACATTTGCGAATTATGTTAGTAATATTAATTTGATTAATCTGATTAACTTTATATTCTTTTATTTACTGTTTTAAACTTTTAACTCAAAATATTGGATTGAATTAAACATAATTAGTTTTTTGTATAATAAATGACAATCGTTTCATTGCAGAAGTAATGGAATTTTATTAAGGAATTAAATATTTTTTTCTTTTAATTTTTGTATACAAAATGTCAATAGTTATATTAACTTAAATTTGATTATATAATTATATTATTGTAAAGTCATAGTTTTTCATTAAGGAATTCATTTATATTATAATAGGCTTTATTTACGAGATAAAGTTTTAATTTCGTCTGGAAAATATTATCGTTACTTTCCTCTTTAATTTGTTTTGGTAGTTTGATGTATATCTTTATAGACATGGCATAGGTACTTGACGCATTTAAGTTCAGACGCATAGCCGGCAGCATTAACTTAGTTTTATCGCGGGGCGCGTACTTAGTTTTTACATCACCTCGTTTTGTGTAGAATTCTGGGTATCTTCGTACAAACTTGCAGATTTCCAATATATACATGCTGGGAACGGTGAGTATTTTATAATTTTGAAAATGTGGTTTACAGCTATCTTGTTGTTGAATATTTGCTAGAATTCTAATGAATTTTTTTTGTTGCGTGAGCAATATGTGCGCATCTGTACTGTTTCCCCATAGAATTA
The DNA here is from genome assembly GCA_963082605.1 of Rhodophaea formosa. Lineage (NCBI taxonomy): Eukaryota > Metazoa > Arthropoda > Insecta > Lepidoptera > Pyralidae > Rhodophaea > Rhodophaea formosa. Next base: position 713,599 of record OY720226.1, read on the forward strand.
TACCGTAGTTTAGCCATGCATACGCATAGGCATAATAAGTAGACAGTGCTGTTTCTATATTTGTCGTTTTTTTAACTTCGAGGAGAGCGTATGCAAAACTGGACAGTTTTGATTTTATTTTCTGTACATGTGTTTTCCAATTTAAATGATTATCTATATGAAGACCAAGTAGAGTAAATTGTTTTACGCATTCTATTTTAGTTCCATTGAATGAGAAGTTTATTTCCAACGGTCTTTTTTGGTGTGGATGGAAACACATAAGTTTAGTTTTTTTATGGTTTATTTCTAAATTGTGCTCATTCATCCACTTCGAGACACACAAAGCTGTACGCACACGAGCCTTGAAAAATTGGCCATTATTTATTTATCGAAATAAAGGCATGCCGCATACATAGCTTCTCATCCCGCGCAGATCGTAGTAGCCGATCGAGGGAATGGGCGTGAGGAATCATGTCAATAGGCGATGCAGCTATAGCTACCCATCACTATTTTGATTCCGTTCATCACCTACACTACAAGCCCACAAACATGCTAAACGCGGCCTTTAGGTTTTATAGACCTGCGATCTGTCTACCCCGCAAGGGAAAAAGACATGATAGTATGTATGTATCCTTACATAGGGACCTACTAATTACGTCTTTATTTCTTACAGAGTAGACCGAGACAAGGGCTGTAAAACATGTTTAACTTCAGTTTATAAGTCGGTACACACGTAGAGTAGACGGTTTAAATCTCAACCTAAAATCTATTATAATCTCATCATCATCGTCGTCATCAGTTCTATGTTAGTCTCCACTGCAGGAACACGACCCTCTCTGTACTACCAGAGCCATATTAATATATGGCTCTGGTAGTATGTTTATAAGCTTTGTGTAGCTTGTGTTTCCTAAGTGGCCTTCTACGACATCCACGGGAAGACTTGGAGTGGTCCTATTCTACTCTGCCGGTAACCACGGCAGAGTAAAATAGGAACACGGCATAATATTATCTCTTAGAACACAAAGCCTTACCTTAATAAAACATACTTGTAATCTTGGGCATAAGACGAGACAAAACAAAACAAGATTAAATTACAAAATTACTTATTTATCTTTTCTTACCACAGAAACTGTACCGTGCAAATCTCGACCTATAAAACATTTCTTACACAAACTCAAGCCATAAAAACATAACTTTTCCTTGTAATCTCGAGCATAAAACGAGGCAGAACAATGCAAGATTTAATGTCAAAGGGACTCATTTATCTTTCACAATGGCGTCCTTGCTTTAATCCTGTAGCTTTGAATTATTTTAGATAATAAAATCGGCCAAGGCGAAGGAAAGTTTCATCATTTGTTTTTCTTTAATTCTCAAGTTTTCTTTTTTGAAAGGTCGTGTTGTACCTCTATGTGAGCTTTCGCTACTTCACCGTACATTTGTGGTAAGGGCAGAATGTATCTGTAAAGTATTATAGATAACAGAGTCGGACAACGCGAAGGAAACTTTCATCATTTCTTTTTCTTTAATTTTCTAAGGTTTTCCTTTTTTTATAGGACTGTGTAGCTAGCACCAAGTGAGCTTTTGCTACTTCACGGACATTTGTGGTAAGGGCAGAATGTGCCTGTAAGGCGAACATCACCAAAGGGCCCCCAGGAGGGACCCGGTTGTTGTTTATTTTTCGTGTGTGTAAGTGGCCAACGCTGGTGTCAGATTGTTCAAACTGCCTTAAGGCACCTGACATAGCTTAACGACACCATCAATGTAGCAGCCGGGACCAACGCCTTAACGTGCCTTTAGAAGCAAGAAGGAACTCGAGATATTTTTATGCCACTTGCGGTCACCCATCCAAGTGGGAACTGCGCCCGGGATTGCTTAACATGCGGAAGCGCTGATAATGCAATATTCAAAATAAATTCCATCCTGTGCCCTAACTCAGAAATACACCTATCTCTTAATCTAACTGTAGAATAGACAGAGAGACAACGTCACTAATTTTAGCAGTACATACGCTAGCGTAACGAAACGGTTCTATTGTATGGAACGCAACTTTTTAAACTTTTTTATAACAATAAACAATAGTGACATGACATATGCCTTTTGTTTGGTTGAAAATAACACGTCGACATTAATGTAAGTAATGGGTTGCAATTATTTTGCGAAGTTGGTAATAGTGACAAAAAATATGTGCTTCAATTTATTACCTTAGAATAAACAGAATGCATTGTTAAACCTGATAGGTTTAAATCAAGGGGTCTTTGAAATAGTCTATGAAGGTGTTAATAAATTCTAATAGAAAAGACATGAACTCTGCTGACAAAAGTGGTAGATAACATATAAAATTAAATTACCCACCCCTTCACTTTGTGAATCGAGGGTTAAATTTTCACATATTTTTTTTTATCAAAGCAAATGCTGAAATAGCGACCTAAATCTGTGACCACAAAAATAACCAGTCCGTATCTTTTTTATTACATAGGACGGCAAACGAGCAAGCTGTCACCTGATGTTAATAGTGATCACCATTGCCCATGGACTACTGCAACACCAGGGGTGTGACAAGAGCGTTGCCGGACTTTTATTATTTCCTCCCCAGAGAGGACGGGGATTTACCTCCGGCTCTTTCACTCACCGAACGAAGCATAGAAGCGGTAAAAGCTCAATTTTCTGTGAGAGTACTTGATGAGCCGGCCTATTTATGCTACTAGCAAAAGTGAATTTCACCGGTAGCGTGGCTCTACCACAACTAAATCTCATCAGTCAACCAATAATAGTTTGAAGTTGAAATCCTCGGTACATTGAACCAGGAATCTAGTTTAAATCGACTCACTAGGAAGTTTCTTCTTATTAGCAATAAAAGTCCGTCTCCACACTCGCGTCACCTCAAATCCGCAGTCCGCACATGTCGCTTGGCGCGTGCGTCCCTAGAGCAATGTGATACAGGCTAATTTCAGATACAGAGAAAACAGAAAATGTACACAAATACTTACAAAAAACCTATTTATTTCAAACCTTCAGATGAAAAAGCAAAGTCGACTAGCAATCCCTTAATTATTTTATGATATTTAGGGTTGGCTCTGTATATCAATTTTCTCTAAAGTTTCCTTTTCCAACCAGAATCAGAACTAGCTCCACGTTCCTTCATATCATTTATCACACATACCTTCCACGACTTTTTGAGTCTTCTCTTTCCTCTATGTCCTGTGACATTGAAGTGGAGCATCCTTTTCGCCAGGTGAACGGCATCCCTCCTCTCGACATGGCCATAACAGGACTACCAATGGCTCTTTATTTCGTCCAATATTGGTGCGATTTAGATAAATTTCACGCGGTAAATGTAATCTTTCAGACCTAAAACCCTAGGCTTTGTCTAAGTAGACAAAGCTATCATGATAGGAAGGATCTATAAAAGATTATTCTATAAGTACTTCCAATAGTAAAACTTTAAATATACGACTCTGTGTTGCTCTGCTCTGTGCCTAGTGTGATATTTAAATGGGGCCGCGAAATATTTCATATACTGTTGAATAATTCCCGGGGCATTAAAAAACTAAGTGGGGTGCGTGCCGATCGGCCAGCGGTAAGGGCTTAGGTTCGATTCCCGCGCTGTGGTTGCAAATTAGCGAGAGTACATACTTAGTGTTTCAATAAGTGTGTGACTTATTTTAATTCTACTTTAGTACTCCACGTCTTCCCGTGGATATTGTAGAAAGCGACTTAGGAAACACATTCAAACTAAACAAAACCTATAAACATCAAAGAGACCTCTCCAATCCGTCTGGCCAGCGTGAAGAGTGTTGGCCAAATCCTCTGAGTATTCTAGCAAAAATGGCTCTGGTAGTACAGACAGGATCCTGCTCCTGCAGTGGAGACTAAAAAACCTGATGATGACGTACGTAAAGATGATGCATTTGCACTAAGAAGACGGCCGTATTTGAGGATATCGAAACTTAGTCACACAAAACTCAATCATGTTCAAATGGTAAAAGAAATGACTTTCATAAACATTTAACAGAGATTTTATAAGTTTAAACTACTGTGGAAGTATTAAGGTTGTTTTAGCTTTACAAAATTTAATATTGCCTCATATAATTAGGATTAGGTTCCGGTTACATTGCCCGGGAGTAGCACAGGGATTGTAAAGGTGCAAACTGTGTAGACTATTTTTAGGGTTTTTCCTTGGTTTTTTACAATAATATATTAACAACGTATTAATGTCAAAGCAAAAAACCTCAAATACCCCTATTTATTTTAATTACAAATGGATTATACAAATTATAAAATTTAATTTACGCGGATCATTTACGAAGATATTAGATTTTTTTTTTGTTTTCTTGTGTTTGTTGCAAACTAAAAAGTCTGTGGTAATAATGCGCGATCTAGGGGGACGTTGCCGCATGATAGAGTTAAGTAGTTATCAAACTCGGCGTAATTAAAATATTTATTGGTTAAAATTTGAATAATCACGTCTTTATCCCTTAAGGGGTAGACAGAGCTAAAGATTACGAAACCCAAAGGCCAGGTTTAGTATTAGCGGGCGTTCAGGAGGGAAGCGGAATCAAAACAGCGATAGGTTGCTAGCCGCATCGCCTATACCGTGATTCCTTAGATTTTCGCCTAATGCCTTTTACGGTCTACTTGGGAAGAAAAACAGCTGGTATATTCTGTTTTTCTTTTTCTTCCAAACCAGTATGAAAGACTACTAAGTTTCTACGAATATCCTTCTGTAACCTACCTTATTTGTTTTACAAATACTAAAAGCTTTATGTTCTGTTCGCTATTGTTGGCCAGCAGTGGACTGGACGTGAATGGGGTTTGTGTTGGGATTATTTTTAATAACACGCGAAATGTATGTAAATATGAATGACTGCCCTACAATTCTGTCAGATTTTATTATATTCTTTTAGGAGTTCTATACATCAAAAAGTAATAAGAGTAAGTGTAATAAGCATTTTCAAAAATAAGAAATTCGACTGCTGTTTTTGACAGTTTATGTGCGCCATATTGATTTATATATAGCTTATGACAATCAAGGGAAAGACACAAATCTAATGACACATCACACTACAAAATCGGTCAAGTCGTTTAGGCTACAGATGGCAACAATAGAACAGACATACTTACATAGGCCCTTGCATAAATATCATGTAATTCTATTAATTATTCTTTCAAAACTAGAGACAACTATCGTTTCGGAGCAGACCCATAGCAGAGAAGAAACGCCGAAAGAAACTCTTTTCAACTGTACTGAGAAAAGCAAGGTCTCATAGCACAAGTCCAGGGAAAAAATTGTACATTTGTAATCAGAAGTAAACAATATTTTTTATTTTTATAAGGAATCCTCGCAAACTTACCGGCTTCTTTTATTTTGGGCCATTTAGGTACCTTAACAATTTAAGGGGACTAAATGACATCCTACCCTGTAGAAAACAAAAACAGACAGACAATGTCGAAACTAAAAAAATACAAATTAACAAATTTTTACCCCAGCGAATTCTTATTGATATCCAATGTGGTTCAACGTTTTCCACCACGACCTAGGGGCCGATTTGCTAACTCGGTGTACAACGATTTGATTGTCACTTTAGCATCCATTACGGTTTTCATATCTCAAATAAAAATAGTCATTAATACCGAAGCCGTAATGAATATTGAAGTCACTATGAAAATGATGTACACCGTAGCTGTCAAAAGTTAGCAAATAGGCCTGCTGGCCGGGGATCAAACCCGGTACCCGGCTGGCATGTTAACTTAGTAAAATAAAGAGTCATAAGTGTATACTTAAATATTAGCACGAGAGAGACTGAAGTTTATACCGCGAACGAAGGGTCAAGTTAATCTAAGATGTTGAAGGATCAGTCGCCTATTCCTGTCACATCCACAAATGCTCTCCACGTGTAAAGCTAAGGTCAACCCCCTCAAGAGGCCCAATTCCAGGGGTCCAAATGACTCCTTCCCCGCTGGTTGGGACCCCACTGATGTCATTGACCCTAGCGACAAGTAGAGGGTGGCTATCCTGATTGTATTTGCGTACGTGTCCATTGTCATACGGTTTGGGCTATTTTTAGATCGATTTTTTTTTAATATTTACTAAGAGGTCCGTAGTGTGTTATATTGTCTTTGTTTATGGTGTTATCAGACCTTAGCGGAATAAAGCTGACGTATAGTATAAATTTTCAGCAATAAATCTTTAAGATAAAACAATATCTTTAAATATAAAAGACATACTTGACTGACTCACAATGAAACAAAACGATATATCAACACACAGTCGAAACTACGACCTTTCACGACGTTAGTAAGAAGCACTAAGAAAGGATTTTTAAAAATACAACTCCTAATGGGGTAAAATAGGGGGGGTGAAGTTTTAGGAGGACGAAGTCGCGGTAAAATTGCTAGTTTAAAATAAAATTCCTTTAAATCTAGAATCAATTAGAATATTATGAGACTTACCCCCTATCAAATATTCAGCGACCAAATAATTATAAGAAAATGGTGAACTAATCTCAGGTCTCGTACTCGTCTCGTAGTGATGAGAGGATGGTAACAAGCGGGGTCGATGCACCGGACGGGACAATGACGGCACTGTGTGCATACAAAAATTTGAATGTACGTAAACCAAATAGGATTTATTAATGAAATAATAGCAATTTTTCTACGCCTCTTCTGCGTAAATTATAGCCTATGTCACCCACAGATAAATTAGCTGCCAATTAGGTAAAATTATTTTGAAAAAAAATCCTCTATATTTGATTAGTAGGTTTAAATGGTGTTGACCGGTATTGTCACTTGAACGGTAATACCCTTAATTTTGTATGGGTATGTTAATCTTTTTTCGAATATCCTGCATCAGTCACATAGAAAAAGTTCTTCATATGGACGCGCTGAGTCGCCCTTTTAAGGACCTACAGGGTTGTAGGGACATATTGTATAGAAGTCTTAGCCATAGCCCTTCTTGGGAGTACGGGAAAAATATGTATAGAGTACAGTGGAAACATACCACCCCTCAAGTTACGACTGTAAAAGTACATCAGCAACAACCCCTAATAAAGCAATTGTTACCCAAAACCCTTCCTTATGATCCTAGTTTTAAAGCCCAAAATCGATCACCGTAGCTGTAACCTTGATATAAATGTAATTTTCTTCCCTCAAAGAAAAATAACCTTTACTTACTTTACATAGAGTAAAAACTTCTCTGCTCGTAAAAATCTGTAGGCAATTTTCCGTGTTCGACACAGCAACGAAAAATCATCTTTAAGTTCCAGAGATTAGGTATATTTTAGTTTGTTTATGGTTTTGCGAGCCCCAGAGATATCTTGGGAAGGATGTTATTTCTTTGGGCCTAAAAAAGTTATAGTATTCGATGTAGCACCTGATCCCTATTTACCTTACAGTTTGAGAGCACAAAAGGTTAAACAATGTTGGGGGAGCCGTTTGTGAGGCATAAAAACAGAACACCGTTTGTTAAGCTTGGGTTTTACGAGATTGCGTCTTAGAGGAGGCTGATAACTTCTTAAATTCTTCCCTATACGTAAGAAAAAAACATGGAGGCATGATACCTAAAATAATATATTTTTAAAATAATTAGTTCAATTAGATTATTGAAAAATAGTAGGTAGATAATGCATTTTTTCTTATTTCAATCAAACTGAAGATCAAAATGAGCGCATAAAAGTGCAGGAGTAGTCTGATAATTGATATCATGCATGACACAACAGGCCGGTAAAAAAATTACCTATCGGCCAGTGACGTCACGCGGAACTTAAACCAGCTTCTTTATCAATTTTTGTTTGATTGACAAAAGAAAAAAAACGTGTCTAATATTTTTCAATAATCTACCAGACGGACGTATTATTTAAAAAAAATATTTAGGAAACAAGATTATTTCTTTTTTTCCCACACAGGTCAATAAGAGCCGGCTAAGGGAATGGTTGATGCTAAGCCACGGTTTTCCCATAGGGATTTCCACTTTCCCATTGATCACTTATTTCTTTCGGATTTGAAAATATACACGACATGGATTACGACGTGATAATCTATATTTTGCAAACTTAAAAAAAAATTAAGTACTCTTTAGCGATAAGCAGATTCAGATTAATTTATTTTGTCAGACATATGTACTTACATGGTGTTGGTGTTAGTATAAATAAGTGCTCTACGCTGCGTCATTTGATATACAAAGTTCAGTTAGGTATAGGTACGTTGGAATGAAAGACAATAAACACTTTGAATGCAATAAATTTAAAATTCCCTATGTACTTAGTTACATAAGTCAAGAAATACCATTCATGCGAATATCAAGTTAAATTAATAGATATTTATAAGCGCAGTAAGTAATCAGGGTTGCTAGCCGCATCGCATAATTGCTCAAAGTTTCACCCATTTCCTTGAAGGACTTTCAATCTAAGGGTGAAGAGAAACAGCTGGGGTTAGTATGGGATGGTCGCAAACGCAAGTAGTACCTAATGACAACAACTCGTCTAAAACACAACTGGTAACTCGTGTAAGAAGCAATTCGTCTAAGTTTTAAGTAAGTAGGTACTTATAGGTGTATTATATTATCAATATGTAAATAAATAAATATAAATATATACGGACAAATCACACAGATTGAGCTAGCCCCCCAAAGTAAGTTCGAGACTTGTGTTATGGGGTACTAACTCAACGATAGAATATTTTATAACAAATATATATATAGATATAAATATCCAAGACCCAGGTCAATCTGAAAAAGATCGTTTTTCATCTTGACCTGACCGGGGATCGAACCCGGGACCATCCGTGTTGCAGCCTGGCGTGTTAACCGCTGCGCTACGGAGCTCGTCCATCTTCCAATATTCAGTCTCTGACGAGAAGGACGCCGCTATCCGTAAGACACGTAAAGAGACATCGCTAATACGTGTCCGATGTATTGTGGCGTCCCTCTCGTCAGAGACTGAATATCGTGTCGTGTAATAAGCGCTTTAGTCTGAAATGTTATTTTTTCTGTACGTTTTCGTATGATGATGTTTGATGAAAATACGAATTTCGAATTTTGAAGCATGAAAAGCTGAAAAGCGAAGTATAGAAACAAGAATTTGATATTATTAATTACGTAAAATATCAATACCCCCATCTCACGAAACAAAATACTTCTTAATTTCAAAGGCTAATTTAAAAAAAACCGGCCAAGTGCGTGTCGGGCCACGCGCAGTGTAGGGTTCCGTAGTTGCGAATGACAACTTTGAGTTCACACTATTCACACTCGCACCTTACAGTTTAACGACCAAAAACATCTAACAATGAAAATAGTATGAAATTTTACAGTTTATAAGTTGGTTGCCTATAACTTTTTAGTTTGTACTTAGTACTCAGCTCTGATAGTTTTCCTTTAAACTTCAGCATATATACTACTGCTGTAATTTTTTTCACGTATCTATATATAACCGTTTAGCAGATAGAGGGGGGGGACACTTACCTCTAACAAAAATTCGCACTTTAAAACCAAATATTTCGGAAACGGATCCCTAAATCGAAAAATGGTGTTATCAACCTCATAATATTTTTGAAAGACCTATTTAACAATACCCCACACGATGGGTAAATAGAGAAAAAAAAATTACTCCCCCACTTTACTTGTATGGGAGCTACCCTTAAAAAAAATATTTTTCAAAATTTTATTCTACCACTTTTTTGCCATGATTAATATACATACCCATACCAAATTACAGCTTTCTAGTACTTATAGTCTCTGCGTAAAACCGCGGACGGACAGACAGACAGACAGACAGACAGACAGACAGACAGACAGACATGGCGAAACTATAAGGGTTCCTTGTTTACTACGGAACCCTAAAAAGAGATATAAATAATTCAGTTTTGTACGTCGTGTTTCGCGCGGGAGCCGCCTGATGCAAATGGCGGGTGCCTAGTTTCCGGTCTCAATCAGGCGCTTTGCAAGTAAAATGGCGAGCTAACTTTTATACAGGCTAGGGATGGCAATAAGTAGCATTTTTTATAATTTAGGACGCAAACGAGCAAGCGCCTGAGGGTAAGAGATCGCCGCTGCCCATGGCAGTTCGTGTGTGTAAGTGGCCAACACTGGTGACAATTTTTTCAAGCTGCCTTAAGCATCTGGCATAACTTTATCACCATTATCATCCGCAAGAAGTACACTGCTGGACATAGGACTCCCACGAAGATTTCCATCATTGTGGGGTTTTGCTATACTCACCACTCTTGGCAAACGGGTTGGTGAGCGCGGCTTGGAAATCACTTTTTTGAGCAACGGAAGGAGTTTCTAGCATTAGTCTCATTGAAAAAGTTGTTTATATTAGCAGGCTGAGTCGCAAGAGGCTTATAATTACGAAAATGAGTTTTTTTGTTACACTTTCACGCCATATCTACTGAACCGATCATCATGAAATTTTACATAAGTACACGTTGTCTGGAGTACGGAGAAAGATATTTGCTACTTTTCAACGCGAGCGGAGCGGCGCGGGCGTAAGCTATGACTCTAGAATGGCTGAACCGATTTTCATGGTTTTTGATTTGTTAGTTTTGCTATGACCCCGAATAGTAAATAGTAAAATAACTATAAAAACATAAGAAATATTTAAATAAAATAGCAAAATGAAGTTCGCCAGGCTAGTATTGTATATATATTGTACTTATGAATATGGAATCTCTTTGTATATAAATAACATAGATACCCAAAAGGTCAACCCTACCGACACAATTTAAATGCAAATTCCGCCGCTCTTTGATATCGCCGCGTATATTTGATACCTGCCCGGCTTCTGTCGGGACTTTACTACGACCAAACATACATACATTAATATTATCATTATATTTTTGTTAGTGTCCAATGCAGGAGCACGACCCTCTCTGTACTACCAGCGCTATATATTAGCCAGAGCAGTCAGACAAGTTGGCCTACGCTCTCCTGCTCTGACACTCTGGCTACTATATCTGGCTCTGGTAGTACAGAGAGGGTCGTGCTCATGCAGTGGAGACTAAAAACGACCTGATGATGATGATGATGTCCTGATGGTGTTCTAGGAAATATTTTTCGCGCATATTTTATTTCACTTAAATTACTTTTCGCTGATAAAATCGTGGTGGAAATAGTCTATTCATATGACTATGATTCCGAGGATTGAAATCAGAATGTCTTTGGAAAAGAGTAGGATTGGATTACACAAATCCTACTCTTTAAATGAGAAAATGAGTTTGTATATTTGTTTGTTACCTCTTCACGCTTTACCTACTGAACCAATTTTCTTGATTGTATATGTATACACATAGGTATACAACTGGCTACGTAAGGCACAAGATCGAAATGGATGGCATGCATTGAGAGAGGCCTATACCCAGCAGTGGGATGCAGAAGGCTGTTGATGATGATGATGATGATACACATAGGTTGGAGATAAAAGGTACCCTATATCCTCCTGAATTCCTGAGTACAGGAGGATATAGAATAAATACCTTTTATCCGTCAAAAAAGAACTGATCCCGTGGGATTTGCGATAAACGACTCAGCACATTTATACGGCAAAATATACGCGAGCGAAGCCACGGGTAACAGCTAGTACATCCCAACTAATTCCAACTTCTCAACTAATATTATTAATGCGAAAGTGAGTTTGTTTGTTTGTTTGTTACGCTTTCACGCCGTATCTACTGAACCGATCATCATGAAATTTTGCATACACACAGGTTAGGGTACCGAGAAGGACACAGGCTATATATTACGCGGGTGAAGCCGCGGGTAACAGCTAGTTTCATATAAATATACAAGTCATAATATGTATTTCACAGTGGTTTAAAAATCGTGACATTCAAATCCACGGCCCACAGAGGGCAGTGCGGTGGTACCTCCAACCTCCGACCCCATCCCACTGGGAAGGGGGTGAAACTATTCAAGACCCAAGTATGTGGGTTAAGTTGCCTTCGCTAAATTCACACTTATTACAGTACGATGTTAAGTTTTTGCGGTTAAGAACAACAGGCGAATAATATTGAGATTAAATTCTTCTTCTTCTTTAGTTTCTCCCACTATGAAATGGGGTTGGCCCGGTCATATTCTCTCTTACACCCTTCTTACCTCTCTCGTTTAACTGCCTCCGTGGTCCAATGGTTAAGGCGTTTGCCTTGTTGACCCGGGGTCGTGGGTTTGATTCCCACGGGAAGCATACTTTGTTAAGTTGTTTCCAGTTTGGCTAAGACATTGCAGGCATGAATCACCTGATTGTTTGATAAGAAAGACTATTCCGAGCTTCGGAAGGCACGTTAAGCCGGCGGTCCCGGCTGCCATTTGGTAGTCGTTAAAAGGATCCACGTCAGAGGTCGAGAGGCGGTTCCGAAGAACTCTGACACCAGGGTGTGCATGGTCGACTGACCGTGTCACCTTCACGAAATGATGATGATGACCTCTCTCGTTAGAGAGGTAAGAAAACCCATGACCTTTCTTACCAGATTCCATCCATGATTTTCCCATTTCAAAAACATTTAAATAAATAATTAAAACCTATAGTTTACACAATAGTGTTCGTTCCGTACCCAAAGGGTAAAAACGGGACCCTATTCACGAGACTTCGATGTCTGTCTGTCACCAGGCTGTATCTCATAAACCCTGATTACTTTCTACAAGAGTAACTATGATTAAAAACAGAATAAAATAAAAATTTTAACGGTGTGTTTTTTTTATAAATTTGCAAAATTGACAAAATTTTCTCTTTGGAACTACCAGTGCTGAGATAGTATTCAATAAATAACCATACTTATATCTTCATATTAGTCGGAATAATTATAACAAAAATATTATTTATGTAAATAAATGGAATAAAATATATCGCGAGGTTTACAAAATAGAATACGTACGCCAGTATTTGGCCTTTTATTAGACAAGTAATGAAATATTATTGTAAATTTATTATATTAAGTATCTAACTACTATAAAAAATTCTAATGCATTATTTTTTGAGAATAAGATGCTCCGTTGCCAAACACAACTAATAAAAAATTACTTAACAAATCAAACACAATGACTCTTATCGAAACTTTTTTTCAAAAGCCGAACAAAGGAATTACTTATGACACTACCATTGACATGACACCACACGGACCCCTTTTGAGTACCATTATGGTACAATAGTATGGCAGTAGCAGGTGGCAATGGTGTTATAAAAACTATTGTTGCAACTCCCATTTACACGTCATTTTGTGACGTATAAACTAGTTTTATTTTGCTAGATTCATGAAATGAGGTTATAAACCTATTGGGAATATTATGCTTATTAAAATCGCTAATAGAAGCAGAATTTGATTGGCTATCTACAGAATGGATGATATCAAAAATAACATAATATCATTTATACAGCGGCTATAATTTACGTGAATAAAGTCACGGTAAAATCTATAAATAAATAAAATTGAATTTAAGAAATTATTGAATATTTGATAGTCCCAGAAACTTTTATTTTTGTTGGTATTTTTTATATCTTTGGTATCTGTTGAATGTATCTGGCTAGTTTTGATTAGATTAACGCAATGAAAAATTAAAAAATATATTTCCGCCATTTCTAACTGCTATATCAGAATATAATCTAGAAAGTTGATATGTACTTGCATTTTCAAAAGTTTATTTAAGATTTATGATAAATTATGATGTTTATGGACATAGGTACTACAATTTATCCGACTACAAAGTTACAGCTCTGTTGTATGAACGTAATTAAATATAAGTACAAAATATTATCCTGTAGGGATCATATATTTTATTATGTAGCTTCAAAAATAAACGTGTATCAGTAATTACACAAATAATAGATAGATAGTAACGAATTTATCTTTGATCAAATTTACCTATAAGTACTTAAAATTTAAAAAAAAAACGTAAAAAGAAAATACATTTATTTCATGCGAGGGAAATACAAAGTTAACTCTAGTAAAGTTACTTAATAAAGCCATAAAACTGTTTACTACGAGTGTAGTGAGTAAAAGTAAAGGTTATTAATGATGACGTATACGTCACACGAAAAGTGCCGACGTTAACCCGAAACCTCCGAAACCTTTACATAATGTAGCAGCAAAAACTCATTGAGAGTTGTAAATCGCACGGAGTGCAGGAGCGGAACCCAGTTCGCTTCCCGGGCGCGATCGATTCGCGCGGGGGTCTCTGGTTTTTTCGGACACTATACCACCGGGGGTGAACGAACCGCGTTATGTAAGCCGGTCGATAGCGGGACACATGCGCCCCTGGCCGACCCCTCGGCTTCAATAACGTTCGCGCGCGCCTCCGAAACGGTCGTGCCGGTTTTTCTTTACCGCGTTTTTCGTTTCCCTTTCGTTCTTTCCGTTTATGATTTAAGCCGCCACCATGTCGAAAGGCGACGGTGAACAGCAGAACGGGTCGGGCGAGGAGTCCAAGACCAACCTGATCATCAATTATCTACCGCAGAGCATGACACAGGAGGAGATCCGGAGTCTGTTTTCGAGCATCGGCGAAGTCGAGTCCTGCAAGTTGATTCGGAACAAAGGCGCGGCGTTCCCGGACGCGCTGAACCACGCGCTCCACGGCGGCGGACAGAGCCTCGGGTATGCCTTCGTCAACTACCACCGGCCGGAGGATGCTGAGAAAGCCATCGCCACTCTCAACGGACTCCGGCTGCAGAACAAAACGATCAAGGTGTCGTACGCCCGGCCGAGCAGCGAGGCCATCAAAGGCGCCAACCTATACGTATCTGGACTTCCCAAGACGATGACACAGACTGAACTCGAGCGGCTTTTCAGCCCGTACGGGAGGATCATTACTTCGCGGATTTTGTGTGAAAATTCTGGCGGACGACCCTTCACCGGAGGCGAGCAGGGATTATCGAAAGGCGTGGGCTTTATTCGTTTCGACCAGCGCGTTGAAGCAGAGCGGGCCATCCAGGAGCTGAACGGGACCGTGCCGAAGGGAGCCACGGAGCCCATCACTGTGAAGTTTGCGAATAATCCGAGCAACAATGGTAAAGCGCTGGCGCCGCTGGCGGCGTACCTGCCCGCCGCTCTTCGCTTCCCCGCGCCGCTGGGACGATTCAGTTCAGGCAAGTCTCTCTTAGCCATCAATAAAGGCCTGCAGCGCTACAGCCCGCTGGCTGGCGAGCTTCTAGGCGGCGTCCTGCCCGGCGCCGTCGGCTCCGAATGGTGCATCTTCGTATACAACCTCGCGCCGGAGACCGAGGAGAACGTGCTTTGGCAGCTCTTCGGGCCCTTCGGCGCCGTCCAAAGCGTCAAAGTCATCAGGGACCTGCAAACCAACAAGTGCAAAGGCTACGGCTTCATTACTATGACGAATTACGACGAGGCCGTGGTGGCCATCCAGTCGCTGAACGGCTACACGCTCGGGAACAGAGTGTTGCAGGTCAGCTTCAAGACTAACAAGATCAAGACCATCTAAGGGGATCGTCCCGCACTCGGCCTAGCTGGACGCTAGGACGGCACAGCAGGCGCGCACCCATACATACACACATACATTCATACGCGGACGAACCGAGCTCGCCAGGGCCGGCCCCAGGGTCGCCGGCTCTCGCTCCACACTGGACTGACGTCTTCCGGGCATCGCTCGCGAGCTTGCGCGCTCGCCGATCTCGCCGAGCGCGCAAACGTCGCGTTTTGTACATTTTGTAAACTAGCGACTGTTTTTGACTCGCTCATTGTACGGTCTTTGTTCAGCGCCGGTCTCTATTTATGTAAGTATATAACGAGGAATTGGGTTAAGTGTTTGAGGAAATCAAAATGGCGGATTTAACACCCTGGGGGTGGCGCGCATGTGCGCGTAAGATGGCCGGCGCTGAATGGGCCCGGAGCTCGCAATAATGTAGACTCGGCATCAGATGCCGCGGTGAACACCAGCACCGAACCATACATATTGGTCATAGTCAATAACAAAATAATGATATTAAACTTCGCTTATGAACGGTTGTGGTTATCGAGAAATAGTTTTCGGATTAATAAATAATGTTAGCAATAATAACATAATGCTATGCTCCAATTTTATATGCGACCATATCGTGTTAGGTACATCGTACATGCTGCGGTTAGGGCCGCTACACATACAACAATTGCCAAATATAAGTTTGTTCGGACGAGTCGACCGCCGCCGCACACACCCGCGGCGGAACGAAGTCAAATAGTGTTATATTGTTAAAGATTCGAAGAAAATATATATTATCTATACGTATATTTTAATCATATATTTAAACTAAGTAAGGATGAAAACTAATCAAAAACTGTGATAGGTTTTGATAAAATTTTAGCAAAAATAAAAATAAATGAAATCGAAAAGATCTGTGGGTAAAGGGCGCGGGCCCGCCGGTAGGTAGGTAAGTTTTTGAGATAAATTTTGGAGGCGACACAGATTACGCTTATAGTTGGTGTCACGGGAAATCACGGATTCGACACTAGCCCGGCGTACATGCGTGCCAGGGGAGATCGATGGAGCTCGGCTGCGTGCCTGGGCGGGGGGGTGCGGGGCAGCGGGGGGCCGGGGGCGGGAAGGCAGAAGCGGCGTCAGGGCGGCTGGCCGCCCGCTCCAAGCGAGACGGCGCGCGCCAGCCTTACGCCCGACGGGCGGAGAAGGAAGTCCGTTCGCGGAACAATGGTGCATACCTAGTCTAACGATATCGTTTCAAAAGTTAATCGATGTCTAAACATATGATCGGTACCTGCTATAATAATAATGTATGGATGCGACCCTGCGTCTATTCGAAGTAGGCTTTAATTGTCTTAGTCTAAATGGAAATTTGTAAATAGAAAAAAAAGTTGTTTAAATAATAATTATTGTACTCTCGCCGCGTTCACACGCCACACAGATCACAGATGCATACGATCCGACAAAGACCTATTTATGAACATCGAACTTGAATAGATTTAATATCGTGCCGTCCTAACGACCCTACGATTTTTGTAAAAAAAAATATATACTTAATATATGTAAAAACAGTTTTGTAACATTTCAGATATTAACTAATAGGTACTCATTACATACCAAAGATGGAGATTAAAATTTACAAGTATTTATATATTTATTGTAAATGTAAAACGTGCAATAACTAATAGTCAGTAATTTAATAAAAATATATTAAACAAATGACTCGAAGAGCGTTGGTAGACTTAATGTCGGGGTAGAGGCGACGTTTACTATTTATTGTAAACTTTATTTATCCCACGCGAATGCGCGGGTGAGCTACACTTTGCCCTTACTTTTAAATATTTAAAAAATCTAAAAAAAATTACTTTTTGCTTAATTTCATACAGCTTACATACGCATTTCATTCCAACTTAGTATTAATATGTTTTCTTATTAGGTATACTATATTAATTTAGATGAAATTGTGAGTTACCGCGCACTCTAAGCGTCTCTCTGTCGTTGAGAGATTGAGTTGATTGTGCTCGAAGACTTCAGAAGGGCGTTTAGGATACCATGTAAATGTTTGGTTTAGTTTTAATCTATTTTATATGTCAATTTGTCGAATACAAGTCAATATAAAGTATCGGCAAGAGGGCATATAGAAACCTAAATGTTTGATTTTAATTATAATTATAATAATGCGACTGTAGATTTGGCAAAAAGGTTTGGTACGGAAAGCACAAGTTTTGCTAATCTACTTAACGTAGTATTGTCTTTAGGTTAAAATAGTTGTTGTGTTTTGTGTTATTCTGACTCAGCATAAGTAATTTCAACTATTCATTTGTTCCGACTCGGAATTATGACGATATTTATAGAATAGTTGGGAGTGTATGTTGATGATTATAACCGTATGATAATTTAATAGATTATTTATTCCGGTGCCGTAGCCATACGGAAAGTATATTGATCTCATATATCTGAGCGATATAAAATATTTTTTCGATTTTGTAAGTCCTGGCTACGGCCCTGTTATTAGGTTAATGTCACATTACTTTAATATATATTCGTGCAATTAATTGTATTCTTGTATAACGTAGGTGTGCTTCTCAATAATGATTTTCCAGTTCTCAATTACCTAAATTGATTTATTTATTAGAAAAATGTATAGGGCGGTTCATCTAAGTAATTACTCGAATAATTTCTAAAGAAATGTACCCTTAATTTGTGGTTGTCATTGTGAATGTATCGCTATCGGGAACGAAACAAAAACACCAAAATATTAACTGAAACTCATCGACTTTTTAGATAATAATTAATGTGAGAAAATGCAAGATATTTTGGGCGAATGTTAGGCAGATAGGTTAATTGTCACTTAGATGTTATTAGTAGAATGTTTTGTCTTGTCACCCTTCTTTCGGTAATAATTATTAAATAATAATAGTGCTCAATAGTTTAGGGGCCCGAGGTCCGTCTATAGAGTATCATACGACAAGCAATAATTAATAATTGTGAATTTTTAACACGTCTGAACGGGTACGCAACTTAACTTTAACTAATATTTTTGTATGTATTTTAATATACTACTGTAATCATATCTTCATAGTTGTAAGCGGCTGAATGCAAAACGTTCTACTAATATAAGCGGAGGGATGGGGCTATGATAACTTCAAAAATAACCAATAATATTAATAAGATTTTTGCAAATTAAAAGTCCCAAAAATAAAAAAACTAACGCTTGAGCGTTGATTAAACAAATAAGGTTGCCATTTATATAATTTTTCCAACAAAGTTGGCAATAAATTAAATGTTGGTATTACTTTTTCTTTGTATTTTATCAGTTATTAGAGCCCTTATCCCAAAAAAGCCGCGTAGGGTTACGGTAAAATAACGGAACTTTGTAAGAACCCCAGTAAGTGACAAGGGAAAAACACACCTGTTATCAATAGCATACGGCTACTTTTTGAACGGTGTTTTGATGCATTTTTTAAGAAATTAAAAAATAAGGATAATAAAAAATAATTGGCGACACAGAAACAATACTCTATTGCATAGGCTAATATTGACATGAGGCTGTGAGTTAGCAAACATAAAATAATCAGTGGCGGTTGATTAAATAATAGATAATGGTTAAAATAAGAGGGAGGTCACAGGGCAAAGATCGCACGGCACTCTGGCAACACCAAAAAGAAACGAACGACAACAATATTTGAAAATTAAACTGGTAGAAAATAAACTTTTTTAAAGAAAAAGTTTGTTTTTACGCAAATCAAACGCAATAATATTACAATGGTTCAGTTTTTTGGTACTATTATCTTTGTTGATTTATGGTGTTCGGAAACCAATATTAATAAACGCCATTTTCCATAATTCCTGCTAAGAAATAGCTTAAAGCATCAAATGGCATAGATCATTTGCCCTGTGATCGTATGCATGCGTACAAAGGTGGATAAAAGCCCTTTAATAAGTAAATCAATTGAAAATCCGACGTTGTGGGAACAGTTGACTGTCCAGAAATGGTGATAAATAGTGCTGGTGGCTAAAGCATGTAGCATTTTCTAAGCAGTCGTAAGCATACGCTAAACGAGGTAGGTGGAATGGCCTAGGCTCGGCCGCGCGCACAAATCATATGGCGACCGACTCATACGCTATTCCGATAATTAAGACCACAAAATGAAGAAATGATATCTTCCATAGAAAATAAAATACGTAAGTTTAAATTCTACACGTGAAAATATTTCATTACAGTTCATTTCTACATTCCAAAATCTCGACGCTTTCCCCGCACTAATCTAGTCAAATGCTCAATACAGCGGGGTAGTGTTGGGACATCGACTATCGACCTATCGAGATGGAATATCTTTCACGCCGTAGAACACTCGAGACATCGACTAAATGTGTTACTATTACTTCATACGTCAAAATTCTATTAAAATAAAACAAATGCACAACACCTACTTTCGCTGCGAGGGCTGTCGTTGTAAAGTTATCGAATGTTAACAACGTTTGCTCACCACGTACTTCCTGTATTTTGGATCCGTTTCTCTAGTAGTAGCTTTTAGATCGTATACCTTGTTGATAATTTTATAATGTATGGCTTTTCGCAGCACCTACCGCTTCCCTGTAAAGTATGATCATCGTCACTCTGGGGGAGAACGTGCTACGTCATGTGTTCGTGTCCTATCTCTAGATAGAGCCACATCCGCGCGGAAGTTCGAGGGGCATTGTTTGGCGAAGAATGGAGTACGTTTTCTCCCAACATTATCATTATAGACAGTGAAAAATAGAAACCGGAGCGACGAAACTACAATTTAACGGCTCGACCAAGTCCAGTCAACAATAAGCTTTATTTACAAACGTACCTATTAGTGTCAGATTAGCTTGATACGTCGGGTAAATAACAGATTGCAATAAATATGTAAATAAACAAACGGCATCGGTCCAGCTTCGGGTGAGCGAATTAATTAATAACCAATAGTTTCGAATTTAAATAAAAATTAATATCATGTAATATCAATTTCACTGTCTATTTATTAGGTATTCGTTTTCGGTGTTGATTCCTCTATTAACTGCATAGCACAACAGTTAGTTCCCATTGAGTGGAGCGCGCGCACACGACCGGTACCTGTTGTTTAGTGTAAGAGGTCGAGCGTCCGAAACGCGGCGGCTGGCACGCTGCGATCACACGCGATTACCGTGTGCGTCTCGCAAACCGGCCTAAGTTTCAAAAACAAACGCAATGGGGACGAACCGAATCGTGCAGAGTAGCATGTGATACTCTTAGTACATAACTGTAGGTGTCAATACTCATAATCCCATTCGATATCGAGATCAGGGAAAGTACATCACTACACTTTTCGTGGTCTTGTCAGCATTTTAACTGATCATCCCGACTTCCAACAGACTCGATTAAGGATAGAGATAATTAGAAAAATGCATCGTAAGATAAATAAGAATCTCAAAATAAAGTATTGAATAAGTATTTTACCAACTTCAACTTTAAGGTGTACTAGAACAATGAAAGCAATGATATTTATAATTAAATGAGATTATGAAAATTCGGTCAGCCAATTTTCCTCGTTCGTGCTAGCTGACTTCGATTTGATACAAATACGTATTTTATAAAACTAATAAAAATTAAAAAAAAAAGTTAAAACTAAGATCTTCCGGTTAATTAAAATCAATGTTGAAGTTTCTTTTCGTCTTTTTATGATTATTATAAAATAGGACGTAGGTGTCTGTGTTGGTCGTATTAACCGATTTAGTTAATATTGTACCTAAACGTTAGGTATTTCTATATACTTATTGTGTCGGTTTAAATAATTACCTCTATTTCATTATAGCTTTTGTGAGGAAAATTTAAGTTGCACAAGAAATAGTAGCGGGATTAAGATCCGTACACTAAAACTGATGCAATCTCTGTGTACTGTTTTATTAATAAAGTCCTCTAGTCATTTTTAAAATCGTTTTGAAGATTATTAAGCATTACGCTATGTTATTGCAATATTGCGCAGCAATATATATTTAAGCCACGGATTTGATACGGCTTACGTTAAATTAATACATGGCGTAACTAAAAGGACTTCGTACACAGAGAAAGATATTTCAAATATAAATCAGTTTTAGTGCGATCTTAGCCCTTAAATGTTGTTCCCAATAATTTGTAAGCTCGTTTAAGATTTTTTGTAAAGTTTTCCAAAACTAGCAAGTTTCGACTCGAAAGTTAATTTTGGAAAACTATACCATGCCGTGTTTCTTTGAAGTACGGAATAGAAATTTTTAAATACTCATTCCTAAAGTAAGCATGGATAACCAAATATTTACATCAGTAGTTACTTGGCTGTTTTTAAGTAATTTATTAATTAATATTTTCACGTAATTTATGTGTCTATAATTATTAATTTATTGGAATTAATTATAATTGAATAAAAATATGAAAAAATGTCACATTCTCTTCACTTTATACAATAGTTTTTACAATATGATATTTAATATCCTCAATGGTTGTAACTATACATTTCTTGTTCTAAATATATAAAAAACCCGATATCTGTATGTTTTATTTTTATTTCTACCGAATTAGTACCTTAATTTATCAACAAACAAAAATACTATCGACAACACTTACTTATCGACGCAGCGCAACACTAAACCTCTTAAAAAAAGCCAAAATAACACTTTCATAGTATCGGACCAAAGTTGTTATTTCAATTTAAAATTGATATAAATAAAGAGTATATAAACACGGTACATTTTTTAACGAAGTATATAAACTTCGCCCTTTAAAAGGGAAAAGGGGTCAATTTATAAGCTGCCACAATGCAATATCAATGAACTGATCCAATGATGGAGTCGGAAGGTGGACATAGGAACTCCTGAACTATGCCTACAAGATATCGTCGTCTTTTGAATTTTACAATATGGATTTACTAAAATTAAAAGCTTCTCCTAAGTTTTCGTGTATGTAAATGACCAACACTAGCGTCAGATATTTCAAGCCACTAACATACTTATTTTAACTTCTGCTATCACTGATGACAGCCGGAACCAACTGCTCAACGTGCCTTCCGAAGCACGGAGGAGCTCTAAATAATTGTATTTCACTTGCGGTCCCCCATCACAGTGGAGGCCGCGCCCGGGGTGCTTAACATGCGTAAGCGCTAATAATTCTTACTAGGGCCACCTGACTTGTCCCAAAAATGAATATGCCGCTTCACAAAATATCATAATATACATGGCTTACAAAATATCTGAACCAAGATAATAAACAAGCTCGACAACACCCTCAGTATTGACACGCGTTCCACCCCTCGCTAGGGGTGGTCATCAATTTTATTGACGAATTTCGCGACTGCGAACAGCTAGATAGCATCCGAAAATATCGTGTGGTATGGTTTAACTGCTCAGACTTATATATGGCTCTGGTAGTACAGAGAGTGTCGTGCTCCTTCCTGCAGTGGAAACAGAAAAAGACCTGATGATGATGATGATAAATCCGTGTAGTTCCCAGCAGGGTAGAATAGGACCACTCCAAGTCTTCCCGTGGATGTCGTAGAAGGCGACTTAGGAAACACACGCTAAACAAAGTTTATAAACATCAAAGAGATCCCTCCAGCCGTCAGGCCAGCGTAGAGAGTGTAGGCCAAATCCTCTGACTGCTCTGGCTAATACATGTCTCGGGTAGTACAGAGAGGGTCGTGCTCCTGCAGTAGAGACTAAATAAAAACCGGCCAAGTGCGTGTCGGGCAACGCGCAGTATAGGGTTCCGTAGTTGCGAATGACAACTTTGAGTTGACACTGTTCACACTCGCACCTCACAGTTTACCTACCAAAAACATCTAACAATAAAGATAGTATGAAATTTTACATTTTCCAGTACATTTTATAAGTTGGTTGCCTATAACTTTGTAGTTTGCACTTAGTACCCAGCTCTGATAGTTTTCCTTTCAACTTCAGTATATATACTACTGCTGTAATTTTTTTCACGTATCCATATATAACCGTTTAGCAGATAGAGGGGGGGGACACGTACCTCTAACAAAAATTTGCACTTTAAAACCAAATATTTCGGAAACGGATCCCTAAATCGAAAAATGGTGTTCTGAACCTTACAATATTTTTTTAAATACCTTTTTAACGATATTCCACACGATGGGTAAATAGAGAAAAATAAATTACTCCCCCACTTTACTTGTATGGGAGCTACCCAAAAAAAAAATTTTTTTTCAAGGTTTTTTTCTACGACTTTTTTGCTATGATTAATATACATACTCATACCAAATTACAGCTTTCTAGTACTTATAGTCTCTGAGTAAAACCGCGGACGGACAGACAGACAGACAGACAGACATGGCGAAACTATAAGGGTTCCTAGTTTACTACGGAACCCTAAAAAAGAACTGATGATAATGTTGCATTAAGCCCTATACCTATTATTAATTCTGTGCCCATACCTACATGTGTTCACTATAGGCACAGAATAATAATAGTGAGTCCTATGATGTTAAACACATATATGACCCACATGTTAAATTGAGTAAGGCAGAAATAAAAGACTAACTAAGTTACAACACACAGATACCTACCCTCTGGTATGATACGTGTTCCCCAAGCCTTCAAAAGGGAGCACTAATTAATTGAATTGACGAAAGTACTATCCAAATTTTGCAAAAGTCTTACCTACTCAAAAATCGAAACGCTTATTCAGAAAATAGGCCCTTCCAGTCAAATCAAAAACAAATTATGAAATATTGTGTATTTCAATGATTGTTGTTCAAAAGTTACAGACTGGCAGCGTTTCGGAATCGACCACTGCAGATAAGAAACGCCGCAAGAAACTCTTTTCAACAGTTCACCCGATGGCCTTGTCGGCGTAAGCATAAAGCTCCTACGTATGTTAGGCAAACGGGCTTACGGGCACAGTCCCTGCTGGGATGGGTGCCCACAAGTGGAATTTAAATATTTCGAGCTCCTCCGTGCTTCGAAAGGCACGGCTTTCATTATTAGATGGCGGTGGTTAAGCTATGTCAGATGCCTTTGAGCAGCTTGGGAAATTTAAAATCAGTTTTGGCCATTACTACTATATTGTCTTTGACCGAATATATAAAAAATAACGAATCCTCCTATCCTTATGATATTTGTGTAATATATTGCGATAGTTTGTATGTGTCGATGTTTGTTACTCACGTCCAAACTAATCAAGGGATTTAGATGAAATTTGGCACACGGATAGTTTATTACACATATTAACAAAAAGGCTACTTTATATCCCGGAAAAAATATCTGTTCCCGAGGGATCGATATTAACGCGAACGAAACCGCTGGCAAAATCTTGGCTATAATTTTTGATTGTTTGTTTGCATTGAATAGGCGACGAAACTACGGGACCGATTTTCAAAATTCTTTCAGCTAGGGATAGCTAATTAATTTGTCTGCGTTTGACATAGGCTACAATTTACACAGACGAAGTCTCGGAATAATTACTAGTAAATGATAAATCTGAAACAAGTGATTCTATTGATACAACCTGTTTGATAAATCTATGCCCTAGGTCTTACATTTCAGAAATAAACTACAAAAGGACTAACCAACTTAGAACACGGACCTACCCTCTGTTATGACACGCGTCCCCAACCCTTCACAGGGGGAAACTAATTAATTATTGATGGATTTATGCCAGTTGCTAGTGCGGTTCATTATTATGGACGAATTTTAGTTTTGAGTTTGTAACTCGAGCCGCTGTTATATTGAAAAAAAAAACAAGTGTTTTTAATTAAATAAACAAAGTGTAGTGCATCTTGTTTTGCATAGTTGTGGTAGAACCACGCTACCGGCAAAATTCGCTTTGGCTAGAAGCAAGAATGGGCCGGCTCGTCCGGGGAAGTACCACACTCTCACGCAGAAAATCGACGTTCGAGTTCGCTTTACCGCTTCTATGCTTCGTTCGGTGATAGAGAGAGCCGGAGGCCCATCTCCCCCTCCCCCTCCGGGGAGGGAAAAATAAAGGCCGGCAACGCTCTTGTAACATCCCCTGGAGTTGCAGTTGTCCATGGGCAGCAGTGATCACTGCGTGAATGTACCAGCCTAAAATGTACCAGCTGCTTTTCTTGACGCGCAGATCGTAAAAAGCGATCAAGGGAATGGGCGACAGGAATCGCGTCAATAGGCGATGCGGCTGACTATGAGAAAGAGCTAAGGGCTATGCTCGGTGTTTCTCTACGAGATCGAATCAGAAACGAGGAGATCCGTAGAAGAACGAAGGTCACCGACATAGCTCAGCGGATTAGCTCTTTGAAGTGGCAGTGGGCGGGGCACATAGCGCGAAGAACCGATGGAGCAGAAGGGTTCTCGAATTGTGACCACGTACCGGCAAGCGCAGCGTCGGGCACCCACCGACTAGGTGCCTAGGTACCTGAAAAAGGTCGCAGGAAGGCGCTGGATGCAGGCCGCTGCCAACCGGTCATTTTGGAAATCATTGGGAGAGGCCTATGTCCAGCAGTGGACTTCTTGCGGCTGAAATGATGATGATGATGACTTACTTGGTACTCTGATTCCTAAAGATAAATACTGCCAGGTTGTTCAGGAACAACCTGTATAAACACATGCTGAATTACAGCTTTCTAGTAGTAGCTGTCTCGGTTTTGAACCGGGGACTTCATGAAGATGATGATGATGACAGACATATAGACAGATAGACGGACACGGTGAAACTAAGTGTTCAGTGTCTCCCACAGAACTCTAAAAAGCCGGAAATGGGACCCTGGCCAGATCATCTCAGATAAGAGTTCTCTAGATAAAAAGCCAAGTGGTTTCCCGGCAGAATAGAGTAGGACCGCTCCAAGTCTTCCCGTGGATGTCGTAGGCGACTTAGGAAACACAAGCTAAACAAAGCTTAAAATCATCAACCCGTCTGGGTAAGCGTGGGGAGCGTAGGCTAAAACCTCAGACTTGTGTATGGCTCTAGTAGTACAGAGAGGGTCGTGCTCCTGCCGAAAAACTGCCTTTACGGATTTTAGGGCATAGAACACACGTCAATCGAGTTTGAATTTGTGGCCCCCAAAAGAAAATCAAAAGGAATTGTATGACGTTTTTTCATTTTCACCCTCACTCCATTATTTGTCATCATCATCATCATCAGGTCTTTCTAGTCTCCACTGCAGAAGCACGACCCTCTCTGTACTACCAGAGCCATATACTAGCCTGAGTAGTCCACGCTGGCCAGACGGGTTGGAGAGGTCATTATTTGTCAATGATCCTTATTAGAGAACCTGCCTGCTAGAGAAAACATAAGGCAGTCGGTCGTCTGATACTAGTAATAGTATCTTCTTCCTAGTTTGTGTCGTGCAGAAGAGCCTAACAAAGAGATGACTCTAGATAACATCTGCGAGTTACGATCTCGTTCCGAAAACGTCACGTTTTCCAAAGTATCACTTGACGCGTGACGTGTACCAGATGACGTCACATCACATTATTTTCCCCATATCACCCTATGTAGGGTCTGACAATATTTGCACAAATAAACTAGGGTATAGAGGGGAAGCTCCTGCATTAAGCACATGCAGTTAGGGAGGCAAAACTTTTTAATTGATTCTTATTTTTATTGATTGTAAGCGACGAACAAACGATACGACATTGGAACCTTTAAAAAATGAGTCTATGTTGTCTTAAAAGGCCGGCAACGCTCTTATCACACCCCTTATGTTGCAGTAGTCCATGGGCAGAGGAGATCACTTACCATCAGGTGACCCGCTTGCTGGTTTGCCGTCCTATATCATAGAAAAAAAAAACATACGGAATATAAAATTAAAATCGGGGACTACGTCTTTGTACGACCAGTGCTTTACCAACTAAGCTATCGCGCTTCGATCCTGCACTTCAAATTTCTCCACCATAACCCATTCCTTTAACTACCCACCATTACAAGTTTGCTGTTTGATTATACTAATTTCGCAATGAAGTTAAAAATCAATTAATACTCGTATGCAGAAAGTCATACTATATAACGTTTTTTTTTTTGCTATTCTGATATACTCTAGTTAAATTAAGAAATAATAAATGTAAATTCGACGTATAGGCACACAATTAATAACATACTAACGTACTCGGCGTAGGATTGAAACGGGGTAGCTTAATTGGTAAAGCACTGGTCGTACAAAGACCAAGTCACCGCTTCGAGTCCTACCCGAGTGGATTTTATTCCACATATATTATTTCTTAATTTTGGGCTGGACCATTATGATGCTGCATCAGGTGTTCAAGTTTTCAAAATCATTTCTACCCTATATGTTCATCATCATTCATCATTTCAGCCGCAGGAAGTCCACTGCTGGACATAGGCCTCTCCCAAGGATTTCCAAAATGACCGGTTGGAAGCGGCCTGCATCCAGCGTTTCCCTGCGACCTTGGTCAGGTCGTCCGACCACCTGGTCGGTGGGTGTCTGACGCTTCGCTTGCCGTAACGTGGTCGCCATTCGAGTCCCTATATGTTGCCCAGGCTTAATAACTTTATAATATTAATAAGCCTGGGCCTTAAGCTTAAGCCTTTATATAGTTTCTTGATTTAATAAAAGTATATAAGAATAGCAGTGTAAATGCTTTAAAACTTTTATAAAATACAAACATTGTTGATTAGCGACGCGAAGCAATACGAGTTACCTCTCTGTAGTTTCGGTATTTTGTTTCCATACAAGGGTCCATTTTTGGCGTATCGCAGCAAAAATATCAGATTCGCCTCACCCCAAATTTGGGACCCCACACTACGGCCAATGACCCTGCCACCCCCGCAGGTGAATGACCTGGGGTGTTATCTATCGTTATGATTATCTGATGTAATTATAGTTTTGACACGATTGTACAAATACCCCCTTTTTATTTTGGTAAGTGGTGTAATTCTTTTATTGTTAAATAGGTTTCGGATCGCGGTTTAATTCTATTTTTAGTTATTATTAGATTAAATAAGTCTACCATAAAAGTATACATTGCTTTCACGCTGGTCTGGGAGAAAAAAAGGTAAAAGCTGCTTCTCTTCCCGCGGGGATCGTAAAAGCCGATCGAGCGAAAGGGCGTGAGGGATATGTCAATAGGCGATGCGGCTAGCAACCAATCACTATTTCGATTCCGTTCTACACCTACTAGCCCAGCAATATGCTAAACGTGGCCTGTAGATTTTTTATAGACCTGGGCTCTGTCTACCCCACAAGGAAAAAAGACGTGATTATACGTATGTAGCCTAAGTAGTTAAAAGGCTTTGATCAGCGAATAGCGCCACCTGCCATTTTATTCTTGTACTCCTAAATCAAAAATCTAATTCAGTACTTCGGTAGTAAATTACTTGTAGTATTTTACATACAAACATATTATCACGTCTTTATCCCTAGTGGGGTAGACGGAGCCGAAAGTCATAAGACCCGGCCACAGCATCATAGAAGGCGTAAAGGTGAGAAGCGGATGAAAAATTGTGATGGGTTGCTAGCCGCATCACCTATTGATTCAAATTCAAATTCAAATTCAAATTCATTTATTTCGTGAACATAGGTAGTACAGTACAGATGGATAGTATACAAAAGCGGGTTTCTCTATGTTCCGCCATAAGGCATACAAAATTTATCAAGCAGGTGTGTTACTAATTACATTTATATCATTATATTATAGAATCAATATCATGCAAAATCTAAAAATAGTCACAATTGACTATTTTTTTTTAAGTATAATGAAAATATCAATTATGGAAAAAAAAACAATTAGTAAATATATTAATTATCAAATTTTTCATTAAGGTATTCATTGACTGAATAATAGGACTTGTCAACTAGTAATTTAAACAATTTTTTCTTAAAGCTATTAATGTTATTATCATTTCGTATATTTTTAGGCAATTTATTGTACAATTTTGGTGCCATTGCATAAACACTCTTGTGTAGAAATGTAGTATTTGTATGTACTAGGTGTAGCTTTTCTGAACGACGTTGACTCTCTACGCGGTGAAATAAATTAATATTCTTTCTTACAAAAATAATAGTTTCATAGATATATAACGATGGGAGAGTTAATATATTTAGTTCTTGAAAATGTATTTTGCAGCTGTCACAGGGTTTTAATTTTAATATAGCTCGTAAACATTTCTTTTGTGCTAGAAATACGCTATGAATATAAGATGCATTTCCCCAAAATATGATTCCATATCGTAAGGTAGAGGCAACAAACCCATGATAAGCCGTAAGAAGGGCACTATGATTTGCTATTTTCCTTAACATGTACAATGCATATGAAAATTGATTCAGTTTCTTACAAATGTGCTCAAGATGAGTTTTCCAAGTCATATTTTTGTCGATGAATAATCCTAAAAATTTTATTTCATTTGTTTCTTTTACAATCTGATTATTATAATTTATATTTAATGATCTTTTATATTTTTGTCTAAGCTGAAAATTCATTGTCATGGTTTTATTCAAATTTATTTTGAGGTTATTATTAGTAAGCCAATCTATTATTAATTTTAAGCTATCATTTGCGTCATTTTCAATTTCATGTAGATTATTATTGCTAAATACTACGGCACTATCATCGGCAAATAAGGACATTTGGTGTGTTATAACCTTTGGAAAATCATTTATATACACGAGAAATAATAAAGGTGCGAGCACCCCACCTTGTGGGACGCCATATGCTATAGTTTTGTATTTCGAAGCATAAACTCTCTCAGTCTTAGTTGTTAGGTCGAAACGTGATATATGAGTTGACTGTTTTCTCCCTTCTAAGTATGAATTAATTAATTGTAGAACATTTCCTCGTACACCACAATAATATAGTTTTTGGGATAGTACTTTATGATCTACATGATCATATGCTTTGGTCATATCCATATACATACCAATTGCTGGTTTCCCATTATCCATATTTTTGTGAATTTTATATAAAAAATTGTAAATTGCCATATTTATATTTTTGTTTTTTCTGAATCCCATTTGTTCGTCACAAAATATGTTGTTCTTTTCAAGATAGGTATAAAGGTCGTCATATATTACTTTTTCAAAGATTTTAGAAAATACAGATAGAAGGGCTATGGGTCTATAATTGTTTACATTTGTTCTGTCATCTTTTTTATGTAACGGTTTTATAATAGCAAATTTCAATTTTTCTGGAAATGTTCCACTTTGAATGCATTTATTAATAATGTCACTTAAAACGGGGGCTATTATAAACGCTACTTCTTTTATTATTTTAGTAGAGATGTCATCATACCCAGTGCTGTTCGTATTCCGCAGGTTCATAATAATTTTGACAATGTCATCGGGTATTGTTGGGTTCATAAAAATTGACTTACAGTATGTCGAGTTAATAAATTTTTGATTTGTCTGTTTAGGTTTATTTATCACTGTTTGATTGATGTAGAAGTCATTAAAGTATTCTGCTATCTGTTTTGGGTCCGTCATACATTGGTTTCCTGCGTTTATACATTTGATATTTTCTTTAGGCACATTTGATTTTAACGAATTTATTATTTTCCATGTAGCTTTTGATGTATTTTTACTTGTTTTAATTAAATAGCTATTTTGTGCTTTTTGTGTTAGTTTAACAACTTTTTTATATCTTTGAGTGTAATTTTTAAATGCCACTTGATTCTCTATATTTGGCTTCAATCTATATTTCCAAAGCAGTTCACGTCTTTTTTTGCTACACAATTTAACTCCACGGGTAATCCACTTTGGCTTTATTTCTGTGGATATCCTGCATTTAATGATGGGAAAGCACAAATTATAAAATAGTGTAAATAAGTCATAAAAATTGTCAAAACATTTATTAGCGTTATTTGCTTCGTCATATACTTCGGAAAGATGAGATTGTTTTGATTTTTGCCCAATCCCTTGACTGGTTTTTACGGTCTGCGCAAGAAAAAAAGCAGCTGGTATATTCAATGTTATTTTTCCTTCCTCCCAAACCAACACGGAAGAGTAGTATTTTTAGTAGGTATTGACTATTTATCAATATGATCAAATTTAAATTGAGAGTTCTACTCATTACCAATTGTCACTTTTGAATTTTTAAATTTAATCTTAGTTATAATAAAAGTAAAGTGAGGAGTGGCGCTAGGTGCCTGAATAGACAATATGCGGACATTGTCTCGATCTCTAGTGGCTCAGTGGAACAGCAAGTCTTTGAATCTCGGGGTCCTAGGTTCGATCCCTAGATAACCTGACCCAGTTATCCTCAGATAACCAGAATATTTTTAAAAATCTTCGTCTGGTTAAGCTCACTCCAATATTAAGTATTATCCAGAGTAAACCCATTTCATATTATAAAAAAAACTTGTTTCCAGTAACATCCACTCCTTAGGAATACGGGGTCGGGGTCGACCCGGAGGCCCGAAGACTGTGTGAAAAAGCCGTAACTCACGCGAACGAAGTCGCGGGATATAGAAGTAGGAGGCTTTAAATTACGCGAATAAAGTCGCGGTAGGACACTTATTTCAAATGAAAAAAACTGCATTTAACCTCTCTATCCATTCGGTGGTTACGAAGACATAGACAGACACAAAAACTATCTGTCCTCTCCTTAGTCAGGGGTTATTTGTTTTTCGTGTGTGTGAGTGGCCGACAGTGGTGTCAGATATTTCTGGCTACTGACATAGTTTAACTACTGCCATCAATGATGACAGCCAAGATTAACGGCCTTAACGTGCCTTTCAAAGCACAGAGGAGCTCGAGATATTTTATACCACTTGCGGTCACCCATCCAAGTGGGGACTACGCCCAGGGTTGCTTAACATGCGTAAGCGCTAATAATAGTCACGCCCACTGGCCCGGGGTAATAAACTACAAAACAAATGTAATAAAGGGTTGTAACTTAAATCCAGACTATTTATAGCGACATCAAACAAGGTATTAATTAGTGCACCCCTAAATGTATCTACAATTATAACTATTTGTCTATCGATTGCCGTCACTATGGAAACTTTAGGGGGTGAAGGGTTGCAGACAGACAGACGTAGACACAGCTATGTGTATCTTGTTGTATATTACCAGGTGTGTATAGTTTAAAGTTGTATATTTACGCGACCCTCTATAGACTACTAGAGCCATGTATTAGCCAGAGCTGTCAAGGATTTAATAAATAAATACAAATAAATAAATATTTACGGACAAATCACACAGATTGAGCTAGCCCCAAAGTAAGTACTTAGGTAAGACTTGTGTTATGGGATACTAACTCAACGATACTATATTTTATAACAAATACATATATAGATAATCATCCAACACCCAGGGCAATCTGAAAAAGATAATTTTTTATCTTGACCTGACCGGGGATCGAACCCGGGACCATCCGTGTCACAGGCCGGCGTGTTGACCGCTGCGCCACGCCTTCACCTCCACGCTGACCAGACTGGTTGAAGTCTCTTTGATGTTTGTAAGCTTTGTTTAGCTTGTGTTTTCCAAGTCGCCTTCTCTGGCATCCACGGGAAGATTTGGACTGGTCCTATTCTACTCTGCTAATAACCACACGGCTGAAGACGACAGTCACTCTGCATATAAACCAGTAATCTCGTCAAATCGTCAACCTAGTGGAGGTTAGGAACGGAACCAGGGCCCTGAAGCGACATAGATAAGGGTGTAACCGGCAAGGTTGAGCTAGCCCCAAAGTAAGTTCTTAAGTAAGACTTGTGTTATGGGATACTAACTCAAGGATACTATATTTTATAATAGATACTTATTATATAGATAAATATCCAAGACCCAGGTCAATCTGAAAAAGATCATTTTCCATCTTGACCTGACCGGGGATCGAACCCGGGACCTCCGTGTCGCAGGCATGCGTGTTGACCGCTGCGCCACGGAGCTCGACAAACAAAAAAAAATGGCTTATGTCCTTCTCCGTACACCAGATAACGTGAATGCAAGATTCCTTAGATTTTCGTCCATTCCCCAAACCTCGTCTTTAACGGCCCAGGCGGGGGAAAAATCAAATCTATTTATTTCTTGTTATTTTTTGTAATCAGTGGTATTAGGTAACAATGGGCATGTTGATTAAATTTTTTTTTATGTTGCTATGCAAAGACCTGCCAAAAATAAACACAATAGTGACAGAAATACATTTCTAAACAAAAAACTTTTTCAGTTATAAAAGTTTTAAAGACACATGTTTTTAGACGTAAATTTTTAGACGTGAAAACGCGCCGCTAAAATGCCTACATATTTGTGACGTCACAAGCTTGTATTTTGTATGGGTGGCGTGAGAACTTTGTTTGGTAGCTATACGAAATATTTCGTTTATGGTAATGGTTTCATAATAAAAATTGCTATAAATTTTGCAGACTAAAATACAGTATAATTGTAATTAAAGATTTTCATACTTTAAAAAATGGTCCTATTCACCAACTTTAAAGAAGCTTTAAGATCACTTAACGAATCGATATCAAATTAAAAGTGTTCTTTATAGTGTTTTTAGATAGAAATGAGTCTCATTAGAAACACATTTTATATAATCTTAACATTAGGCAACTACCGTATTGCAGAAAAATAAAAAAGTCTTTTAACATTACTTTCATTTATTTTTCATCTTATTCTAATTACAAAATATAATTAAACTAAAGACCATACATGAATTTCACTTGGTCCTGTGCTGCCTCCATTAAAAATAAATCATTTAGAAAGAAAACGAAGATATCATTAAAAATTATATGAACTTAAATAAATAAATATATAGGGACATATTACACATATTGAGCTAGCCCCACAGTAAGTTGTGAACTTGTGTCGCAGGATACTAACTCAACGATACTATATTTTATAGGTAATATATACTTATAGATAAACATCCAAGACCCAGGTCAATATATAGTTACCTGACCGGGGATCGAACCCGGCACCCCCGTGTCGCAGACTAGCGTGTTGACCTTAAACTTAAACTTAACTTATTGTTGTACGCTTCACGTTCACACTTAACTGTTTGTTTGTTTTTCGTGTGTGTAAGTGGCCAACACTGATGTCTGCTTTTTCAAGCCGCCTAAAGGCATCTAACATACCTTAACGACTGCCATCAATGATGTCAGCCGGGACCAACGGCTTAACGTACGTATACTTTAGTTATTTTCATAGCTTAATGTCATATGGATTACTTCTGTGGGGAAAGGCAGCCGACATTAAAACTATTTTTATTTTACAAAAAAGGGCAATTCGTGCCATTTACGGCTTAGGCTCGAGGGACTCACTCAGAGAGTTGTTTAAGGACATAAATATTTTAACTGTAGCCTCACAGTATATATTTGACAATATAATGTACGCAAGAAAAAATATTTCTAAGTTTAAGAAAGTAAGTGATTTAATTGATAGACCCTTGCGTAACAATCATAGATTATTTCTTCCGCGGTTTCGGCTAAGCAGAGTTAGTGATTCGTTCATGGGGAACTGTATACGCTATTATAACAAATTGCCAAGGTCAGTCCTTGATATGCCTGATAGTAAATTCAAAAGTTATGTGAAACGATTATTATGTAAAAAGGCATATTACAGGACTGAAGATTACATTACTGATAGCAATATTTGGCTTGAGCTTGGCGCAGACGCCTCGTAATTCTGTATGCACAGAAATATTACGTTTGGTACGTTCGGTACATAATATTTTATAATATGACATTTTTATTTAATTTCAATAATGACATTTTGCTATTTAAATTTTACCTATTTAACATTTCAATGATGACATAATTTTTTTCCAATTCAATTTTTATCAAGACATTTAATTAAAACAATGCACACTCAGTCCACATATATATAAGTAGTTTATACGGTCTAACTAGAATTGTGAGTTGACGTCCCTTGGAGAAAATGCGCTGTGCAGTTTGTTGCCGCTTCTTCTGCACTCCGCTTTGGAAGCGGCCTAAACTTAGCCATAAGTAATTATTGACGTCAACAAAAATTTTATGTTGTAAAAATTGTAAACACAAATATGACAATTAATAAGTGTTCAAAGAAACCTATATTAAATAAACGATTGAATCTTGAATCTTGAACGTGCCTTCCGAAGCACGGAGGAGCTCGAGATA
This sequence comes from Rhodophaea formosa, assembly GCA_963082605.1. Lineage (NCBI taxonomy): Eukaryota > Metazoa > Arthropoda > Insecta > Lepidoptera > Pyralidae > Rhodophaea > Rhodophaea formosa. The sequence continues at coordinate 748,989 of OY720226.1, forward strand.
TTATTATGCCCCTTGCGGTCACCCATCCAAGTGGGAAATGCGCCCGGGGTTGCTTAACATGAAGGAACTTAACTGTAAACAGTAGTTTATAAAATAGTTTGAAAGGTTATTTAATTTAGGACATAGCAGAATATTCTTTAATGATATCTCTATTTTCTAACAAATTAATATATCAAATGAAGGCAGCACTGGATCACGCAAAATTCATGTATCCCCTTAACAAAGTATGTACTAACTTAGCTAGCCATGTGGTTCCCGACCTCGCAGAGAAACGTTTGGGTACCTGCAACAATAAGCAAAAAAAATTTATATCTTCAAATTCGAATTAGAATTGCACACTAAAGGTTCCGTATCAATATTCAAAATTTTATTCAAAACACTCGTACATGCATTAATTATTAATTTTAGGGTAGCATTTAAACGAGTGACTGTAAATTCAAAAATTAAGTATAAAAAGTCACCAACGGCGACAGCCAGTATACAGGATGTATGTGACATGGAGATGGGAGTGTCATCCACACATATACAGGGTGTGACATGGAGATGGGAGTGTAGTCCACACATATACAGGGTGTGGCATGGAGATGGGAGTGTCATCCACACATATACAGGGTGTGACATGGAGATGGGAGTGTAGTCCACACATATACAGGGTGTGACATGGAGATGGGAGTGTAGTCCACACATATACAGGGTGTGTCATGGAGATGGGAGTGTAGTCCACACATATAAAGGGTGTGACATGGAGATGGGAGTGTGGTCCACACATATACAGGCTGTGACATGGAGATGGGAGTGTAGTCCACACACATACAGGGTGTGACATGGAGATGGAAGACTTACCCTTGTGCTCGGCGACATGTTGCCGCAGCTTCGCGATGCTGAGGAACGATTCCTCGCAGATACGGCACTTGTAGTGGTAGTCCACCACCTGGGAATTAAGATAAAATATATTAATGATAACAGCCGTGTGGTTCATGGCAGAGTAGAATAGGAATGTTTTTAATATTATTAATACGTAAAATACATCTCTCACGTATGAAGTCAGCTACAGGCCGACATGTTTCAACCTCATCCGGAGGTCTTCCTCAGGGCGAATGTGAACCGAGACGCGCGCACGAAGTCGTCCCAGTCCACACTGTAGCTGACTTCATAAGTGAGTGAACCGTATTTTACATATTAATAATGTTAACATCTCACGTTAGTTTTAATCAAAAATGTTTTTAATAATTAATGGATATAATAAAAAATATTTTTAATATTTAATTAATACCTGTAAAGTGTGAAACAGCAATAAATTGAAATGGACCACTCTAAGTCTTCCCGTGGATGTTGTAGAAGGCGTCTTAGGAAACACAAGCTGAACAAAGATTATTAACATCAAAAAGACCTCTCCAACCCGTTCAGCCAGCGTGGATAGTGTACGCCAAATCCTTTTGACTGCCCTGGCTAATATATGGCTCTGGTAGTACAGAGAGGGTCGTGCTCCCGCATGGTGATGATGATGATGATGATGGTGGTGATGATGATGAAGCAAATACTGTGCACTCACCCCCGCGAGCGTGGCTGTTAACTGGTGCTTGTGTTTCCTAAGTCGCCTTCTACGACATCCACGGGAAGACATGGAGTGGTCCTATTCTCTGGCGAGAACCACACGGCTCGTCTACCTCAGCTATAGTCATTGGGCGGAAGTACACAATACGGAACTCTTATTTTTAGTTGTGCTATGAAAAGAGCTCTCAAAAATATAAATATTATAGCGGACAACACTATCGTGGAAGTATCGCCACCAACCTCTTTGCCACCGGCACGTCGTTCCGCGCGTGCGCGTAAGGCACCTAGAGTTTTAACTCTATGAAAAACGTCATTCTATTGTAATTTTTGTGAACGTGCGCGCGGAGCGAAATTTTGAATTTTATTGCTATTAGTTTCATAAAACGTTTATAAATAGTGTAAAGTGACGTGTGGACTTTTATTTTAATAAATTATAGTGGGCGACGCTTAGTTGCCGTCAAAGGTTGCCGCTCGCTATAATATCAGTGACAATTTGACAAATTTACCTTTCTAACCCAAAAACTATTCAAGATATAAAGGTTACAACGTCATAGATTTTCCTCTCACCTCTAACAAAAATCGACGAACAAGTGACGTCACTTCGCTGGCATCTTATATGGGTGATGTTAGAACTTTGTTCCGCAGGTATGTTAAATATTGCCTTTATGGAAATGGCTCTATAATAATAGTTGTTATATATTATAAGGGCTATCTTATGGTAATATTAGAAATCTTGTATTTGCATACACTGACCCCTGAAAGTAAGTGTAAGCCAAATCCTCTGACTGCGCTGGCTAATATACGGCTCTGGTAGTACAGAGAGGGTCGTGCTCCTGCAGTGGAGACTAAAAAGGGCATGATGATGATGATGAAGCAAATAACTGTACACTTACCCCCGCGAGCGTGGCGGCGAGTTGCCGCTTGTGGGCGCGGACTTGTTCGGGCGGGTGCGAGCGCACGTGCGTCAGCAGGTTGTACACGCTCACAAACGTGCGTGTGCAGATGGCGCAGCGAATGTGTTCTGTAGAAACGTTTAAATAAAAATATGTTTTTAATAACGTCAATAATTGAGTTAAATATGCACAATCAATAAATCAAATTCAAAGTCAAAGTCAAAGATTTTTATTAAAATTGGATAATTGTATCTCTTTTTGAACGTCATATTTTTCTCTCTTATTACTTTTAATTTTTAATATGCAAAATCGTAAAACACTGAACAGAAGAAAAGATTCTTTATTTGTGAAAACAGTTTTAAACAAGATATCACAGTAACTACATAGCACTCTGTTTCCTGCCGTTAGGCATACAAAATTTTGTTTATGATAAAGTGATTTTGTTTGTTTGTTTATTTGTGTTTGTTACGCTTTCACACCCTATTTACTGGGCCGATCATCATAAAATTTTGCATACACATATAGGTTAGGGTACTGAGAAGGACATAGGCTATATACCACGCGGGCGGAGCCGCGGGTAACAGCTAGTGCGCTATCTTATCTTATCTTTATTGGGGCCGATTATAAATCGGAAGCACGTCTAACCTTTGGGTTATTTTGTACTTACCCCATACCTTACTCACTCACACGGTGATTCCTGAATAAGGACTGCATGAGCTTCAGAAATCACCTGGTGCGTAGTGCCTGTAGTCCTCCAGATCAGGATAAGCCGATCCAAAGAGGTCCAACCGCTTACCAGCCAACGAGTCACAGCGTCACAAAATGTGTCTCAATGTTTCCTCCGATTCCTACATAGTGGGCTTTCGACAATTTTCATTTTGAATAGATGACTGTTCTCTTTGATGACTGTACTCAAAATATGTAGGCTATATATCACGCGGGCGGAGCCGCTAGTCAATATATAATTAAGTTGAATAAAAAAAACTAAGACACAATTACAAATAACTAATACCAACTTCCCTACTTACAGTATAAATGCGAAAGTGAGTTTGTTTGTTTATTACATTTTCACGCCCTATCTACTGAACCGATCATCATGAAATTTTGCATACACGTTGTCTGGAGTACGAAGAAGGACATAAGCTACCTTTCATCTCAAAAAAGTACATACATAAATATTATCAGGTCTTTATCCTTTGCGTAGAAAACAGAGCCCAGGTCTGTTAAATTTTAAGGCCACGTTTAGCATGTTGGTGGTAAAGAACGGAAACATCCATACGTACATATAGTCCAACCACGTCGCCTCTTGTCATGATTCCTGACGCCCATTCCCTCGATTGGCTTTAACGATCGCGCGGGAAGAGAAGCAACTGGTTCTACGTTTTTTCTTTTCTCTCAGACTCACTACGGTCGGACTGGTAGTACTGGTAGCGGTAACTGGTAACTGGTAGAGGGCACATGTCACAGCTGACAGCACGCCGTCTCTATACGTGTGTTGGTGGTCTTGGCTAGCGCTGAGACCACCAACACTCATATAGAGGTGTTTGATTGGAGTTAGCTAGGTATTCCCTACAAAAAACTTAGAGAACTCACTGCGGTCCGACGGACGATGTAGTCAGTCACACTATCACCAGTCACTACCGTCACTCTCTGCCCTCACCTCAAAAGTCAGGTGAACTAGCAAAAGTTCAATTAGAGCTAGCCACACAGTCCCATCAAAAAACTCCGCTCGAGTTCTTGTCGGGAATTTTGGCGGACTACACGGTGTTTGTTTATACTTGATACTGGCTAAATACACAATGCGTGAAAGAAATAAATGAAGAAAAAACTCACTGCGGTCGGACGGACGACGCGCGCCGCGCCACGGCACCTAGTAGTCAATCACACCACCACCAGTCACCACTGTCACTCCCTGCCCTCACCTCAAAAGTCCGGTGATGTGGCAAAAGTCCACTTGGAGCTAGCTATACACACCCTCCACCACACTGGCTAAATATGTAATGCGTGAAGGCTGCGTCTCGGCAAACGTAGTGTAGGACGTCCTCAGGCTCGGTGGAGTAATGATTGCACAAGATGGCTGGCAGGAGCTGGATGCGAGCAGCCGAAGATAGATCTCGATAGCGTGCAATTGGGGAGGCCTATGTCCAGCAGTGGACGAGTATATGCTGATGATGATGTGAAGGCCATAAAAGAAGAAAAGACTCACTGCGGTCGGACGGGCGCCGTGCGCCGCGCCACGACACCTGGTAGCAGGGCGCGCACAGCTGGCAGCACGCCACCTCGCGCAGGCCGCGGCGACGCTCGCTCTCCGGCAAGTCTTGGCTGCCGCTGCCGACCAACACAACCGTCTTATTATAGAAGTTGGCTACTTGACCATAGTCCGATGAAGTAGTAAAAGCTATCTTTTAAAAAAGAACTTAATGACCGCGAGACGAAACCACGGCGTTGGCCACATTCCTGGGTTATTGCTGTTTCAACTGCATGAACCGGGCCATGCTACGCGAGTGAGATAAGACGACGATTATACTAACACGCCTTCTGTCTTTTAGGAAGATGTTTTGTAGAATAGCCACATACATACACAAAAAATTTGCGGAACAACAGCGAAAATTTGAACTTGCGGAAAATTCAAAATTCGAAATTTTATACCTAATGACATAATATTTTAAAGAAAACTTTGAAAATTCGCTCGCCTGGCAAATAGGCGATTTCCATAGAGCACTGATCAGTGCTTAAGCACCCAAGAAGTTAACTTATGAGTAAATGAGTAACCTAACTACGTACAGTATAACCACGTTCATAAGTTACCTCGGCATTGTTTGATGGCGCAGAATAGCGCAACCGACCGCCGACTCGGGCCGAATGAAAACATCAGTGAAATAACGAACTTATTGCTACAACATAAGATTTTAAATCCAACAGCAGTAGGACTAGTGCTATGTCGCTCTCAATACTTGTCCGCCTGCCGAGATTGGCTGAGACGCCGCATGGCGCGTACGCATCAGCCAATAGCGGGCGGATATTTTCGCGCCATGCGAAAATTTTATTTCTACGCAGGTACTTCGTTGTAACTTATAAAAGTGCTAGTACTGTACAGTCCGAAACAAACTTTCAGGCGGCTCAAAACATTGCGCGATGCGATGGGCAGAACACAATATTAGATTAGCGACGCAGTGAGCAGCTAATATTCGACCCGCCATAAAATTTCATTCAGTACATTACGCAAGTGAAAAATACTGGAATCTTCATCTTCATAATGGGATGAATATCGATGCTATATGGTATTACTAAATGTTTACCGCAATTTTTCTAAATTCGTTGACTCATTCTCTAGGGTGACCTAGGTTTGTTTGCCATTTGTGGGTCACTCATCTTTGATTATAATAAAACCAAGATTTGATTCCACTGCAGGAGCACGACCTTCTCTGTATCAGAGCCATATATTAGCCAGAGCAGTCAGAGGACTTAGCATAGCACTCTCCACCCTACTCAAATACAAATTAAAATTGATAAACAATACCTTTTAACTGGTTCAATCATTTTGTAGACGGCGGAGAGAAATTCCTTAGGTTTGTACACCACCAAAGTTTCTTCACTTTTATTTGTTTCCTTCGTCAATATAACCTGCAATGAACATATTATTTACAGAATTTATACACAAAGCTAGACCGTGATAAACAAAAATAAAAAAAATATTTTGTATTTTAGATTTTTCTCCTGCTTATTTTAAAAGTTCGAGAGTGAGTGACACAAATTTTACCATTTAAAAAGTGACTTACTTAATGCGAGGTGCATAATCTGCTTTTCTTTCAACTACTGCATTAAAAATTGGTGAAAAATAAAACGAAAACAAAATTAAAATTAAAAAATTTGTTGTTTACATTCCCGCCTTTTTTTTCGTTACAGCCAGTATTTTTTTAAGCAATGCAATATAAACTCTATACGGCCGTGAGGTTGGCCAACCTTTTTTGTGAAATGTCACATTTCACAAAAAAGGTATACGTACATACTATCATGTCTTTTTCCCTTGCGGGGTAGACAGAGCCCAGGTCTGTAAAACCAGGCCACGTTTAGCATGTTGGTGGGCTTTTAGCGGAGAACGGAATCAAAAAAGGTATGGACCCGCTATTTAAAAAAAAAAGAAACAGTGCAGTAAAGGATTTCCATACATTTTTTCTGCTCTAGTGCAGCCAAGTTCCGCTTTGTGCTGGATATGTAGTGCAGTTATGATAGAATTGCAGCATAGTTGGAAGAAAATATTATTCATCTATTTGTTTTGTATTAAAATAGGCAGTTCACAGAAAAATCTTCATAAGTTTCAACTGTGTAGTCTATATATAGTTTCAGAATAAAATGGCTGATGACATACGAACAGGAAGACATAACTAATCTATATGGGTGGAACCCTTATAGATTAGTTATGTCCATAATTACCAATTGGCTATAGAATAGAACCCTTATAATGTGTGAAATTTTATGCTGATCTGTTCAGTTAATGTGAAAGCTTAAACATCAAATAAACAAACTCACTTTCGCATTATAAATAAATATATATAGGGACATATCACACAAATTGAGCTAGCCCCACAGTAAGTTGTGAACTTGTGTCGCAGGATACTAACTCAACGATACTATATTTTATAATATATACCTACTTATATAGATAAACATCCAAAACCCAGGTCATATTGAAAAAGATCGTTTTCCATCATGACCTGACCGGGGATCGAACCCGGGACCCCCGTGTCGCAGGCTGGCGTGTTGATCGCTGCGCCACGGAGCTCGTCAATATTAGATGCTTCACTTCAGTTCTTACCTCATCCACGTGGCGGGCTTTCTTAGGTTTTTTGAATACCATGTTGACTTCCAAAACCTTCTTCTCCTGGAACTTGGGCAAGATGCTCTGGAAGTTCTGCGACTTCTTTAGCCCTTGCTCATTCTCCACACAGGTTCTGGCCCAAACAGCTGTCTCGTACTTGCCTGGAAGTATATTGAAATAATAACAGATGAATTATTTAAAAATATAAAACATACATATTGTCGCGTATTTATCCCTTGTGGGGTAAACATAGGGTTGCCAACCGTACTATTTTACTATATTTCGGGTTGATGAAGTGTTAAAGAAATATATAGTACGCCAAAATACTATATTTCAGTACAAAACATCAATGTTTTTATTTTGCATGTTTAAAATAAAACAGGTCCCGCAATTTTTGAACGGGCCTTTTATTCAACTACGTAAGGTGTGTGTGCGTGTAACCCAAACCGAATGCATCCCTGTCATATTCCCATTAAAATCAAAAGTATTTATTTTAATGAATATAAAAGTTGACTGTGTTTTATTTATTTAATTTATTTATTTATTTAACTTCATACACTGTTATTGAAGTCAAAACTATAAATTAGTCTATTACATTATAAATTAGTATACATAATTATAAATTAGTCTATTTTTTATTTTTCCGCAGTAAAGTACTAGTACGAGGGGAGGCCTTTGCCCAGCAGTGGGACACAAATGGCTAATAAAAAAAGTACTATATTTTATCGAAGCGTACTATATTTTTTACAGCCTTTTTTGAAAAAATACTATATTATGACGAAAAAATGTTGGCAGCCCTAGGTAAGCAGAGCCCAAGGTCATAAGAGGCCACGTTTAGCATGTTAGTGAGTGTTTAGATGGAAAGGGGAATCAAAATAATGATGGGTTGCTAGCCACATCGCCTATTGACGTGATGCCTTAGATTTTTGCCCAATACCTTGACTGGCTTTTAAGGTCTGTGCGGGAAGATATGTAGCTGATATATTCTATGATATTCTTTTTCTCCCAAACCAACAAAGAAGAGAAAATCCTAATCCTATCCTAATCCTAATATCCTAATAATATTATAAATGCGAAAGTGAGTTTGTTTGTTTATTGTTTGTTTGTTTGTTACGCTTTCACGCCGTATCTACTGAACCGATTATCATAAAATATAGCATATACATAGGTTAGGGTACCGAGAAGGACATAGGCTATATATTACGCGGGCGAAGCCGCGGGTAACAGCTAGTAGAATATAAAAAAACCGGCCAAGTGTGAGTCAAACTCGCGCAATGAGGGTTCCGTACAATATGCTTCGTGAACACACACACAATGTGCAAAAATGTTTTATTCAATTGACTAGCGCTATCTAGTGGTGTTTTAGTGAACTATTTCCTTAGGTGAACTTATTATAGTGAGTTTACCACTTTATTTTCAACTGATAGAATTCTTATTATTTTTCCTGTTATCTTCAAGCAATGAACTATATATTGTAATTTTTTTTTAATATTAGTCCCAGTCGTTTCGGAGATCAAGGGGGGAATGGTCAAATTTTGCCTTCTTTCGTGAATAAAATCAAAAGTATTGATTTTTCCTGAACAAAAAAAAAAATATTTTTGAGATCCTCATAACAAGCTCTTTTATTTGATATACAACACAGTAAGGTTCGCAAAACTAGTTTTAACATTTTCTATTTGGACCCCCTAAACTGACCCTTATTTAAAAAAAATATAAATTTACTTTGCACATCCGTGTTTGGGTCATAGCTTTACACCATCTTACCAAATTTCATTTAATTTGGTTCAATAGATTCGGAGAAAATCAACTGTGACAGACGGACGGACGGACAGACAGACGCACGAGTGATCCTATAAGGGTTCCTAATATGTCCGGCAAATGTATTATTTTGGTAAATAAAACACGCTAGGTAGCTATTGTCGTGTAATGACGAAATCCAGACTGTCACAATAATATTCTACCTACCTCCACTATACTTCACTTTATATTTTAACAAAGTAAGCAAGTACCTACATCACAATATTCCATACATGACATACCTTTCCCCTAAGTATAAAGATTACTATAACAAACTCTGAATCAAACAAACAAATATACTCAGTCTCCCATTTAGCTAATTGTCTAATGGTTAATCAATTCAACTCTTTGAAAACTAATCACAACTTTTAGTGAATAAGATAAACTAAACTACAACAAATAATTAGTATCTGAAGAAGTACTGGGTCTTTGATATGGAGTCTTAGAGTGAACTATAAATTTGTTTCGTATTTTTCCAGTACTAGAACTAGCCGATTCACCCAAAGGTGGGATTCCTAACATCTCAGCCCACTGGTCTTTATCAGGGATCTCTATGACCGCTTCACTTTCTTGGCTGTTATCAATAGCTTCCGGCTCGGGCATTCTAGCACTACCTTCAGTTACTTTCTCATCGTTATTTTCTTCTAATGGGTGTACTTTATCCCTTCTCTCCCTCTCTAAGCTGGTTTGTGGTGTCTCCTTACTGTCTTGCGTTGCCTTCTTTATCGTTACCATTTGATCAACATGACGATTAACAATTGCGCCACTGTCACTTTGGATTTGATAACTTGACGGTCCCTGTTTCGTGATTACTACTCCTGGTGACCATTTTGGACCTTCATTTCTGTAATTTCTAAACATAACCTTCTGTCCTACATTTGTTTCTCTATTTTTCTTTTGGTTATTGTTCTCTATCTGGCAGTCCCTCTTTGTAACTTCTAGATTGTCTGGGTGTATGGTGTCAAGAATAGTGCGTAATCGTCTCTTCATTAACAGCTCAGAAGGACTCTTTCCAGTTGCAGCGCACGGAGTAACTCGTAAACCAACTAAAAGATTAGGAATTTTAACCTCCCATGTTGTGCACTCCATTTTTCTGAGTTTGTCCTTAACCGTTTGAACCATCCGCTCTGCCAGTCCGTTTGTTGCCGGGTGGTAGGGCGCTGTTGTTTTATGACGAATGTTGTTTGCTTCTAAAAATTGCTGCATCTCAGCAGAAACAAAAGAAGTACCGTTGTCAGAAACCAAAATTTCACATAAACCATGAATGGCAAACGTTGATCTTAACAGACGAATTACTGTGGCCGAAGACGTGTTATTCACCATAAACAATTCTGGCCAGCGAGAATAAGCGTCTACCAGAATCAAAAAATATTTATTGTTGTAGGGGCCTGCAAAGTCCATGTGAACTCTTGACCATGGCCTCGTTGGAGTTATCCACTCATGAGAAGTTTTTGGAGGCATGTGCCGATGCTCTAAACAGGTGGTGCAGCCGCTCACTAATGTCTCAATGTCTTCATTGAGTCGCGGCCACCATACGTAGCTTCTAGCCAACGCCTTAGTTTGTACTATCCCACTGTGTATTTTATGCAGCATTTGTAATGTCTCTTGACGTAATGGTTCAGGTACTAGTACCCGACAGCCAAGTAGAATGCAGTCGTCTTGTACCGACAGGTCTGCACGATGTAGCCAATATGTGTAGAACTCTGATCTCGATTCCTTGGCAGGCCAACCACGCTGTATGTAATACATCACTTGGCATAATATTTTATCTCGTTTGGTTGCCTTGGCTATGTCTTCTACCTGGTATGGAAAATCTGTGGGTGTTTCTGCCATTAGCAAAACGTCACATAGCTGTTGTTCCGGTTCCTCTGGGACTGGCCGTGGCCATCGACTCAAACTATCTGCACTGCCAATCTGTGGACCCGGTTTGTACACGATCTCGTAGTCGTGCATAGTCAGTGCAATCGCAATTCTAGTCAAACGTGGTGAGATCATATTAGACATAGGTTTCTTAGGGTCGAAAATGCCAAGCAAGGGTTTATGATCGGTCACTATTTGAAAATGTCTACCAACGAGGTAATTGTAATATTTAGTAATACCAAACATGATAGATGTGGCTTCTTTGTCGAGCTGTGAATAACGACGTTCGTGTGAATGTAGCGTTCTAGATGCCATGGCAATCGGGCGTTCATGCCCGCCTTCAAAAGTGTGTGACAAAACTGCTCCCACACCATACTCAGAACTGTCGCAAGTAAGAATTAGAGGTTTCTTCACGTCGTAGTGTACCAGTGTCAAATCGTAGGTGATCAAACGTTTTGCAGTATCAAATGCACTTTGTTCCTGTTCTGTCCATTTCCATGGTTGTTTTGTATCTAAAAGTCGATGCAGTAATTCTAGCAATGTTGCCTTATGTGGTATGAACCTTTCATAAAAATTGTAAAGTCCCAGGAAAGCACGTAATTCTTGTTTATTTTTAGGCGCAGGTGTGTTGACTATTGAGTCTACCTTACTAGGTGCAGGGTGGATGCCTTCAGCATCAATGACAAATCCCAAGAATTCAACTTTTTCTTTCGCAAATTTGCATTTGTTTTTGTTGAGTCGTAGACCAGCCTTTTCTATGCGCTCCAGTACTGTGTCAAGTCGTCTTTGCATTTCTACCTTGTTTTGCCCACTTATTATGATATCATCAATTAGTACTGCTACACCTGGTACACCGGCCAGCAAGGAAGTCATCAGACGCTGAAAAATCCCCGGAGATGCTTTGACACCAAATGCTAATCTGTGTACGGTGTAAAGACCCTTGCAAGTATTTAAGGTTAACAACTTAGCAGTGCTTTCGTCGACTGATACCTGCGTGTAAGCTCGATCTAAGTCGAGTGTCGTGAAAAATCTACCACCAGCAATTGTTGCAAAGACTTCATTAGCTGTAGGCATAGGATATGTATCCGATTCTGTTGCCTCGTTTACGGTACTGCGGTAATCTCCACATAATCTGATTTCTCCAGACTTTTTCACGATAGGCACTACAGGAGTCGCCCATTCAGAGTAAGATGTCGGCCGCAACACTCCCTCTTTCTCCAATCTGTCTATTTCCTTTTCCACCCTATCCTTTATAGCAAAGGGCACCGGTCGCGCTTTCAGAAATCTTGGTGTCGCTCCTGGCTTCAAATGAATTGTTACTGGATGTCCACGGTAGGTACCTAGACCATCTTTGAATACCTCTCTGTACTTGTAAGTTAATGTTTCAATCGTGTTGTCACCGTTAGATACCAAGTTAATATTCATTGAAATGTTTAATGGTTTGAACCAGTCCCGACCCAGTAAGTTGGGCCCACTACCCTTAGCTATGACAGCTTGTAACTCGTGCATCTGTACTTTGTATTTCACCGGCAATGTTGCCTGTCCGATAATCTTAACAGGTGTTTCTGTCCAAGTATACAATGACAATGAGGCTGCACGGACTGCATGTGGTAGGAGGCTTCGTAGTGAATGCCAGGTTTGTTCATTCAGAATGGAGAAACTGGCTCCACTATCCACTTGCATATGTACGGGCGTATTGACAATTGACACAACCACTTCATAAGGTGGCACACGCTTTTTATCTTGTATGCAATAAATCCCATTTAAATGATCAGCAAACTCTTCTGTGTAGTGGACTTGTTTATGTGTATTTTTCTTCTTGCTTATACAAATCTTTTCAATATGTCCCTTTTTCTTGCAAAAATGACATGTTGCATTAAGGAACCGGCATTCTCCCGAATGCTTGTCACCACAACGATAACAAAAACGAATGTTTGGCCTTGAGTTAACAGCATTGACGTCCATTGGTTCTACGGCGGGCGCAACCGACGACGTCGAGGAACATGGCACTGACTCGGTAGTTTGCATCATACGTACGTCACGCCCTGCACTTTCAGCCGAGAACATCGCATCGACGACGTCCTGGTATCTCAGGTTGTCACGTTTCAGCAACTCATACTGTAATTTTTGGTCACTCATACCGCAAACAAGCCTGTCGCGCAGCATGCGCTCTAAATCCGCGAAGTTACAAGTCGCACTTAGTTTTCTTAATGCTGCTATATAATTTGAAACTTTTTCGCCTTGTTTTTGATCCCGTTTGTAAAACTGAAATGACATTGATATTTCATTTGGCTTAGGACTATAATGCTTGGTTAGGATGGATTCCACTTCACTAAAGGTCACATTGCTGGCTGATCTTGGCGTTATTAATGCCAGTAAGGTTTCAAACACTTGTGCACCACACACAGTAAAGAAATTAGCACGTTTCACATTGTCCAAAGTGACGCCATTGGCCTCGAAACAAAATTTTAATCGGTTTATGTAAATATCCCAATTGTCCGTTTGAGGATTGAATTCCTCAAATTTCACTGCTTTTGTAAGAATATCGTCCATTTTTAGCACTTTCACCTTACGTCGCCACTAATATGTCCGGCAAATGTATTATTTTGGTAAATAAAACACGCTAGGTAGCTATTGTCGTGTAATGACGAAATCCAGACTGTCACAATAATATTCTACCTACCTCCACTATACTTCACTTTATATTTTAACAAAGTAAGCAAGTACCTACATCACAATATTCCATACATGACAGTTCCGTTTTCATTTTTTGTACGGAACCCAAAAACCAAAGGTACGTGTTCGCCACATAAAATTTTTGCTGACATTGCATAGGCTATGGCTATGTCACTCCTGGAAAGAATATGAATACACTCACAATTCTAAATTGGTTATATAGGATGCAATAATGGAACAGACATACATACAATCCTGACAACATAGCTACATACATACTCGCAAAAACAATACTCTCCATTTAGGTAATTATTACAGCTAATAAAAGATCAGATTGTGTCATATTTGATACCTGGTCCTACAGCACGACAATTGATATTAAGTCTGGCCATCAAAAGGTTGAAATGAAAATATTTACCAGTTTCTCTATTCAAAACATTCTTCAACACAACTGTCCTTGAAGACCCCTTAGTGATTCCTTTCTCAGGCTTGAGAAGCTTGTCCGAATGCCTCAAATGCGATATACAAGCGTTGTTCCATGTTTTTAACTTCTTCATATCAAGATTATCTTTTTTAATGGCTCTGACGGGCAAACACAATGGGTCATCGTAGTCTGGAATCCTAATATTCATTTTATTACGAGCCTTAGGCGGAACAACCTCGGGAAGAGGCTTCTTCGCGGCATATTTCAACGTTTGAATCGACTGTGGGGCAACAGGCTTTGGCGCGGGCCGGATAGGTGTTGGCTTCTTTTTCTTATTCCTGGTTGGAGGAGGCGTTGGCATATCGTCCCGAGGGTCGTAGTCAGAATCCTCTTCCTCCATTTTCTCGTCCATTTTTAGTTTTTTCTTCTTTGAAGCTGGCTGTCTTTCGACAAGCAAGGGTTCTTCTGAATACTCATTTTGAGAGCTTGGCAGTGATACGTTTTGCACGCATTGCTGGACAATTTCAGCGTCTTCGTCCAAATATTCTATTTCTCCATCAGATTCCATTTTATTTGATTTATTTTGCTTCAAAACAAAATAAATATTCAAACGCTGCACTCCGTGTGCCTGTCAGCTTGTCAGCCAATTGTCAGCTGTCAAAATCAAATTTGTTGTTTTTGTCTATGGTCATTGGTCATTGCTCTAGATTATGAGGAAGAATATCATTGAAAGTTTTCATTGCTGATTATACTTTGATAAAAACAGAAAGACAGCCAAAATAAATTGAATTTCAACCACAGACATGCAAAAAATATTTCAACAACTGTAATCCACAGACATGAAAAAAAGTTTTTGCTTATTATCAGTGATGTACCTAATAATTTTTTTTAATGTCTGTGAATTAAAAAATGTCTACTACAAAAAGCCTTCGAAAAAGTGGATCACGAGCTGCTTCCCGTAGTCGTAGTTTACTACGATGGTTCGCATCCTATAATTTCTAAGAGACCGCAAAGGGTTGTTGTCAATGGGTATCATTCAAAAAGTGTTCCTATAACATCAGGAATTCCCCTATATATGTTTGTGGTAGGCCTCGGATCCATATTGGGTCCACTATTATTTATAACCTTTATAAACGATATTAAAGAATGCTTTATCAATCCTAACTTACCTACCCAAGACCTTAAAATAGCAAACAGGAAGATCTTTTTCAGGGGGCGTCAAAATCACTCAAATCGTTGGCAAAACCAATTTATAAAATTTGCCTCTGCTATTTTAATAGAGTAGGTATCTAACTTTTAAAAAATACGCCAACAGGAAAATGTTGTTATTTATCTAGTAAATATACCTAATTACATCAGGAAAACCTGTTACAATGGTTAATAATATGATAATAATTAATAAGTTATAATCAAGACATGACGCATAGCGCATAACCGAATAGCTGGAAAAACGCGTTAATCATTTTTAGCATAGGTACATATTATATTGTTTATAGGGCCTGCCCAGAGTAGGGTAGGGTAGCGCGCTGTTATGCCTTGGGTTCTGCTTGAGTTCCTAGGGTTGCGGTGCCACACCTGACATCTCTCCGAATAGGACAGAGCTCTATGTGTAAACGGAAAGATGACAGGGTTTCTCTTTTATGTATATACATAAAAGAGGACATACCTATATGGGTACACAGTCTCAGACAAAGTCCCATACTTTCGGGCTCCCAGAAGTAGCACAGGGTTAAGAAAGTCGCATACTTGGGTGTAGACTATTCTTAGTGATCTCTACAATATATAAAAAAATCATCGATACATGCGCGTTCGCAATGTTTGATGTCGATATTAACTGGCCTAAGTATTATTTTATCCACGAAGTTATGGTTAAAAGCTAGTTTACAGGATAAATTTTATCACATCACATTGCGCCCACAAAACTGTGAGTGTACCAGGAAGGATAAATCGATTTCATATTCGACTATTTGTGACCAATATTTTAATTTTATACAATTACTGATGGTGTGAAAACCTATTGCGCGTTTTTGTTCATTTTCAAAAATGGGTTGCATTAAATTTATTGTGAAGCACACATTATTTATATTTAATTTAGTATTTACGGTGAGTTACTTTGTTTTTTATTTTTATTTTAAGCACTCAAAGGCCCAGTAGGCGTGGTTAAATATAAATAAAAATAAATATATACGGACAAATCACACAGATTGAGCTAGCCCCAAAGTAAGTTCTTATGAAAGACTTGTGTTATGGGATACTAACTCAACGATACTATATTTTATAACAAATACAACATAAGTAGATAAACATCCAAGACCCAGGTCAATCTGGAAAAGATCGTTTTCCATCTTGACCTGACCGGGGATCGAACCCGGGATCATCCGTGTCGCAGGCAGGCGTGATGACCGCTGCGCCACGGAGCTCGTCAAGTCAGTTTGTCAGTTTGTGGTTATGCTTTGTTAACGATAATGTATGTTAAGCTCAAACTCGGGTGTGGTTCACTCGAGAATACATAACCACAAATAGCTCTAGAGTTCCTCATTGTTTCGGAAGGCACGATAGATGCCTTGGAGGCAACTTGGAAAAAGGTATATCAGTGCTGGCCACTTACACACACGAAAATCAAGGCTTTGTTTTTTTTTTTAGATTCTAGGCTTAATAATTATAGCTGGTGGTAGTTTCCTTTTATACTTAGTCCGCCACCACGACGCCACCAACTCCAAGGATGTTGAGGAAGCTCTGAAGTACTTGAACTTCTTCTTGATTGGTTTCATCGCGTTCGGCTCTGTGATATTCTTGATTTCGTTCTGCGGATGCTGTGGCTCGATTTCCGAGAAAAAGGGACTTCTTATACCGGTAAGGAATTTTCAATATGGCATATGCATATATTTATTCCGTTCTGCTCTGGAAATACCTCCCGAAGTTGGCATAATAACTAAAATATAATTATTTTTTAGCACAAAGAAGGACCTTTCTTTAGATACAAAGTCGCATTTTTCAGCCAAGTCCAAAACGATCTCTTCACCTGCATAAGTATTACAACGTGTAACTTGACCCTCGAGACCATCAATACGAACAGCTTTTCCTATAGAAACATTGCTAGGAACTCAAAAATTTTATGACGTTCCCATACATTTTGAAGGCAGCTGAACATTTTTGCATGAAAATGTTGAATTTTTTTTTAGTTTTCATTGGTCGCCAAGCAAGAGTTATTCATATTGACTGGCCGAGGCACCCCTTTAAGGGTTGGTCGAGAGTGGAGAGTAGAGTTACACGCTGTTCAAATATAACTTTTATCTTTTAAAAAAGCAACTGATCATACGGGTTCCATATAATGCTATACATAGAATCCTCAATGGGAGCTGGATTCACCATTGACAGTGGTGTATCTCAAATTCTAGACAATCTGAGACCTGTAGCAAATTATTTTTTGTGCACCTACAAGGTATATATTATCTGGTCCTATGATTTCATTTATTTTAGTGTGATTCAGTTTTTCAAAATACCAATGAAATAATCGATATTAATTAGTACACAGGAAAAACCTAATAAATGGATCAAAATTATTACTCCACCTCAAACATTACCTACTCTAGTATATTTCGTTTTATGGATATAAATAAGCTTACGAGTAAATTATCATTTCTAGTTAGTTATACATATCTAGCTAGTGTGTACGATACACTAATTCATCTAATCGAAAGAAATTTTGTATACTTTTCTTAACCATAGGTTTGCAGATTTTTTTTTGTTGTGGTACCTAGGTACCTTGAATTCGCGAGTCTGTATTTTCTTTTCAGTGATAAAACTTGTTTATTTATTACATTTCAGTATGCCGTGATAATGTTCATCCTATTTTGCGCCAGTTTGTATTTGGTTATATCCAAAGATAAATTTATGGATAAGATCAAAACTGATGTGAAAACCGATTGGTACAAAAGATTTAATTCGGCGAAAAATCCTATTGATGACGAACTTATAAATGTGATACAGTTCTCCGTAAGTATCATTATGTAATTATATTATTAGTTCTACAAGAACGTAAAACTCGCCAACATTTATTTAATATACATACTCATACCAAATTACAGCTTTCTAGTACTTATAGTCTCTGAGTAAAACCACGGACGGACAGACAGACAGACAGACAGACATCGCGAAACTATAAGGGTTCCTAGTTTACTACGGAACCCTAAAAATGTGTTTCGATCCGAGTGATCGGTTCACAATTACTTCTTTAGGTATTAAAAAGAAATGAGATAACTCTATGCTGTTTCGGAGAAAAGTAAAACGTTCAATGTTTACTTTCAACTGTTTCTCTTCTCATATAATCTGTATAGTCATTATATTTAAAGTTATTTAATATTCACTTTACACCTTGGCTTATCTTTTTGGGCTTACCTTTAGTTTAATCTTTCTGATGGCCATCTACCAAATTTATTTTAGCTTGCTTTTTGCATTGCTCTCCGAGTCACATAAAATTTTAAACTCTTGAAGACAACTGCTTCAAAATTGCCCGATTTGACTCGAACAAACATTCATACAAGATTCATTATTATAAGTAAAATAAAAGCTTGTATCTAATAAAAAAATCTTAATTTTTCAGCTAAAGTGCTGTGGACCAGAAGGGCCAGATTTTTACAAAAATACTGATATTCTAAACAAAATATCAGCCTCATATAAACAACCTATTTTAAATAAATTTAAGATCAAAGGTGACGTTTTTATATCGCCTAGCTGTTGCTCGACATTTGACAAAGATGCTTTCTCAAAGGGTTCAAACGCTTTTTCAAAATATTTTGAAAAGGATTTCAAATGTAGGAAAGAAGACGTATACGAAACAGGTTGCTTAACGAAAGTAAATGAATTTGTTGACAAAGTAGGCAAATACTATATCATCGTTACGATTAGTGTGGCTGTAGTAGAGGTAAGTGAATAATTATTACAGTCATAGATTCCAGGTTAGTTTTTGTTTGATTTACGTAGAAATATTATTATTATTACAATCATTTACGTCAAAACAAGAAAAGCATGAATTTTTCGTTGAATGAATGACCGAATTTGAAAAAAATATATTCAAAAGAGAAAGAATATGTAAAGTTTTGTTCTTCGAAGCTCTACATAACCGTTCAAACAATTTTTTTGATCTACTGTTTACAATTTCAATTGTGCATGTGCCGCTTTTCTTAGCGTTTTTGTCAAAAACGGCAATGTTTTGCGGAAAATTATTTCTTTCAAATGGGGAGCACTGCATTTAGGCCCCGTAAAGTATCATCAAATGAATGTCACACTTCAAATCTTTCCGAATATAAGAGCTCAGTTTCATCGTACTTAACACAATCTTCGCAAGTCTTTCCAGAATTGAGTAAAAAAGCCGTAGATGTCTAAGAAAAGCTGACGAGTTATCAGATTATTTGTTCAAATCCATGCATAATATTTATTAATTAAAATGTGCATTAACTTTATTAATGTCTAAACGAAATAAATATTTGCTAATACTTAATTTTTTTTCCCATAATTAAATTAAAATCCTCATTACTTAATGAAAATCAGAGCATGTGAAGGGCAAAATGGGCAATTGTGGTATAAATAACAAAGTCTCTCGCCTGAAAGAAAATCTAGGCATTCTTTTAGATTGTTTGAAAAGAGTAATTTGGAACGACGGTTCGGGAGGAGAATCATACTTCCTAATGTTTTACTTGTAAATGCAACCTTTTTTAATCTGCATTCTTGTTTTCAGATACTGGCCATGTTATTGGCTGTATACATGTGTGTGCAAATTTCGAAACAGCATTGGACATCACAAAAAGGTCGTGGGTACAGAGCCTGAAAAAGTTATTAGACTAAGGCTTTTTGAAATAAGTGGCCACAGCACTGAGGCCACAAACTACGAAGAAGATACTATTACTACTGAGGCGTTGGGTCCGGTTAGATGCTGTTGGGCAATAATGTGTCAGTTATTACTGCTGGTCAAATATATTATCTAGTGATTCTTCCGACTCAACGACCTAGTGCTGCCTGATGGTAATTTATTCAGAAAACCCTCATCGTTGCATATAAGAGTACATTTTATGTAACTTTTTATTTGCAATTGTAAAATGAAAATTATTTTTAATGTATGCGACTATAACAAACTTATATAATATTAAGATAAGAGATATTTAACTATAGGTTATATTTGTATAAGTAGAATGAGACTATAGCTAATAAACTTTTTTTTAATTATTAAAATTGCTTCCTTTCCTCTATTGAGTTTTATTTAATGATTGGCCATTCTAACATACCTAATTGTTTTCAAAATAAGTAAATATTATTGTATAAGAGTAAGCAAAGTAAGCAAAACATTATTGTGTAAGAGCAAAAAGGATAGGACCGTAATACAAACAAGTATTTTTGAGTTCAGATAATAAGTATTTTTAATTCCTTTCACATAACCGTAATATCAAAACCATAAACTTTTGTACAAGGAAAATAATCATATTGATAATGATACCATAGATATATAATTCAACAGTTTGTATTGTACTAGGTACGTGCTAACAAAACAACAGGCATGAAATAAGGTCTTTAAAAATATATTTTTGACCCAAGCTTTTAAGCGATTCAAGCTTTAAGTGCTTACCTGGTCAAATCAATTAGGTACTTTAGCCCGAACACGGAGTTTATATTTTTAGTTTTGATGTGCCTATTGCTTAGAGTATTAAACCAATATTGCCATCTTCCGATTCCATTGCGTTGCAAGATTTGATCCTTCCCGGACGCATTTTTTTAAATCTTTGCTTTCAAGCAAAATAGTTTCTGATATATCCGCAAACAAACGTACAAATATGGATAATTTAAAACAATTGCACAAAAGTTTAGAAGATGTTATACCTAGACTAAAATTAAATAAGACGTATAGGATTCTTGCAGTAGGTAATCTGACAAACGAAATGATGATGAAAGATGTATAAAAACAGTACAATTCTGACAATGTTAGGCTGACTTCACAGCTGTCCGGGAGATCCGTCTGCGCTGTCTGTACGGGTGCCCGAAGCAGGGGTACAAATGAGGCTCTATTGGTGGTATGGATTGGTATGGTACGCAAGGAACCCGCTCCGGATCGCTGTGAAACGATGTTTTAACGCCTCATGTGTGCTTCCGCTGCGGGCACCCATACAGATAGCCCGGACGGATATCCCGGAAAGCTGTGAAGCCAGCCGTAAGGCTGGCTTCACAGCTTTCCGGCATAACAATCAATATCCTCCGTTTTTTAAATCGGTTAAAAGTAAGTCTGATTTGTATGCTGTTTGTATCATACATGCGTGCGATTCCCGAACATACATGACCATAGACAAAATGGAAGCTTAGGTATCGCTAATGTCATTCTATTTAAGATTATCCTAAACTAAAATGTCAAATTGCAAAAGAAGTGAATCCAACATGTCGGACAAGTTAGTGTTTTTATTATTTTTCGGTTTATTTGTATTAATCTTGATAAATTTTACAATTTCCAACCTTAGAATTATCACATTTGTACATGTTGTTGACATTATAGCAAATAATTACAATATTGTGGCGATAATTGTGCAAGTTTTAGTGTTTGATTTTGTGCATGTGTGATCTGTGATCAATAAACAACATTTCTTTCAGTGAGGATTTATTAGCCGATGATCTTGGTGACCAGAGCCTCGCCGACTACAATCTAGGCAATGAAGAAGAAGAACAGCTATTGGCCGACGACTATGAAAGTGCTTCGTCACAGAATGTTCCCATCTCTATGGGACCCAGTTATGGCAGCGGTGTTGAGATGGTTCCCAATGAGTTTTCTGGACATGGCATGGAATATGGAGCACAGGTAAGTTTTTTTTACTAGCCTTTACTGTCCTATTGCTGGGCAAAGGCCTCCCCTCTTCTGCCACTCATTTCTATCTCCTGCGATTGATGACCTATTTGGGTCAGAAGCCGCTAGATCATTAGACCATCTTATCCTTGGGCGGTCTCTTGCGACACCAGCCAGCAGGTATCCAGTCTGTAACAATCCTTGCCCACCCTATCTGGGTGCATCCTACACATAGTAAGAAGTTTGGGGTAATAAATTGTTGAGCTATGCATAATTCAGAAACTTTCAATATAAAACAAAATTATCTAACCTAAACAAAAAATATGTTTTTGAAGATCGACAGTTCTTGTAGGGGTGCAGTAGAAAAGCTCAAGATTGAAAAGCCATTGAAAGATAGTACCCTTATACTTTTTAGTGCTCCTGCAGTGGAGACTAAAAGAACACCAGATGATGATGACCCTTTTACTTCTTTAAGGTTCCTTGATAGCTCTACAGTTGAAATTTTTGATTTTAACTTTGATCTGCTTAGAATTAGAACTTGGAAGTTGTAAACATTTAGGATATAATGTGCCAACTAATCAGAGATCTAAGTTGAAATATTTAAAAGTCAAAAATTATCAAAAGCTACAGACTACAAGGATATTATCAAGATAGCCTTAGGCTCTGTCCAATCCATCTCTATACTAATATTATAAAGCTGAAGAGTTTTTTCAGGTTAAACGCGCTTACCTCAGGAACTATTGGACCAATTTTAAAAATTTCCTTTACCTTTGTATAGGTATGTACATTATCCTTGAGTGCCATAGGCTAGGTATGTACCACGGGCGAAGCCAGGCGGACTCCTTGTAGTATGTATGTTTGAAAAAGTATTATAGTCATCTCTTGTTCCAGCTTCCGTACCAACCAATGCCAGAGCCAGAGTGTGTGGTGCCCAACATAACCGTGGAGGTCCCCAACGCGCCCATCCCAGAACACAATGTGTTTCCATACGAACAACCCCCAGTATATGGACCTGAACATGCTGTGGTGCCACCTCCTATTGTAAGTTACTTATTTGATTATATAGGCAAATAGCTTTTTAGCTCTTCTTTCTTCAGGATAATGGCTCTAATGGGCATGTTGACTAAAATTTTTTTCATGTTGCTATGTAAAGACCTGCCAAAAATAAACACAATAGTGACAGAAATGCATTTCTAAACAAAAAAACTCTTTCAGTTATAATAAAAGTTTTAAAGGCACATGTTTTTAGACGTGAAAATGCGCCACTGAAATGCCTACATATTTGTGACGTCACAAGCTTGTATTTTGTATGGGTGGCGTGAGAACTTTGATTGGTAGCTATATGAAATATTTCGTTTACGGTAATGGTTTCATAATAAAAGTTGCTATAAATTTTGCAGACTAAAATACAGTATAATTATAATTAAAGATTTTCATACTTTAAAAAATGGTCCTATTCAACTTTAAAAAAGCTTTAAGATCACTTAACGAATCGATATCAAATTAAATGTGTTCTTTATAGTGTTTTTAGATAGAAATGAGTTTCATTAGAAACAAATTTTAAATAATCTTAACATTAGGCAACTACCGTATTATAATCGTCATCATCAGACGGATTAGAGAGGAATTTTAGATGTTTATAAGCTTTGTTTGGCTTGTGTTTTCTACGTCGCCTTCTACGACATCCATGGGAAGACTTAGGTGGTCCTATTCTACTCTGCCGGGACTCACACTGCTGTCTACTATCACACCCTGTGTGTGTCTATTGAACAAAAAATAGGACCTTTGGTCTATCTATTCATCTATATTCTGTCTGTGTACCTATTGAACTGTTATATCTATATCAGTTTTTTAAATTACATGTCCATTTTTGTGCAGGCGAGTGATTGTATATAATCAATTAAGTAACCCTATACATTTTGTTTTTGTTTTATTATGTCACTGTTGTACTGTTCGTTTTTTTTTTCAAATAAATTTTTACTTCTCTTTCTATTCCAGCCTGCAGCGGTTCCTATGGAGTCCTCTCAGATTGTGCCGTCAGAAATGCTGCCACCACCTATGAGTAAGATTTTTTTAAATATATATATTTTTTTTTTTTTTTCGAGTCTTCTGTATATCTTGGTGTTACTATGCTAGCCTGGGGGACCTTAAGTGTAAAATTTATCTCAGCAACATTATACACCTCCATAAGAGGTATACTGTTTTTGTCGAATGTGACAATGCATTGCTCAATTTAATAATTGAAATGCAATGCAAAATAGTTGGTAAATTATATAGATTTTTAACTGACTTCAAAAAGAGGATGTTCTCAATTCAACTATGTTATTTTCTGACCACCTTTCAAGTATTATCTATTGAAGAACATACTGACTCGTTATGAAAACACGGCTTTACTCACGTTTTATTACGTCGGATCCGCCGACTAGTTTCGGTCTGTTACGAAGACCATCATCGGGGCGAGTGAAAGGGGTGGCGTCACGACGGTTACGCTTCCCTCAAAACAGTGCTTTGAGGGAAGCTTAACCGTCGTGACGTGCTTTGAAAGCACTGAGGGCCGCCTCGCGCGTCGCCGCCCGCGCCGCTGCCCGCGCACAGCGGCGAGCAAACGATGTCCGGTGGAGGGGATGCCAAAAAACCAGAAGATGTTGCCTGTGTCTTCACCGTTTTGTGAATCCTTTGTGACGAGAGCGTTTGTATGAACTGAGCTGACTGTGTCGATACCTCTCACAGTATTGCTATCAGAGTTTCCCAACGTTTGAAGTACCGGTTTCCAAGTCGTTGGTAACGACCAACCACCATCTCGATTGAAGTTCGGACGCCTATGTATCTCAATCGCTTCGCCGTGTTTTCATAATGAATTTATCTCGCGTAAGTTTTAATATTATCATACTGACTCAGTCAGTTATGGAAATGTGAAACTTATTAGCGATGCTGACAAAAATACTTGAATGAAACCGTTTGTTGTAATGAGAATTATGAACTAAAACTTACGAAAAGATTACTTGGAGCCTACTCCGGTGTCGCCCGCGGTACGGTACCTAGCATATGGCACTTAGGAATAACGTAATTTTTTTCTTTTTCTAACTGTGAAAGAATTTTTGAAATTGGTTGAGTATTTTTTGAGATTAGTGCATTCAAACAAACAAACTTTTGAGCTTTATAATGTTAGTGTAGGTTTATATAGACAGTACACATACAGACTAATTAAAAAAAAACAAGCCAAGTGCGTGTCGGGCCACACGCAGTGTAGGGTTCCGTAGTTGCGAATGACAACTTTGAGTTCACACTATTCACACTCGCACCTCAAAGTTTAAAAACCGAAAAATATCTTACAATGAAAATTGTATGAAATTTTACATTTTCGAGTACATTTTATAAGTTGGTTGCCTATAACTTTTTAGTTTGTACTTAGTACTCAGCTCTAATAGTTTTCTTTTCAACTTCAGTATCTACTGATGTAGTTTTTTTTCACATATCCATATATAACCGTTTAGCCGATAGAGGGGGGGAGGGGGCACTTACCTCTAACAAAAATTTGCACTTCTAACCAAATATTTCAGGAACGGATCCCTAAATCGAAAAATGTTGTTCTCAACTTCACAAAAAAAAAAATTTGTCAAGATATTTTCTACCACTTTTTTGCCATGATTAATATACATACCCATACCAAATTACAGCTTTCTAGTACTTATAGTCTCTGAGTAAAACCGCGGACGGACAGACAGACATGGCGAAACTATAAGGGTTCTTTGTTTACTACGAAACCCTAAAAAGGTTAGTAAGGCGATAACTCAAAACCGGACTGAATGGAAGAATTGGAGGGAGGCCTTTGCCCAGCAATGGGACACGTGATGGCTCGAAATAAATAAAAATAATAGGTTAGTACCACAGAACAACAAATACATTACAAGTGTTATAACGCGTGATTTGTATGAAAACCAGCGTCGCCTCATTTCATGCATACTACTAACGCAACTTAATACGCACACTATTTGCAAATTAGAATGCCGCTCCGTGATTGCGGGATAGGCGTCACGTGACATTTACTAACTTCCAATCACGTAGAAGTAATGCATCCAACACTGGCAGACTTGTACGTACCACTATCATTACGTACTGGACTATTCGAACGTAATGTATTACATTGAGCGTTTACTTCGTTACTATCGAAAGTCAGACGAGTAAATTACCCGCAATGTATATTTTTTGCAATTTTATTTTTAATATTTTCGTTCAGTCGCTATGTTGGATGAATAAAATCAATTAAATATCATATCAATAAGTTTTCTGATTTGCCGGTGATAAGAAACACCTAATTTGGTCAAAGTTGCACGGGCACTTGTCACTTTACACGTTACAATAGTGCACGCCGGCATAGTTTTGGTTTTTTTCACATGTTAATGCACTGTTGTTCCTTTGACGATTGCGGGACAACTACTTAGGTGATTTGCGGGGGTCGGGGTGAAGTGCGATGATCGAGCGTAGTGTCGGCGCGCGGGCCACGTTCCCTTGCCATTTCTAATGTGTTTATTGTTCTGTGGTTTTTTTGTTTTTCGTGTGTGTAAGTGGCCAACACTGGTGTCAGATTTTTCAAGCTGCCACCAGATTATGATTTTTTTTTTTGTTCTGTGGTTAGTACAGATAACATGCAGAAACGATGTGAATGTAATGTTTGTGTTTTCAGACGGCGAGGCGGGCGCGCGCTTGGGCCGGGGCGCCGGCCCGCGCCTGCCGCTGGTGCGGGACATCCCCGACAGCCTGGGTATGTACCTTAAAGCGACTATACTGCTTCCAGAAACTGGCCATCATGATCATCATTACATCAATCAGATTAATAGTTTTTCTGTGTGGTTGAAGTGTTTGTTTTTGTCTGTAGTGTTATAGTCTGACTTGAGTGGAATTACTCATGTTACTTGAAATGAAAACTACTGTCATAAGAAATTACCTTCTAATGACAGTTGAAATCTAGCTGTAATGCATGATGTACATCTGTGACCTGCTTTTTTGTTGACGAGCTCCGTGGCGCAGTTTTTCACGCCAGCCAACGTCACGAATGGTCCCGGGTTTAAATCCTGGTTAGGTCATGATGAAAAACTATCTTTTTCAGATTGACCTGGGTCTTGGATGTTAATCTATATATGTATGGGTAATAAAATATAGTATCGTTGAGTTAGTATCCCATAACCCAAGTTTCGAACTTACTTTGGGGCTAGCTCAATCTGTAATCTGTGTGAAGTGTCATTATATGTTTATTAATTATATAATTAAATTGTTATTTAATAGCATTACAATGTTCGGTATATTATTAAAATTGAAAATATGTGATGAAAAATAATTCGCCACAAGTAGGATTCGAACCCATAGCACATTGACAGATTAGTAGCACACTTAGGGCGCAGACCTAAGAGCTGTGGGTTCAAATCCTACCTGTGGCGAATTCTTTTTAACAAGCTTTTATTAGCTTCACTTGTATGTAAGAAAATCTTGCAATCTTAATTCGACCCACTTCTCGGTCTTTCATTAGGGTGAAATTTTGCACACGCTCCGAGTTCTGATGACAATACATGACTAGCGTGGTTTTTAGTTTTTTAAACTATTATTTTGTCACTTATTTTAAATTATAATGTTTACTAGCTGTTACCCGCGGCTTCGTCTGCGTAATATATAGCCTATGTCCTTCTCGATACCCTAACCTATGTGTATGCAAAATTTCATGATTATCGGTTCAGTAGATACGGCGTGAAAGCGTAACAAAACAAACAAACAAACTCACTTTCGCATTTATAATATTAGTTGGGATTGGGATGGGATGGGATTATCTGTTTATTTACTTGTGTCAAAAACCCCGGGGAGGATAGCAGCACTGAGCAGAGAATATGTTCGCAGACAAGGTGGTGGTCCGCGGCCAGCGCGGGCGCGGGGGCTGGCGGCCGCAGCGCTTCCCGCACCCCTACCACAGGAACCACGTGCACAGGGTGAGTTTGTTGGGGTACTTTAGCTTTTATTCTTACCCGGCTGCTCCAACCAGAAGGAGGGCTATGGTTTTCGCGCATATTTTTTATTGTTATTATTATTTAAACACATAACAAATAATTGTTTCTTTTTACGATTCAAAGATTCAAAACGTTTATACAGAAAATAGGCTGTTGCAGACACTGTTTCACGTCAAATCATATTTAAACATACATACTACCACGTCTTTTTAATTTTACACATTTATAATAATCAAGTACTTTTACTCAGGTTTACTTCTTACAAAATATATATATACAACCGAATTGATAATTTTCCTTTAATTTTGAAGTTGATTAAAAAATCAAATCTCACGATTCACTGAACTTGAAACTCTTTGCCCGGATTCTATGTCAAGTTTCAATTTTGCATCTGTGGCATCGGGCTATTGAGCGGTTATATTGATGTTAAGTAAAAAAGCCTAGTCCCGTAAATACAACATACGATCCAAATTTGATATCATACAAACCATATTTTTGCAAATGTATTGAAAAATTGTTTACAATATTTGGTAACAAATTTCAATGAATTACAAGTATTAAAGAAAACAATTATTTTCAGAACAATTTCCAACAACACAACCAGCGAGCGTCATTCCCTCCCCCCCAAATCAGGCCGAACCCCCCTCAAATGCTCGCCCCCCGGCCGGAAATCAGACCAGACCGGCCAGAGATACCACCAGAGCCGGTCCCTATCGCCCCACCCATGCCTATCAGACCAGAACTCTCCCCCGAACGACCCATACTGCAAGAAGTCCCATTTCGGCCCGAAAACCCCCCATTCGGACCGAATTTCCGCTTCCAATTCAGACCGGACCAAAATTTCCGACCAAATTTCAATCCCATGCAACGGTTCCCTATTCCTAGACAGTTCGCTCCCAGGGAGATAGCTCCAAACAATGTGAGTCACATGCCTCAAGTGACTATACGGCAGCCGTTACCGGGCAGGGAACCGGAAGTACGCATGCTGCCCCTACAGTTGCCCCCTAACTTGCCCCCTGGGGGATTAGCGGGGAAGAAAGTGCTGATCAACCCACACTTCAAGGGGAACTTCCAGCCTGTTGATGGTAAGATTTTTTGTAATTATACACGATGAAATGTTAATCGTTTTGGACCCTTTAAGGGTGATTCAGCCCGTCGATTTGAACAAATTTTCCTTTAGGACCAATACAGGGAACTCATTTTTTTTGATGGCTTTTATAGATTCAGATTCAATCGTTTATTTAATATAGGTTTCTTTGAACACTTATTAATTGTCATATTTGTGTTTACAATTTTTACAACAAAAAAATTTTGTTGACGTCAATAATTACTTATGGCTAAGTTTAGGCCGCTTCCAAAGCGGAGTGCTGGATGGAGAAGCTGGATCCCAAGCTAGTGGTAACTGCCAACCATATTCTTTCATCTTCATTACATAAAGATTAGACTCTCAACGAAGTCTGTAGTCTGTGAACTTGCTCTGGAAAAACCCAACCATTATATGCGTTTCGATAATTATCCAGTTGTTGCAAAAGATAATGATGCATTCCAAGAGTAATTCCTGAAGCAATTGAAATTTAAAAAAAACGTCCTATTTTCAATAGAGGGGATGGTTGGCAGCTACCCTCAGCTCATAAGAAAAAAAAATAGTAACAGTTTTCCCGCGACATCGTCTGCGTAATATTTCACCCACTTAGGGGTTGAATTTGTAAAAATCCTTTTATAGTGCTCACTTAAGAGTCGCTTGGAAGCGCATGTCTCCATACAAACGGAAAAAGGCAATATTTGATAATTTTGGATTAAGATTAAGCATTTAATCAATTAATCTCATTATAATCTACGTACGTTCCTATACAGTTACAAGCCTTTTTAAATTTTTATGGAAATCTTTAGAAGCGTATAATTCTCAAACATTTGATAATTTAAACAAACTGTATAGGAACGTACGTAGATTATAATGTGATTAATTGATTGGATTCTTAATTTTGCCCTAAATTGCCACAATTCCCTTTTTCCGTTTGTACGGAGACATGCGTGTCCAGGTGACTCTTAAATCATGAACCCTTGGTGAAAGGAACCCTTGTACCAAATTGGAAGTTTCTAGGTACAGTAGTTTCGGCTTTGCGTTGATATAAGTCAGTGAGTTATTTAGGTTTACTTTTTATACAGGCTGACTGGTAAATCACGTATTATACTTAAGGAATAATTTCTTGAACTTACTTAAATTAATAAATCATGATTTCATGTAACATTACAAAATATAAAACCAACAAAATACTTATCATCACTACATATAACTACATATTATAAAACAAAGTCCTCCGCCGCGTCTGTCTGTCTGTCTGTTCGCGATAAACTCAAAAACTACTCCACGGATTTTTATATGGTTTTCACCAATAGATAGAGTGATTCACGAGGAAGGTTTTAAGGTATAATACATGCCCGGGCGCAGCCGGGTAGGGCTGCTAGTTAATAATAAAGAAAAATAAATCAAAAGAATGTACAAAGTGTTGGAATGTTTGGACACCGCGCGCTCGCTACGCGAACCCAGCTACACGGCCCGCGGCCGACACGCCATGCGCGAACATTTACCTACTTTTCATCACGCGCAGCGCGAGTGTCCACACTTTTTGTTTTCTTGGATAATTTCCTCTTTTAAGCACCTATTTTTTATATATTTGAAACGAGAATCGTGTACTTAATGCCCTCTTTCAATATATAACGTGATTTACCAGTTAGCCTGTATATATATGTACATATAAGAGCATTATGATGTCGGTAGGTCTGCCCCTGCCCGCGTACATTCCGACCCGCATCCACAAGTCGCCGCCTCTCAGCCCCACGCTGGAGAACAAATTCGGTAAACGCGTACTGCTACTGTTACTGCACGGGAGAGACGGTCGATAGACTCTATTCAAATGCCCGCGACTGTGAGCGCGTGGACCGCAATTTGATGGTGATAGTCGTGCGATAAAAAGTCGCTGTAATTCTCTCAGTAATTCGCAGTCGTTAAAATGCTGTTTTCAAAACTTAGTTGAACTTCTGAGGATGTATCTGCCTACCTGAAAAATCTGTAGGAATTTCGAGTTCAATGTGTTCAGTTCAGCGAAACAAGCGACACCCGTTATTTTATTATTTTACTCCTAAATAAGATCAAATTGAAAAAGTCTACGTACTTCGGAAGTAAATTACCAGTTGTATTTTTAGGGTTCCGTAGTAAACAAGGAACCCTTATAGTTTCGCCATGTCTGTCTGTCTGACTGTCTGTCCGTCCGCGGTTTTACGCAGAGACTATAAGTACTAGAAAGCTGTAATTTGGTATGGGTATGTATGTTAATCATGGCAAAAAAGTTGAAAAAAAATTTTTTTTGCGTAGCTCCCATACAAGTAACGTGGGGGAGTATTTTTTTTTTCTCTATTTACCCATCGTGTGGGGTATCGTTAAATAGGTCTTTCAAAAATATTGTGCGGTTGAGAACACCATTTTCCGATTTAGGGATCCGTTTCCGAAATATTTGGTTTTAAAGAATTGAAGAAGAAAAAATGCGAATTTTTGTTAGAGGTAAATGTCCTCCCCTCTATCTGCTAAACGGTTATATATAGACACGTGAAAAAAATTACAGCAGTAGTATATATACTGAAGTTTAAAGGAAAACTATCAGAGCTGAGTACTAAGTACAAACTAAAAAGTTATAGACAACCAACTTATAAACTGTAAAATTTCATACAATTTTCATTGTTAGATGTTTTTGGTCGTTAAACTGTGAGGTGCGAGTGTAAACAGTGTGAACTCAAAGTTGTCATTCGCAACTACGGAACCCTACACTGCGCGTGGCCCGACACGCACTTGGCCGGTTTTTTAATTCTCATAATGACGGACTTATTTTAATGTTATTATTTTGACCCACCTGATACTGTTTAAAAAATGCTTGTAATAGAAAATACCATTCGAAATTTTTAAAACAATTTGTTGTACGTCATATATGTAAAGAATCACGACCGTCTCTCCCCATCTGAATACGTATACCGGTAGTTCGCATGGCACGAGTGTTTGCTTTGAATTCACTGTATATCCTGTATACTATGTAAGCCATGTTACTAAACCGAACGAGTGTGACCTATTATGACTAGTAAATCCTAATTTGCACTGTATGTATTTTTATCTCCTGTCGTAGCTTATTCCATATTGATTAGGTGCGGAAACACTGATCAGTGCTCATCCCCTTAATTGCGTAAGCTCTGCCCCCTTATTTACTAACTCGGATGACAGGTGTCGATGCCTATCAATCTAGAATTTACAGTTACAATGCGGGTTTTGCTTGCTCGAAATTTTTATTTGGAATACAAAAACCGCATTGTAACAGCAAATCCTAGATTGATAGGCATCGACACCTCTCATCCGAGTTAGTAAATAGGGGTGCTGATCAGTGTTCTTCCCCTTTGACTGGGTAAACACTGATCAGTGCTGACCGAAATAGACGAAGTTATAAGAAATGAATCTTTTATAAAAATCTTTTAATATAATTGAAATAAGGTTTATTTTATTCCAAATTTAATATACACAACACAAGTCTCGAACTTACTTTGGGGCTATCTCTTGTCTGTGTGATTTGTCCGTATATATTTATTTTACTTTTATTTTGTTAATAAATTCATTCAATTTTGTATAGCATGGAGCACGTTACATATTATTATTACAATCTTTTATTTTTTTGTCGTATTGTGTATGTTAGTCGTTTCAAAAGGGATCATTAATTCTCCTGTTTTTTTATAAGTATCTTATTAAAACGCCCGACATTCTTTTCGTAGTATTTTTTTTTTGTAAATGAAATTCATTTTTATTCAAATTCAGATAACATGTACTTTTGAACGTCATAATATTATTTATTTTTTTTATTTGCAAAATCGACGTATTACTAGCGTTTCGGAAAGACCGCTACTGAGACATAGTTTTTGTTTTCTTGTTGATGTCTAGAATGCACCATACAGAGTGTAACATGACCCTTTACATACCCTTAAAGGGGTGAACTCAGACCGGCAACATGAACAACTTTTCCTATGGGGTCAATGCTGGGAACTCGAAAATTTTTTTATCTTTTGAAAAAATGTATGGAACATTTCGCCCGGGCAGCATGATCCCATAGCACAAGTTGTTCATATTGAGGGACTAAGTCACCCCTTTAGGAATGTGTCGAGGGTCAATTTACATTCTGTATGTAAGGGCAGTTTAATTCTCAGATTCAGCTGTCATGTGTATGTTTCATGAATGAGGGTTTTCAGAATTTACTTTTCCCCCAGGTGCCGCCGGCACTGTGTCGAGAGGTCGAGCTATCAAAATCCACCAATCACAAAATTGATGATTAAACCTGTTTGGTGGATTTTGACAGCAGCTGTCAAAAATACCTCTAGACACAGTGTCGCCATCTGGAGGAAAATCTATTCTGAAAACCCTCATTGACGAGCTCCGTGGCGCAGCGGTCAACACCCCGGTCAGGTCAAGATGGAAAATGATCTTTTTCAGATTGACCTGGGTCTTGGATGTTTATCTATATAAGTATCAATTATAAAATATAGTATCGTTGAGTTAGTATCCCATAATACGATTCTCGAACTTTTTTTGGGGCTAGCTCAATCTGTGTGATTTGTCCGTTTATCTATTATTGACATGTGAATTTGTTGGCAGGCCCCATAAAGGACATAGACGACGCGGCGGAAAGGTTCATAGCAGAACAGCGTAACGCACTGGCACGCGCCGCCGGCAGGAAGTTCAGGCGCTCCCCCCAGAGGTATGTGGCATACAGTGGCGGCTCGTGACTCAAAGACCTGGTGGTGCACATCATAAAACATGCCTAAAATTGTTTGGATAATTCCTAACAGCAGAAATAATTCTCGTATTTAGATAGGCATTTTTCTATTTACATATACAAAGTACAATAATAAGATTGATAAGTAAAACAAAACATAAAAACAGCGAAAGTAAAACACGAACAAATACAAACGTAAGACAATTTACACGAAAACTACCTAATCCGAACATATCCGAACGTCGGCGTTCGGCCCGCGTCGGGCCCCGTGCGGCGCACGAGATTTCGCTAAATTTCCATACTAATCTTCCGTCTCACGCGCCAGGCATTTCGTCGCCTTTTCCATAGTAGCTGTATAGGCGCGTTGCGTGCACTGGGAGCGGGCGCACGGCAAACTATTTTGTCAAGCGAAAATAATACTTATTTTGTTACCGACACGACTGATTATCATTTGACACAAAATTAATATATTTTTACGTTAAACTGCTTATTTATTTTTTATACCAATGTTATTTTTTAGTATATATTTAAGCTTAAATTGGTAGTGCACCGCACGAGTGCACTTAAGGGGGAGCTGCCACTGGTGGCATAGCATATAAAAAAAGTTATTTTAAAAATAAAAATAGTCGTGTCGTACTGAGAGGTCAAAGAGATAGCGGAGGATAGGGAAAGATGGAAAATACTGCACCGACAAGAACAAAGTTCAAATTTTTTTTAGCCTGTAGGTGTACTTTCCCACTGCTGGGCAAAGGCCTCCCTTCTAATTTTCCACTCGTCCCTGTATGCTGCGATATTTTGCCAGTCCATTGAAAATTTGTCCAGGTCGTCCCGCTATCTCGACCTTCGTCTGCCTCTACTGCGACGACCATCCGGCATCCAAAATGTAGCCAATTTCGCCCAGACGTGGTCTTTGACTGTAGCTAAAAGTCCAAACTCAAGGTATACCAAACAGCAATGGAACGTAGCATTTTGGGCTTGCGCCGCATAGATAGAGTGCGCAACACTGAGGTGCGTTCGCAGACACAAATAGCAGATGTGTGGGCTAAAACTGCCAGACTGAAGTGAAACTGGGCCAGACATACATACATACTATCACGTCTTTATCCCTTGCGGGGTAGACAGAGCCCAAGGTCATAAAACCTACAGGCCACGTTTAGGGCCGCACATGTCGGTTTCAAATATGTATGATGATAAAAAATTGGCCCTTGCAGACTCCTATTCACCTCTTCTACGTTTCACGGTTCCTATCACTTTCAGATATATAGAGAACACGACCATAGAGATCGAGAACGAGCTAGCGGCGGCGCCCGTGGCGGGCCGCAGGAGCAGTGACGACGAGCTGCTGAGGCGGCAGGAGGAGTTCATCAACGCCAACCGCGCCGGTCTGCGGCGACGGTGAGTCAGCAGCTATACTTGTTTATTACCAACTTTCCCGCGATTTTTGTTCGTGTCAATTATAGCCTGTGTCATCCGCTGATAAATAAGCTTTCGATAGGTAAAATAATTTTGAAAATTTGATGATTTCATGAGATCATTTTGAGGCGGCAGGATGAGTTCATCAACGCCAGCCAATCGCGCTGGTTTCATGAGACGGTGAGCGGGCAGCTATACTTGTTTATTAGCTTTCATCCGTGTTCTGCTCGCGTTAGTGTCGATCTCTCAGCAACAGTACCTTCTCCGTACTCCAGAGAAATAAACGTTGTCTGGAGTACGGCTAAATTTCGTAATGATCAGTTTAGTAGACAATGCGTGAAAGCGTAACAATCTCACTTTGATACATACATTTTATCACGTCTTTATGCTTTGCGGGGTAGACAGACCCATAAAAAGCCAAGGCCACGTTGAGTGTGTTAGTGGACGTCCTATAACGTGATTTCTCAGGTTTTTGCCCAATCTCGGCTTTGATTTGCGTGGCAAAAAGGCCGCTATTAATTTTCTTTTTTTCTTGAAGTAGTATGGGAGACGATGGGATTTATTTACTTCATTTTTATTCACTTGCCGTGTGGTTCCCGCCAGAGTAGAACAGGATCATTCTAAGTCTTCCTGTGGATGTCGTATAGGGCGACTTATTTTATTTTATTTTATTTTTATTAGGGAACAGCAAACAGTTACATAATAAACTTATTATCTACTTAAAGTTAAATTTACAAAATATATATATAATCATGCAACCCACTACGCTATCCACAGATTAAATGTGTGTTTGTTATTATAAAGTTGCCACTAGAATGCTATAAACTATTTTAATAACATTTTAACATAGAAATTAATAATTTTTAATACATAAGATTTAAACACATTATGTATAGAGAGAAGGAAAGAGAGAAAAAAAAACAAACGTTAGAGAAAAAAAACACAAGGTCACCTAAAAAAGAAATTATGAAGGTGCACCGTGCTCAGCCAACACTGTTTTTAAAGTATTCTTATACCTATACAAATTATCAGTAAATATGTCAGTTTTTGACTCAAACAAAGTGTTATGGGACTTAGCCATGCGATGAATAGGTGAGCGTTGTCCAGAATTAGTACGACATGTAGATAAAAAAAAGAGAGACCTAGAGCGAACTGCGCGCCGACTAGGTACTCTTGGAACAATGTAAGAAAATTTGTTAAGGAGGCTAATGGAATCAATATTATTGTGTAAAATATTATACAAAACAACAGCTTCAAGATACTTTCGCCTGGATTCTAGAGTCAACAAATCGTACTTAGTAAGTAGCTGGGAGTAGTCAAGGTAACGCCGATGACATCTAAAATGCATGGTGCGTAAAAATTTTTTCTGAACCTTTTCAATAGCCAGAATATATTTCCTGTAGAAAGGATTCCAGACTGACACCGCATATTCTAGCTGTGATCGTACCAAGGTTTTATATAAGTATAGATACGTAGAAGATTTTCTAAAATCAGCGGACGATCTAAACACAAATCCAAACATTTTAAATGCTTTGTTAGTGATATGTTCTACGTGTGTATCTAGACAAAGCTTATCGTCGAGGACTACACCTAGGTCTTTAATGGAATTAACTTTATTTAAGGGAGTGTTACTTAGGTGGTAATGGAAATTAATAAGGTTAGCATTTTTGGTGAATCGCATAAAGTTACATTTAGGTAAACTGAGCTGTATTTTATTCACGGCACAGTAGTTTGTCAACCTGTCCAAGTCTTGTTGAAAAGCAATACAATCGTCGATAGATTTAATGGATTTAAATCAATTTAATAAAGCCTTTAAATCATCCGCATACATTAAGTACTTGGAATTCCTGAAGCAAGTCTGAATATCATTGACGTATAATAAGAATAAAAGAGGCCCCAGGATAGAGCCCTGCGGGACACCTGAAGTAACGCGTACCGTGTTGGAATGATAGACTTAGGAAACACAAGCTCAACAAAGCTTATAAATATTAAAAAGACACAGTCCAACCCGTCATGCCAGCGTGGAGAGTGTAGGTCAAATCCTTTGACTGAATTTGGATTCATTAGCATCGGCAAATATGTTAACTTGTTAAGGTATTTCTTGCGTTGGCATTAAATTACTGGTTTATGAACACATCTAATTATTGTTTTTTTCCACAGCATGCGGTCTCCATCCCCGGCCGACACGCCGCGCGACGTGCGAGAGCCTCCGCGAGAGCCCCGAGAGCCCCGAGAGCTACGAGAGCTGCGAGAGCCCCGAGAGCCGCGAGAGCGCCGGCGCTCGCTGTCGCCGCGCCGCAGCCCCGAGCGCCGCCGGCCCGACCCGCCCAGGGACGAGGTGCGCTATATATACCTATTTGTAGAATAATAAATGTGCCAAAAGTTTTGTGAATAATATTAAAATATAAAAAAAAAATATCGTAGTTAAAACACACTATTCATCGATCACTTTTCATTACTGACATTTTTTTATATATTTTTTTCGTTACTAATAGTAACACTGTTATTCTTGTTTTTGGCTTACCGTTTTATACCTGATGTACCAGGTTAATAAAAAATTACTTATGGCTAGAAATAAAGAAGAAAATTGATGTAAACAGAAAAAAATTCGCACCCAAAAATGTTACATAAGCACCGACGTGTGGTCTCACCGTCTCACAGACCACCCATAATTTTATAAAAATCATAACTTACTTAAAAATACACGCCATAACACAGCCACTCTCCACAACGGCTTCTGGGGGCTGCTCAAGAGGTAGAGAGAAGTACAATTCGATACGTCTTCGTTAACACATATAACTAAAAATTTGTGACACTCCAAAGTGTCTGTCAGACGTCACGTTGGTACTTAAAGGTTAATGCTTCTGTTTTTTTTAGGACGGCAAAGAAACAAGCATGTTTTATCATGATTGGTGGACTTTGCAGCTGTGAAATATACCTTTCGACAGAGTGCCGCCATATGGGGGGAAAATCGATTTTGAATACTCTCAATTAACGAAAATGTTTATTTAATATAGGTTACTATATACACTTATTAATTGTCATACTTGAGAAGCCCGATGGCCTAGTGGGTGTGAACATTATAAGCGCATCCGCATGTTAAGCAGTCCCTACTTGGATGCTCGAGCATCGAGCTCCTCCGTGCTTCGGAAGGCACGTTAACCCGTTATCCCGGCTGTTATCATTCATGGCAGTCGTTAAGCTATGTTAGATGCCTTAAGGCACCTAAAGCAGCTTGACCACTTACACAGACGAAAAACAAATATTGTTATACCTACTTGATTTAACAATTTTTACAACAATAAATATTGTTGACGTAAGTAATTTACTTATGGCTAAGTTTAGGCCGCTTCCAAAGCGGAGTGCATAAGAAGCGGTAATAAACTGCACAGCGCATTTTCTCCAAACGACGTCAACTGACAATTTTAATTAACTTTCGAAACTACAACTAAAGTCCCTTTCATAAGAAGCTATAAATTATGTAAACAAATATTCAGGGGTTCGCAACATTTGAATGAAATAAAAAATAATATTGTTGTTTTTTATGTAAAAAAATAAACCATAGAAGAGATGGTTAGAAATATTTTTCCATAAAGAATGGAGGGAGTTTGCAGGTGAAGTAATTATTTGGCAACATATAAAATCTTTTGCCCTGCATTGAGACTCAATAGCTAAAAAAAAACACAATTTATAGCAAAAACTGTTACAGAAACTTTATTATAAATCAGTAAGACTCAATAGCTAATAAAAAAACAACTTATAGCAAAAACTGCTACAGAAACTTTATTGTATCTCAGAAATGCGCCAAATGTTTACTTTCACGGAGTCGGACTCGTTCCTGTACCAAAAAACATTAAGCGACAGCGTTTTGTATCGTTAAAATAAAACCCGACTAATTAGAATTGGTCTTTAGTTTCGTATGGGTAATACGATATTAATTGAAGTCAATTGTACTGATAATATTGTCGCTAGGTAACTCCAACTCAGTAGAAGTTTATTGATGTACATAATTTATAGCTTCTCGTGGCGGGGAGTTTACTTTAATTAACTTGCGGAAAACCGCCGAAAATTACGAACATGTGGAAAATTCGAAATTTCATACTGTGTGTCATAATATTTTAAAGAAAACTTTTAAAATTCGCCCGCCTGGCAATTAGGCGATTTTCATAGACCACTGATCAGTGCTTTAGCAACCAAGGGGTTTATATAGATTGAGTAATCAGAGTGTACATTGTTTAATAAAAATTTACTTTGAAAAAAAAAAAATTATATCATTGAAAAATATGCTGTGTTTTTATTCGCCAGGAGAGTGAATACCGTCGCCGAATGCGCGAGCAGGAAAGTCTCCGAGAGCGAGTACTGCGCGCCAAAGAGCTTAGAAGGAGGAAGAATGCCGTCGCCGCCACGCAGACCGGACTGAATAATAAGAATAATGATGCTAGGAATACTGACAGGTAAGTTATTGAAACGCTCTATCGCTCAAAATTTTAATTAAAAAACAATATTTGTGTGACGCGTGTGTACCGACAAGGTAAACCAAATTAAAAGATTTTTATTCTACCATTCCTTCACGCTTCCTAATATAAGACATTCGATATCCAGGATATTGTGTATCCATGTATTATAGTCTCCTAACACTTCGAGCAAAGAGTTTCAAGTTCAAAAAGATGACTTTTTATCTGATTTGTGAGATGAGATTTTTTAAACGACTTCGAAAAAGAGAAGGTTATCAAGTCGACTGTATATACTTTTTGAATAAAATAAACCTCAATTAATATACCTGAATATTATAAATGTATTTTTGCAAACTCCTTTAATTATTAACTTTTATAAGTTCCGTATCTGCTGAACTGCAATCTTATTAGTTTATATCGTAATCGCAAATGTATTGGAAAACGTCGTATGATGCTCCTCGACTATACCATCCAGCTTACTGTACTTGCATCATACAAATGTATTATTTATTTTAAAATATTGTTATTCCTTGCAGAGAGCGTGACCGCGAGCGCATAGAAAAAGACAAAGAGCCTCCAAAAGAAGCCAAAGTGGACGAGAAACCTACTGCCGAAGTGAAGCCGGACTCTACTGAGAAGGAGAGGGTTCGGGACAGGTCGCCCGTCAGGAGCCCGGAGGTCAACTCGACCAGTGGTGAGTGTTCTACCCACTTCCAAAACAGGAGGTTATCAATGTCCCTTAGAGCCTCCAAAGGACGCTATGGTAGACGAGAAACCTAAGTACTAAAGTTTCTCTTCCAAGCTGGTTCTCTTTCCGCGCAGATCGCCAGGAATCATGTCAATAGGCGATGCGGTAAGCAACCCATCACTATTTTGATTTCGACAAGCCCACCATCATGGTAAACGTGGCCTTAAGGTTTTACAGACCTGGACTCTGTCTACCCCGCAAGATATAAAGACGTGATACCATGTATGTATATCCAAAAAAGGAGGTTATTAATGACCCTTAGAGCCTCCAAAGGAAGCTATGGTAGACGAGAAACCTAAGTACTAAAGTTTCTCTTCCAAGCTGGTTCTCTTTCCGCGCAGATCGCCAGGAATCATGTCAATAGGCGATGCGGTAAGCAACCCATCACTGTTTTGATTTCGACAAGCCCACCATCATGGTAAACGTGGCCTTAAGGTTTAACAGACCTGGGCTCTGTCTACCCCGCAAGAGATAAAGACATGATTCTATCTATGTATATCCAAAAAAGGAGGTTATTAATGACCCTTAGAGCTTCCAAAGGAAGCTAAAGTTGATGAGAAACCTACTGCCGAAGTGAAGCCGGACTTTACTGAGAAGGAGAGGGTTCGAGACAGGTCGCCCGTCAGGAGCCCGGAGGTCAACTCGACCAGTGGTGAGTTATATACCGACTTTGGCAAAAGGAGGTTATCAATGACCCTTATAGACGCCGAAGGAAGCCAAGGGTGACGAATCGCAATAAAGTTAAAATAAGTATAATAAAAAAAATCTCAGTTCTTTTTTATTTCTCAACAGAAACCCTAACGCCGCCCCGAGAAAACCTCCCGCGCGTCAGCGACACACCAGAGCCCGCCATGACACCACCTTTGCCCGACAAACTGGACAAGTCTGCCGAGAAATCTGCCGACAAATCCGCCGAGAAATCTGCAGACAAGTCTGTGGACAAGTCGGAAGACAGGTTGCTGGATAGCGACGATGATTTGGACTTAATTCTGGGAGACATCGACGGCATTCTGTCGGATGATGACGATTCGGGGAGATTTAAAGAGAAGGCTAAGTTAGTATACCTTTAGATTTTACTAGCTGTTACCCGTGGCTTCGCCCGCGTAATTTATAGCCTATGTCCTTCTCGGTACCCTAGCCTATGTGTATGCAAAATTTCATGATGATCTGTTTAGTAGATACACCGTGAAAGCGTAACAAACAAACAAACTTACTTTCGCATTAATTTATAATATTATTAGGGATAGGGATTTTCTTACGTAGTGTTCAAGTTGGTATAATGTTTGGTATAACTAATTATGTACTGTGTTATTTTCTTCATTTCATTCACAATATATACTATGTTTTTTCACGATTTTATTGAAAATTTACTGTTATCCG
This sequence comes from Rhodophaea formosa, assembly GCA_963082605.1. Taxonomy (NCBI): domain Eukaryota; kingdom Metazoa; phylum Arthropoda; class Insecta; order Lepidoptera; family Pyralidae; genus Rhodophaea; species Rhodophaea formosa. Next base: position 790,620 of record OY720226.1, read on the forward strand.
CAGCTTCGCTCGCGTTTAATTTTGCCGTATAATTTCCCAAGTCGTTTATCGCATATCCCGCGGGAACAGTATTTTATGAAAGGTAGCCTATGACATTCTCAGTACCTACGAGTATGTAAAAATTCAAGAAGGATAGGTTCTGTTGATAAATTGTGAAGAGGTAACTAATTTACAAACTCGCTTTCGCATTTATAATATTAATTGGGATTGGGATTTTTGTTTGTTGGAAGTAACCATCGTTGAATATGACGATATATTAGTAATACATTATAGTACTTCAAAATGTAGACACAAGAATAGTTTCTCACGTATACAAAGCTAAACTGATGTAATATGTGGAAGTGGGCGATTTGGGAGAGTGGACTTTTTGGGTCTGAAGGTGAGAAATCAAGAATGTGTAATTAAATAAAAATAAATTACAATCAAAGTTAAAGAAGAAGATTCTTATTTGTACGTAATATGTAAAAAGATGATGCAAAATGTTTTTTTTAATATAACGTTAGATTTAATTGTCAACAACTTATTCTGAATTAATAACGTTACCCGTAAACATTATATCGTTATTAAGAAGATAGACTACCTGTAAATTTTCTTACAAAAAGCGATAACGCTTCCCATTCTTATAAATAAATATAAATGTAAATAAATATATACGGACAAATCACACAGATTGAGCTAGCCCCAAAGTAAGTTCGAGACTTGTGTTATGGGATACTAACTCAACGATACTATATTTTATAATAGATACTTATATAGATAAACATCCAAGACCCAGGTCAATCTGAAAAAGATCGTTTTCCATCTTGACCTGACCGGGGATCGAACCCGGGACCATCCGTGTTGCAGACAGGCGTGTTGACCGCTGCGCCACGGAGCTCCTTAAACATTGTCCAATTTCAATATTATTTTTACACTTTATTGATAATTTGGAGAAGTAGGGCTATACGTTTTGATATTTCGGATACATTGCTTACAACAAAAGTTATGAGCAACTAAGTAAATATCCATATTTTCTATAAAAAATACCCAGGGCATTTTATAGTAGATGTTATACAAGGGTTGTAAGTGATCAATTACACCCGAGATATTTAGGCGCATGAGCGAGCGAGGGCGTTTATAGTTTGAGGGTGTAATTGATCATTTACACTCGAATGCGAGGAAAGAAAAAAAAAAGAATGAAACAAGAAAATGCGTGCCAAACTGTTTTTTTTTATATTGCTCTGCGCTCTTGATCCATTTGTGGCGGTCAGTGCGCTTGTTTAAAAAATAATAGTAGATTGTTACACAAGGGTTGTAAGCGGTCAATAACACCCGAGATATTTAGGCGCACGAGCGAGCGAAGTGAGCGAGGGCGCTTATAGTTCGAAGGTGTAATTGATCATTTATACTCGAGTTGCACTCTACATCATGATAGTAAGGAAAGATATATGTAATTTGCAACCAAGAATAAAATAAGAAAATTCGCGCGAAACTGTTTATTTTATATGGCTCTTGCGCTCTTGATGCATTTAGCCATTTGTGGTGGCCAGTGCGCTTGATTTAAAAAAAGAAATAAATTGATGAGTATTACAGGAGCCGATGCGTGGCGCGCGGCCGCCTTCGATTTTCAAATTTTCATACCTCCCTCAGGATCTAAATCGAACTTACAACTCGGATTTTGAATTAAATACAATTTCCTTTCAAATTGAATGATGTAAAATTATTTAAATTAATCTAAACCGAATCAATAAAAAAGAAAAACGGTTAACCCTAGATTAAGGTGTGGTAAATCTAATGTTACCAAAATTTCCTCATTTCGTAAATGTTTAGGGGGGTGGAACAGTTAACGCTTTAGTATGAAAATGACAGGTAGTTGATCCTCTTAAGAATGGTATGGAATTTTCCTTAAAATGTATTTCCCGTGTCCAGGAAACCGTCGCCCCCGCCGGGCCGGCCGGCGCCGGGCCGGGCGGCCGACCTGCGCAGCAAGCTGCCCCCGCGCGCGCGCGACCGGCCGCCCAAACAACGCATCGTCTTCGGCGACGACAAGCGGAAAGGCAAGTCTACTATAGTCCAAGTGATTCGAGCTCCGTGGCGCAGCGGTCAACACGCTAGCCTGCGACACGGGGGTCCCGGGTTCGATCCCCGGTCAGGTCAAGATGGAAAAAGATATTTTTCATATTGACCTGGGTCTTGAATGTTTATCTATATAAGTATATATTTTAAAATATAGTATCGTTGAGTTAGTATTCTGCGACACAAGTTCACAACTTACTGTGGGGCTAGCTCAATTTGTGTTATATGTCCCTATTTTAAAAAAAAATATAAAAAAAAAACCGGCCAAGTGTGAGTCAAACTCGCGCAATGAAGGTTCCGTACAATATGCTTCGTGTACACAGGCACACACACAATGTGCAAAAATGTTTTATTCAATTGACTAGCGCTATCTAGTGGTGTTTTAGTGAACTATTTCCCTAGATGAACTTATTATAGTGAGTTTACCACTTTATTTTCAAGTGATAGAATTCTTATTATTTTTCCTGTAATCTTCAAGGAACGAACTACATTTTGTATTTTTTTTCAAAATTTTCAGCCCAGTAGTTTCGGAGATCAGGGGGGGGAATGGTCAATTTTTGCCTTCTTTCGTGAATAAAATCAAAAGTATTGATTTTACCCGAACAAAAATAAATATTTTTGAGATCCTCATAATGAGCCCTTTCATTTGATATATGACACAGTAAGGATTCAAAAACTTTTTTTTTTAATTTTGTAATTGGGCCCCTGAAAATTACCCTAATTTAAAAAAAATCTTTATTTACTTTGCACATTCGTGTTTGGGTCATAGGATTACACCATCTTACCAAATTTCACCTAATTTGGTTCAGTAGATTCGGAGAAAATCGGCTGTGACAGACGGACGGACGGACAGACAGACGCACGAGTGATCCTATAAGGGTTCCGTTTTTCAATTTTTGTACGGGACCCTAAAAACAACCATGCTATGTTTTACGCCTGTAGCACACAACCGCGAATGCAAAACGGAAACGTTCCGGAACGAAACATGAGCGAAACAATGATGATAGAAATCCAAAGGAAAATTAAGATGTCTTACCGTAAGACGTACGCGAATCACCTCCATTTGTTCCGCGATTATTTGTAGTTTAGGATTTTTTTTATTTTAAAGTTTTATTTTTATTTTTTCCTTCGTTAATATTTTTTTTACATTGATAATCACAAATTGCGTAAAAAATAACATATGCTAAGTAATAAGAAAGATTTCCCAAAATTTCATCTAAACTTCAAAATTGTTGTTCTAATTAATTAGTACAAAATGTTAAATACTTGAAAATAAAATAATATTTATAATAAAATAATAAAAATAAAATTTTGAAAAAATTTCATAAAAAAATCATCCAAAAAATTTAAAAGTTTATTTAATGTAATTAATAATGAAATAATATTATCAGTTAAAGCTAACAAAGACCTGATGATGATGATTGTTGCAGAATCCTCTCCGCCCCGTCGCGCGGCCGCTAGCAGCTCTGTCGGCACAGATGACTCCGAAAACATCAAAACCGCCAGCAAGGTATTTATTATTATTTTTTTCTTGTTAATTATTGAATTAGGCATTTGTCTCCCATCTCACCTGATGGTAAGTGACGATGAAGACGAGGATGTTTCATCATGCCTATCCAAGAGATACCCATTTGTTCTACTTTACTTGTGTGACATTAGGTTTGGTGACATTTTAAAAGTATGAAAATTTAAACTAATAATTTTAGGTGGGAGTGAAATAAAAAGGCAGTAACTGTAAAATTTAAATTTTTATTTTATGACAAAAGTGTTTTATACAAATTATTACAAAAGATTTGTTCTGTTACAGGCTAAACAAAAAGCCGAAACTAACACAAATAAGTCCCGACAAAGGATCATTTTTGATCGCAAAGAGGTAAGGTTCAAAATTATTTCCGAGTAGGTAGTAACAATCAATTAGACATTCATAGTATTTTGTTCCCTTTCATAGTGTATATTGTTTGTTCTTAAAACATGACTGATTTTAAAAAAGTTGGGATTTTCCTTATGTATAGGTATAGACGCGATTTTTCAGAAGAAATAATTTTTTTTAGAAAAAAGTAAACAGTTATTTTTATGTGCTTAAAACCACAGAGCATGGAACTGTCGCTCGAGACGAAAGTAATAATACCGCGTGTCAGCCTGCGTCGCCTTAGTAGGCAAAAGTCGCATACTCGGCCTGTCTGTTCGTGCTCGCAAAAGTGCTTCAATGATTGAGTATCATAATTTTGGTAAATGGTTAAAAAAAAATTCTGATGTAACCTATATCACAAGTAAGTAGAATATAGCAGATGTTTGCATTTCTACAATTACCTTGAAGCCCTTTACTTTAATTTCATTTCATTTATTCATTGCATTTTCACACTGTACAGGTCTTACAATACTACAGTCATTCAACAATTGTAGGTACAACATGAACCCTGTCGGGCATCGCAACACTATCAATGGAACGGCATGCGGATATATTTATTACTTGAATGCGAATCTATTTTATATAAAAAAAAAAAAGTCAAGTACAATGTATATTAAAACGAGGCTAATTTCATGAATATATACTATTTTATAAAAAGTCAAAGTATATTATATTGGACTATCTATTTAGTTACAGGAACCGTATTAAAAATGTTTATTATTTGAAAGATTAATATTATTTACGCAGTGTTAATGGTACCTATTTTTATTATCTTTATTTGATTCATATTTGATTTGAATGTCATGATATTAGATGTCTAGGCTAGATGTTACTTAGTTATGTACTTATAATTTAACTACTTATATTATAACAAATAAAATAAATAAAAACAAATGTCAAGAAAATATTGTAGATCAAATGTCAATAAACTTATCGTCAAAGAACTCGTTAGTTTAATAAACGGTACTGCCCCCTGACACGCTTGTTTCGTATGAAATGTGTTAAAGAGGCGTCTCTAATAGCGCGCGAGCGACAGTCACATTGCTTTCTTTCTTTCTTTCTTTCTTCTTCTTTCTTTCTTCTTTTTAATTATGGCTTCCACCGATATTTCAGTGATTCTGCCAATGTCCAGTATAATGAGATACTAAGTATCGGTGTTGTACGGTATGTGCCATCAAAGATGGCGTATGTTTTTTGACAGCCTCGTGGGAGATTTCGGCGACAAATCTATACGAGTCCATTTAACAGTCTACTTTAACTATTTCACAAATTGTTCTCAAGCACGAGCATTTATAACCCAAACTACACCAATTTCATGTTATAAATAAACTACACTTAAATCAATTTGCAAAACTTCCCACCAAAAACTCCACATTGCTGCTCTATCTAAAACGGATGAAAGGTTTCGGAAAAAAGAAAGTGTAACACCAATTTAGTAAAAAAAACACTCCTCACTCACAGCCACAACATGGGGAAAATATTTTCTTGAAAAGTATACAGTTTTTTAGACCAAATTTTGCCTTAAACGGATTAAAGGTTTTGGAAATTGTCATAGGGTAAGACCAAAATGTAACAAATTAGTAAAATGACAATCCTCCCCTCCCCCCACAGCCACAACAACCCGAAAAGAAAGAAAAAGAGGACGAACGAAAACCCCAGCCGTTCCCCAACCGACGCGTCATTCTTCAAACTAAATTCACGCAAGCGAAAGAGAAATCCGTATTCGCGCGCATCGAGGCCAAATCGGACCCCGCCAAGACGAACCCCGGTTCCATTTTCAGCCGGGCCGTCCGAACGGCTATAGGGTCGGAGAAAGCCCGGATAGTCGTCAAAAAAGACGAGCCTACGGTCGAATACGGCACGGATTCCGATGACGAAGGCACCGCGCTCGTTAGCAACTTGCCTGAGGGCATGACGGATACGCGGCTGAAGACGCTGGCTGGAGGCGACGTACAGGTAAATAGTTAAGTTTTAGAGGGTTTTGTGGAGAAAGAATGTAAACTATGGTTTAAATAGGTGTATAATTGTTGGGCGTCGATATTTTATGATTTCAAAGTTATTTTGGTGATATACGTAAGATCTAACTCTAATGTGGGGTCAAATACAATGGTTACTGGAACTAACCAATTTTTTACCGTCGCAATGTCACAACAGCTCTTTAGTTCTATGTTTGCGATAGCTTGGAAAAAAAATGCGACTGACAATTTATGAGATGGGGGTGCAAATACCTTTTGGTGTAAAAATGACTAGAAATTCATGGTCATATGAAAAATCTCATAGGAAAGTGTTCAATAGGAATACAGCCCTTGTTTTGACCCCAAAAGCCAAAGAGCGTTCTATTGAATTGATAGAGTCCTAATACAGACTCACATAATGTCGTCTTCTCACTTGTTGACAAGTATTGTTTTATCATGGAACTGTTTTATAGAACATTATATAAGATATCGCTAAACGCCAGTAATTCGTATATGGTGTAAAAATATATATAAAAAAAAAACAGAGGCACATAAAGCGCAAAGTATATCACATGTTCTTTACAAAATAAAGATGAATTTTGGTATATGTGACTTAAAACGTTGCAACTTTTATAATTTATTATTTTTAATAGCTTTACGGTTTACACAAATACAAGGAGATATCAACTGCTAGTTAACAAAATTTAGTGTGATGCTTCATTGAATAGAATAAAATAAAATATTTTTATTTGCGTTTGGTAAGGGTATACAGATGTTATTTTTTATTTTATTTTTATTTATTTTATTAAAAAATAAAATAGAAGATTTTAAAAATAAAATTTACAGCTTTCGCCTAATTAGCCAAATATATTTATGGTTAAGTAATTGATGCCATCTGGTGTTATAATGAAAACCGTCATAAGTTCTTTGGATAGACAGTAAACCCAGGGTTCGATTCCCTGTCCTGTATTATTTGAATTCATACGATTCTGTATGTGTTGTGTTAGTTACTTTATAGATAATCGGACAGTCTGAACGACATAAAATATTATTTAACTGTTATTTTAACATATTCACACTAAAAAGGCATGAAATATTAAAAAAGTTTACATTCTTTCGTTACGGGCTTCTCAATTTTTAAGGTTTGATGCTTCGAGTATAAATAAGAAGAATCTATCTTTTCTATAAAAAATCGTGCATCTGCACAGTTGATGTAATATGTCTTTGGCTACTATCTAATGTTTTTCAATGCAGTGTGTAGAAACTGTTTCTTTTATTTCGTTACTTATGGTTTTAGTCTTATTGAATACATAAACAATTTTGAATGTAGTTCCTGAGTATAAACTTTGTTTTAAACGCACAGCGCATTAAAATTACGCTACAGTACGCTACTTTAATTCGTTACATCGGCATTGTTCGATGGCGCAGAATAGCGCAACCTACCGCCGACTCAAGCCGACTGAAAACATCAATCAAATAAAGATCTTATTGCTACAAAATAAGATTTGAAATCCAAAAACAACAGGACTCGTGCTATCTCGCTCGCAATACTCGTACGACTGCCGTGAGTGGTCGAGACGCCACATGGCGCGTACACATCAGCCAATAGCGGACGGGTATTTTCGCGCCATGCAATAATTTTACTTCTGCGCAGGTATATCGGTGTAACTTATAAAAGTGGTAATACTTTATTAACCTGAGGTTGTTATCGGGTGTCGTGTGTGTGATGTCTGGGAACAAAAATAATTGAAACTATGAAAGAAACGACGGGGTCTCTATGTCTATTTCTGATGTCTTTACGCAGGAGTATTCACTATGCAGGTTCAAGACTTTATTTTTTGTCATTCTTTTGAATTTTATTGCAATAGTTTATGCTGATGCCACCCGTCAACGCCACATTAGTATTATGAGTCTCAGTCAAATATATTTTCATTGATTGAGAAATGCAAAAACAGCTGAATCATTTTAAAGGTAACTTTTTTGCTATATGATATTCTTTTCAACGACTGGAATTTTATATTGTATCAAATGGGCTTTTATGTTAAATCGAGTTGAAGTACTTTGTACAGCGTATAAATGTACCCTGACATCTCCTTAAAGGGGTGACTCGGCCCGTCAATATGAACAACTTTTTCTATGAAAACAATGCTTTAGGAACTGAAAAATAAATCACCATTTTCATACAAGTGTTTAGTGGCCTAAGTAATTTATATGGAAATGTCGAAAATTATTTTGAGTTTCTAGCATTAGTCCCATAGAAAAAGTTGCTCATAATGACCGGCTGAGTCGCCCCTATAAGGGTACATCCCTTGCAGCGTGAATCTAGAATATTTTGAGATTATTTTTGTATTCTCCTTATTTATAACTTCGGAGCATCAAATGAAATTATCTTACCCAAACTGTGATATCATTATTGTGATATTTATGTATTTATTTTATTTATAAGAAACACAACTTTCTAGTGTTTTAAGTGTGATTTATCTTACACAATGTTTAAAAGGTCAGAAAGTAATACTATTGTTACTGACTTACCTTGATGAAAACATAATTGTTGTTTTACTTTTTAGTATAGTATAGTCACTTGCAAAAGTCAATATAGAATTAACTGTAATTTAGAAATAAAATTGATATTTGTAACACGTAATTTGTCAGCTACTGGCCGACATGTTTCGACCTCATCCGGAGGTCTTCCTCAGGGCGAATGTGAGTCGGGACGCGCGCACGATGTCGTCGCAGTACTTTTTTCCAGGGTGAATAACAGCCTATGACCTTCTCAGCTTCCTAACCTGTGTATGCCAAATTTCAAAAAGATTGCTACAGTAGATAAAGCGTGAAGAGGTCACAGACAAATATACAACCTCACTTTAGCTTTAATAATATTAGTAGGCATTGGGATATTTATTAATTATTGTTCAAAAGCTACAGACTACTTGCGTTTCATGTTTTAAAATAAGTTACGTATTGACTTTTACAGGTGACTATACAATAAAACATTCTCAAGATCAGCGGTTCCCAAAGTTGATAAGGCTCCGATCTCATTTCATACATCAGAATTTTAAAGATTGCCAGTAAGATTGGGCTCCTAACTTAAACTGCCAAATTAGGGACCCACCTTATGGCAGTCTCAAAAAGAAGGCAGAAAATTTAAAATAATGGTAACGCTCAAGTAGTAGATGATCAACTTAATGGTGTCTTATTTTGTACGCGCTTTTTATTTGTTTTTAAGTATTTTTTCACTAACTCAGTATATTTCATGAACGTTTAAATTCTTTTGTATACTGCAAAAATGTCTGAGGTATAAATCACGTGCATCCGTATAAGTTAGTGACTGTCCGGTATTAGGTCGATCGGTCGGAATATAGTTTTATGTTTCTGAGACCCACCAGATGGTCTCGAGCCATACTTTGGGAATCACTGCCCTATATTATTTATTGCTACACATGTATTGCGTATTTAAATTTCAAGCACACAGTAGACACTATTTTAACGCAAATGTGTTAATTTATTCACTAAACTGATGTCTGCATATGATCCAACACTATTCTTAGAAATAAACATTTTTATATGTTTCAATGTGTTATCAATGGTGCAACATTGTATAAAAAACGCATCTATTTCAAGGATTCCGTAATATGTTTTGGAACCCTTTGAAACATTTGAAGTTGTTCTAAAACATTATAGGTATATTATTATTAAATAATAATAATTACTATAATAGTATAATAATAATAATTGTTATTTGAACAAACACGATAAAATACATTTATGTGTTTTTACAGTCAAATATTTTGAAAACATGTTTGCCTATGCGGCATGCATTCTTTTTAAATTTTATGATATTTAATATATTTATATACAAAATAGATTATATTTCTATTGTCATATTAAATGACTTAGCTATACATTTCCTAAAAAGTTTTATATTTCTTTCTCTGATAAAAATCTATCTGTATTTTTATTTTAAAAACGTATATATTTATTGATTGTGTGTTGATGTGATTTAATATTTATGCATGGTAAAATATATGTTCCAAAAACACCATGCAATTTCAATGTGATGTTAAACTGTCTAGTCAATTATCTGTGATAATAGTAATAACTTATAAAGTAATATATGAATGAAAATGTTATAGTTTGTCTCATGTTGAGATTGTATGTAATCAAAATGAGAAAGTGTTGTTATCGGTTTCAAGTTTGCAAATTATGATGATTTAATTATGAATACGTCTTCGTTATAATAATTATTATTATTATCCCTTACAAATTGTAAATAAATATAATAATTATTATAAAAATATAGTACTGTATTCTTTAAATATTTTAATATATTGTATATAATAATAGTAATGTTATTTTATATTTTTTAAAGTATGATTAGTCGTGAATGATTTTTACAGACTATTCGACACTTCTCATTTTAAATTAATTATAATATTAAAAATCGAAACACGGTATGTATCAAACTGTATTCTAAATGATACTGACTGTGTTTAGACTTAGGTGATAATTGTTTCACTTAAAAATATCATATGACGTATTCTAGTTTAAAATGTTGTAAATAATTAGTTTTATTACATACGGGTTACACTCGTACAAAGTCGCTAGTCCGACATGTATCTACCTCATCCGCAGGTCTACCTCAGGATGAATATGTAACTTAGTTTTAGGCTACATTAAGTTAGTTTCGGCCAGAAACCACTGAACCCCGGATTTTTGCAGAGCCTAGTGTTGGACAAGGAGGCGTGCACCGCCCGGATCACGTTCCGCTCGCCCGCTGCCGCCGACCTCTTCAGGCGGAAGTTCGACAACAAGATGGTGTCTAAGAGCCGCCTCTCCGTCAAGCTCACTTGATTTTATCGCCACGACATTTTAGAAACTGTTAAAATGGACACCCAAAACTATCAAAGGGTTTTTTGCAACACCAAAATAAATCACAGGACCTTTCGTTGTACCCAGCTGTGTAAAAGAAGGTTAGTTTGTAATTTCGTGTGTACTTTTGGTGTAGATGTTAAGTATTTGACAGATAGTCATTCACGAAGACGCTGTTCACTCTTTTTGATTGCTTACAATGCAATATTTAATACTTATTTTTAATAGATAGACGCTCGAATATTCAAAAGTATCTATATATATACTATTTTGGTAATTGTGTAGATTTTCGCACGAGATTAAAGAAGGTCATAGGTTAAAAATGCTTTTGAATAATCGGGCGTTGTGTAATATAATAATAATAACAGTGTATCAAACCGCAGTTCATTCGCGGCTGCTTTGCCTTGTCTTCGTGGAGCTATCTGAAGTTTTATGTTCAAATATTGCTTTTATTGGAAGTGAGACGAAATTGTATCAAAACCCAGGCAACATTAAACTGTCTTGAATATATTGGCTTTAGAATGGTTAAGAATATTGTTGTCATTTTATTGTTAAGATTCATATAAGGATACGGACGGCTATATTATTATGTTTACAAAAAAATATATCAAGAAGCAGGATATGTGTTGAATTGACAAGAAAGAAATCTGAATAGTAGTACCTATAAAAAAAACTTGTAGTAACTAAAAACATTGTTTACGTGTGTGTAGAATGTTGCTGTAACCTAAAGTAAAATAATAATTGCATTTGCAATGACATCTCAGTTAAGTCAACTCGCACTGTATTTAATGCATTTAAAATTGTGTACATTTGTATACAAAATACTTTTTTTGACAATTTACCCTTTGCATGTCATTCATTATTTAGGCAAAGTTTTGCAACATTAGTGTACTTTGTGTTGAGGAATTGTTACATTAGTAAAACTAAATTTAAGAATCGGAAATATGAAACTATGTGTTTTCATTAAAAAAGAAAAGTATGTCGTCTATTGGAAACATTATATGTACAGTTAAATAACTCTTGTAATAGATGTTTGTGCAGATTCATATATTTCACCGTTTATCCTGTAAAAAATGTACGGTTGGATTATGAGACATGCATCCAGGCATAAATACAGTACTGTTCCCTCGCCAGGCTACATATCTCATAATCCGACCAAAAACTTTTTAGATAAGGAAATATCTACAGTTTGTGTAGTCTTTTATTTAGTTAAGTATGTCTCGGTTGAGGACATTTGTGTTTTTAAAGTATAATGTTCTTTGCAAAAGTTAGAATTTTATGTTTTAGTTCATTTGTAGATCAATAACAATATGCAATAAACATAATAGTAAAGATACATAAAAATACAAACCAGGAATAACGCCGTAAATAATATTGTTTATATATTATATTATGAACGTTGTGTAGTACCGTTGTAACAAACCTTTATTATATTATACATATACCTACTCTTTTTTTTACTTGCAAATTTTTTGCTAATATCTCAACGGTATATAATTAAGGAAAAGTACACCATACTTTCTCGATGATTTTATTTTTACTTTGGCACAGCTAATGCAACTTATGTTTAAAAAAAAACATAGCTAAAATTTACAGAACTAAAATTATTATAATTTGACTTTGTTATTCTATTTAGTTTGAAAATTACTTTTTAGTTGCGGGTAATTGTATTTTTTTTGCCAGAATCGAAATTATATTGTTATATGCAAAAAAAAAAACCATCTTATTGTGCCCTTTTAAACTACATACATTTAAAATATCCGAGTTATATATTTTTGGATTATGTATGGAATCACCTTTGGATGTAATCTTCTAACAATATACTTATAAACGTAGTTTCAGATCTGAGTATGGTAGTTTTATTACAATGGCATTTTAGTTCACCTTTGACACAACTATGAATTTTAGATCTAACAAAATTACATGTCTTTTTTAGTCTCCACTGCAGGAGCATGACAAAATTACATAATAAAAGAAATATTGTATGCAGCTGTATATTATACTCTATATTCTGTGCTTCTAATAAGCATAAAACAGTCTACATAAAAACAGTCTATTGTTATCTGTTTTTATATATTACTGATCAATTATCTGAAGCGAAAATGACCGTGTTAAAAAGTATACAATATAAACTTGAATATCTTTCCTCACTGACGTTCGGTGTCACGTTTAGTGTTCGTTTGTTAAATTTAATAATAATTACAGAAAATTGATCGCTCGCGATGCCACTTATTTAGCCTTAATAATTTTGTTAGATCTAATATTTGTTGTAAAATTGTAAAAGCTAATTATGTAACATATTAGCTTTTCATATTTCAGATATGTAATATTTAATGTTCCAATATTGCTGTACCCATTGTATCACCAGTTTGTATCCTATTTAAGATACCTAGTAAGGTATTAGAGTCGAGCGTTTTTTTTTCACATTTGTTCAAAGCTTTTAATATAAATAATTAAACGTATAAAATTATTAATAGCAATGTATTTTAAATATTTTAGTTATATTTAGCATTTATGTACAAAACTTATTGGTTTCAAAAATATATAAACCATATGTTTCCAAAAAAGCAAGAAATTATATTTAATAATGAGCGGGAATTTTTAATAATCATATCTGTTTTTTTTTTGCCATTGTGAAATATTGGGCTTAAGTAGTTTAATTGATGTTAATCGTGACCCCATTTAGCCGATTACAATATTAAACATTAACTGTTAAAAATAATAATCAACTGAATACAACACTTGCAATAATAGTTATTATTACCACATTTGTCTAACGTAAATTCGGACCGAAGTGAAAAAATGTGTTAGGTCTCAGTTATATTTTGTGTATTATGTTCGTTCTAAAGACTGACTGCTTCCTATTACATTGAAGGTGGCCACATTTTGCGCTTGCGCTATATTTTATCCAATGTTGGTCAGATACTAAGTTGGTCAATTTTGATTATCAATACAAAAAATAATACTACGGTTTTAATTTTTATTCATGATTAATTATCCACGGTTTTAATATTGATATTGTATGAAACACATTTCTTTAGCGATTTCAGGAATTGGTTCCGTAGTTAAACGAACATTGTATTGATAAGTAGAATGACCTTTCAAATTAATATACCTTCTCTCTTTTTGATTATAATTGTAAACTTTACTTATAATAATAGTAATAGTTATAATAGTGAAGCGTGGACGCAGATTATTATGTAAACTTCTGTTAAAATATAGTTATAACTAATACAGTGTTTATTATTTTACCTAAGATCTCAATAAATCGATGCAGGCCATTCTCAAATTGTGTTTTAATTTTTGTATATAAGTTTTGTAACCCTGTAAATATGTATATACTAGTGTAAGTTAAATTTTGACGCGCGATTGTGCAGAGAAATCAAGTTTTTTGTATCGGTGGGGACAATTTATTAATTTTGTTATTTTTAATCTGCTGCACCGGCGTAAAAAACTTGTCTGCCATTTCGAGACTGTTGTAATTTTAATAATAATAATAATTTCTGTCATAAAAATTACCGCAAGTTGGATTTTTTAAATGTTAAATTTATTTTGTTAATTTTACACTCTGCGTCATACTTGAAACAGTTTTTTAACTATCTCGAGTATTTTCGACAACTAAAGACTGAATAAAACAACGTTTAAAAATATCCTTGTTTTTTATTTATTTCACTGGTCCATAGTACAATAAATACTAATAAATTAACTACAATAAGTAGATATAAAAATATTTACCACCTACGTTGTCATGTATAACATGAATAACATTAAAAAATTGAAAAATAAATACCGTTAAAAACAACCCTGCGCCAAAAATTCGAACATTTCACAGCACAAAATTTATCTCGAATACATAATATAAATTTTTAGTTTAAATTTAATTTTTAGAATTACTAACCACATCACACAATTTGTGCCCTAAATGTTGTATCACATTCCATCGTCACCGTTCACCAAATGATATTTAAAATATCTTAAGATGAATAAAATTTTTGACTATTGACTATTGACATCGAAATAAATAGTAAAAAAAAAAAATTCTATAATTTTTATGAACACGTGCCACAGTCAAAGAAATGTACCCTGCCTGCCTGATATGCACAAGACCATGCAAACCCATTACAAAACCTTTTCATACACACACTAAAATTCAAAAATCTGAGCATAATGGTACAGTCGGAGGTAGGTAAATAATAATAATAATTAATTAGGTAAACATGACATCTGTTCGAACACCTAAGGTTTGAGCGGTCAGGTTTATCTGACCCTGACTGTACATCCCGACCAAGTATAACTATTTAATTTTTTTGCGTATTCAAAGCAAGCCAATACGCCAACTTAATTTTCAATAGAAATTTTCATTTTTTATTTTGAGAGTCCGATCATCTCGACGGGGCCATGCTGTGTTCAAGAAACATTAACAATTTCGTTACATCCTTATTTAATGGACGTCTTTCTGTGGACGTCAATATTAGTCGACATTTCTTACCAAAATAGTAAATACGGGAAAAGTTTTGTTAAACATATTCATTAATAGCAGTAATATAATTTAAGAGCTTATAATGTACAACACTTAACAATAATTTCTAAACGTAAAATATTTCTGAAGTCATAAAATTAAGTGTTTGCTATTACGAACAGCACCAACCGAGTAGTGAAGTGCTCGGCGTTATAAATGCGACACGCATCCACTACAGGATGCTATATGTACGATATATGGTACATAGCGCTCATTCGCCATAAAGATTGAAAGTAGTCGTTGTTTCCGACTAGTACTAATACTAGCAATTTTCCCGCGATTTTATCCACGCCTATGTCACCCGCAGGTAAATTAGCTTCCAAAACGTGAAAGAAATTTAAAAAAATCTGTCCTGTTTCGGAGCTTATTCATGCAAACAAACAATCGAATCTTTCCTCTTTATAATTTTAGTATAAATAAAATATGGGTGTCATTTATAACGGCAAATATGTCTATCTAGTCGGCCATTCTGACTATTTTTTTAATATGATCTAGTCGGCCTTTCTGACAATTTTTTTGTAATGCATACCAATCCTAAAACACATAATTACTTCTGAAGGTCATGAAGTTGGCGAAGTTGAAGTACTTAGGCATCGCGTCGAGTAGCGCCGCGAAATGTTGCGTGTAGTGCTCTGGGTGGTTGATGCGGTGTGCGTGGTGGGATATGTCCACTACTGGGGCGGACTGGAGGGACAGCGGCACCTGGGGGAATACGATATTTGTGAAACCAGAAGTGTTAACTAACACAGAAGTTTCAAGAATATTTTAAAATACAAGAATTTATAGAAATAAATTCGCGCCTATAAGCACCTCGACTATAATATCCAGCTTACCGTACTTGCATCATAATAATCCATTATGTAATAACCATAGAATTCTTATAGCAATAATTATAAATATATACGGACAAATCACACAGATTGAGCTAGCCCCAAAGTAAGTTCGAGGCTTGTGTTATGGGATACTAACTCAACGATACTATATTTTATAATAGATTACTTATATAGATAAACATCCAAGACCCAGGTCAATCTGAAAAAGATCATTTTCCATCTTGACCTGTCCGGGGATCGAACCCGGGACCTCCGTGTCGCAGGCAGGCGTGTTGACCGCTGCGCCACGGAGCTCGACTATTAATATATATAATATAATAAGTGGGCGAACGGTGTGCGTTACCCCAGCAAAATAGTAGGTACTGAATATCCAAACGTGATATTACTAGATTATCAGTGTGTAACGTCATGTAAATGTGTAAGTTTAAAAATTTGTGCGTCTATTAATTTTTGAGATATTAATTAAAATCAGATACTGCCAGGATAACGTTTGAATGCCACATTCTTGACAAACATACAGACACATACAGGTAAACCTTATAACATTGTTGGGTTATTTTTTATGAATATCGGCATTCAAAAGCGGTTGAACTAATTTGGTGATGGTGTCCATAGAGTGAACAATCAAATAGACACGAATGGTCACTTTATTCAGATGAATGAATGACCAGCGGCTGAACAGTTTTGGCTTTAGAGTGAATAATCAAACATACAAAAAGGTTACTTTATTCAGATGAATGAATAATAATTACTTACAATAAAAGAGGCGGTGATGACTAGCGGCTGAACGCTTTCGCTGTACGTAGCTATAGAGTGAACAATCACGTAGACCGGCCGCTCCAACTGAGTGAAGGAGGGCAGCGGCGGGGGTTCGAGCGACCAGGACGTCAGGTTGACTCCCGATCGCGGCCATAGGTGGATCAGGTTGTGGGGGGCCGCTGCAATACAGGTACATCTTAATTAGACCAATTACCTAAAAAGCCAGCTATTGGCCGACATGTTTCAATTCAATCCCAGTTAATTTATTAAATAAAAACAATAAGAAATGGTGAAAAAAATCCACGCGGGCAGGACTCGAACCTGCGTCTAGATCTCAGTACGATCTATGCGTTGCCAATTACGCCACCGCGCTTCAAGCCTCGGCGCCGAATTTCTCCACCATATCCCATTCCTCTTCATGCATCATACGGCGCCGGGGCATGAAGCGCGGTGGCGTAATTGGCAACGCATAGATCGTACTGAGATCTGCGCAGGTTCGAGTCCTGCCCGCGTGGAATTTTTTCACCATTTCTTATTGTCTTCATTTAATAAATAAGGTAAAATAGAATTGTAAATGCAAAATAAATCCCATATAAACCAATCCCAGTTAAGTTTTGTTAGGACGGATACAAATTGTGTGTATCAATTTGTATCCGTCCTAACAAAACTTAACTGGCACAAATTCTTATCTTTCTACTAATCCAAATAATGTAATCAGATGTATGTATGGATAAACATAGGATTTTGCCGTGTGGTTCCCGATAGAGTAAAATAAAACCACTCCCATCTTTCCGTGGGTGTCGTAGACGTTGACTTAGGGAACAACCTAAACAAAGCTTATAAACATCAAAGAGACCTCTCCAACGCGTCTGGCCAGGGTGGAGAGTAGGCCAAATCCTCTGACTGGTCTGGCTAATTATGTGGCTCTGGTAGTATAAAGAGGGTCGTGCTTCTGCAGTGGGAAGCTAAAGGGGACTTAATTATGATAGAAATGATGTAATATTTTAATTATTAAAAGTTGCTGAATAATATAAGAGGATACTTTAGTTGTAGCTGTGTAAAATGACTTACGAGTGATGGTGAACGTGTAAGTGCACAGCTCTCCATCACACGTCCGGCTGGAGGAGAGTGCTGCGGGCGGTGAGAACTGCGCCGGGCCCGACGTGTAGATAAACAGCGCCCGGTTGCTGGACGCAAACACAAGATATTAGAACAATTAACTAGGTAACGTAAAACTAGTTCACCTGTAAGAATAGTGTAAGTATGTATATTAAATTATAATAAACAGAATAATAAGAATAATTGTAGATGTCACTGTGTACGATAATTTTATTAACATGCTTCGTGTTGTTATTTTATTATTATTTATTTTATTTCTTCGGAAAACTTACAGCTATGAGTTACATTTTAAAATATTTATAGTAAATATCTATAAGTCATTAACAAGTTTTCACAGATAGTTAGAAAACACATTTTTTTACATGGAGCTTCCTTTCCAAATCTATGTAAACCTTTGATTTTAATTTCGATCAATTCAATCAAAAATTGTTTCCTTGCGTGAGTTCTGTATAGTTAAACTGCATTTTTAAAGGGTCACCTCTGATCAAGACTTAAAAAATTATTAATAAAATTTTATGAAAAAAGTTGTTGCAGCCTCTAACGATTTATGTTCTATGATTCTATTCTTAGAATCGTACAATCATGACGTTTTTGACGTTTTCATACAAAAGGGGTTTAGGAGCCCGAGCGAAAAGTATGAGAGTGTAGAAAAATATTTCGAGTTCCCAGTATTGATCCCATAGGAAAAGTTTTATTATTATTTTGGCTGAGTCACCCCTTAAAGGGTATGTTGACGGTCAATTTACATCCTGTATATAACTAATAATAGTACATTATGATACAAGTACGGTAAGCTGGATATTATAGTCGAGGTGTTTATAGGCACGAGGCGAAGCCGAATGCTTATAATAAACCAACGACTACAATAGACACCTCACCGTACGAGTATCATACGACGTTTTTCAATACATTTGCGATCACCATAAACTTAAACAAAATTGCAATTTAGCAAATAAGGAATTTATAAAAGTTAGGAACTAAAGCAGTTTGTGAGAATACCTTTATAATTATCAGGTACATTAATCAGGTTTATTTTCTAAAAAAAAGTACATTGATAAGATAACTTTTCAAAGTCAGTTAAAAAATCACTCTCACGAATCAGAAAAAAGTTTTCATGCTGAACTTGAAACTCTTTGCTCGGATTCTATGAAGAAGTTTAAATTTTCCATCTGTGGCATTAAGATATTGAGCGGTTGTGATTGGGGTAAAGTAAAAAGCACTAGTGCCGTAAATACATCATTACGATACAGATTTCGATGTCATAAGAACCGTATTATTAGCAAATGTATTGAAAATTACTATTACAGCATTAATTGTATATAACTAGGTAGGTATTATACGGGAATAGAAAATAATGTATATTTGATTATTTTTGCTCCCAAATCCACTTTGAAAAAAGTTATAGAAATAGAATATACTCACAGGTACCGTCCAAAGGAGGTTCTGTACAACGGCAGGTTGCAGTACACGTAGTTCGCACAATCTTCGTCGAAGTCCGTTCGCACGTTAAAGTTGTAGCCTTTCTCTCTCAGGCTCGGTACAACCTGAAAATATAGTAAATTTTAAGTTGATGTCTTATGATGTTATATTTGTGTGGAACCAGTAGTGGTGACGTGTAGAAACACCCTTGTCGGTGTATGCAGCGAAGTTAATAATAAACATTATCCTGACTCACCCTCTCAGTAGAGTAGGGGTCATGTTTCGTCACTAACACGCCCGTTGTTCTATCCGTGACCTGTTGGTTGATGTCATATGATGTTATTTCCGTGTGGAACCAGTAGTGGCGCTGTGTTGAAAGACCCTCGTCACTGTATGGGCTGAAAATGAGCGAATTCGGTATTTAATAATTATTATTCAGCGTTATTCGGGTGGATTTTTTTTAAATAGTTTCTGTGACAAGCTGCGAGAGTAATATACTCGTATAAGCATAACATTATAGACAAATCTTGAATGACATTGTCATCAAAGACCCAATATCTAGGTTTGTTGCCTGAGAATGCCTCGTGTAGAGGCTCGTGTCGCGAGCTCGACGGCGATGCTGCTGCAGGCGTTGAGGCTGCAGCAGCATCGGCGAGGGCGGGGGCGCTGGCCAGCAATCGTTTGCATGAACTGGTAGCGGAAGCACACACAAAATACTTTAAATAAAATGACATATAGGTAATTATGACTTCCGCAAAGTAACGGATTACTAAGTAAGTACCTATTCAATTGAATATAAATATATTAATACATAAATATATAGCGTGTGAATTGACCATCAACAGGCCCTTAAAGTTGTTCATATTGACTGACTTTCTAATGGGATCAATGCTGGGTACTCGGAATTTTTTTGACTTTCTCATAATTATTTTTCAGGCACCTGAACACTTGAATGAAAATGTCGAACTCTTTGGAGTTACCAACATTGATTCCATAGGAAAAGTTGTTCATACTAATGAGTTTCGTCACCCCTTTAAAGATATTTCAATGGTGCATTCACACGCTGTATAGGGACAATTCATGCCATAAAAAGCTTTGTTACCTGAATGGTATGAACATGAGGATGATGCATGTCAGGGAGACGATGCTGGCCGGAATCCAGAGACGTTTCCGGGAGAACAGCAGTTCGATTCCAGACTGAAACAAAAAATAGATACAGCTTGGTTTAGGTTTACAAAATGGTCATATTGTTGGCGCGTCATCATCAGGTCTATGTTGGTCTCCACTGCAGGAGCAAAACCCTCTCTGTACTACCAGAGTCATATATTAGTCAGAGGATTAGGCCTACACTCCTAACGCTGGCCAGATGGGTTGGAGAGGTCTTTTTGATGTTTATAAGCTTTGTTTACATTGTGTTTCCTAAGTCGTCTTCTACCACATCCACGGAAAGCCTCGGAGTGGTCCTATTCTACTCTGCCGGGAATCACACGGCTATCAATGCTAACCCTATCCTAACTATAATATTATAAATGCGAAAGTAAGTTTGTTTGTTTGTTACATTTTCACGTCCTATCTACTGAACCGATCATCATGGAATTTTGCATACACATAGGTTAGGGTACTGAGAAGGACTAAGGTTATATACGACGTGGGCTAAGCCGCGGGTAACAGCTAGTAGTGTATATTTAATAGGATGACAATGTCCGGATTCGGAAACCATAAAATGTAAACGATTCAAAGATTTTGATTTTGACTTACAACAGTCTTA
This sequence comes from Rhodophaea formosa, assembly GCA_963082605.1. Taxonomy (NCBI): domain Eukaryota; kingdom Metazoa; phylum Arthropoda; class Insecta; order Lepidoptera; family Pyralidae; genus Rhodophaea; species Rhodophaea formosa. Next base: position 811,825 of record OY720226.1, read on the forward strand.
CAACAGTGGTAGAGAGTAGTATGGCATACACCATAGATGCCACTCATCGAATAGTCCGAAAAATCAAACACTTTTACCTACAACAATAGTAGAACGTTGGGAACGGTCACGAACATAACCGTTGGTAGTGATAGTACAATTTCTAGGCGAAGGTGTTTCCATGATAAAAACAAAACACTTTGACTCACAACAGTGGTAGAGAGCAGTATAGCAAGCATTTTATTGATGCTAGCCACCAAATAGTCCGAAAAATAAAACACTACAACTTACAACAGCGGCACACCATATTGATGCCGGTCACCAATTTGTCCCAAAAATAAAACACATTAACTTACTACAGCGATAGAGAGCTGTATGGCGAAATAGTCCGAAAAATAAAACACTAACTTACAACAGTGGTAGAGAGCAGTAACGCGAACACCATGTTGATGCCGGCCACCAGATAGTCCGGGTTGGCGATAGCCGAGCGCGCCATCACGGGCAACATGGTGGCGTTAAAAAATGTCTCACATTAATAAGACATTTCGACCTTAACGTAAAGCTATGTCACCAGCATTGGCGATTGAAAAACCAGTGTTGAACATTGACACCCAGGAAAAGACACACGTTAACTTACAACAGTGGTAGAAAGTAGTACAGCGAACACAATGTTGATACCGGCCACTAGATAGTCCGGGTTAGAGATGGCCGAGCGCGCCATGACCAATATGGTGGCGTTGAAAAATGTCTCTCAATTAATAAGACATCTCGACCTTGACGTAAAGCTATGGCACCAGCATTGGTGATCGGAAAATCAGTGCTGAACATTAACACAAAGGAAAAGACACACTTTAACTTACAACAGTAATAGAACGTTCGGAACGGTCACTAAAATATCGTTGATAAGGATAGCATTAATTCTGGGTGTTTCATGATTTCCATGCTAAAAATAAAAAACTACAACTTACAACAGTGGTAGAGAGCAGTAACGCGAACACCATGTTGATGCCGGCCACCAGATAGTCCGGGCTGGAGATGGCCGAGCGCGCCATCACGGGCAGCATGGTGGCGTTCAGGCGCAGGGCTAGAGTCATCACGAACATCACCGTTGGTAGTGATAGCACTACTTCTAGGACGAGGTGTTTCCATGCTGAAAAAAGTTACTATGAAAATAAAATGGCAATAAAATTATATTCAGAGCTTATCAAGAAGTAGTATACATAGGTAAATTATATGTATATAGGTAGTAATAAAATTTATAGTATGTTTTTGTTAATTTTACACGTAGCGGCATCTAGTGGTGGCGAAGGTAAAAAAGTTAAAACAATAATGCGGGCGCTACCCACTATGTTGATTGGGCAAGACGGCAGTTAGGGTGATCAAACAAAATAGAAGATGTGTAAGTGAGACGCAAGATGTGTGTGACCGAGACAGAAGGTATGAGCTAACGACACAGAATCCCAATCCAAACTAATATTATAAATGCGAAAGTGAGTTTGAACCTATATCCGATTGTTAGTTTGTTGCCTCTTCACATTTTATCTACTGAACCATTTCTTAAAATTTGTCCAAATTATACACTAGCGAAGCCGCAAGTAAAAGCTAATATTATAATAAGTGTCTCTGTGCATTTACAATTCCTGATTTCATGCAAGTATTAGGTTGGTTCTAACTTTATTCCCTCCTCATCATATCTACGTGCCCGACTGGTTTGACGAGCCGGGATTCGTGATCAAACGAGTTTAAATAAAAGCAGATACTTACCAGAAAGATTGATGTATCTAACTAGTGTGAGCGACACGCACGCTGTCGCGCTCAGGAGGAGGACAGGCACGGTGAGCACGTAGCGCACGGGGGTGAGCGCGGGCACGCAGGCCAGCGCCAGCAGACAGGCGCACAGCAGCAGGCGCGTGCCCGCCATGGCTTGTAGCGAGCGCACGCAGCGGTTGAGGCCGGTCTGGTGACATAAAATATCAAAACCATTATTTTTATTTAGAAAATAGGCATTATTAACGTCACATCAGATATAAAATTCCAAAAAAATAGCCGTGTGGTTCCCGACAGAGTAGAATAGGACTACCCCAAGTCTTCCCGTGGATGTCGTAGAAGCCTACACACTCCACGATAGCCAGACGGGTTGGAGAGGTCTCTTTGATGTTTAAAAGCTTTGTTTAGCTTGTGTTTCCTAAATCACCTTCTACGACATCCACGGGAATACATGGATTGGTCTTCTTCTACTCTGCCGGGAACCAAACGGAACAAAAAAGACCTGATGATGATGATACTCACTCGCTTAGCGCGCCAACTGTCGTAGAGGTGTGAGACTGCGACGGCTGTGATGACGTAGGGCATCCAAAACGTCGGAACAATCAGCCAAGGTTGAGTCAGATATCTGGAGACATTGGAAAATTCATTAATCTATTTATACTAGAAATTTTCTCGAAAACTGACCCTGCTTGAAAACTGCAATATCCCTGTTTAATCATTGTGTTCAAGATCTATACGTAGACTGGTCTGTTATACGAGGTGGCCTAGAATCAATCGTTCTAAGGCCATAGAAATTAAACTGAAAACGGGGCAGACTTAATTTATTAAATACTAGCTGTAACCCGCGGCTCTGCCCGCATGGTATACAGCCTTTGTCCTTCTCAGCACCCTAACCTACGTGTATGCAAAATTTCATGATGATCAGTTCAGTAGATACGGCGTCAAAGCGTAACAAACAAACTCACTTTCGCATTTATAATATTAGTTAGGATAGTTGGGTGGATATGAAAATTACGTTTTACGGATTTCGTCTGATTGGAACACTTACCTCATCTGAACAGTGGTGGCGACCATGACGGGCACGAATATCCAAGTGACCAGGACCCCGGCCAGCATAGAGGCGAGTCGGCCCATGGACGTCAGCAAAAGTTCGTTGATCGTCGACCATCCTGAGAATAATCTAAGTATAAACGATACTGGACCTAACATTGGTCTTTGAGGTACACCTAATCGGCTAATCCGACGTAGTATAACATGAGTAAAGCCGGGTTTCCATAATGAATAAATAAATAATAATTATTATATACGGACGAATCACACAGACTGAGCTAGCCTAAAGTGAGTTCGAGACTTGTGTTATGGGATACCACCTCATCTATCTGAAAAAGATAATTTTTCATGTTGACCTGACCGGGGATGGAACCCGGGACTATTTGTATCGCTGGCTGGCGTGTTCACCGCTGTGCCACGGAGATCGTTAGCATAAATATTTATTTTCATAGAAATCGAAAATATTCTATATGTAACATTGAAAATGTCATTGTTTATTAATATATATTCTGCAAAAAAATAATATTTCACTGAAGCTTCACGGCTCTATTAAAATAAAATAAATTAAAATAAACAAATTGAATGATAAATTATACTAACATTAACTAATTCTAACATTAACTATGGATTGTATAATCTGAAATAAAGATTTATTATTATTATAAAATAATTAAATTATGCAAAAACCAGGTAGTCTGACGACCTAATATAGGTTGCAGAAAGGCGCTGGATGCAGGCCGCTTCCAACCGGTCGTATTGGAAATCCTTAGGGGAGGCCTATGTCCAGCAGTGGACTTCTTGTGGTTGAGATGATGATGATGATGTTTGTTTGTTTTTCGCGTGTGTAAGTGGCCAACACAGGTGTCAGATTTTTCAAGCTGCCTAAAGGCATCTGACATAGCTTAACGACTGCCATCAAGGATGCCAGCCGGGACCAACGGCTTAACGTGCCTTCCGAAGCACGGAGAAGCTCGAGATATTTTTATGCCACTTGAGATCACCCATCCAAGTGGGGACTGCGCCCGGGGTTGCTCATGCGGAAGCGCTTATAATGCGTACACCCACTAGGCCATCGGGCTCCTCGCATGGGATGATGATGATGTATTAGTATTGTACATACTTGGTCCGACCAGCCAGACGTAGTAGGCAACGCTGACCAGCCCAAACAGAGCCACCAACACGTCCACCGCATAGGCTACATTGGTGGGGTACCACACCATGAACGAGTTGAGGAAGTCGAAGTACACCACCGATTCAGGGGGGCTCTGCAACAATAATCGTAACTAATATTATAAATGCCAGTGAGTTTGTTTGTTTGTCACGCTTTCACGCCTAATCTTTTGAATCTATCATCATGAAATTTTGCATATACATAGGTTAGGGTAATGAGAAGGATGTAGGCTATATATCACGCGGGCGATACCGTGGGTAACAGCTAGTAATTCTAATAATTAGGCATGCTAACAGCTACCACCCTCCCCATTGGATCACGAATCCCGGCTAGAGAAACCAGTTGGACACGTAGATAGGTTTAGGTGTGCAGGGCGGTGCAGTGACGATGAGGCGAGAAAGGAAGTAATAACCGATATAATACTTTGAAGCAAGTATTCTAGTCAGTCTATGAGTAATTGGACGTGCTAACTTTTCTGAAAGTCATGATTTTATATTTTCATGCGAAAGAAAACCTTATACTAAGAAACTTATTTCGGTATTTCTGCGCGTCAATTAAGTTTTCATTCATAAACTTGAAATTAATTTTCTCCAAGTGAAGTCATATTCACTGCCAATTTTTAATAAGGGAGATAATCAATTTCCTAGTAACATAATAATAATGTATGATGTTTAATATTGTTTTCGTACGAAAAATCTTAATAAACAGGATTAAATCCGAGTTGGAAAAATGCGTCCCCGAATGACGTCACAAGACGTGAAATTTATTTCTTAAATATCTCACTAATCCCTTATTTTTAAAATTTGTCACATTGAATATTTTCATTTCCATATTTTTGTTATTTGCGCATTTATCTCGAAATGGGTTTGGATTCAGTCAGTTAAAGGAAAATTTAGCTAACCAATTTAGACCATTTCATAAAACAGTGCTTACGCAACAAAGGGGTTAGTATAACTAAAAATATGCTTATCAACTTACCTTATTCTCAAAGACTTCGTTATCAGCCATATCACTGACGAGATTCATGAGCATGTCGCCAGCACACTGTACAACCCCTGTGTGAATGTAATCGGGGTGGTCGTACCGAGTGTGGTACACGTGCCCGTATTTCGTGAACGCTATATCTATGCCTGTTGAAAGAGAATTTGGAATGATTACCTACATAGGAACTTCACCACTACGTTCAGCATCACACAAACTATTTTTTTCTATTTATTGTCTATCATTATTAAATGTCATTAGTTAAGGTTATTTTGAATATTCGAGGATTAGACTTTTGGGTCAAGCTTATATCTATGACTTGAGGAGAATCGGACGTTTTATTTGTTTTTCATATGTGTAAGTGGCCGACACTGATGTCAAAATTTTTAAGCTGCCTAAATGCATCTGACACGGCTAAACAACTAGCTCGACATATTATTGCCACTTGCGGTCATCCATGTAAGATGGGACTACGCGCGTAGTTTCTTAGCATGCGTAAATGCTACTAATGCCACGTCACACCCACTGACCCATCGGGCTCCTCGAAAAGAGAATCTGATAAATACAGACAAAGTCAAGTAGTTATTCTGTATTGCATTAAGTCTACTCGCAATGGCAAGGAAACACAAAATTGTTCCAACTGCCCAACATTAGGTTTTTTCTTTAAGAAGATAGTTGTAACTCACCGTTAAGTCCACCGTAGTATCTCCAGATTCGAAAGTCGGTATCAGAGGGAATGATGCCAGAAGTGAACAGGAACTCCCCCACTGACTGCGCGTTGGGTCTGTCCGTTCTACGCTTGTAGGCTGAGAGTATGCGAGGGTCAGTCACCTGGTATAATGGTAAACGCATTAAAGTTCTAGCATTTAACCATGCCACAATTTAGTGGTTGGGTAGGCGATGTATATTTGAAGACCATCTCCTGTGTACACTCCATACAAAGGCAAATAAAATGCATTAACTCACATGGTTTCCTGAAAGTAAACCTGAATCCAAAATCTTTTTTGCATGACATTATTTATACATTTAATGTTTCGAAAACGAACATGAACACTAAAGTGGTGTATTTGGTAAATTTTCCTTTTATCACATTGTTTTTATTTTGCCAATTCCTCAGAATTACGTCTAAGCCAGTAAAATAATTTTCAAATATCTTACTATATATTGATGTTTTTAGGATATCACTACATATTATAAAACAAAGTCCTCCGCCGCGTCTGTCTGTCTGTTCGGGAAAAACTCAAAAACTACTTACTGTACACGGATTTTCATTTGGTTTTCACCAATAGATAGAGGGATTCATGAGGAACGTTTTAAGGTTTAAAACATGCCCGGGCGCAGCCGGGGAGGGCTGGTAGTTTAAATTAACATATTTTTGTCTGTTGGTCGCTTACCTGGAACACCGCTGGTTTCCCGTTCATGCCCGCGGCGTCAAGGTTCACGACCACTGTGACACCGCTGAACCACGGATGCGAAATAAACCCGTGACTGGCCTGAAAATTAATACAACAATAAGAAGTCAGTCATTAACATTACATTAACCTCCGAGTGCATTGCACATTCCTATCCCGATTGACGTTTATGGCCCGACGACTATGTTGTTTACGTGCGGACTATAACTTGGATGACAGGTGTCGATGCCATCAATCTAGGATTTAATGTTGAAATGCGGTTTTTGTATTTCGAATAAAAAGTTTGAGCAAGCAAAACCCGCATTGTAACAACAAATCCTAGATCGGCATCGACACCTGTCATCCGAGTAAGTGAATAGGCAGGCTGGTCTATTTTAGTCTCCACTGCAGGAGCACGACCCTCTCTGTACTGATACAACCGGTTACCTATCATAAACAAGAATAGGTTTTGTACGAATTTTAAAACACCGAAAACGTTTCAGCATTTTTTTATTTTCCATAGTTTCATTTTACCGAAAATACAATTGCTATATTATTGAAATTCCGATTATTGATAGTTATTTTTTTGAAAACTATATGCTTTGTATTGCAACCCAACGTTTATCCGCAGATACTATTGCTGTATGTTTTATTTACCAAAAAATTCTTTACATATTATTAAAAAACAACATTTCAAATGATAAATAAATTAAATCCATAAGAGTAAGTAAAATATACTAACCTGTTTTATATATTTAAAGTCTATTTAAAAGACATAAAAAACATCTTTTTTTCTTTACAATTTCTCTCTACGGTGCTGGGTTTGGCTACAAAACACCTAAGAATAACGCGGCAATTTCGTTTCTGGCGCTTCGGTGGCCGCTGCCGCGGCACGCTCGCTTCGCTCGCTCGCCTCGCGCATGCTTGGTTCATGTAGAACCTAACGCTCGTCGTTTCGCTCCTCGCAACCTACCCCTACTTTTCGTTAACCAGTTCCTTTCTAAAACCATATTCCTAACCTTCAGAGACGTTTTTTCGTAAAACCATGAGTCAGAGCAAAATTGAAAAAACAAAGGTGGCTTATTTTGAGAACTTTCCACCATTACGACAGTACAAAATAGGCTTTTTTACCTCTTATGTAGACCTCCAAATTTCTCACCAACCTGCAGTGGGTTTTCCTCAGCCCCATTGACCAAGAAGACGACGTTGTGTCTGAACCGATGCGCGCGCAACAGCCTGCTGAGCGTCTCAACCACGTTGCTGTTACAATGCGGTTTTTGTATTGCGAACGAAAAGTCCTGGTAAGCAAAACCCTCATTCTCACCAACCTGCAGTGGGTTTTCCTCAGCCCCGTTGAACAAGAAGACGACGTTGTGTCTGAACCGCTGCGCGCGCCGAGACAGCCTGCTGAGGGTCTCAGCCATGGCTGCGCAGAACACCACGTTGTCGGACGCACCTGACATTTTAAAAAACCGTCAAATGCGAGCCAGAATTGCACATGAAGGGTTCAGTACATTATCACACTAGAAAAACGCTGACACTTGTTTGTAAATAATTATTAGGTCACAGTCTAAGGGTTATAAGGTACTCACACCCACTACAAACACACAACAGAGGGGTGGACAAATAAAGGGGCCCCCCTTTATTTGTCCACCCCTCTGTAGTTTTGTTTTTTCTCCCAATGAGGTCAAATTGTCCAAGACTTGTACTAATCTATATGTACAGTTCATATCTTAAAATCAACAGATATTATTGTGCCTTTTTGTCCATTCTTTTCTTTTCCATTTCATTCGAAATTGCAATAATTACGGTAAAAATCACATTTTTTTAGTATTTGTTGTTATAGCGGCAATTTAAATACATAATTTATGAAATTTTCATCTGTCTAGCTATCACGGTTCATGAGATACAGCCCGGTAATAGACGGACGGACAGTGAATTTTCATTATATACATCCCTTTGAAAGAGACTTTACTCAGTCGTACACTCTTGACATAGTGGAAGTGATTATGAGTGGGTAGTTCATCAATGGCCTGGCCGCTTCTTTTGCGAATGTTCTCTACAAATCTCTGTCTACGGCATTCTTGGAGCATTCCATAGCTGTACCTATTGGGTACGGAACCTGAGAAAGATCATTTTCCATCTTGACCTGACCGGGGATCGAACCCAGGACCACCCATGTCGCAGGCGTGTTGACCACTACACCACGGAGCTCGTCGTATAAAAGGAAGGCTTCTTACCCAAAGCATAAGGTACCGAATCATAATGGCAGTTGACGAGGATCGAGGAGCCTATGCTGCCGTTGGCATAGAAACCGCTGGTGCCTTCTAGCACTGCAACAACGTTGGACAGATTCTGGTAGTAGTTGACGAACGGGAACGACGTGTTGAGCCAGTAGGCACCTGAAACATTTGATAAGTGATTAGGATTCGGAGATTGGAGTAAAACACAAAATAAGTACTTTGGAGGAATCCCAACCAATATTACCCCATTCCGACTAATATTTTAATACGAATGTGATTCTGTATATTTGTTTGTTGGTTTGTTTATCTACTGAACCTATTTACTTGAAATTTGGAATACACAGAGGTAAGGGTACTGAGAAGGTCATCAGGTACCTTTTATCCCGGCAAAAATACTGTTGACTCGGCAAATTTATATGGCAATTACTGATTTGATGCAAGTATTCGGTTTCTGCACCGCTCAGCACACCCAAGTCTATCTACGTGTCCGACTGGTTTCTCGAGCCGGGATTCGGAATCCAACGAGCATGGTGGTAGCTGTCCCAGGAGCATTGGATTATTGTGGTACATTTACTTTTGTGTGTGGTGTTTTCTCTCTCTCCCTGCTATTTAAATATACCGGTTATGAGCGGTTACAGGTTATACGCTGATCATCATCATTTCGTGTAGGTGACACGGTCACGACCATGCACACCCTGGTGTCAGAGTTCATCGGAACCGCCTCTCGGCCTCTGACGTGGTTCCTTTAACGACTACCAGATGGTAGCCGGGACCAACGGCTTAACGTGTCTTCCGAAGCACGGAATCATCTTTATTATCAGACAATCAGGTGATTCATGCCTGCAATGTCCCAACCAAACTGGAAACAACTTAACAAAGTATACTTCCCGTGGGAATCGAACCCACGACCCCGGGTCAATAAGGCAAACGCCTTAACCACTGGACCTCGGAGGCTGTTATACGCTGATAAAACTTTTCATACTAGATAAAATTTAAATTTTATTATGATTTAATATCTCCTAATAGTAATTAAAATTATGCAATAATCCCTACCATATCTCTTGGAGTAATTAGTCAGATGACGAAAAGGACTGAAACGAAAAAATTTTAAATGGAATTTGTAAATGAAATTCGAACATGGAATTTGTGGACGAAATTAAATAATGCAGTTTTAATAATTATTTTAAGCAAAAAAGTAAAACCGACTTCAACCCTATACGTAAATGTACAAACTTGAACTTAAAATTAAGTTTGACCGGGTGTGGTAGTTGAATCAAAATAGAGGAATAACGTCGTTATTAACTTGTCTTGATTTGCGAAAGAAAAACAGAAATAAAATTAAACCAAACGGCATACTTGTTTTTTAGTTTTTGTTGATTTTTTCTTAAAGCTGTGGATACATTTCGATAAAAACCTTTTGAAGTTCAGTCAAAACAGAGGAGTAACGTTCCCATCATCATTGTCTTGATTCGCATAAGAATAAAATACAAATAAGTTTACACCGAACGGCATACTCTTACAATTTTTTTGGGTTTTTGTTTATTTTTTCAAAAAGTGCTCAATACATTGGGATAAAATTTTTATGGGACCATCTCGGGAGCATTACCTATCGAACAAAAAGAGAATCACTAAAATCGATCCATAACTGACTGGGTAATCGCGTAACATACATACAAAAAAGAAACATACAGACGAATTGAGAACCTCCTCCTTTTTTGAAGTCGGTTAAAAAGTAGAATGTATGATGATATATATATGATGGAGACATGGAGAACGATGTATAATGGCGAAATGAGGTGGATATCACCATGCAGCATGAAGGAGACACGCTACACCATTATAACTTCTTATTTATTTTATTTATATTATTAGGTTCACCAATGGATGAAGAATGGATGCTACAACATTACATTCAAATATTTCTTATCCTCTAATACTTAAGCTAGATTTGCAAACCTTTGAAGGTGAACAACACTTGCTCGTCATCAACATCAGGTCTTTTTTAGTCTCTTCTACAGGAGCACGACCCTCTCTGTACTACCAGACAGAGAAATTGGCCTACAGTCTCCACGCTGGCCAGACGGGTTGGAGAGGTCTCTTTGATTATTGTAAGCTTTGTTTAGCTTGTGTTTCCTAAGTCGCCTTTCACAACATCCACGGGAAGACTTGGAGTGGTCCTATTCTACTCTGTGCCGGGTACCACACGGCGGGTACACACCTGCTCATTATATTCATAAAATATCTGTTCCTTAACATAGATTGTAATTCATGTTTAAAAGCATAAAAATCATAATATGCTTTAAACTATATGGCATGCACATGCATCTTAATTTATTTATTTATTAACTCAAGGCATACACATCAGGTAACAATCAATAAGACTTAATCTAAAATACATGCTACGTTCTGAGCTAGATTGAGACCCAAAAAACGTGTATACACAGCATGACCGTTGTAAACACTGTTTGAGCAGTTACGTTACAATAGAAAACAAAAGTGCCATGGAAAGACTGTTAACAAAAATTTGCCTAGTACATGATCTTCAAATACATACATATAAGCACTTTTATTTTATTTTATTTATTTAAGTAAGTACATGGAAAGATCAGTGGAGGACTCGCCTAACCAGATTTTTAAACGAATTTGTGCGATTTAAGGCAAATATTTACATTATTATTTACAATATCTAAGTATAAGTACCTGTGGAAAACTGCCAGTCGGTCCTCACGGGCTGCCTGGCCTGTGCGGCGATCTCGTCCACTATGCTTTTCATGTCGTGCGTTTTGTTCAGGTGGTACACCGTCCCGGCGACTCTGGGCTGGTCGCCCAGTATCCGGTAGAGGTACCTCCATGCCGATTCTTCGCTGAATGTGGAAGAGTCCTATAAAGTATAGATACCAAATTAATTTATTTAAATAGATTAATTATATTAATTATTATATATAGATTGTTATTTTTTATACATTGTTCCGTTCTCCACCTACAAGCCCACCAACATGCTAAACGTGGCCTTTAGGTTTCATAGATTTGGGCCCTGCCTACCCCGCATAGGCAAAAGACGTGATTGTATGAAACAATCTTACATTTCACGATTTTTTTTTTAAAGACCAGTGGCTTGTCTGTCATCTTTCATTCAGTGGCGGATGTACACATTTACCACCCCCGGGCAATATGATTATTGCCGCTCCATAAGCTGTCTATTCAACCAGCTGGTTGAATAGACAGCTTATGGTTCCACCTCTGCTTCAAACGGTTGTTTCAAATACCTAAGCAGTAAATTGACTCTCAACACTAGTAATATGAAAGTGCTTGGTACCTGCCTTTTTAATGATGGCTGGTGTATTGAGATACAGGCTCTGCTTAGTTCTGATACCAGTCTCTCACAATCTTATCATAAGTATACATTGTACAAATTGTTGTACCAAAATTTGTATTAAGAGTAGAGAGAAAAATTCCTTCCATGCTGGACTGGGAGAAAAGAAAAAACGTAGAACGTGCCAGATGCTTGTCTTCCCGCGCAGACCGTAAAAGCCGGTCGAGGGAATGGGCCGAAATATAAGAAATCATATCAATAGGCGATGCGGCTGGCAACCCATCACTATTTTGGTTTCGTTTTCCAACTACACGCCCATCAATTCGCTAAACGAGGCCTTTGGACATTATGACCTTAGGCTCTGTCTACCCCGTAAGGGATAAAGACGTGATACTATGTATGTATGTATGAGAAAAATAAAGCATTTTGAATTTTGCCTTTTTAATAATAATATATACCTATATGGTTCGTCTGACTCCTATCTTAACTGATGAGAATCAACGACGTGGCCTACGATAGTACTCTACTCAACTATTCACTCTTGCCTTGGAAAAACCCTAAATAGTTCGAATTGGGAAACAAACAACGCGGAGAGGGAATTTGATTCTTTAGCAGTTCGCATAATGTTGGCCACTTAATCACTACAGATGAAATTCTTCTTCTTACACAAAACTGACTTTTAATTACTTTCCGTTGCAAAAAAACAAGATTGTATTAAAAAGATAACTCACATCTCTCAAAATATCGACGTCATTGATGACGTTTGGCATGTCATCTTCGACCAGCTGAGTTAGATATCCAAGTAATAAGTAGACTCCCAATACCAGAATTATAAGGGTGCTTGGTACCTGTGGGATTTTTATTAAATGTATTAGTTTCTAGAACAGTCTGTACAAAAAATCCCATGTTACAAAACCAAACATTGTATTAAAGACTTATTTTCAAGCAGTATTTGTGGAATAAATACAATAAACATATAATCTTGGCACCCGAGAGGAAGGGGGGGGGACCAGAACAAGCCAAACGACGCCATCTAATGGTCATAAGTCATCACTGTCAATTATGTATTTTTAAATTGTATTTATATGATATAAAAAAAAAGAATGGAAAAAGAAAAAGGAAAATATACAAAGCCCTTCAGGCGAGTAAATGTAAATGTAAATATGTAAATATATACGGACAAATCACACAGATTGAGCTAGCCCCAAAGTAAGTTCTTAGTAAGACTTGTATTATGGGATACTAACTCAACGATACTATATTTTATAACAAATACATATATAGATAAACATCCAAGACCCAGGTCAATCTGAAAAAGATCATTTTCCATCTTGACCTGACCGGGGATCGAACCCGGGACCTCCGTGTCGCAGGCAGGCGTGTTGACCGCTGCGCCACGGAGCTCGACAAAGTAGGCGACCAATACTGTGAAAAAGAGTTTCTTTCAGCGTTTCTTCTCTGCAGTGGTCGGTTCCGAAACGCTAGTAGTCTGTAGCTTTTGAACAAAAATTAATAATATTAACATATTTCTTAGTAAATCATATTTCTAAGTAAATTTTAATTATTTAAATTATAAAATGACGTGAAAAAGTGCCCGAACAGGCCTATTTTCTGAATAAAATCTTTGAATCTTTGTCATAAAATGACAGTTTCTGAGTTTTCTTCAAATCTGAGTGTTTTTACGAATAAGTCAAAGTAAATAACTTTAATTAAATGTACAAAAGACTGACAAGAAAATAATGCATTTTTGCATTAAAACGAGCTTAAGAATAAGACTATGAATTTTCTAAATTATATAAAATTTAAATGCAATATCTACTCACAAAGGTAAAAAATGACTGAGATGACAACAGGTAAATAACAAAAATAGTTAGTATGAAGAAAATAATAAATTATGAAGACAATAAATTGGTAATAACATTATGTGATGACCCACTTGTATTAAAACATAAAATAAATATGTTTTAAATGTGTTAAAAAATAAGAATGATTTTGTTAATATAATACTTGTTTGTTGTCCACCATCAACCTATGACAGAGAAACCAATCATAGATAGTAATCACAGAAAAAATATTTATGTATTCTATTTGAACGTGTCATAAGCTCTACCAATATTCATTTTGTAAATATTGTAAATATGGATGGCATGCATTGAGAGAGGCCTATACCCAGCAGTGGGATGCAGAAGGCTGTTGATGATGATGATGATGATGAAATAGTAAGTAAACTACATAATATAGGTACGTTTTGAAGATAAAACATAAGATATAACTGGTTATCTTTGGTAATAGAAGACATTAAATTGCAATTTTAAGGGGGATTTCCTAGAATGACATTCATTTCCTATGAATACTAAATTTAAATAAAGGAAACTAAATTGTATCATATAAATTTACCTACTGACAAATAAATTCGCACCAGGACAAAACAGAAGCAGAATATTTATATAGTATTTCATTATGAGAGAAAAAGAAAAAGGTATATATTTATTAAATTACAAAATAAGGTTTTGTATTTTTGCAAAAAGCTAAACATCCAAAACTGAGATAAAAATTACCCAGACGGCACAAATACATATAAAATCCCAATTTATTATTGTTGACCCATTACTCACTGATTTCACGGGCTCATATAAATGTGTCCCCTTTCTTGTGATTCCATAAATAACCTAAAATTATTAAAAAATAAAATGATCTGGTAAATAATAATAGTTTTAAGTTAAGCATATAAAAAATATGTTTTAATACCAAAATAATATTAAAAAACTTCCAATTTTGATGAATGAGATTTCTAAACAATTAAAATTAACAACAAGCAGAAAACATAAAATAATGTTACTAAGATGACGTTGAAATGATTTAAAGAAATAATTATGACCGACTGACACATAAAAGTTAGTAGTTTATTAGCAAAGAAAGATTCTATATTTTGACTGATATTAACAAATTTAACTACATAGTATAAACTTATCAAAAAGTAATATGGTACAAATAAGTGCCCATATTATGCTAACACAAGCCTCTCTCCCGTGGGAGGCGAAATCTATGGTATATATTGGTGTATAAAGCAGATATCCAAAGGAAAAACAAATTTTCTTTATACAAGATGATTTAAATTAACTGATAATAATTTTCTATCCAAAGGTGTATTGCAAGAATCAGTCAAAATATCAACTTTTCGAAAAATGAATGAAAATGTATGAAAACGTTGTTGTGTGTGTGTGATAGAATAGAGCATAACCCGTTGCCAGGGCTTTTCGTCCTTGTCTTTGAACTCGTAGGTAATAACTCCGGTGTAATCGCGCTCTCCTTCCTGGAAGTAAGGGAGACGGGTATAGAAGTAGGAGACAAAACAAACCAAACTTGTGAAATCCAAAAATAAACTTTTTCGTTTATTAAAGTTTAAAGAATGACATCGAAATCCGTATCGTAATGATGTATTTTACAGCACTTGTGCTTTTTACTTTACACCAAACACAACCACTCAATAGCCTTATGCAACAGATGCAAAATTCTAACATTTTCATAGAATCCGAGCAAAGAGTTCCAATATCAGCATGAAAAATTATTTTACAAACAGCTTTAGTTCCTAACTTATATAAATTCCTTATTTGCTGAACTTCAATCTTGTTTTAGTTTAAGGTAATCGCAAATGTACCTATTGAAAAACGTCGTATGATACTCGTACGGTAAGCTGTCTAATATAGTCGTCGGTTTATTATAAGCACTCGGCTTCGCCTCGTGCCTATAAGCGCCTCGACTGTAATATCCAGCTTACCGTACTTGTATCATAATGTACTATTATGGTTTGCTTGAGACAGCACATTATGCATTATAGAGCTAAGTTAAAACAGAAACATTTCTAGATTTTTGTCTCAAAAAACCGCATACTCAATCCGCTAAGTATAAATAAAAAAGATACAATTGAACTCAGAACCTCGAAATAACAACCGCAAACTGTACATTTTCTTTACTTCATGGAATTATGTGAAAAATACCAAGTCTCCTGGAATAATTTGTTTTAGTGTTTTAATACAGAAGAATTTAGGTACCTTAATGTTTAAATGGCCTTTTTATTTTACACATTAATAAATAGTTTCCAGGTTTCTTCGCGATGTTTTCCTTCTCCAAGGGATTATTAAGGAAAGGAATACGTATACTGCAGTCACATTCAGTGTCAGTGACTTCCCGGCTCCCGGGGCCTACGAGCTTTGGCCGCCCATTCGTATGATTTCCAGGGGGTTTAATTTTTCGCCCTAGATCGCCGGGGGCCCGAACCACTCCCTGCCACCACTGGTCACATTGTACTACAAATTCAGAGGTGGAAATCGTGGTCCGTAATCACTGCATCAAAGCGTGTTACGTGCTGAATTCGGAGATTATAGAATTATCTAATAACTTTATAGAAATTATAGAATTTAGACACTGTTTATAAGTGAAAACGTCATAAAATCTGGAAAGATTACTATGATCCTCTACCATTATATCAAGGTTTTACCACTCGAGCAAGATAAGGCTTTTTTATATTTGTAGGTATAACATAAGAATCAGATGATATTGGCGGATGGAAAATGTAAGATAACTATTTTTAATTGCAATACAGAGATACTTATGTCCGATTTGTAATAGTAAAACAACTGACGATATTAATATTTTTCATTATATGATCAATCTTCTGTTGATAAAGTTATATTATCGTACGACATAAAAAATGGAAAAATTAGTTTGTATATTTTTATTTTTTCTACTCTATTTGTATGGCTTCCACAGACGGTTTGGTGATTCTGCCAATTTCCAATTTAAAGAATACAAAGTTTCGGTGTTGTACGGTATACAGTAACAAGTAGCAATCAAAGACAGCGTAGTCCTTAGATTGCTTTATGGGAGCTTCTGATGACAAATCTATACGAGTCCATATGACAGCCTGCTTTAACTATTTCACACATTGCTCAAGAGCACGAGCATTTATTGTTATACACAACACCAATTTCATATGATTAAGTCCACTAAAATCTATTTTAAAAATCATCAAACGCAAACCCCAACTTACAACTCTTTGATCAAAAACTACGTATTTTATTTCTGTTTGAATTTTAAGTTTTTATGCTTTGACTGCTGAACCAATCTCAAAATTTTGTACAAACATTTTCAGGCCGACTGAAAACGACATAGGGTAGCGTTCATAAAAAAATACTGTTCCCGAACGATTAACAGGAATGCGAGCGAAATCTAGGAATGAATGATGCAGCTTCATTCATTCCTAGATTTCCTGCTTACGCTACGCGTACAGAATATAAGCTTGTGACATCATAACACCATAAGTCTTTACTGTAAAACATCTTGTGAAAATCCAAAATATGACTTTATTTTTGTCTAAAATAGTCTTTAAGCAATTGGTCCCAACCAGTAATTCTTAGGATTTGTTCTGACAACACCACATAGATGGTGCCATAACTAGTGTCACAACCAGGCATTTACCATATAATGGGAAAATATAAGTATTATTCACGAAATACTTCTCATTAAAATGAAAACATTAGTTATGGGATATATTTAAAAAAATATCAGTCGCAAGGCTAACGCGGATTAACGCCATACGACTATTGTGTCAAGTGGATAGTGCACTGCAGCGCCGTCGCTGCCGCCCATACTGGCAAACGTGGCAGTTAGTGGAACTAAATAAACGCCTACGTGGTATTGTATGTGCTATAAGCGCAGGCCTTAAGTTGGGCCAGTATATTTGTATGAGTTTAGCAGTCTATACTAGTACCAATTTAGTCGATAGTATTTTAAGATATTGTCTTTGATAAAGATTATAGTCTAGAGCCTCAGATCAGCAAAACTAGCTCCCACCCGTAATTTTATTCTTGTAATCATAAATCAGATAAAATTTAAAATAAAAATGTACTTCAGTAGTTCGTAGTACGTTTAGTTCGTAGTACGTTACTTGTTGTATATTTGGTATACAACAAGTAACGTACGTAACGTACGTAACGTTAACGTAACGTAAGTAACGTTTTCATTGTTGAGCATTTGCAAAATCAAGAGAACTACTCATTACCGCCAAAAGTGGCCACTTTGGCGATAACGAATAGTTCTCTTGATTTCAATTGACTACCGAAGAACTGAATTAGATTTATACAATTCGATCTGATTTTGTAGTAAAAGAAATATAAATGGGGGTGGTGCTAGTTGGCTGGTCTAAAGTCGAAGAACTTAAACGTATTTTCGTAGGACGAGGAGAGCAATGTAAATGATTAAAATGCACAATGGTTTTATGAGGCAATATGATATGACCAAGCGATACTATCCATAATGTTGTGATCTCTTTGGGTTCTTAATGTATGACAACATCACAAATGATTCTATACTTAACCTAAGTCACTACCTTGTCAATACCCTCTACTTCGGCAGACTTCTTCTTCTTTCTCTGTTTTAGTTCTCCGTTCTCAATCATTATTAATTATAATTACAGATCAATTAAAATTTAATTAATATTTTACACATAAAAATTACTGCCTTTAGAGTAAGCCAGAGTTCCTCTGTTTGTCATGTACTGCTATTCTTTGCACTTTAATTAAATAAAACAGTTATTTATTCACTAATATTTGTCATTAATATTCACTTCAACACATTGCTTTTCTTACCTATAGCTGTGTTAGAATAAATAAAAAGTGGGATGCCCGTTTGATTACCATAAATAACTACTAATATTTATGTACAACTTTCAGTTAATAAATTAATATACTTTTTTATTACTTTTTTGCGTTTCTATTATTTAATAAACATAATCACTTTTTGTTTACTTTTAAGGCCTAAATCTTGGCAAAATTGTTTTTATTAATTTTTTTTTTTTACTTTTTACAGTACTTGAACTTGACATTCAACAAAGCGAGTAGGGCACTCGAAGAATCGTAACTGCCTGCAAATCCCTCCATTCCTTTGTTTGCGTTTATCTGATACACTAAGACAGGTTTATTGCATATAATCTAGACTAGGCAATTACCTGGCTTTGTTTGTTATTTATCTAATCTGTAGGAAATATTTTTGCAGTAAGCGGAGTTAAGCACATCTAACATTTCAGAAAATGTAACAGTAATTAATAAGAGTTAATCCATGTAATACAAAAGATAACGGGTTTTTACGGGGATTTGCATCTGATCCGTTATTTAAGGCGAGGGTCTTGTCAGTGCATAGCTAGGTTTTTACGGTCATTGTGCAAGAAGAAGTGCATATATTGTCTATTTTTGGCAGGAACATTATATTGATTTGCGGGGGCGATATTTATTCTAATAAAGTTCCGCTAGGTAAGTTAGATTTCGATAGTAATGGTGAAATATCGTTTAGATCCCTTAAAAGGATGATTTAGTCCCGTCGTCATATGACCAACTTTTCCATGAGGACTAATGGTGAAAACTTAAAAAGAAATTACATTTTCATACAAAAATATTCTGCCACTCGGTTAGTTTGTATATGTATAGAAATGTTGAGAGGCTTATATTTCTAAAACCATTGATAATTTAACCAGGCTGTATAGAACGGTACGTAGATTATGATGAGATTAATTGCTTTTATGCTTTAATTTTAAACCAAAAAGATCAACTATTGTCACAATTCCTTTTTCCGTTTGAGTGGAGATATGCGAGTTCAGGGCTTTTAAAAGAAAAATATATTAAGTATAATTGACTGTAAGATATAAGATTAAATCGACAAATTCTACGAGAAATGGAAAAATATAGCTCTAGACTGCACCGAATGAAAAAATAGAGGGAGGCTTTTGCTCAGCAGTGGGGCAGCTAATGGCTCGAAATGATAAAATGAAATAAAATGATTACTGTAAGATAACATTAAATAAACCATTCTCAAATAAACCAATTTCAATAAATTTATTATTCGCGAAGTTAAACAATATGTTATTTTGTTATTATATTAAAATAAATTTAAAGGGGCGACTCAGCTCGTAAATATGAACAAATTAACTCTATAGTTATATATATCGTGTAATTTTTCAATTTGTTATAATAACATTCTATTATTTTTATTTTTAATTAATTAGTTTAGACTTTTGCCCAGCAGTGGGACATAATAGGTTAAATAAAAAAAAAATAATTGTATGGAAAAAGTACTCGTTTAGGAATGGCGAAATTTCATAAATCGTACTCTAGTACCGTGGCTCATACCATGGACCACGTATGATGCTGATCGAAGACTGTTTTGGTGCATGCTTGTGTGAATTGTGTGAATGTAGTTTGATTTGATTGGATTTGATTTATTTATTAATGAATTCAACAGCGTTACAATATTTCAACTTACAACTAGGAACTTATATAAGAAGTAAGGCCAATTACTGAATTCATGTTAGAAAAATTACAATATAGATATCATAGCAAGCGGAGATAAGCTGGTTACATTTCAAATTAAAGATTATAAGATGACATTTATGTACTTTTTGGTCACAATTAGTCGTTTAAGTTGTACAAAAATAATAAAAACATACTGGCTATAAAAGCGGCGCTACATGAGGGTCGCAAGGTTAAATTATAACTGGAGTAAAATACAACACATGTAGTCATGAAATGAAATTATTATGCTATGTTAAAGTTGAAGTTGTTTCTTAGTAAGGTGTACTACAAAAATACAAAGATCATGAACTAGTATCTCGTATAAAACAACTAGTAACTAGCTACAAAAAGCAGTGCTGTGCGAATGCTTGAGATATAGTGATAGTGATACGTAACGTCTAAGCGTGAATTGAAGTAACTATGTTAAAGATCGAGCCCAATGAGTGTAATAGTTTTCAATAACTAGCACAAAAATGCATAGATTTTAGTATTGGGGCTCACTTCCTTAGCGCACGTAAGAAGATAATATAATGATTAATATGTATTAAAACTTAGCGCACGTAAGAAGATAATATAATGATTAATATGTATTAAAACCAATTTACCTGTAATCTTCACAAACTTATGACTTGTTTTTTTTTTGTTTTTTTGTCTGTTTCCTGCATTCACTTGTCATGCGATGTTAACGTTTGAATGATTGAAAATTTGAAATTAGATTTAGTTAAGTGAAAGATGTCTATTTTTGAGAATGTTTTGTTGTAGGTTCTAACAATCCGAGAAAGAACAGAATTTTGCGCGTAGTTAGTTTTATGACACGGTTCATGAAATGGTTTATGTTTCCTTAATCTAAGGCGACGAGGAACCGACAGACCTATCTGACTAAGTAAATCTGGACAGTCAAGACCACCTCGAACTATATCAAATAAAAGCATCATATCCGTAACTATACGTCTATCACTGAGCGTAATCATATTATGGTACTTGCATCCCTCTTCATATGAGTCTATTGTGTTACGAGACTTAAAATTTAGGTAACGAATAAACTTATCCTGTATATATTCTATTTGTTGTAAGTATGTAGTGTACTGAGGATACCAAATACTACTAGCATACTCAAGTACACTACGCACATAAGCGTTGAAAAGTACCTTGATGCTCATTAAGATAGTAAATGGTTTACTTATACGTTTAATAAAACCTAGAATTTTACATGCTTTATTCGTTATAACATTTATATGAGCATTCATTAGCATTTTATGATCAAAATGAACCCCAAGGTCACGAACCCTCTCGACGCGGTCTATATTGGAACCCTAGATCGTATATGTATACATTATAGGTCTTCGAATACGTGAAAAGGTAATTATTTGACATTTATCAACATTAACGTTAATCCTATTGTCCCCATAATATCTTGATAATGCGTCTAAATCTTCCTGAATTTTACGACAGTCATCAATATTACCAACTTCTAAAAAAACTTTTGTATCATCTGCATACATGAGGAACTTAGAGTGTTTAAAGCAGGTATATATATCGAACAGGTATATATTATAAAACAATGGGCCTAGATGTGATCCCTGTGGAACTCCCGAAGGTACATTAACATAGTCTGATCTGTACCCACCCACAACAACAGCTTGAGAACGGTTTGAGAGGTATGATTCAACCCATCTAAGTAAATCACCATGTATACCCAGATGTTTCAATTTGCGTAAGAGGATAATGTGATCTACACGATCGAAAGCTTTTTCAAAATCGGTATAGATCACATCAACCTGTTTACGTTTTTCCATTGTATTAAGAATATAGTTAAAGAGATAATTAATTTAGACAAATTATTATATTTAATAAATAATGAAAAAAATTAAACAATTTTTCTTTATTTTTTTGTCTTCCATTACTAGCGCCCGGGGCAAATAATTTAGCCAAATAAACAATTTTTCTTTATTTCTTTGTCTTTTATTACTAGCGCCCCGGCCGAAATTTCTATGTTCGCCCAGTCAGACACTGAAGTGACTAAATAACAATACCTTGCCCCCCTAACAATCCCCCAAATAACAATATCAAAATTTTGATATTGTTATTTGAATGATTATGATATTTGACATGTCAATTCTGCAATATGATTTTGATGCGCCCTTCTAGACTTAGCGCCCTGGGCGGTCACCCAAACGCGCCCCTCCCTAACGCCGCTACAGCCTAGATATAGGTGCACTTAGAATAGGGAATATGAAAGTATTTTTTATTTGCTTAATAAAAAAAAATCAACCGCAGTAAACAAATATGTAACGGCTCGTTCACGAGTACGCGCGTCAGGCGCACGCGGCAGAGGCAGGCGCCTGCGTTTCTGACTAAAGTCATACAAATCTTAGAGGGTGTTCACGAACAAAACGCTTGAGCGGCACGGATGCGCGCAAACACAGCGCGGCAGCCTTGCGCCAAAGTAGAAAGAGATGGCACGATGTGCCCGACCTTGTGTTAGAACGAGTGCGGGAGTGATTAGGTGGATGTATTGGGAAAATAATTTTAAATTATAATAAAATTTATGAATGTTTTCTAATGTACATACTCATTTTATTATACATTCTTAGTAATTTTCAACCGACTTAAAAAGAAAGAGGTTCTAAATTGAACTGTAAGTTTGTTTGTTTGTACTATATAAATAAAAATAATATTTATTTTGTAATGTACATAATTGAAATTTGATTTTTGATACTTTTTATATTCTTGTTATTTTGTAACCGACTTTAAAAAAGACTGGGTCTTCAATTCGTCTGTATGTTTGTAACCATTTGTTTGGTTTACTACTTTTGTTTGGATGTTAAGTAGGAGTATTTTTCGGTAGTAGAAACATGGAAGTAGATGGTAGCCCAATGGAATTCAATGGGAAGTTGGGAACTGATGTAACAAGATTGTAGTCGAAGTCGATGGTCTACTTTACGTGCCCTATGGTATCCGATCGTGTTTATTGGTACCTGGTGGTGCCTGGTCGTACCCGGTTGTTTCCGGTGGCGCCCAGTGGTAATGATGACGATGACGATATGACGATATGACGATGACGATATAACGATGACGATATTACGATGACGATGACGATGACGATGACGATATGACGATGACGATGACGATGACGATGACGATGACGATGACGATGACGATGACGATGACGATGACGATGACGATGACGATGACGATGACGATGACGATGACGATGACGATGACGATGACGATGACGATGACGATGACGATGACGATGACGATGACGATGACGATGACGATGACGATATGACGATGACGATATGACGATGACGATAACGATATGACGATGACGATGACGATATGACGATGACGATAGCGGAGGGTAGGTAGTAGGGTCTCGTTATTATTTTTTGCATACGGAACCCTAAGGGCTTGCAAAGTTTAATTAAAAAACCGAAACTCACGCGGATGAAGTCGCGGGAACTGGTAGATAATACATCTAGACATAAATCAAAATGTTAAACCCCAAGCCTAAAGGTGTGAAAGTTTCTCATTAATGTGTACCACAAAAATGCATAGATTAATATTTTTAATGCAACCCATTTTGTGTTCTGTGCAACCCAAAATAACAATGACATTCTAATACAAATACAATGTCATTGCAAAATAAGAATGTAATTATTATTCTGTGACCTAAATACGTCTACTGTGCTCTGCCGCCCGAGCGCACCGCCCGTTTTCGTAAACACCTTGCCGCGTGCGCCTGCCTCCGCCGCATGCGCCTGCCTCCGAAGCCCGTCGCCGCCGCGCAACGCGCGTTTTCGTGGCCTTGCGGTAATATCTTATTGAATGTGCGAAGTTCATATATTTCCTACTAAACGTTAAGTAGAAAATGTATAAACTTCGCACTTGCACTAATCAAAGTGTATACCAGCCATTAATCAGCGACGGAGATGTGATACTTTGAAGTTTTCATTCTAATAGAAAGAGAAGTCCGATATTGACTCGTCAAAGTTAAATCATCTATACATTTGCCATAGAAAATAGCGTTTTTCCGAGTGAGATCTCGATCGTTTTTCACCAAATATTTATCATGTTTTCACTTTTAGTACTTTTTAGGGTTCCGTACAAAAGTTGAAAAACGGAACCCTTATAGGATCACTCGAGCGTCTGTCTGTCCGTCCGTCCGTCTGTCACAGCCGCTTTTCTCCGAATCTACTGAATAGTGTAATCCTATGACCCAAACACGGATGCGCAAAGTAAATAAAGATTTTTTTGAAATAAGGGTCATTTTGAGGGGCTCAATTACAAAATTTTAAAAGAAAGTTTTGCAAACCTTACTGTGTCATATAAAATGAAAGGGCTCATTATGAGGATCTCAAAAATATTTTTTATTGTTCGGGTAAAATCAATACTTTTGATTTTATTCACGAAAGAAGGCAAAAATTTACCATTCCCCCCCCCCCCCCCCCCCCCCCTGATCTCCGAAACTACTGGGCCGAAAAAGGAAAAATAATAAGAATTCTATCACTTGAAAATTAAGTGGTAAACTCATAGGGAAATAGTTCACTAAAACACCACTAGATGGCGCTAGTCAATTGAATAAAACATTTTTGCACATTGTGTGTGTGTTCACGAAGCATATTGTACGGAACCCTCATTGCGCGAGTTTGACTCACACTTGGCCGGTTTTTTCTTTTAAATATTTATAGATTATCTGGTTACATCCTAATCCTATCTAATAAAATGAGTTATTTGTTACGCTTTCACGCCCTATCTACTAAACCGATCATCATGAAATGTTGCATACACATAGGTTAGGGTACTGAGAAGAAAATAAGGCTATATGTCATGCAAACCCGCGGGTAACAGTTAGTTTTTTTTTGTGTTTTCGTGTGTGTAAGTGGCCAACACTGATGTCAGATTTAACAGCTAGTAACACATATTTTTATGCATATTTCTTGAGTTTCCCTTCATAGTAGCGGGCTGGCGTGTTAACCACTGCATCACGGACCGAGTTCGTGGAAATATTATAGGCAGTTTAATCCCACTTAATTCCTAGCGCATTTTCTTATCGGTTAAATGGTTCGATTTTAATATCTTACAAGTATTTGCCACGCTGATCACCTTATCGTTTGCCTCGTTAAGGTCCTGACCTGTGCATGTAGTGGGGTAGGACAGGGTGGGGCTCCCCAGCATTAGTACAGTTCGAATCAAAGTTTATGGCGGCTCGGATATTAGCTGCGAGCTGCGTAGGACGCACCCCACCTCCCCGCGCGTGCCCCGCTCCACCTTATATTATGTACTGCGCATCGACTCGCGCGATGTTCTAAACCGCCATTAAGTTTGATTCGGACTGTACAAGCATCGCTTAAGGCGCTCCTATAGTAACACTAGCGCCACCCAGCAATTAATTCTATTAATCCTAAATTATATAGAATTTTAAAAATCTAACAAGTACATAACTATTAAATTACTTATTTTGACGAGCTCCGTGGCGCAGCGGTTACCACGCCAGCCTGCAACACGGGGGTCCCGGGTTCGATCCCCGGTCAGGTCATGATGGAAAACGATCTTTTTCAGATTGACCTGGGTCTTGGATGTTTATCTATATATGTATTTGTTATAAAATATAGTATCGTTGAGTTAGTATCCCATAACACAAGTCTTTCTTAAGAACTTACTTTGAGGCTAGCTCAATCTGTGTGATTTGTCCGTATATATTGTCCGTATATATATATACTTGTAGTATTTTTGTATTCATTTTCACTAATATTTCTTTGATAAAATAAGAGAAAAACAGGTTAACGCCAAAAGTGGCCACTTTTGGCGTTAACCTGTTTTTCTCTTTAAATATGGCACTAGTAAATTACTTGTAATATACAAAAAATACTATAAGTAATTTAGTAGTTTTGTACTTGTTAGATTTTTTAAATTCGATACAATTTATGATTTAAGGAATTTTATTGCTGGGTGGCGCTAGTGTTACTATAAGAGCGTCTTAAGACGATACATGATCTTTTCAGGTCCAGTGCTGGCCCCTATTTTAAATAAATCATTTCAAAGAAAATGGACACATCATTTAAAATTTTAATTTAGGCTAAGAGGCCCTAGCAATATTTTATGAACTACTGAATACTGTAAACATGAAGCTTTTAATTAGAGTTATGCCAACAGTGGCCGTTTTTGACCAAAACGCTAAGAAAAGCTTCACGTCGGGGAATGTCAATTTTATTTATTTATCTTTATACACAATACAGTGTAAAGACGGAGTTAAAGCTAATGGCTAATCTGCCAACCTACTGGGTGATGACAAGAGTTGATGGGGTAGAGCAAAGTTTGAAAAAGTTTTCTTAAATTTCGTTATTTGTCCCCTGAAATCATGAAAAAAAATACCATTTTCTTTCTTTATCCCATCCCAATCCCAATCCCATCCCAACTATCCCAACTAATATTATAAATGCGAAAGTGAGTTTGTTTGTTTATTTGTTGCGCTTTCACGCTCTATCTACTGAACCGATCATCATGAAATTTTGCATACACATAGGTTAGGGTACTGAGAAGGACATAGGCTATAAATCACGCTGGCGAAGCGGCGGGTAACTTATCTATATGTATATGTAACTTATATATAAGCTAGTATTTTATATATTTTTTTTTAAACTTTGCGCCTTTGTGTTACGGTCATAGGATTTAAGATTCAATCGTTTATTTAATATAGGTTTCTTTGAACACTTATTAATTGCCATAATTTGATTGTCATTACTACAACATCCTCCATCCAGGCGCACGATCCTATGAGGGTTCAGTGTTTAAATTTTATGTACGGAACCCTAAAAATACTACAAGTCATTTACAAGTACTGAATTAGATTTTTAAATTTGATTTTAATCTGAGTTGACTAGTCTAAGCTCTAAGCCTATAATCCGATACTGGTTAAAGCACCACAGGAAGTGGGTATTAGGTTGAACCTGCTTCTTGTATCATAAATATAGAAACGTGTTTGTTTGTACATCATCAGATTTTTTTAGTCTCCACTGCAGGAGCACGACCCTCTCCGTACTACCAGAGCCGTATATTAGCCAGAGCAGTCAGAGGATTTGGCCTACACTCTCTACGCTGGCGGAACGCTCTTTGACGTTTAAAACTTTGTTTAGCTTGTGTTCCCTAAAACCTAACTTTTGTTTGTATATGATTATTAATTTTATATCGAACTCTGCTGTTACCCGCGGCTTCGCCCGCGTAATATATAGTCTACTAGCTGTTACCCGTGGCTTCGCCCGCGTGACATATAGCCTATGTCCTTTTTTGTACCCTAATTTATGTGTATGCAAAAATTTTATGATGATCGGTTCAGTAGATAGGGCGTGAATTGCCCGCGGCTTCACTCGCGTGATATATAGCCTACTAGCTGTTACCCGTGGCTTCACCCGCGTGACATATATTCTATGTCCTTCTCAGTACCCTAATTTATGTGTATGCAAAAAAAATATGATGATCGGTTCAGTAAATAGGGCGTGAAAGCGTAACAAACAAACAAACTCACTTTCGCATTTATAATATTAGTAAGGATAGTCAGGATAAATGTGGCGGAAGTCTACTTATCAAGCATCGTCACCGATGCAATAAAAACATAAAAAAATCACAAGATCAGTGCCGCATCGTAAACTAATAAAATGTAAGGTATTTTATTAATTTATTTACAACTTCGATAGCGTGCACGTTGAATTATGGTTTGGAAAATGTTTTTCAATAACAAGACACATATTTAATACTAGCAATTATCCCGTGACTTCGTGTCGTAAATTCAATAGCGCAGATAAATTACCTATCTATAGGTAAAATAATTTTGAAAATTGGTTCAGTAGTTTCGGAGCCTTTTCAAAGCAAACAAATCTTTTTTATAACATAGGACGGCGCACGAATTAGCGGGTCTCCTGATGGTAAGTGATCACCGTTACCCATGGACAACTGCAACACCGGGTGTTACAAGAGCGTTGCCGGCTTATATTCTTCCTCCCCAGAGGGGAGAAGGGACGATCCTCCAGCTCTCTCACTTACCGAACGAAGCATAGAAGCGGTAAAGAACTCGAACGTCGATTTTCTGTGAGAGTGTGATACTTCCCCGGACGAGCCGACCCATTCATGCTACCAGCAAAAATGAATTTTGCCGCTAGCATGGCTCCCTACAACGAAATATTTCCCCTTTATAATATTGGTATAAACTAGCTGTTACCCGCGTCGTCATACGCGGCTATCCAGGGCCCTTGCGGGCCCCGGATCCTGGGTCCGAAGCATCTCAGGCGAGGATGTAATCGGAAACACGCTTATATATTGCTAAAGAGCACTTATTAATTATTGTTACTTTATATTGTTTTTCATATTATTTTATTGTGCAGTGCAGTTTCTGACAGACAAATTTTGTGTGCCTGATGGCGCAGCATGGCGCACTATGGAACACCTATTTGTAATCCATGTCTAACAAAAATAAATGAATTATGAAAATAAGAAATAATTTTTAAAATCGATCGTTGTTTGAGTTATTTATTATCTGTTATGTAAAACAAACACAAATTCTCTTTCAAACACATATTAGTCTAGAATATGTGCTTCTTTAAAAAAATCTTTTTAAAATAATAGTCCATCTCAAAGGTTAACGAAAAATATTAAAAACGTAAGTTTTTTTTTTCAATTAAACCAATGCATGACACAACAGGCCGGTAAAATTGTATCAGTCAGTGACGTCACGCAAAACTTAAACGGGCTATATCTTTATCAATTTTTTGTTTATTGACAAAAGTAAAAACACGTGTCCAATATTTTTCTTTAATCTACCAGACGGACTAATTATTCTAAAAGAATTTATTTAGGAAATAAGCCGAAACGTCTTTATTTGACATATTTATCTACTTAATGTCAAATTAAGTAAATAAGTATGTGTAATATTTGACATGCTTATCTACTTAATGTCATATTAAGATTAGTATGTGAAACATTGGCGTCTGTGGCGTAGTGTTAATCACGCCGCGAGAGGCACAGGGTTTGATTCTCCGAGCGGGTAATCCAATTTCTATTTGCACTCGAAAATTTGCTTGTGGTAGAGCCACGCTACCGGCAACATTCACTTTCACCAGGAGCATGAATGGACTCACAGAACACAGAAAGACATTGGACTGGCTCATCGGGAGAAGTACCACACTCTCACAGAAAATCGACGTTTGAGTAGTAGCTTTACCGCTGCTATGCATCGTTCGGTGAGTGAGAGAGCCGGAGGCCCATCCCTCCTCTCCTGTAGGGAGGAAAAAATAAAAGGTCGGCAACGTTCTTGTCACAGCCCTGGTGTTGCAGTTGTCCATGGTCAGCGATGATCACTTACCATCATGCAAACAGCTTGCTCGTTTGCCGTACTATGACATAGAAAAAACCGGCCAAGTGCGTGTCGGGCCACGCGCAGTGTAGGGTTCCGTAGTTGCGAATGACAACTTTGAGTTACACTGTTCACACTCGTAGGTACCTCACAGTTTATCTAACAATGAAAATTGTATGAATGTTTATATTTCAAGTACATTTTATAAGTTGGTTGCCTAAAACTTTTTAGTTTGTCTTAGTACTCAGCTCTGAGAGTTTTCCGTTTAACTTCAGTATATTTACTACTGCTGTGATTTTTTTTCACGTATCCATATATAACCGTTTACCTCTTGGACACTTACCTCAAACAAAAATTTGCAAAATTTAAAACCAAATATTTCGGAAATGGATCCCTATATCGAAAAATGGTGTTCTCAACCTCACAATATTTTTTAAAGACCTTCTTAACAATACCCAACACGATGGGTTTGTATAGAAAAAAAAATATTACTACCTCCTTACTTGTATTGTATGGAAGATACCCTAAAAAAAATTTTATCAAGATTTTTTTCTACCACTTTTTTGGCTTGATTAATATACATACCCATACCAAATTACAGCTTTCTAGTACTTATAGTCTCTGCGTAAAACCGCGGACGGACAGACAGACAGACAGACGGACGGACGGACAGACAGACAGACAGACGGACGGACAGACAGACAGACATGGCGAAACTATAAGGGTTCCTTGTTTACTACGGAACCCTAAAAATTTGGTATATCATTTGCATCAATAATGTAACCCAAACTTTCAAAAACTTGCCTATAAACATAATTATTAGACGAGTGCTGCGAAAATCTGTGCGTTTTTTGTTCCATCCTCACCTGTGATGGTTCAGGGGTTAGATTGTTTTGAACCCAGGGTCCAAGAGCCCAAGGTCGAACTGTGGGCCCAGGGTCGACATGTGGACGAAGTTGCGGGGAAATATAGAACATATATGTATGTACATGTACATATACAGTGGTTAAGGGTGCGCTAGTCAGGTGTTTCGCCATACAAATTCTGTAGGGTGATGACTCCGTTGTTCGGTATCGTCTGTTTAAAGTTTTTAATTCTATCTATTTGTTTTGTCGTTATCTATGCTTGTATGGAATCATAATTGTAAAATTGTAAGTACTTTAAAAGTTATGAGTCTCAAAACATTCCGTTTTAACACGTAATTTTAACGCAACTTTGGGCACAATTAAATACCGGAAGGAGTATAAAATCTCTAAAACAAAATTCATACAAGCATAGTTTGGTTATTAAAAAATACAACTTATTTTACTTTTAATAAAAACGTTCAGCTGTTTTATCACAAGAACACTTCTCCCAAACGCATACTCGCGAATTTTTTGACGACGAAGATTTAGATTTTCAACAATATTTGTGTTTGCACACACTAGACTGTTGTTCCGATGTGCTTATACATCAGTGTAAATAGTTCCTTACTGTTCAAAACCGAGTCTATCCCTTTCTCAGCGAAATAGCATGCATTTTAGCCACGTGTGCTGACGAGTTCGAGTTCCCGACTAGCGCATCCTTAAGGGCCCACACTAGGCACACTAGCGACGCCAATAGTTTTATTCCTAATACTTTACAAATAGAATGAAATTCAAGAATGTAAGTCATTAAGCCTTAGTAAATAACCTGAAGTATAGTATAATTGTAGATTTTTTTTTAGTGTAGACAAGTAAAGTGGGGGAGTAATTTTATTTTCTCGATTTACTCATCGTGTTTGTTCAATAGGTCTGTAAAAAATATTGTGAGTTAGAGAGAGAGTTTATGTCACACTGATAATCTTCTTCTTATTTAAGAGCTTTATAGCTCTTGTCGATGGAGTATGCGCCAAAATTCTCTATCTTCTGCTTTAGACTTTAGTTCTTGATACACTGATAATGTAGATTTTTATTTTTTTTTACAATATGGACTATAGTTTTTGTGATTATACAAAACAAAAATATCAGTGTAGACAACATGACGTTATTAAACAGACAGAAATAGGGTCCCGTTTTTACCTTTTGGGTACGGAACCCTAAAAGGGCGTAAACCGATTTCGTCAGGGTCGGCAATGCACGGGAGGCTGCGGCGGGAGGCAACTCTGATGTTGCCGGCATCACAGGGCTGGAGGTTGGCTCACATAACACCACTCAACAACCTAAACAACAATTAAAACGGAGAACGAAGTCTACTTAACGCAGAGGACTAGATGATGAGAAGTTCTCTACTCACACACAATGGGCCTAGACAAGAGGCCAAAGTGTGGAAAATTGCCCACGGAACCAGGTGAACCGTGTACCATGGCTACGATAAATGAATTCCAATAGTTGAGCCGTATGCCTGTTTGCCTTCTAAGTGTCATAAAAATATAAAGAATACATCATTCATGATGATCTAATGGGTACATAGATTTTGTTGATATAATTCTGTGCTCTATTCCAATGACTCATTTATTATTTTTAATTGAAATATTGATGACCAAAGTTCTTTTATCTTTGAATTTTATTCATAATTTCTTATTTGAAATTTAAAAATAACATCCCGTTACCCATTACCACTAACCCACCAGTGGCAGACTATTTCTTGTTGACAAATTTCCATGATATGGGATTTGTCGTGACGACCTTTGTATCTCTAGGTGGGGGGAAAAGCTCCCACAGTAATTCTAGGAAACTTTTTTGGACTTCCATGCTTCACTTTCATCTATACTAATTTTAAAAAAATGAAGACTTTGGTTGGTTTAGCGTGCGAATATCAGGAACTACTGGACCAATTTCAAAAATTCTTTAGGATTAAGATTTATTTATTTATTATCACAATCACACACAGACTTACAGTAATAGCACCAAGTCATCCGCATGTTACAAGAAACAATTTACCAAACTATACATTCGATTAGCAATTTACATATTTTAAATGATTAAAAAACAAGTGATACAATTTCAGGTCAAATTAAACTTTTTTTAAAACTTTCTTAAAAATTTGTACCACTGGCAAAGACACAAGCAGTCATCAGTAGACCATAGATCAAGTCATTGGGAAATTGGGAACCACTGGTCTTAAATTTGTTTTACCTTACAAAAACTGCATTTTTCATCTTTCCTTTGGATAAGTATTCGGTTTGCGGTGAGAAGGTTCTGAGTTCAAATTTTCCATGTATAGTGTTTTTCATGTATAATGCCACAATCAAAATTTGTATATCACAGTTTGTTCAAATGTAAAGTAGTAGTTTGTGTACCATTACAACATTTAAAAAAATGTGTTTATATTAGAATCTTTTCTAAATGTTATGATTTTATACCGAATACTAATAGATTCAAAATTTTATGGACTAGTATGTGTATCTAAATGAATAATAATAATTAAAACTACTTAAAATTAATTAAAGAATTAATTAATTAGAATCTTGTATTCACTATCTGTTATTATTATTATTTATTTCCAAATTACATTCACACTATTATTACAGGCTTCTTCATCCTGATACAATAGCTGTGCAAAGAAAAATATTACAGGTATTTTATTTCTTGATTGACATGCATAAATTATTTAAATGGAGATATGTCTTTCAATGTTACGCCAAAATATACCCTTACTGTGACTCTATCATTACTAGGTGAATAAAATAGACATTACAATATTACGTAAATCTAAGTAGGTACTGAATTAAGCTTCATTAAGTACCCTAGAAGGCCACATATAGTATATTATGTGTTTTAAGGTAGTTGGAAGTTGCTTTGCATTCATTAGTGTAGTAGTTTTATTGACTTGCTACTTAGTAAGTGAAAAGAAATTCTAAATACTGTGATATTTTTTGTAAAAATCATATACTTGATACCCGGTCATCATATATCTCTGCGAACCAAGGTTAGTTATACTTTTAACGATAAATTTTGATATAAGCGCTGATTACTTGAAGAGAATCACCAGCGGCTAGCCTAGATTTATTCCCCGAAGCATATTATCAGTGATTTTATCGTGATTTCAATGCTATTCACCGAGATATGAAGTACTTACCGCAGACACATCCTTTTTAGGCCGCAAATCCTGCAATTCCACTGCGTCTTTCATATTTATGAATTAAAACACAAGATAAGATCAAAATTAAATAACATTTACTGAAATTGACAATAATTTAGCTTTAAATAATTTTTAACTTTGAATTTAGGAACTCGGCTCTCACTGGGTTTGTTATCATTTCTGATTTTGACATTTGTTGATAATCAGAAATGACAGTGACATATGTCAATCATTTCTTATCTGTACAGCAAGTGTTGCCATACTTGGTTTGTAACTTTCCCCTAATTCCATCCTTTCTACGTTTCATCCATTGTGCGGTATTGTATGTTTTATGTTCAGGAGTCGTGGTTGCTCATACAATACAATTCTTGTCTTCATTTTATTCATCCCCTTGTTTAATTTAGTTACCTTTTACAATATACGATCTCTGTTGCTCTCCTCTCGTATACAAAAGGACCGCAAGGCAGCTACATTTATTGATACGTTTATGTTTTCGGTTTTCAGGGGGTATTTTTATGAGTAGGAGTATTCTGGGTTGTTAGACCTAAGACAAATCAAATGTGTTGGGTAAGTACATTTAGTGAACTAAGCTTTCTTTGCAAACGGTAATTTTATAGGTATATCAAGATAACGGTAGAATACAATACAAATCTTGATATAACTTTCACCCAACGCCTGCTCATCACCCAGAATTTAGAATATTGCAAGGCAATATCTAGCAATATTTGAAATTGATTTCATCCCATCCCAACTACCTATATTACTAGCTTTCACGCCTTATATACTGAACCGATCATCATGAAATTTTGCATACACGTTGCCTGGAGGAGTACGGAGAAAGACATAGGCTACTTTTCAAAGCGAGGGGAGGCGCGAGCGAAAGCTAGTCTTTCATGAAAACAAGCTTAGTTCACTTATGTGCCAACAGATGGCGTTAGAAAGAAGCTCCTGACCCGTAATTTAAACATCAACCATACAACTGTAATTTGATAGTTTTCTCACTATAGACGTTTAGTTTTCGTGTGTGTAAGTGGCCATCACTGGTGCCAGATTTTTCAAGCTGCCATATGGCATCTGTCAGATCAGAGCTTATCAACTGCCATCAATGATGTATTATAATGACCCCTTAACAAAATTTGTTTGAAACATTAATTCGAATGGTTCTTCCATTACCTGAATATCTAGTTATTTGCTGTAAAGCTAAAGATTTTTTTGTATGAATTGAGTGACTGGATTAAACTAAGACAATACAGGGAAAAAAACCGGCCAAGTGCGTGTCGGGCCACGCGCAGTGTAGGGTTCCGTAGTTGCGAATGACAACTTTGAGTTCACACTATTCACACTCGCACCTTACAGTTAAGCGACCAAAAACATCTAACAATGAAAGTAGTATGAAATTTTACAGTTTATAAGTTGGTTGCCTATAACTTTTTAGTTTGTACTTAGTACTCAGCTCTGATAGTTTTCCTTTAAACTTCAGTATATATACTACTGCTGTAATTTTTTTCACGTATCTATATATAACCGTTTAGCAGATAGAGGGGGGGGACACTTACCTCTAACAAAAATTCGCACTTTAAAACCAAATATTTCGGAAACGGATCCCTAAATCGGAAAATGGTGTTCTCAACCTCATAATATTTTTGAAAGACCTATTCAACGATACCCCACACGATGGGTAAATAGAGAAAAAAAAATTACTCCCCCAATTTACTTGTATGGGAGCTACCCTAAAAAAAAATTTTTTTCATGTTTTTATTCTACCACTTTTTTGCCATGATTAATATACATACTCACACCAAATTACAGCTTTCTAGTACTTATAGTCTCTGAGTAAAACCGCGGACGGACAGACAGACAGACAGACAGACAGACAGACAGACATGGCGAAACTATAAGGGTTCCTTGTTTACTACGGAACCCTAATAAGGGCGATAAATAAATGGGTTCCAATATTCATCTTTTTTTGTTTTGCGAGATATTGAACATTTTTTTACTAAAATAAAAAGAAAATAACAATCTTGGTAAGTACTCAATAATTTTATTAATGTTATATGCTCACAAGCTAAGTACAGTGTATAGTGTAACTAACTACTGAATAAATTAACATCTGGTAATCTCTATCGAGGATTAGCGCATCCGCACTCTTTTCTTTCTACAGAAAAACGATACATGATTCGTACTTTCAAACCCTGCGACCTGTAACGATGTCAAGCTGAATAGGCTTTATGTATTCCATTCTTAATTCAGTTGGAACTTGACTGTCTAGAACAAGGATATGGTAGATCAGGCGAATAAACTTCAAAAATTCGAACTTGAGGACACATTCGTAGAAAATGTGCAGTAGATTCAAATTAAAGATCTTAAAATAAGGACCAAACGTGGATGGACTTACGTCTATATACAAATTCAAAACAAAAATAAGTGACTGGTTGTGTTTTTAAATATACACAAATCTCACAGTAAAGGCCTTATGTTAATATGCTTACAGACTAAATAGTATGCGATTTATAGTTATTATATTCATATTATACAATGTATTTACATTAAAATCTATATACATTACAAATTCTAACAGATCTTGATAAAAACTTGTAGAAATAAGCATAGTCCAAGTGTAATCATTGAAGCTACATCGACATGCTTAGGTGAAAAAAAATAATAAAACTAATGGTAAACATCACATATAATATTTGCTATGAATCATATGATTTTTGATAGTATTTACATGATTGTTTAAAAATATTTGTCCGATTTCTAGCGAATAAAAATTTGAATCATGTAATTCTTTGGATACAGACTACAGTAAACTATATATTTTTTTGTGTGCTTTGTAAGTCGGCATTTTCAAATAAAACCTTAAATTGAAGACCAAACGTTCGCCTACAAAAACCTTGTTAATATTTATTTGCACACTCCCAAATTTCTAATCCAAAATTACTTAACAACATTACCCAGTTATAATTTTACAATATTACCCAATTATATTTTTTTAAATATAAAATGATTTTGTTAAATAAGAAGTACCTAAGTCGGTATATCAGATTGCAAATGAACTGTATTTGTGGTTTTTATTTATTACAATTTTCACGTAGGTAGTAATCTTATTTTGACTGTTACGTATCTATTCATATGGTGGAATACGATATCGCAATACTGAAAGTTTAGCGTTCAGAAAAAGAACTTCTAAAATATCACTTCGCAAAGAATCATTTTCAAGAGTGATAGAATTGCTTTTTCTAGATAAATAATATGCTAATATCGTGATGATAATATTGCCTACTACATAATTTAAAAAAAATTGGTGGCACATCTATAACATCACGACTAATATAGATTATTACTGCTTGAAAACGTTTCTTTTGTAGATGCTATTAGTTTTTTTATTGATATCACTAGCACTTCATAACTCTGATATCTCATTGCTTAAAACACATAAAGTCCAGCTTTCGCGGGAAAGCTTTAGGAAAGGCGACACTAGGGTGATGGTGGGAGGCTGTCGTCACTTTCGAGGTACGTCACGTAGTTGTCTTCGGTGCTGTGTGGAGGTCGCGGCGGTGGCAGGGAGGGGACATCATAGCCGTGCATCTGAAAGCAAAAAAGAATGAATTGCCTGGAGAAACGAGTTCTTGAAATAGGAAGCATCCTATGCATCCTGCAATAAACACAAAACCTGTCATGTCACTATATATTTTGAATGTACAGTATAAGCTTTCTACTCTTTACTCCTTAGATTTTTGTTCAGAGGTTAACACGACAAATCTTATCTCTTATTTGGAATATAGTAGGAATGGTAAATATTTGCATGCCTCGCAGTACATAATGTTATAATTACTAATTAATATGTAACATCTGTATATTCACATTTAACCAAATAATATGGAATTGTATTGAATATTTGTTTGACTATTATAGGTACACAACATAACAAGCTTTCCTCGAATGAATTCCCTACCGAAATACAGTACATACTAAATTTCATCGAAATCGCTAAAGTTGTTTTCGATCGAGTAGGTATGGCTCGTTTAATAGAATTACAGGAATAGTCGCCTTTGGTTACACTAACAGCAATTACACTCAAGACTCTCTAGAGCGTCTTTATTATTTGTTAGGTACCTGGTTCCTGCATATCCACCAACAAGCTAAACGTGGCCTTTAGGTTTTTAAGACCTAGCTCTGTCTCCCCGCTAGGGAGAAGACGTGACAACATGCATGTAGGTACCTGGTTAACAAGCTGCTGGAAAGCCGCGCTGTGGTGTGGCGCGCGGTCCAGGTCCGCGTGCAGGGCGAAGTCCGACAGTGCCTTCCACGGCGGCTGGTACGCCGTGACCTCCAGCGCCAGCGACCCCGCCGGCTCGTGCCGCACCGGCGACCCCGCCACTAGTGGCACGCCCATTGACATGTACCCCATGCGACGGCCTTCCTGTTCGACAGAAAGGAGGTTAGTTAGGACACGAAGGTTATTAAAATTGATACAAACACTAAATAAATGGGATCAAATAAATATTTTTGTTATAATTGACTGAAAATTTCAGTGTCAGCACTTTTTCACAAGAATGTATAAGTGACTTAAATACTACTGGTGGAAGGTATAAGAAGAACAAAGATGTAGCGATAATTAAATAAATACAATAATAGAGATGTAGGTGTTATAAGTTAAAAGTTTTTACTCGCGCGCGACTTACTATTTAGGTCTAGTTTCCCGCATGCTCTAGTAACAAAATCTAAACTTATTATTTAAATGAAATGCGACAGCTAAATAAATATTCAGTTATTCAAAGCAACTCGATTCAATCCATGAATTTAACAAGATTAGACAAATTGATCAAGATATTTTATTATTCATAGTTGAATCGACCTACATTATCTGGTTCGCGATTTAATAATTCAATGCATTGTTTAACAGGCGCTATTTATGGCTGGATAAATTATAATCTTCTTAGTCTAAAACCCGTTGAATTCCGTATTGTTATAAATAGTTAACAAGTGACCGTTTTAACAAACTTTTTGCTTCAGTCCCGTCTGAAGATGTTAAAACTGCTATTATATCCGGTCAAATGATTATAGATAATGTAAAAAGACTATACTTGATATAGTATATATATAATAGTTTATTTTTATTTTAGGTTCATTAATTTTAACAATATATAAACTTAAAAAAAACAGTTATCATAGGAAAAATAAAAGGAGAAAGTTAAATTAAACTTTAAAAAATCAATTGTCATAGAAAGGATATTTTAGGACTAGAGATTGTTATTCTTAGATCCACGAGAGATTGAGAGATTTTGGAATACTGACATTATGCACTGGGACAACGTTACTAATTGAAGTTCTTAAAGCAATAAACCTAGTATACTCATCAAGCACTAATTACCACCTTCTCCTGCTGCATCTGCATCTTGAGCTGGATGGTCTTCTTTTTATCTTTGCACCGTTTGTTCTGGAACCAAACCCTGATAACTCGAGGACTCAGGCCTGTCATCTCAACGAGCTGCTCTTTCATGAGGGCGTCTGGCCGAGGATTGGCAGCGTAACAGGTTCTGGAAAACATACAATTTAAATTTTAAATAGATTCATGACACCTGAATTGTAAGAATCGCTGCAGAAAATATATTTTTTATTTTTCTTTATTTTGTTTCTGTCTGTGGTAGTGATAAAAGTCTACCAAGAAGAATTTTCGCCCCATATTACAAAGAAAAGCAATATACACGACACAAATAACAAAATATGAGGTGGTGGTATTACATTTTGGATATGTATTTATTATTTTAAGTTAAAATGAAGTCTATAGTTTTGGTAAATTTTTTTTTTCAAAAATATAAAATAAACAGCCAAGGCAAGTCTGTCTTGGCAATAAAATATAGCTTTTAAATTTTACAAAAAGCAATTTTTTTCCAACGCAGAATGGTAGAAGTACTTATGACGTCTTTCTTTTTTCGTTTATGTTATGACTAAGTCAAAGATATCTCATACTTTCAAAACCATTGAAACATCAGAAGTTATATGTTAAATAATATACTCCTTTTTTGACAGTTATATAAAAGTATCCTATAAACTTCATGAACTAATTAGCATTTGTTAGTTGGCGTAGTGCAAACACGAGAAACCGGATTAAAATATTACATTAAAATGAAAAACATTGCCTAGTCTAGTTATATGTTCGTAAATCTTATAATGATTACTTTAATTTTTCTTCGGAGCACTTGCTTCGCCGCAGTAATATTTGAAATACATATCTACTATTTCATCGTATGACTCGAGTCGATGTTGGAAATAAACATGAAACAGTTTTACGATTCTCGTTTTCAAATTGACATAATGATGTAGCCGTAAAAAAATCGTAAAACTCGCCGTCTTATTAAAATTATCATGTTGGTAATGATACGTAAAGTATTAAAAGCTAACTTGAATTACTTAACGGTGTGGGCTTTTTATTACGTACACTACAGGTTGCCTATTATAACATTTATTGTAATAAAGTTATATGCAGACAAAATTCAATTTCCCTATTTCTAGGGACATTTTTTACTTACGGCAATACAAAATATGCTATCAAGTATAACAAAGGCGTCAAATTCAAAAACTTTTTGTTTCTATTGTTAGTAATAAAATGGTGTTGTCTGTGTAATAAAAGTATTTTAAAATATCTATATATATAAAACTCAAAGGTGACTGACTGACTGACATAGTGATCTATCAACGCACAGCCCAAACCACTGGACGGATCGGGCTGAAATTTGGCATGCAGGTAGATGTTATGCCGTAGGCATCCGCTAAGAAAGGATTTTGATCAATTCTATCCCCAAGAGGATAAAATAGGGGATGATATTCTTAACGCGAGCGAAGCCGCGGGCAAAAGCTAGTCTGAAATATACTTCGAGCAACACGGCTTCTGTTCCGGTACGGAAGGCGTGTTGCTCGGAGGAAATATACAACGGAGAGAAATTATCATGTCACTGCAAAAATACAATTATATAACTAGGTGATATTTTCGTTAAACTACTTGCAATGTAAGAAAACGTTTGTACGCAGTCGCCATTCCTAAAGCCTGCAGCCTAGAATATGCTTCTCTAGCCGTGGGTGTCGTTTTAAGTAGAATAAAGTTAATAGTAATATAATGTTAAAATTAAAAAGATATGAAAATTATAAAAATTATAATGAGATTAAAGAATGGATTCTCATGTTATGTATTGGCGCTAAAACTCTAAATGATAAATGTAAATGAATCCCACCTGAGTGTATGTAGTTGCTTTTCGTTGAGCACGGTGCGGACTCTGGTGGGTTTGCCGTCAGCCGCCGCGGTGGTCCGCGCGCGCCCGCTCTTGTGCGAGCCGGACTCACTGCCTGAGTCTGGAAGAAAGACAGACATTTTCATAATTTTTACACATAACCATCATCACTTCAGCCGCCAGAAGTTCACAGCTGGACATAGGCCTCCCCTAAAGATTTCCACTACGACCGGTTGTGGAAGCGGCCTGCATCCAGCGCCTTCCTGCGACGAGCTCCGTGGCGCAGCGGTCAACACGCCTGCCTGCGACACGGATCACGGATGGTCCCGGGTTTGTCAAGTCAATCCCGGTCAGGTCAAGATGGGAAATGACCTTTTTCAGATTGACCTGGGTCTTTGATATTTCTCTATATAACTTCTATATAAGTATCTATTATAAAATATAGTATCGTTGAGTTAGTATTCCGAAGAACTCTGACACCAGGGTGTGCTTGGTCAACTGACCGTGTCACCTACACGAAATGATGATGAGTATCCCATAACACAAATTTCGAACTTACTTTGGGGCTAGCTCAATCTGTGTGATTTATAATTATTAATATTAACAAGACTTAGCACGAACCTTTTTACTTATTTATTTTCGCTGACGTTTCTGTGTGATTTGTCCGTATTTAGTTATTTATTGGTCAACCGACAACTGGTCGTTGGGTGTCCAATGCCGTTTGAGTGGGTTTTGCCACACTCACCACACTTTGCAGACGGGTTGATGAACGCAGTTCATTTGGCTATCGTAGTATTATATTTTCTTCAATTTGGTTTAGGTATTTCGGTTCCGGCATCATCAGAAAGAATTATCTAAATAGTATAGAAATTATCATCACATCTTTTTTTGTCTCCACTGTAGGAGCACGACCTTCTGTGTACTGCCTGAAGTGCCTCAGCCATATACCTAATTAGCCGGAGCAGATTTGGCCTACAATCTCTATGCTGACCAGACAGGTTGGAGAGGTCTCTTTGATGTTTTAAGCTTTGTTTAGCTTGTGT
This sequence comes from Rhodophaea formosa, assembly GCA_963082605.1. Lineage (NCBI taxonomy): Eukaryota > Metazoa > Arthropoda > Insecta > Lepidoptera > Pyralidae > Rhodophaea > Rhodophaea formosa. The sequence goes on from OY720226.1 coordinate 853,724, forward strand.
TTCCTAAGTCGCCTTCTACGACATCCACGGGCAGATTTAGAGTGGTCCTATTCTTATCTGCCGTGAACCACTCGGCTATACACACAGTATAATATAATAGGTACAACATACAGACTGATCGAACATAAAACCTCTATTTATGTCGGTTCAAAGCCCTATATACATGTTTTATTAACCTTAATGTTGATTGCCTTGCAAAAACGTATAATCTGCTAATTGTTTGCTCATAATCCTACATCACACAGTGTAATGAACGTGTCCGTCCACTGTCCACCCGTCAGGGGCATGCACACGGCGGCTTAACCTGGATTACCGCGGCCGTTTCACACCTCACTGATCTTTCCCTTTGTAATATCAGAGGGATATTAAGTATGACTCGGACAAATTAGCTAGGGATTAACACCTTGCTCGACTTAAAAGGAGGGTTATGTGTTCTGCCTGAGAGCCGTCCATAATAAATTTTAATGTGTGTGTATTTTTGTTCTTGAAACGAAGAAGAATATTTTAAAGCAGAATAATACAAGTTTGTTTTATAAGTATTTTATTTTTGTTTTTTATGGCTTTCACCGAGGAGGTGATTCTGCCAATGTCCAGTTGAAAGAGAAAATAGGTATCAGCAGTGTTGTATGGTAAGGTCATATAAGTATGAATGCTCAATTTTTTTAAGGTTTACCTATTTAAGGCGAAGTTATAGGTCCTTAGATTGCTGTAAGATATGGGGGCTTCTGGTGACAAGTCTATGCGAGTCCTTGTATTTTAATTATGTCACACATTGATCTTGAGCACGAGCATTTATATAACAGCAAACTAAACCGGTTTCATATTATAAAGTGCACTAAGATCATTTTGCAAAATTATTCATACTTACATACCTACATAATAATATCACGTCTTTATCCCTTGCGGAATAGACAGAGCCCAAAGTCATAAAACCCGAAGGCCAAGTTTAGCATGTTAGGAATAGGCATTAAGGTGGAAAACGGGATCAAAATAGTGATGGGTTACTAGCCGCATCACCTATATCGTGATTCCTTCGATTTTCGGCAATCCCTTGACCGGCTTTTACGGTCTGCGCGGGAAGATAAGCAGCTGGTATATTCTATGTTTTTACTTTTCTTTTAAACCAGCATGGAAGTAGGTGTTTGCAGAATTATCGTAAAGCAACCTCGGAACCTCTTGATTTCACCAAAAACTCAAGAAAAACTCAAGTTTGCCTTTGGCCACGCACGTTTTACGATTTTTTTTGAAATGTCATGTCATCTTTTCCTATGGGGACAATGTCAGAAACTGGAAAAATTGCAGAAAGACGAAATTTTTTTTTTAAAATCTATAGTAAAAATATTTAGACTTTTTCATACTAATTCCCCGGGTGGCTGAACTCTTTTGTATAAAAATGTCAATTTTTTTTTTGAGTTTCCTTAATTTGTTTCAGCACAGGAAAAGTTGTCTATATTGATAGGCTGAGTTACACCTTTAACGTAATTTAACTAAGAATTCTGCCTGTTGTCGTTATTAAATTCGCGCAAAAAATTAAAAAGCAATCACGTTTGTTATATGAGAGTCTCCCTTAAATATTTATTTTATTCTATTTTTAGTATTCCTAGCGGCATCTGAATTACATCATCTGTAAAAATTTAAATCGTCGAGCTATGACGGTTTTTTTTATTCATCGTAAGATATTTCAACATCATTTAGTGAATGACAATTTTTTCAGAATTACAATTAGTTTACAAAAATATATTATTGTTGACGTCAATAATTTACTTACGGCTAAGTTTACATTTATGAGATACAGCCTGGTGACAGATAGACAGGCGGACATCGAAGTGTCGTGAATAGAGTCCCGTTTTTACTCTTTGGGTACGGAACCCTAAAAACCACGCAATTTACCAAAACAAAAGAAGTTCCATAGCTCCATCGCAACCATAGACAAAACAAGTAGGGCGCGGCGAAATCAAAGCGGCGGCCGGCGGCGACATCAAAGCTATCAGCGCATCGACTTCTGATATGATAACTAATTGCCGTGTTCGATAAAAAACCGTAATTTCGTTCGCCGAGCCGTGATTGCGAGTAAATTACAATTTTGCAAGAGATTTATTTGATTTAGTTAAATTACGCGTGTTATACTTATCGCGGTTTATCATTAGGCTGGTCAAGTGCTCTGCGATTTTATTGCTGAAAGCAAATAAAAAAGTATAGACTTCCATCCTCATACAAAAATATTGGACCAATTTTTTTTTTATGTCATAGAACGGCAAACGATTCACCTGATGGGAAGTGATCACCGCTGCCCATGGACAACTGCAACACCAGGGGTGTCACAGGAGCGTTGCCGGCCTTTTATTTTTCCCTCCCCAGAGGGAGAGGGAGATGGGCCTCCGGCTGTCTCACTCACCGAACGAAGCATAGCAGCGGTAAAGCTACTACTCAAACGTCGATTTTCTGTGAGAGTGTGGTACTTCCCCGGACGAGCCGGCCAGGGTTGCCAACAAAAAAATAAGGTCCCTCGTACATGTGCAGCTGAAAATCTCGTATATTGACTTTCAAACCTCGTACATAAAAATTTATTATGCTTTAATGTCGCAAATGGCGCTACTTACGGTCACTATTTTCTTCGTTATCACTAATTACGAGACTTATTACTTTTATTACTTCACTAAACAATGGAAAAACAAAAGAAATCTTCATTTTTAGAAAATAAACAATTTGCTACACAACGTAGTGCAAACAACTAATGCAAAGATACGATATGTGTTCTTAATCGGATTTCCCGGTTGAACTACCATAGACAATCATCTTTTACGCGATGATTGTCTATGGTACCTATGCCGTCAACCGGGAAATCCCCGGCAGTGCAATTTATGACGTAAGAAGTTCCTACTCGTTTTGATAGATGGCACTAGTTTTCACTAATTTATAATGGTGATCCAAAATGACTGTATGGCCTAGAGTCCGGTGACGTGGTGAAAGCTCATTTTGAGCTAGCTAGCTACATCCATACTATAATATATATTTTATAATATATATAATATATAATATATTAATATTAATATATAATATATATAATATATATAATATATAATATATTAATATATATATATATATATATATATATATATATATATATAATATTATAAATGCGAAAGTAACTCTGTCTGTCTGTCTGTCTGTCTGTCTGTCACGCTTTCACGCTAAAACGGCTGAACCGATTAAAACGAAATTTGGCACACAGATAGGCTATAGCCCAAGAAAGGACATAGGCTACTTTTGATTTCGATAACGTAGGTTAAGCAGCTCTAACCATGGTTCTAATTAGGATGGGTGGCCAAAACTAAAACGGCTGAACAGATAAAAACGAAATTTGGCACACAGATAGGCTTTAGCCTAAGAAAGGACGTGGGCTACTTTTAATTACGATAACGCAAGTTAAGCAACTCTAACCATGGTTCTAATTAGGATGGGTGGCCAAAACTAAAACGGCTAAACAGATAAAAACGAAATTTGCCACACAGAGAGGCTATAGCCTAAGAAAGGACGTGGGCTACTTTTAATTACGATAACGCAAGTTAAGCAACTCTAACCATGGTGTTCTAATTAGGATGGGTGGCCAAAACTAAAACGGCTGAACCGATTAAAACGAAATTTGGCACACAGAGGGGCTATAGCCTAAGAAAGGACGTAGGCTACTTTTAGTTACGATAACGCAGGTTAAGCAACTCTAACCATGGTTCTAATTAGGATGGGTGGCCAAAACTAAAACGGCTGAACCGATTAAAACGAAATTTGGCACACAGATAGGCTATAGCCCGAGAAAGGGCACTGGCTACTTTTGATTTCGATAACGTAGGTTAAGCAACTCTAACCATGGTTCTAATAAGGATGGGTGGCCAAAACTAAAACGGCTAAACAGATAAAAACGAAATTGGGCACACAGATAAGCCTAAGAAAGGAGGTGAGCTACTTTTAATTACGATAACGCAGGTTAAGCAACTCTAACCATGGTTCTAATTAGGATGGGTGGCCAAAACTAAAACGGCTGAACAGATAAAAACGAAATTTGGCACACAGATAGGCTATAGTCTAAGAAAGGACGTGGGCTACTTTTAATTACGATAACGCAGGTAAAGCAACTCTAACCATGGTTCTAATTAGGATGGGTGGCCAAAACTAAAACGGCTGAACAAATTAAAAAGAAATTTGGCACACAGAGAAGCTATAGCCTAAGAAAGAACGTGGGCTACTTTTAATTACGATAACGCAAGTTAAGCAACTCTAACCATGGTTCTAATTAGGATGGATGGCCAAAACTAAAACGGCTGAACCGATTAAAACGAAATTTGGCACACAGAGAGGCTATAGCCTAAGAAAGGACGTAGGCTACTTTTAGTTACGATAACGCAGGTTAAGCAACTCTAACCATGGTTCTAATTAGGATGGGTGGCCAAAACTAAAACGGCTGAACCGATTAAAACGAAATTTGGCACACAGATAGGCTATAGCCCGAGAAAGGGCACTGGCTACTTTTGATTTCGATAACGTAGGTTAAGCAACTCTAACCATGGTTCTAATTAGGATGGGTGGCCAAAACTAAAACGGCTGAACAGATAAAAACGAAATTTGGCACACAGATAGGCTATAGTCTAAGAAAGGACGTGGGCTACTTTTAATTACGATAACGCAGGTTAAGCAACTCTAACCATGGTTCTAATTAGGATGGGTGGCCAAAACTAAAACGGCTGAACAAATTAAAAAGAAATTTGGCACACAGAGAGGCTATAGCCTAAGAAAGAACGTGGGCTACTTTTAATTACGATAACGCAAGTTAAGCAACTCTAACCATGGTTCTAATTAGGATGGATGGCCAAAACTAAAACGGCTGAACCGATTAAAACGAAATTTGGCACACAGATAGGCTATAGCCCGAGAAAGGACATAGGCTACTTTTGATTTCGATAACGTAGGTTAAGCAACTCTAACCATGGTTCTAATTAGGATGGGTGGCCAAAACTAAAACGGCTGAACAAATTAAAAAGAAATTTGGCACACAGAGAGGCTATAGCCTAAGAAAGAACGTGGGCTACTTTTAATTACGATAACGCAAGTTAAGCAACTCTAACCATGGTTCTAATTAGGATGGATGGCCAAAACTAAAACGGCTGAACCGATTAAAACGAAATTTGGCACACAGATAGGCTATAGCCCGAGAAAGGACATAGGCTACTTTTGATTTCGATAACGTAGGTTAAGCAACTCTAACCATGGTTCTAATTAGGATGGGTGGCCAAAACTAAAACGGCTGAACAGATAAAAACGAAATTTGGCACACAGAGAGGCTATAGCCTAAGAAAGGACGTGGGCTACTTTTAGTTACGATAACGCAGGTTAAGCAACTCTAACCATGGTTCTAATTAGGATGGTTGGCCAAAACTAAAACAGCTGAACAGATTAAAACGAAATTTGCCACACAGAGAGGCTATAGCCTAAGAAAGGACGTAGGCTACTTTTAGTTACGATAATGCAGGTTAAACAACTCTTACCATGGTTCTAATTAGGATGGGTGGCCAAAACTAAAACGGCTGAACAGATTAAAACGACATTTGGCACACAGAGAGGCTATAGCCTAAGAAAGGACGTAGGCTACTTTTAGTTACGATAATGCAGGTTAAGCAACTCTAACCATGGTTCTAATTAGGATGGATGGCCAAAACTAAAACGGCTGAACCGATTAAAACGAAATTTGGCACACAGATAGGCTATAGCCTAAGAAAGGAGGTGAGCTACTTTTAATTACGATAACGCAGGTTAAGCAACTCTAACCATGGTTCTAATTAGGATGGGTGGCCAAAACTAAAACGGCTGAAGAGATTAAAACGAAATTTGCCACACAGAGAGGCTATAGCCTGAGGAAGGACATAGGCTACTTTTGATTTCAATAGCGCAGGTAAGGAGCGGCCGCATATTATCAGAAATTTCTGTTAGAAAAATTCTGACGCTCGCCGGAAGGCACTCCGTGCATACATTTTGTATTAGCTCCCGCACACTGTTAGAAAAATTCTAACGTGTCGTCCGTTTCTGATGCCCGCCGGATGGCACTTCAGCCGGACGTCAGAATTTTTTCTGATAGAAATTGCGGAAGGTGTGTTTTCCATACATTTTGTACTAGGCCCCCCCGCACACTATGAGAAATTCGCGTCAGTTTACCGTCCGCCGCCGTACGCTGCACACGTGTTTGTTGTATTTTAGGAACCTACGTTCTTGACGAAAATGAGTGAAATCAAGATTTAAGTGCTGATGTGGAAAAATATCTATGTTTGTGGAACGCGATGTTGAAAATGACCAGAATAAAATACACAGAGACTTAGCTAGGAAGCGAATATGCCAAATATTAATTGAGAATTGAAATCCATATTTCAATATCAAGGTTTTTAGGGTTCCATGTCCAAAGCGTAAAAACGAGATCCTATTTACGAGATTTCAATGTCCGTGTGTCACCATCATACATAAACCGTTGTTTGTTTGGTTATTCGTATGTGTAAATAGCCAACACTGGTGTCAGCGATATTTCAAGCTGCCTTAAGGCATCTGACATAGCTAAACGACTGACATCAATGATGACAGCCGCTACCAACGGCTTAACGTGCCTTCCGAAGCACGGAGGAGCTTGAGATATTTTTATGCCACTTGCGGTCACCCATCCAAGTAGGGACTGCACCAGGGGTTCCTTAACATACGTAAGCGCTCATAGAGCTCACACCCACTGGACCATCGGGCTCCTCAAATACCTCTCCTCATAAACCGTGATTACTATACATTAAAATTTTCATAGATGATGAACTTATTTGCTTTTGCCGTAAACACTAGAATCAGAATAAAATCCTAATACAATATTATACGAGTAAATGCGAAAGTGAGTTTGTTTGTTTGTTTCTTTGTTACGTTTTCACGCCCTACGAGTATCTACTTAACCGATCATCATGAAATTTTGCATACACATAGGTTAGAGTACTGAGAAGGACATAGGCTATAATTCACGCGGGCGAAGCCGCGGGTAACAGCTAGTAATCCAATAAAAAAAAAACGCATGGCCATAATATCATCAAAATCTCGTACATAACTGTACGAGGTTGACAGCGTCCTCGTACCTCGTACGGAAGACCACAAATCTCGTATTTGTACGAGGAACCTCGTACGGTTGGCAACCCTGGAGCCGGCCCATTCATACTACCGGTAGCGACAACTACCGGCTGCCTACAAAGTCAGCGGCCATAGTTAGAGAACGGTGCTGCAGAGTTGTTTCCCACTCTACACAAGATGGCGTTAATCCGCGTTAGCGTAAACTTGCTAAATAAAGAATGAGATAATTATGAATTGTAAATATTTTGCCAAAAATATAGTTTTCTTTTTTTAATAAGTAAGATATATTTGATAGCATTTAATCAATTAATCTTTACAAATTTGCACCTTATAATTAACAAGTATAAACATTTTTTAGTCAAATATTCCACCCCGGATTGTACCCGGCTCAAAGGTACCCATTACACTAGCGGCGTTACCTCGCTGAATGGCAATAGATATCCTTTGAACCAGGTACCACCCGGAGCGGTCGTCATATCCTTTTTTCCTTAAGCGATGTCCTATCTCGCTAATGAAGCTTTTTGCCTCTGGGCTCCACGGACCAGCCGTTTCGACAGCAACTGGAATAAACTCGTAATTTGAGCTTAAAATCGAGTACTTTACACATTTTTGCCCAGCCGCCGTCCGCGCAGCCGCCCCGGGCGCTCGTATGCAGCTATCAAGATAGGACGCCGCGTAAGTGCTGACGCAGGTTGCGTCCCATAACAGGCAGCGTCCTCTCCGCCAGGGTATTAACGTAAGGCCATCTGGACGCTTCCCATCTGTTCTAGAGAGCCCCGGTGGCTCCAACTGGCATGGGATATTAGCTGTTATTAGCGCCCTACGAATTATGTCATTAATTGCGCTGTGTCGTGACATGCGACCAGCACAACGGGAGCAGCCCAAGGCATGATGACTGTTAGCCTCTACCATCTTGCCGCATACGCAGCGATGAGGCTCGCACACTGTACAACCCAACCTTAAGGCTACAGCCACTCTTAAAGAGTCGTCATCCAGTAGCGTACCCATCTGTGGGGGTGGCAAAGCGTGCAACCAAGCACCAGACTCTGGCTCGGTAGAAGCTTTCAATCGCGCTAATTCGGAGCCACGCGCTTGGTTTTCCAAGCCCTTAAAAATTACCAGTGACCTTTCCTCATCCCAAAGCTTTTGCGAATATGCGTTGTCAGGAATAGTAGCATTTGGGCATCTACTTAACCATATTGTCAAGGCATCACTCGTATGGGGCAGTATTAACCCATCGCCATTAATTGTAAGTAACTTAGCGACCAGATCAACCACCCCATACGACGACGCCAAAAAATCCGAAGGAGATATTTCTGAAAGCCGACGAATACCAAGGCCTCCATGACGTACTGGTAAGGAGGCTTGAACCCATTGAGTGTCATCAAGGTTAACGTTCAGTACACTTTCCAACGCTGCACGTACTGCATTGTCCACCTGCTGAACATCCTGAGGGAACAACCAAGTTGGGCAAGTCCTCACCATATACGTCAATCGTGGCATTATAAGGCAATTTCGCAGAAGCACCAAAGCCACATGAGCGGGAAGAAATTTCAGCCGTTCCTGAACAGATAAAAATGCCACCAACTTAGCCTGTATAGACGCAGGGACCGCTTCCTCAAAAATCGGAGACCCCAATAGTGTAAAACTTGACTCATCAAGGACTTTGACCCCAGACTTTCGATAGTGCTCAAAAGCAATTAATTATAAACCAATACAGAAATCTTTCTTCTTTTGATAAACCTACCTATATTTTTATAACGATATAGGACGGCTGACGAGAAAGCGGAACACCTGATGGTAAGTGACCACCGCTGCCCATGGACAACTGCAACACCGGGGGTGTGAAGAGCGATGTAGACTCGTTTTTGAAAGGAACCAATTTCTTATAGATTCAGGAATTAATCTAGATGAATAAAATGCTTACACTACTGCAATACTAGCCGTGTGGTTCCTGGCAGAGTAGAATAGGACCACTTCAAGTCTTCCCGTGGATGTTGTAGGAAACACAAACTAAACTTGCCCCGTCTAGCCAGCCTGAAGAGTGTAGGCCAAATCCTATGACTGCTCTGGTAGAATCAAGAGGGTCGTACTCCTGCAGTGGACACTAAAAAGACCTGATAATAATGATGATGATGACTAAAAGGCAAAAGACCTGATGATGATAGTAAACCTTAGTGGTAAAGCTTACACACATCAAAGTGACATCTCGTCTAGGCAGCTTGGAGAGTGTAGGCCAAATCCTCTGGTAGGCAGGCATAGTATCAAGAGGGTCGTACTCCTGCAGTGGACATTAAAAAGACCTGCAGGCTTATTTGCTAACTTTTGACAGCTACGGTGTACATCATTTTCATGGCAACTTCAATATTCATTACGGCTTCGGTATGAATGACAATTTTTATTTAAAATATGAAAATCGTAATGGATGCTAAAGTGACAATCAAATCGTTGTACAGCGAGTTAGAAAATCGGCCTGCTGATAATGATGATGATGACTAAAATGCTTGAGTTTGTTGACTCACCAGACATGGAGCCCAGCTCGTGAGGGTGGTGCGAGTTGTTATTGCTGAGGGTGGTGTTATTGTTGCTCTCCGCATTGCCGCTGCTGCCGCTCGTGTTCGCCGTCTGGAAAATAATGTTGATTAAGCTTAAAATCAATACCAAGATGATGATAATAATATTAAAACTTACACGAGATAAATTCATTATGAAAACACGGCTTTACTCACGTTTAATTCGCCGACAAGTTTCGGTCTGTTACGAAGACCATCATCGGGGCGAGTGAAAGGGGTGGCGTCACGACGGTTACGCTTCCCTCAAAGTAGAGGTGTTACTGATATATCAGAACCGATACCGCGAACATAATATAAGCGCTGCAGAACATAATACAAATATATTAGGTTATGTGATATCCGAAGAACGCGTTTCCGAAGAACCGTCTGCGTTACTGCGTTCCGCGTCCGTTCGCGTTCCGTATCCGTTCGCGTCCTAACTACGACGATACGAAACGAAATTAACTAAACGTTGATGTAAAATGCCTCAAAAAAATAATATCGCATGCAAAATCCCAGCCTGTTCTTCACCGTTCTTGGAGAACGTTTAACGGAACATAATATCGGTAAACTAATATATTCGATAACATGGTTCTTGATATCTGACCCTAATATACCACCTCTACCTCAAAGCACTGAGGGCCGCCTCGCGCGTCGCCGCCCGCGCCGCTGCCCGCGCACAGCGGCTCTAAACGATGTCCGGTGGGGGGGATGCCAAAAAACCAGAAGATGTTGCCTGTGGTGTGTCTTCACCGTTTTGTGAGTCCGTTGTTACGAGAGCGCTTATATGAACCGAGCTGACCGTGACCTCTTACAGTATTGCTATCAGAGATGTTGTGTATCCCGATGACGGTCTTCGTAACAGACCAAAACTAGTCGGCGGGTCCGACGAAATAAAACTTGAGTAAAGCCGGTTTTCTGACAATTTATCATGTCACGGGAGTCCTTATAATTTTACATACCTTTTCTAAAACATCATGGTCTTCTCTACAATACAGCGCCCCTCCTTCTCTCAACGCGAATTCGTCACCTGAGAAAAAAAACCTAATTACTATCCTAATATAACCTTTTTGGTTGCATATTGCAATAAACTATGTTTTTAATTAAGCTAAGTATATAATTTGTGTTGGTGTTCAAAAAAATGTTTGTTAATTTTATACGCCATATAAATATAATTCTTTCTTTCTTTCTTATCCGAATGAACACTTCTACGGTGGTCTGGGAGTAATAGAAAAACATAGAATAAGTATAACAGGTAAAAGCCAATCGAGGGAATGTGCGGAAATCTAAGGAATCATGGCAATAGGCTGCGCCTAGCAACCCATCACTATTTTGATTCCGTGTTCCATTTCCACGCCCACCACCATGCTAAACGCGGCTTTAGGTCTTTGACCTGGGCTCTGTCTACCCCGCAAGGGAAAAAGACGTAACAGTATGTATATATCCGAATAAAATCTAATCTAACAACTCTTAATTTTATCAAGCAAAGATTATCATAAACATGCCAATTAATTATGATTATGCCAATGTTTGTTATGAATTGTTTTAGAATAAACTCTACAAAGCCTCTGCACGATTAAATGTAAATAAATAAATATATAAAGACATATCACACAAATTGCGCTAGCCCCACATTAAGTTGTGAACTTGTGTCGCAGGATACTAACTCAACGATACTATATTTTATGACATATACTTATATAGATAAACATCCAAGACCCAAGTCATTCTGAAAAATATCGTTTTCCATCATGACCTGATCGGGGATCGAACCCGGGACCCCCGTGTCGCACGCTAGCAGGGGGAACAGTAGGCACAGTAGCGACGCCAATCATTTTATTCCTAATACTTTACAAATAGAAAGAAATTCAAGAATATAAACAATACAAGCCTTAGTAAATAACTTGAAGTATTTTTGGAATCATGTTTTGATATTATGAGAATCAGTCATTGAGAGAAAAAGTGATAACCGCCAAAAACGGCCGTTTTTGGCGGTAATCAGATTCTCATAGTTCTCACTGATTCCGATAGTAATAAACATGATTCAAAAAATACTTCAGGTTATTTACTAAGGCTTGTATTGTTTATATTCTTGAATTCCTTTCTATTTGTAAAGTATTAGGAATAAAATGATTGGCGTCGCTACTGTGCCTACTGTTCCCCCTTAAGGGCCCGCACTAGGCACACTAGCAACGTAGTTTTATTCCTTATACTTTACAAATAGAATGAAATTCAAGAATTTAAATCATATAAACCTTACTAAATAACCTGAAGTTATTTTGGAATCATGTTTTAAACTTATGAGAATCTGTCATTAAAAGAACTACTCTGATTACCGCCTAAAACGGCCGTTTTTGGCGGTAATCATCATCAATCTATGATAAACTACCTTCTACACCAGTAGTCATCATCATCATCATCAGGTCTTTTTTAGTCTCCACTGCAGGAGCACGACCCTCTCTGTACTACCAGAGCCAGAGCAGTCAGAGGATTTGGCCTACACTCTCCATGCTGGCCAGACGGGTTTGAGAGGTCTCTTTGATGTTTATAAGCTTTGTTTAGCTTTGTACACAAGTAGTAAATTAATTCTTTTTTTCCTTCTGATTGATACACACTTAACACTCTAGTTATCTCAAAAACTTCTGATCCGATTTTGATGAAACTTAAACTGTGACCTAAGCTAGACGATGCCATAGTACAACAAAAAATATTTTTTAGCAATCTGGTTTATAGTTTTTGAAATATGCGCGGGCAAACATACAAATATTCGTACATACATTTATAAAAAATAACACATGTAAAAGCTGGTATAAACAAACATATACAAAAACTGTGAAATTCCGACAATATTACTCGACACGTAAAATTGATAACCTTTTTCCTGAAGGCGGTTAAAAATAATACGAATGCATTGTAAATACAACATAATATAAATACAATATTCAAACACGCAAACAAACACAAATATTACCTTTTTATAATATTAGTCTATGCAGACCAATAAATAAACAGATATTGTTATTTATAATAAACTAGAAGTCCGCCCCGGCTTTACCCGTACATGTGGATTTGTTCTCAGAGACTGAGACTGAGTGAGACCGTATTATGAGAAGAGAATATAAAAACATGATTCACAAAATATATCTTAAAAATCAAAACAATATTTTAGGCACTATATTTTAAAATGACACTGTATATTTAGTAAGTTAAAGGCTAACGCAGATTACCCATCTAGTATCGAGTAGCAAGCAACTCTCCTGCGCCATACATTCGCCTGCTTTTCGCAACCTTAATTTGGTCCAATATTTTTGTATGAGGTGGACAGTCTGTTACGTTAGTATTATATTGTCTTTGCCCGTACGTACCTAGCCAAGCACTCAGGAATATGTCTTTCTGTGTTCTGTGGGAATAACGTAGCCTAGCCAACAGTGAAAGAATTTTTGAAATCGGTTCAGTAGCTCCTTAGATTAGCGCGTTCAACCAAACAAACAAACAAATTCTTCAGCTTTATAATATAAGTATCATCATCATCATCAGGTCTTTCTAATCTCCACTGCAGGAGCACGACCCTCTCTGTACTACTAGAGCCATATACTAGCCTGAGTAGTCAGAGGATTTGGCGTACACTCTCCACGCTGGCCAGATAAGTATAAATATAAGTATAAATAAATAATAAATAAATATATACGGACAAATCACAAAGATTGAGCTAGCCCCAAAGTAAGTTCGAGACTTGTGTTATGGGATACTAACTCAACGATACTATATATTATAATAGATACATATATAGATAAACATCCAAGACCCAGGTCAATCTGAAAAAGATCATTTTCCATCTTGACCTGACCGGGGTCGAACCCGGGACCTCCGTGTCGCAGGCAGGCGTGTTGACCGCTGCGCCACGGAGCTCGTCACGGAGAGTATAGATATATTTAATGGCGTGTGTTGATTGATCACAATCTAATCAATCGCAGGACATCATTACAACAACTTTTAAATGCAAGTACTATTTACTCTTACACTTCCGGTGTCGGATATAATGCACCTGCGTTTCGGGAGAGAACAACAGACAGACAGACAGGAGGAAGTGTTTCTGCCACTTCACTAATTATTGTTTTTGATGAGTCAAATGATTAATTGTTTCGGTTTCCGGTGTTCCAGGAAATTTATATTTTGAGTTATTTTATTTTTTATTTATTTCGGTACGAGTTCTTTTACCTTACTTTTGATAAGAACCGGTGCAAGTCTTTAGCTTTGGAAAGTTTTATAAATAACTAGCTGTTACCCACGGCTTCACCCGCGTGATATATAGCCTAGGTATGTCCTTCTCAGTACCCTAACCTATGTGTATGCAAAATTTCATGATGATCGGTTCAGTAGATACGGCGTGAAAGCGTAACAAACAAATAAACAAACTCACTTTCGCATTTATTTAGTTAGTTAGGATAAATATTTTTATAAATAAATAAATATTGTGTTATGGAATACTAACTCAACGATACTATATTTTATTACAAATTAGCAGTTACCCGCGACTTCGTCCGCGGTGACTTCAGGTTTGGAATGCGGGGATTATAAAATATGACGCTACAAAGCGGTAAACTAAACATATACCCCGATTTACCCCCTTAGAGGTTTAATTTCGGGAAACTATTAAAAACGTTACTCATTATTTTTGCCGTTCTCAATTCACACGAAATCATACAAATATGTAAAAGGAATAAAAAGCTTCATATAAACTTTTTCCTCTATTTCACCCCTTTAGGGGATGACTTTTGAAAAACCCTTCCTTAGTGGATGCTTACGTCATAAGAGTAATACGTGAGCAAAATTTCAAATTTCTAGCTCTAAGGGTTTGGCCTGCGCGTGATCTTTGATAGTTGCCCATTTTTTTAAGTATTAAGATGAATATAGTATGTTATCCTTAATATATAGACATATGCCATCGCGGACTTTTCTGTAGACCTAAATAAGATACCTAATTCCACCATAAGTACATTGTTTTGTTATATCTCAAAGGGATCTTTAGACAGCGTTTTCGTTGAAAGCTCCCAAACGGCTCATTTTTTACGACACCTCCAACAAATATCGTTGGTATATACATAAATGTATACAAAAACTTAACAAACTATATACTAAAACCTTCCGCGAGAACCACGCTATCCATTGGAGAAAACCGCATGAAAATCATTTCGGTAATTTTGGAGTTTATCGCGAACAGACAGACAGACAGACAGACAGACAGACGCGGCGGGGGACTTTGTTTTATAATATGTAGTGATGTAGTGATATGTAGTGATAGTGATACATACCTATATAGATAATCATCCAAGACCCAGGTCATTCTGAAAAATATCATTTTCCATCTTGACCTGACCGGGGATCGAACCCGGGACCATCCACGGAGTCGAATAATTTGGGAAGTTGTTTTGATAAATGAAAAGGTTATTTTATTTAAGTAAGTACACTGCTTTAAATTAAACACATTCTGTCTTATCATAAAACTACGGCAAACTTTAGTGCCCGGTTTAAAAGAATCTACGTCCTCAATAATAGTATAAATACTTAGGCCAGGGCTGAAAAGAAGATAAGATGATCATTTCGATGCCGGACTCTGAGTCTAGTAAATTAGGGCTTCAGACATATGTACTGTTCACCAGACTGCGGGTTTTAAGGTTCTGTAGCTGAATGGCAAAAAATGTAACCCTAAAACGACTTGGTTCGCAAAGTCGTTCGTAGTACGCAATGTATATTAAAACAGACCTTGCATAAATTGTAGAGCGCTCGCGCGCTTAGTCCTTCTTGGTACGATACAATGCAGTTGTTTAAAGTAGATTGCGTTTTTATACGCTAGATTGTTTTGGATTGATTATTGAAAACCCGCATTGTACCTGGTATGAGTTGTCGTGCGCAAGCACAGCATCGAAAACAGTCGATATGGTAGATCTTCGTCTTGGCTCGCATCACGAAGTCGTTCTTGCTGAAGGACGCCCCACATTTGTCGCATTTCGTGCCGAATAACCTGTCGACAAAAATATTTTTTTGTCAGTTACGGGATAAACAAAGTCAAAGTAATTCTTAAGAGGGCCTTGCCCGCCTATTTACTAATTACTAAAAAAGCCTAATTACTAAAAAAAGTAAACTATTTAATAGTGTAGTAAACAGCTTCGTTAAAATGGTTTGAGAATTATAAGCCTCTTTAAATTTGTATGGAAATTTTGAGAGGCTTGTAATTCTCAAACCATTGACAATTTTACCAAGCTATATAGGTAGATTTAATATAACATCAATTGAATACTTAATTTTACTCCAAAATTATCAAATATTGCCACAATTCCTTATTTTCTTTTGAGACATGCGCGTCTTGGGCCCTCTTAAACCTAAAGTTTTGACGCAAGACCCATATTACATGCGTAAAACACTATCATCTATGGGCTCTATTCACTTGATTGGTTGTTGTAAGAGTTATGAATGCTTACGCATTGTTAAACAACCCAGGGCAAGTGACTAAGATAGGTGACCACATACACTGAAGAAAGCTCTCATTTAATTATTTTAAACACAATACAAAATACGTAGGTTTGTATTTCAATCTCGTATATAAATAAAAAATACTTAAGTAATTGAAATACTGCCAACCTCTGAATACAGCATTGAGTTTTTACTCCGATCATAACACAATTTTTTGGCGATACTGATTGCAATCAACCTTATCATTGCAACGCAACGTTACTGATAAGAGATTCATGTCAACATAATGCCGCCAACCCTGGCCTTGGTGCAAAATATCCTACTCATTTAGCATAGGCAAAGAATATATACACTATTATTATTATTAAAACGGTTGCACTCACATTATATTTAGTCGGTGTTGCCGACCGGGTTTCGGCCAATTCAGATGGCCATCTTCAGAGCGAGTATCATTAAATATAATGTGATTAATGGTCGGCAATACCGACTAAATATAATGTGAGTGCAACCGTTTTTAATAATAATAATTATGTCACGCGTAACATTTAATAATTTAATATATACACTACGCGGCAAAGGTGAGTATGGTTTTGCATTTTTTGTTCCTATACGTATTCGGTATGCAAAACTGAAGAGGAGTATTTGTAAACGTATGTACCCTGTGTATGTACTTACATGTACAAGCATACGTATGTACTCGCATGTACATGTATGGTATTGGCTCATTTAGAGACGTGGGCGAAGGTACCTGCTTACTATCATGTGAAGGTACCTGCTAACTATTATAGATAAAATACTTAGATACATGTTGTTAGAGAACCTCAAAAGGTAAGGGACCCAGACTCGGTCAGGGCCATCTTAAGACTATGGCCTGGCCCTGGGCACATTAGGATAATGGGGTAATAACCTTACCTTGACTACTATCCAAAAATAGTATTGCATGAACGTATTAATGAAAATAAACAAAATTAAATGTGGCTCTATTATATTTTCTTTTTTTTTTATAAATTTCAACGAGCCTAGAAGGTCCGCGCACGGAAAGCGATATGTACCATAATATTTTATCAATCCCACCAAAAATATAAATGTAAATAAAAACCGGCCAAGTGCGTGTCGGGCCACGCGCAGTGTAGGGTTCCGTTGTTGCGAATGACCACTTTGAGTTCACACTGTTCACACTCGCACCTCACAGTTTAACGACCAAAAACATCTAACAATGAAAATTGTATGAAATTTTACATTTTCCAGTACATTTTATGAGTTGGTTGCCTATAACTTTATGGTTTGCACTTAGTACTCAGCTCTGATAGTTTTCCTTTCAACTTCAGTATATATACTACTGCTGTAATTTTTTTCACGTATCCATATATAACCGTTTAGTAGATAGAGGGGGGGACACTTACCTCTAACAAAAATTTGCACTTTAAAACCAAATATTTCGGAAACGGATCCCTAAATTGAAAAATGGTGTTCTCAACCTCACTATATTTTTCAAAGACCTATTTAGCGATACCCAACACGATGGGTTTGTATAGAAAAAAAAATATTACTCCCTCTTTACTTGTATGGAAGCTACCCTAAAAAAAAATTTTCAAAGCACATCACAGCTTTCTAGTACTAATAGTCTCTGAGTAAAACCGCGGACGAACAGACAGACAGACGTGGCGAAACTATAAAGGTTCCTAGTTTACTACGGAACCCTAAAAATTTGAGATCTTATAGTAGGTAAGATTTGACTTGGCCACTATTCTTATTCTATCCACGGAACATAAAAATAGCAACATGATTTTTTTCTGTTCTGTAATAGATAATATCTAATTATACCTAAAAAAATCATAAAATATGTGAGAGATTGTAAAAATGTGTGTACTAGAAACAACATGACAATAAAGAGATGCCTTCTTAAAAGCAATTCCTACTAATACTACAAATAACAATCAAACATAATAGTCAAGGCTACTTTGCTTGCGCTTAAAGTAAATAAGTGAGTTACACTGTCGTTTAGGTTAAGCATGGTTTAACCTGTATAGAGCTATAGGTTCAAGGTTCTGTTTGAAAACCTTTATCTACATTCTACAGCGTAAAATATAAACAAATATATTTCTTCATTTATCAATTACTAGCAGCCGGATATTATACTTAGAACCTTCAACCTTTCCTAAAAATCTTATATAGTAAAACTAGTTGTTGCCCGCGGCTTTGCCCGCGTAATATATAGCCTATGTCCTTCTCGGTGCCCTAACCTATGTGTATGCAAATTTCATGATGATCGGTTCAGTAGATACGGTCCCCGGTCAGGTCATGATGGAAAACGAACTTTTTCAGATTGACCTGGGTCTTGGATGTTTATCTATATATGTATTTGTTATAAAATATAGTATCGTTGAGTTAGTATCCCATAACACAAGTTTTTCTTAAGAACTTACTTTGGGGCTAGCTCAATCTGTGTGAAAAAAAAAATAAAAAAAAATAGCAGGCAGTTTATTACATAACTTCCGCGTACATGGAAGAAAGTTCCTTTCAAAATTACTGTATTTCCTATATGAAAATTTGTTCATATTTTTAGGAATCGGACATAGTTTTATAACCATATTGTATAACTATGTAAGTATCAAAATCACACTCCAAAACTTCCTATTCAGTAAAAACATGAAAATTTACAGCATAACCTTCCATTCGCAACACAGGGGTGTTCGCGACAAACCTCTAAGTACATTTTGAGCCCGGGGCCCGGTTATTGACCGGCACTTAGCGAATGAGACGGCCCCCGGCAATCTCGCTAAAAGCATCGCCTATAGCTAGCGGTAGGGTTAACGGGGTGGGGTGGAAAATCGGCGTAGAACGCGTCTGTGGCGGGGGTGGAAATATTTTATGGTACAATTATTGAAGGAAAAATACAATGAACAAAAATACAATTATTTATAAAATTTATAAAAGAAAGTTATACGCCAATAATATAAAACAAATACAGATAAGTAGTTACATAAGAAACAATTATAACCCGCCAATCGTCGCTTCACAGAAAATGTGAAAGGAAATATTTTATGGTACAATTTTTGACGGAAAATGTACTTATTCGTTAATTGTATTTAAACTTCCACGGTAATCATCATTAGAATTAAACATATCGGGATAGTTACCGTAATTATTTGTTGTAAATATGAAGATATTGTTAATTCCAATATTTGTTTATTACAATTAAACTTATCGGGATTTCAATAATGTCAATTACATGCGTTTAACTTTACGGTAGGTTAGTTAAAGTTTTGAATTGAATAAACTTAAGTTGTAGGTATCTACATTACAATATAATTAATGTTAAACGAAACACAATGCAACTATAACTACCTACAAGAAAAGAGGAAATCCCCAACATTTCAACTCTCGAAGGTAAATCTGTCTCGAACCCGCGACTCTCAATTAGCGACAGTCGACACCGACCACCCGATCGTGTTACATACAAATGCTACCTTTACTTCTTCTTCTTCTTATTTAAGAGCTTCATAGCCCTTGTCGATGGAGTAGGTATGCGCCAAACTTCTCTATCTTCTGCTTTAGACTTTAGTTCTTAATCGTTTAAATCGGTACATACAGTACAAATGTTACCGGACGCTACCGGCTACGGAATGATTTATAAATCTGTTCGCGATAAACTCAAAGACTACTGCACAGATTTTCATGCGGTTTTCACCAATAGATAGGGTTATTCACGAGGAAGGTTTAAAGGTATAATAGATGCCAGGACACAACCGGATATGGCTGCTAAATCTTATAATAGATACTTATAGGTGTGGATTATATCCAAAACCCAGAAAAATCTGAAAAACATCGTATTTCATCATGACCTGACCGGGGATCGAACCAAAAACAATTAAAGTATTATCAAAATAAACACATTAAAACTATCAATTACCTTCAAGAAAAGAAGAAATCCCCAACATTCAACTCTCTGGAGGTAAATCTGTCTCGAACCCGCGACCCTCAATTAGCGACAGCCGACACCGACCACCCGATCGTGTTACATACAAATGCTACCGGACGGCTACCAGCTACGGCACGGTTTATAAATACTAATAAACTAGCAATTTCCCCGCGACTTCGTTCGTGTAAATATAGCCTATGTGCAGATTGTTAGCTTTCTAATGGTGTTGGCAACTCCCAACATTTTACTATTAGTGTCTTTTATTATCTATGGTAGGTTGTTCTATATTATCTGTGGACCTTAAAAAACCCTCCTCTTCCGTTTTGCTATTCACGGCGAATACACGAAGTCAAACACCTCCGGACCTTTTATTTACCATATATACATACATATTATCACGTCTTTATCCCTTGCGGGGTAGACAGAGCCCAGGTCTATAAAACCTAAAGGCCACGTTTAGCATGTTGGTGGGCGTGTAGGTGGAGAACGGAATCAAAATAGTGATGGGTTGCTAGCCGCATCGTCTATCGACATGATTCCTCACGCCCATTCCCCCGATCGGCTTTTACGATCTGCGCGGGAAGAGAAGCAGCTGGTACATTCTACGTTTTATCTTTTTTCCCAGACCAGCGTATTTACCAGCCCTAAAGTATACAGCAATAGCATTTACATTTTTAAACAAATGGTAAAAAAAATTGTGGCGATCTATGGGGCAGGCCTATGGACGACCCTGGCTGATAGATAGAAAGACAGTAAAAGAATTTCGAAAATGGGTCCAGTAGTTTTCTCTCTATAATATCAGTATAGAAATCCTCGTATAGGTACAAATCACACAGATTGAGCTAGCTAGCCGTGTAATAGCTCCCGCAAGCCGTGTAGCTCCCGGCAGAGTAGAATAGGACCACTCCAAGTCATTCCGTGGATGTCGTAAAGGCGACTAAGGAAACACAAGCTAAACAAAGCTTATTAACATCAAAGATACCTCTTTAACCCGGCCAGCGTGGAGAGTGTAGGCCAACTCCTCTGACTACTCAGGTTAGTATATGGCTCTGGTAGTACAGAGAGGGTCGTGCTCCTGCAGTGGAGACTAGAAAGACCTGATGATGATGATGAGCTAGCCCTGAAGTAAGTTGTGACCTTGTGTCGTAGGATACTATAACTCAACGATACTATTTGATATTGAGCTAGCGATAATTTACAATCACGTTCTGAACGTGAAAACGAAAACTTTTGTTCCGTAAACAATCCTGGAATCGAGAAAAAGTATCAGCTGCTCCATACATTTTGAATCAGTATACACCGTTATATGGAAAAGCTCACTAATTTTACCCGATTTCAGACTTGGTCACGGAACATACATTGTTCGTTTGCATGTTGCGAACGTGAGTTTAAATTATCGCTAACTAGTTCAATACGAAACATATTGTCCCAATCCCAACTAATATTATAAATGCGAAAGTGAGTTTGTTTGTTTGTTTGCTACGCTTTCACGCCGTATCTACTGAACCGATCATCATGAAACTTTGCATACACATAGGTTAGGGTACTGAGAAGGACATAGGCTATAAATCACGCGGGCGAAGCCGCGGGTAACAGTTAGTACCTAATAAATATTTAAAAGACCAAGAGCCATGTTCCTGGGGCTAAGTTGTTCAGAATGATCAGTAGCGGTGCGACCAAGAATATGGCAAGGTTACAGATTTGCATGGTGTATCTTCTATATACTTATAAAGTTGAAGGGTTAGTTTGTTTATTTGTTTGATTGACGCGCTAATCTCTGGAACTAAGAGACCGATTTCGAAGATTTTTCTTACTGTTGGATAGGTACGTTATCTCTGAGTGACAAAGGCTATGTAAGTATCCCATGCGAAGTCGGGGTGGACTAGTAGTTCATAATACTTAGTTGAAGTCACAATTATCACAGGCAAAACTATGTGGAGTGCTTACACTTATACTTTATACTTTGAAAACTTGCTTATTTGACAAAAAATCATCTTGTTCTTGACTACTTATAATTTATAGACGAACTCTGTGGCGCAGCGGTCAACACGCCTGCCTGCGACACGGAGGTCCCGGGTTCGATCCCCGGTCAGGTCAAGATGGAAAATGATTTTTTTCAGATTGACTTGGGTCTTGGATGTTTATTTATATATGTATCTATTATAAAATATAGTATCGTTGAGTTAGTATCCCATAACACAAGTCTCGAACTTACTTTGGGGCTAACTCAATCTGTGTGATTTGTCAAAAAAAAAGAAAAAAAAGTTGGAGGGTTAGTTTGTTTATTTGTTTGATTGACGCGCTAATCTCTGGAACTAAGAGACCGATTTCGAAGACTTTTCTTACTGTGACAAAGGCTATGTAAGTATCACATGCGAAGTCGGGGTGCACTAGTAGTTCATATAATACTTAGTTGAAGTTACAATTATCACAGGCAAATCTATGTGGAGTGCTTACACTTATACTTTGAAAACTTGCTTATTTGACAATAAATCGTCTTGTTCTTGACTATGATTTATCTAAGATTACCTATATAAAGTCAAGATAGACTATATTAACCTTAAAGCGTAGAATAACATTGTGTCTAACTCATAGACCATGCAAACACATAGCTACCAATATTTTGATGACAATATAAGTTGACATGAGGCATGTGCTAACACAAAGTTGTCACGCACAAAATAGACACAATAAAGACATGGCGTGGTCTAGAATATCTGCAAAGCTGTTTATGTAAATAGCTTGCCGTGTGGTTCCCGGCAGAGTAGAATAGGACGTACCACTCCAAGTCTTTCCGTGGATGTCGTAGAAGGCGACTCAGGACACACAAGCTAAACAAAGCTTATAAACATCAAAGAGACGAGCGTCGAGAGTGTAGGCCAATCCTCTGTCTGTTCAGACTAATATATGTCTCTGTTAGTACAGAGAGGGCGTGCTCCTGCAGTGGAGACTCAAAAAGACTGATGATTAATTATGTATACATTATGAAATGGTGCAAGGGAACTTATCTGTAGGTACCAAGATAACATTGATTGTAATCGCACAAAGTTAAAATCATAACAAATTCTAAAGAATTAAAATCTTCTTCCTTATTCCTTACCGAAATAGATGAATAAAATAAGAACCGTTATTCGGATGTTTATATAAAATCGTCACTCGATACCGCGTAAACATGCGTTTCCGCCCGGATCCCCTTACAAAGGGTTGAATTGCGGTATTTTTATTATTAATTAGAGGTGATTTAGATATAACTCGTACGTAGACTGACAAAAATTGAATCTCAATTACATATTATCATATCATCATCATCAGGTCTTTTTTAGTCTCCAGTCACCACTGCAGGAACACAACTCTCTCTGTACTATAAGACCCAAATATTAGCCAAAGCATTCAGAGGATTTGGCCTACACTCTCCAGGCTAGCCAGATGGGTTAGAGAGGTTTCTTCGATGTTTTAAAGCCTTGTTTAGCTTGTGTTTCCTAAGTCGCCTTCTACGATATCTACGGAGAAAAAATCGGACGAGGAGAAAAGTAAGAAGAAAAAATATTTCCTGAAAGCTTTTGATTTAGATAAGATTATTTCTGTCATGTTATCACGACCCATTGTCACAGTTAGGCCCAAAGGGTTAAATAGGCTTGCATGCACTCGTGTAAAATCAGGTATAGTGAAGCGAGGGGTAGTGAAGCAGGGTGTAGCAAATACCTAATAGAAGCCAAAAATTTTGACAAAGTCTTCCAGCTTTTACAGCATTCCTCATATGTCGGCATTTCTCAATTTGTAAAGAAACTGACAATATTGACACAGACGAGAACATTTTAAATCATACATTACAAAAAATGTAATCGAAAACCCGCTTATCCGGGCCGCGTAAACGGGAACAAACATACCATAGACATATCGAGTTCCCGCCGCCCGCCGCGCTGTCAAAGTGACAGTTTGTTTTGGCGCCAAAATACATAATGCTCAGTCAAACTCAGTTTGTTTTCTCTACGGAACATCAGAGTACAGTGACAAAGACAATTTCGACGTTCGAAAATCGAATTTTACATGAATGCATTTAAAATTCGCTCTTAAGCCTGAGTTATAAGAGCTATTCATCTTCCTTTGAGGTTAGGAGTCGATGTAATGTTGTTTGTCGATCCGTAATTCTATATTTTGGCGGCGAGAGATGGAAGGGTGAAAAGGTAAACAGTTGCAAGTTATTTTAGTGAATTCATCTTTGGTCTGTGTGTATAAAAAGTGGCGCCGTTTACGATGGTGATTGACGTTGATTATGAATTTCGTTTCTTTTAGGGCTTAGGTTAGGCTGGAGAGAATGACGTGTTTGTCTTACTTTTTTCTTTGAAGCGGTTTGCAGTAAACTTTATGCACGCACGGGGAACGGTCTTATATTAGAACAGCATTTCGTAATTTAGAACCGGTTTCTTAATCAACGTTTATTTTTTTAAAGATAGATAGATAGATACGTTTATTTGTAGCTGAAGTCACACACATACAAAAAAGTTAAGAACAAAACATAAAAACAACATCTCTATTGCAACACATGGTCTTTGTACCTGTGTGCCACAGCAGTCCAAAAAGGTCATAGCTCAGTGCTGGTGCTGCCCAGAGAGCAGCTCACTGATTTTCAGCTACGGCCTGTCAAGTGCGAATGCGCATCTATGAATTTTTAAACAAAAAAGGTAAAAGAGCTCTTTCGGTATTATTAACATATATGTATGTATGTATAAGATGTCTTTTAGAAACCTAGTTGTGCGGATAATTACGCGTTTATAGAGAAAATATATTTACCTAGAACAGACAAACAACATGATCTTCTGAAAACATAATACTCCAATGGGAAAATTTCAATAAAAAATATTTAAATTCCTTACTTTTTTCGCTTTTTTCACTCCAGAAACAAAAACAACAACTTTTGTATTAGGACATTTACCATAGGTAGTCTAAAACTTCTGTTATTTTGATTGAATTTCTTTACAATTCCTGCTCAGTCCTTTGACGCTATTCCTTAACATTTGTTGGAGTTATAAGTTTTCTTAGCAAATACTGGCGTAATATTTTTCAAGGTGCTTTACGGCATCTAAAATAGACCAGGCGAGGAATTCCTCGCCTGGTCTATTTTAGATGCCATATGGAATTCCATATGCACATTTATCACGTTAGGTAGTGCATACCTAAATAGTTTTATTTTCATTGCGTATTGTTCAAGTTATGTCATGTAAACATTGGGAAACAATAGTGTTTTCAATGGTTTTACCAAGTTGACGCGTAGGTATTTATTTAATCCTTATCAATGGATACCTACAAAAGTACGGCATGTTGTTTATGATAAAAAAATGCCTCGCTAAAAATTACTGCCGCAAAACTAACTTTACCTATGGATAGTAGTTTAGTGCTATGCTAATTGAGTTTAAATTTGGGGCCCCCAATAGAAATTCACATTCAATTCTGTTGTATTTAATCATCTTCATCCTCACTTCACTCGAATATTTGTCTATGGTTTCTATTGCCTAAAGAAAACATGAGTGAGGCATGCTAGAAAATATGAGACAGTCTGATATCTAGTAGTAGTAATAGTAATTTTTTCGTAGTTTATGCTAAAACGCTGAAATTAACGCACCATTTTATAAAAAAAAGTAAAAATTTTAAGTCGTGAATATAAATACTTAATATGAGTATTTTAGATTGAGCAAGCACGAAGCGCGAACGAAGCCTCCTCGCCTCGTTTCAGCTTTGGTAAAAATTTGATATTATTATTATACTCAGGTCTTTTTTTAGTCTCCACTGCAGGAGAACGAACCTCTCTGTACTACCATAGCCATATATTAGCCAGAGCAGTGAGAGGATTTGGCCTAAGTACGCTCTCGACGCTAGCCTGACGCCTTGGAGATCTCTCTTTGATGTTTATAAGCTTTGTTTAGCTTGTATTTCCTAAGTCGCCTTCTACGACGTCCACGGAAGACTGGGAGTGGTCCTATTTTACTCTGTCTTGCACCACACGGCATAGTTCTGATGATGATAATGATATATCTATGGACATAGATATATAATATGAGTAGTGGACGAGTATAGGCTGATGATGATGTCTAAATGCGCAAAATAAACTTACCTAGTATAATCCCTCTTGCAATACGTCTTCCCATCTCTCACGAAGCAGGTGCAGGACTCGTCCAAAAATTGCCGGCATTCTTGGCATTTGAGGCAGGCGGCGTGCCACTCCAGGTCAGGAGCCACTCTGAGGATGTACTGGTCGTGGATTTGACCGCCGCAGCCCACGCACAGGGATAGGCGGAGCTTTTCTGCAAGAGAAAGAAATATATTTATATAATACTCATATAATATGTCGTGTAAGATGGTACACGTAAAGTTAAATAAATAATGTTCATTCATCTTGACTTAAAAATCTAAAAATTGTTCAAGTTGAGAAACAGTGCCGCGACGAGGGAAAGGTGAGACCGTTGGCCTCTCCATTCCCTCCTCAGATAGGTACTTATAATTATTTTCTTCTACGATGAGCTCCTGCTGCAGACATCGGGGGAGAAAACAATAATTAGTCGATCGATATTCCTATATCGACCACATATTGATGGAATCCTTGTCCACGCTGCGTCGTTCGATGGTGGATCAAGTGGAATTAAATGATGCAACTCCTGTACACAGCTCCAAAATGTAGCCTGGATAAATAATAAGGTATCAGACACCTTAGAGTTGTTTTTTTTTTGTTTTTCGTGTGTGTAAGTGGCCAACCCTGGTGTCAGATTTATCAAGCTGCCTAAAGGCATCTGACAAAGCTTAACGACTGCCATCAGTGATGACAGCCGGGACCAACGGCTTTACGTGCCTTCCGAAGCACGGAGGAGCTCGAGATATTTTTATGCCACTTGCGGTCACCCATCCAAGTGGGGACTGCGCCTAGGGTTGCTTAACATGCGGAAGCGCTTATTATGCTCACGCCCACTAGGCCATCGGGCTCCTATCGGGGACCTAAGAGTGTCTGGTACGTTATTATTTATATTGGAAATATTGAACTTAGTTATTAATACTAAGTAAGTATACTTATATTTTCCTTGCTTTTATGACATACAAACACAGTCAAAGATTCAACACACACATGATATCGCAATACTTGAAACAAGCGTCCCCAATTAGTTTTATTTTAATTAGGGTAATTCAGCCCGTCGATTCGTCCAAAGAGTTGCTAAATTAAGTCCTTTTTAAGGGCCCAAAGCGATAAAAATTTTCGCCATGTTTAGGTTATAGATAGTATTCAGTTGAGGACCTCAATAAAGCCAACTATTACAATACATTACATTTTTTAAATTTGATTTGATTTAGGAGTAAATGAATTAATTGCTGGGTGGTGCTAGTGTGTGAACTCACCTCGCCGTAAGAGACTTACTTAGTCAAAATAAATCTTGTCAAATAAATTAAAATTATTTAATCTCAACAAGAAGAATATTAACATGCATTATAAAATTAAACAAATTAAGTTTTTGTTTAATTTTATAATGCACAAGAGCAATTAAACAAGATGTATTGCTAAAGGTATTTTCACCCGAATCTAGGAAAAACGTATACTTAATTGAAATAAATTTTTAAACCATATACCTGAATATATGAAAAAAAGCAGAACATTTTAATATCGGGGCTGAATAAATTCTCACTCTTTGTCAAAGCATAAAAAAGTAAGTGCAAACGGCGGCGGAAGCTAGCTTTGAAGGTTCTATATTCAAAGTCCTACCTGTGTTTACAAAAAGAAGATAAGATGAATGGCCGGCAATAATAAAGGAATTATGAATAAATTATTGTTCCAAAATCGATATTATTTCGGTGGGCGTGGCCTGCAGCCGCGCCTTGCTGCGACGTAGTTGAGAGGTTATATCCGTCCTTCTTCCAACCGCTATCTCTCTTCCTCATATTGGAGCTTGCATACTGTCAAAGATTTTTGAATATGGAAATTAAACTATGTTTTCATATTTAGAACCACAAAAGGTTTTTACCAATTTGTAGAATTGTCAATGTAAGGTTGTATAGGTTAGGCTCAAATGATGTTTTTGTATTTCATTGAACATTTCGTCAAAAACTTGAATGGCGGCTACGAGTCAAATTAACATTTCTTAAAAGGGACCTAGTAGACAAATTATTCAATGATTATGTATTACTAATACGGTAAAGTGTAAAAGTCTGTTTGTTACTCCTAAGGTGTAACCAAATGCAACAAGATATGTTGAAATCTTACGACGTTTTCAATGTGCAAGTGCATGTTTGTTATTTTTAATATTCTTCAAATGGCCGAAATTAGAATATGGTCATTTAACTGCTACTCTTACCCTATTGAATAAGAATTTGAAAACTTTAATTGTTTTGCATGATTTTTTATTTTATTGTTCCATGTATTTCCTTAAAAAATCTGACTACAATACTCAACGGCCCACAGATGCCAAGCAAGGTAATTTTGTGAATTTAATGAATAAATAAGCTAAGGAACTGTTTCGAAAATCACAAATTTTAAAGTAAAGTTTCGAATCAATCAAAATCCTTAAGAATCATGCCAATAGGCGATGCGGCTAGCAAACCATTTAGATTAGACACACTCTAAATGTGGCATATGGGTCATATGGCCCCAGGCTCTATCTACCCCGACTTCAACCAAAATACTGAACCGATTTTGACGAAATATAATCGAGTTTTATACCCTACTAAATAAAAAAACAGTTTTAAATCAGTTCATAAATAACGAAGTACCTCACAATTCCGTTATTTATGAACCAGTACCTTAAAATCATACAAGCGAATTAACAACCTCCCCATATTTTTAAAGTCGGTCAATAATAAAAGTTAATTCATTCAAAGTCGGCATTTTAAAACTTGCGATCCAAATGAACAGGTGTAATTAACTAAAAATTAGCAAACAAATGAAGGTCTACGACCTACTGTGAGTCATTGCAGTCTCAGGCTCTGCGCAGGCGCCGTGACGAGACATTATGCACAAAATAATAATTTGAGGTGATTAGGTTAAAAATGGGTTTGGAGACCAAGGATGCCTTCCTTGGTCTCCAACCCCATTTTTAACCTAATTATTAATTTAAAATTAATTGTACCTTCTATTGTACGAAAGAAATAATACGACTTAACTACTTTGAAGAAGAATAACTTTTAGTGTAGACAAAAAAAAATTAAGCCTGAAGAAAAAAAGTAATTAATGTAATTAACACCTCACGTGAACTGTCCCTTTCAATCAGGAAGAATGAGGTTGGAGACCACAAGGAAGGAAGGCAATTTCCTTCTGTTGTTCGAGAGAAATAATATTACTTAGCTATAAATAGTCATTGCAGTCTCAGACACCGCCGCAGGCGCCGTGACGTGGCCTTATGCACAAAATTACATTAAGGGCAGAAGAATAACTCCTGAAGAAGAAAAAAATAATTAATAACTAACGAGAATTGTCCCTTTAAATAATGAAAAATGAGGTTGGAGACCAAGTAAGGCTAATTATACCTTTTATTGTACGAGAGAAATAGTCTACAACCAAACAAAAATAAATGAATAATTGCAATCTCTGATTCGCCGCGACTTTTGTTTGGTCAAATTATGACTGGTAGACCATGCCCTTATGGCAATAATACTTAAAGGAATTGTGGATAAATAATTGTTCCGATTCGGCATTAACTCCGCCAATTGTACTACAATTTAACTGTGCGACATAGAATAAAAAATTAAAAAATTGGGGAGATTGTTCCATCTGTTGGTTGAAGGTTTTCACTGGTACTCGTATTACTATAATTGTCCATTATTCATGACTGTATCTAAGCTTTCATGGTACCTACCTAGCAATAATCATATCTCTGTATGAAGTTGCACTTCTATTTATACTTTATTTTTTCCATTATGCAAGTGAACTGCAGTTAAAAATATAATTGCATTGTCCTAATGGAAACTCAGTTTGAACTCTCAGACCATTTTTATTTATCATACTCTTCTTGGGAGGGATGGGTGATTGATAAATTAATGCCGGTTTCTTCCTCGGCCTCTCTTTAATGTGGTTACCGGCCCAGCAGAGTAGAATCGGACCACTCCAAGTCTTCACGTTGATGTCGTAGAGTGCGACTTAGGAAACATAAACTGAACAAAGCTTATAAACATCAAAGAGATCTCTCTAATCCGTCTGGGCAGCTTGGAGAGTGTAGGCCAAATCCTCTTAATGCTCAGGTTATGGTTCAGGTAGTCAGGTCATGCTTCTGTAGTGGAGCCTAAAACAGACTTAATAATGATGATTGATAAAAATTAATCAATCAATCAACTAATAGAAAGCGGTTACGTTATGCGTGTTTGTAACGCAAGGGATTTATTATATAAACGGATGGGTAAAGATTTGATTTCTATGTTTGTTTGTTTGAATTGAATAGGCTCCGAAAGTACTGGACCAATTTTCAAAATTATTTCACCTATAGAAGGCAAATGTTTCTGCGGATAACCTAGGCAGTAATTTAAGCAACGAAGACGCGGGAAAATTGCTAATTTCTTATTTTAAAAAATGTTATAAAATATCATATAAGTACTACAGTAACGTTGTGGTAGGGCCACGCTACCGGAAAAATTCACTTTTGCTAGTAGCTTGAATGGGCTGGCTCGTCAGGGAAGTACCACACTCTCACAGGAAATCGACGTTTGAGTTTACCGCTTCTATGCTTCGTTTGGTGAGTTATACCCGCTCCACACTCTCGTCGAGAGGTTTCGTTCCCGGTATTCGCCGAAACAAGACGAGATCGAGAACTGCTCTCTACACTCTCGCTTAGCGCAGTTGTCTGTTTGAGGACGTTGAAGATGGACATTGAAACTGCTGCGGCCTTAGAGCATTATGTCTTGTAGCGTATTATACTTCTTACAACAAGAAAATTTCTTATTAAAAGGCGTTAAAAAAGACGAAATACCGCCACCATGGAGACTACACGAATATAGCCGAGACTTGCCGAATACTCTCGTATTCGCCTTCACACTCTCGTATTCGCCTATTTTCGTGTAGTTTTGCCGAGAGTGTGGAGCGGGCTTAAGACAGCCGGAGGCCATCCCCCCTTCCCCTCTGGAGAGTGAGGAGGAAAAAATAAAGATCGGCAACGCTCTTGTAACACCCCTGGTGTTGCAGTTCCATGGGCACCGGTGATCACTTGCCATCAGGTGACCCGCTTGCTTGCATCCGGTACTAAGTATGTCATAAAAAAGTGGCCTTTAAGTTCTTTAGACCTTGACTCTGCCTACCCCGCAAGGGAAAAGACGTGACATTATGTATGTACGTAAAAAGAACAGTTACAAATGTAACAACTGGCCGTCAGTATATTGGATGCACCATGCATAACGAATGCAGACTGCAAGCGCCTTCGACTTCGGTATTAAAATGTAATGATTTCCGGAAAATCTCCGCAAAAAGGTTAATTCTTTTAACGAGGACCACCCAGTGTGACGAATCACTTTGTTTATTTATTGTCCTCCGACGTTTCCGACCCATTAAAAGGATTTAACATCAAAATTAAATTAATTTTAATACGGTTTTATCGCATTTATTACATAATTTATCATCATCAGGTCAGGAGCACGACCCTCTCTGTACTACCAGAGACATTTATTAGCCAGACCAGTCTAAGGATTTGGCCTACACTCTCCACGCTGGCCAGACGGGTTGGAGAGGTCTCTTTGATGTTTATAAGCTTTGTTTAGCTACGACATCCACGGGAAGCCTCGTCCTATTTTACTCTGCCGGGAACCACACGGCACACAGGATACACATCTAACCTGAAATAACTTTATTTGTTTAATAAATAATTGTACTAACAGTGAACTCCTAATAGCGAAGAAAACAGAGCTTTAATATTTTAATTTAGTTAGCCGTAGTATATCTGGATAAACCTTACATAGAATGCCCTAATCTAAACCCGAGACCCTACAGTTGAAAGGCAAGAACTTTATCGTTCCGACCGTCCAATCGATGTTCAGGGTTGATTAACCGAATTAATAAAAGGCGGAATGTTAATGACACCATTAAACTGTCGTATTAAGAGCGGTGGACGCGCAACACTGACTTTGTTGCAATGTGGTTTATTAAATCTGTGTGGTTTAAGGGGGCACACTAGGCACAATAGCGACGCCAATCATTTTATTCCTAATACTTTACAAACAGAAGAAATATGAGAATCAGTCATTAAGAGAAAACGTGATTACCGCCTAAAACTGCCGTTTTTGGCGGTAATCTGATTCTCATAGTTCTCACTGATTCTGATAATATTAAACATGATTCCAAAAATACTTCAGGTTATTTACTAGTACTAATATGATTTACATTCTTGAATTTCTTTCTTTTTGTAAAGGATTAGGAATAAAATGATTGGCGTCGCTACTGTGCCTAGTGTGCGGCCTTAAGTATGACACAGTGTGACTGAAACTAGCAGAGTGGGAATAGGTCTCGCTTGCTATGGATTCTTGTACTATAATAATTATATTGCCTGTAAAATGACCCTCGACAAATTTCAACATCGGGCAGTTAGTCTGGTAAAGAAACAAAAAAATATGTTTATAATTGTGTGCACACGTTAATAAGTAAGTAGGTTTAAATCTGGTAAAGTTCTTGTAATATTCTGATATCTATAGTAAAGACGCCGTGTGGTTCCCAGCAGAGTAGAATAGGACCACTCCAAGTCTATCCGAGGATGTCGTAAGTAGAATGTGACTTAGGAAATACAAGCTAAACAGAGCTTAAGCATCAAGCTTAGCTATAGAGAGCTTAAGCATCAAAGACCTCTCCAACCCGTCTCGCCCAAGTGGAGAGTGTAGGCTAAGTTCTTTGACTCATCATCATCATTTCAGCCGCAAGAAGTCCAGTGCTGGACATAGGCCTCCCCCAAGGATTTCCAATATTCTTTGACTGCTCTGACTTATATATGGCTCTGGTAGTACAGAGGGTGTCATACTCCTGCAGTGAAGACTTAAAAAGACCTGATGATGGAGATGATGCAAAGTAAGAAAAAATGTTCCCAGCATTAGTCCCATAGGATAAGTGTTCATCAAGTGTAAACTAAACTTCAATACCTACTAAATTCTTTTTTCGAGGAGCCCGATGGTCCAGTGGATGTGAGCTCTATGAGCGCTTACATATGTTAAGCAACCTCTGGTGCAGTCCCTACTTGGATGGGTGACCGCAAGTGGCATAAAAATATCTCGAGCTCCTCCGTGCTCCGAAGGCACGTTAAGCCATTGCTCCCGGCTATCATCGTTGATTGCAGTCGTTAAGCTATGTCAGATGCCTTAAGGCAGCTTAAAAATCTGACACCAGTGTTGGCCACTTACACATACGAAAAATAACAAACAAAACTAAATTCTTTGGTCAAAAAGTTCACTAAAGCCGACCAAATCCCAACTTGTTTTCACCATTTCCAGGCCTACATCCACAACCTCTCGTTTGTGTGTGTGTGTGTTCACACACGCCGTACACGCGTTGTGTGCGTGGCTTTAAAAATGCGTGAGTTAGAATTTATTGTGTCAATAATGAAGGCAGCGCCGCCGTGTCGTGTGTAGGGTTGGCACTGACGCAGAAAAAAGTAAATAAATATCAAATTATGTCTATGTTATAACGATATAATAAAACCTACGTACAAAATAAATTTTATTGATTCAAAGCCGAAGAAAGGGGAGGGTTCCAGATATAAGAAACTAGATAAACTGACAAATGAAAATATATATCAAAATCGTAGCTCAAGTAAAGAAGCTTAAGTTACTAAGTGAAATTCGGTCACCCAGGTACTTAAATTTATTTCTGAACTAGCTGTTACCCGCAGCTTCGCCCGCGTGATATATAGCCTACGTCATTCTCAGTACCTTAAACTATGTGTATGCAAATTTTAATGATGATCGGTTCAGTAGGATAGAACGTGGAAGCGTAACAAACAAACAAACTCACTTTCGTATTTATAATATTATATAGGATCTAACTGACACGGTGGTAACCCTATATGCAATGTTCGATCGACAAAGCCTCAAAGATGCCGCTATCTCACTGGACGCTGTAGTTGCCAGCCTATGACATTACGGCGGGGCAACTACTTCAGTCCGACTATAGTCATGCGAAATAAATGGAAGGGGAAAGCCTTTAAAAACCAACGTTGTATCTTCTTTCCGGGTGGGAATGGTTATTTCCTAAGTTATATATAATGCAAGGCTTTATGTAGGACCTTGGACAATCCACTAGGATTCAGGAGCTCGATGGCTAAACGAGGCAACGAATTGCTTACGTCGTACGTTAAGCTATTATACGCTTCACATTACGTCAGAGGCCAAGAGGCGGTTCCGAAGAACTCTGATACCAGGGTATGCATGCTCGATGGACCGTGTCACCTACACGAAATGATGATAATTACGATTGAATACAGATTACGAATTTTAGATTTTAGGCTAAGTTTATGCTAGAATCATATAGAAGGAGGTTTAGATAATTTTGTTACAGCTCAATACACCTGTGTTCGCAATTTATAGAGGGACTTCCAAATGGGCTAGGGCAAATCGTGACCAGTGGGATGATGCTCTTGCGAGGTTATAAAATTGGCTATAGTTAGTTCTCTTGTAACGATTTCAGAAGATTAATACTAAAAAAAGTTTTGTAAGTTTCAAGGATAGGCAGGACTTATTTATCGTGTCTGTAGTATTGTGACAAAATTTACTCCGACGCATCACAGCCGCGAAAACAAACAGATAAAAAAAAACGGCCCGATGAATAAAGAGTGGTATTTCGGTAAAGAATATGTTCGAAATCATCACTAGTCGGAACTGCAGTGACAGGGATAATTACAAGTAAATATTCTGATATCTATGGGGATAATCTAGAACATAAAACGTTCGAGTGTCTCCACAGACATCATGGAACAAGCTATCGGTCAAACAGCTTTGGCACTCGAGTAGAAAATCATAGTAAGTAGACTAGAAGTTTGTGTTAGGTTCAAATATTCAGTTCAGCGCAGCGGTCAACACGCGTCTGTGACACGGATGGTCCCAGGTTCGATCCCCGGTCAGGTCAAGATGAAAAATGATCTTTTTCAGATTGACCTGGGTCTTGGATGTTTATCTATATATGTATTTGTTATAAAATATAGTATCGTTTCGTATCCCATAACACAAGTCTTACATAAGAACTTACTTTGGGGCTAGCTCAATCTGTGTGATTTGTACGTATATATATTTATTTGTTAATGATTTTTCTCTCATAGGCAACAAAAGTTGCTTAAGCTAGAACCAAGCTAGAGCTAGCAACGGGGCGACTTAGAATATTATTAATAATGTGTATTTAGTATGTAATACTTTGTCCTATTATCTTCACCATACATCTGAAATAGGTTTATTGATGCCGTATGAATGTTACTGCTAGACTGGAGGAGCCCGATGGTCCAGTGGGTGTGAGCTCTATGAGCGCTTACGTATGTTAAGCAACCCCTGGTGCAGTCCCTACTTGGATGGGTGACTGCAAGTGGCATAAAAATATCTCGAGCTCCTCCGTGCTTCGGAAGGCACGTAAAGCCGTTGGTCCCGGCTGTCATCGTTGATGGCTGTCGTTAAGCTATGTCAGATGCCTTAAGGCATCTTGATAAATCTGACACCAGTGTTGGCCACTTACACATACGAAAAACAAACAAACAAAAACTGCTAGACAGCTTAAAATACAAAAGTAGCGCTAGCTTTATTTTCACCAAAAGAGGAATACGCTTAAAAGTCACGAACCAATAAGATATTTAAAATTATCACCAAAATCCAACCGACGGAGAATAAAACATTGAAATACGAACTCTAATATGCGTTTAAACATATTAACTTAACTTTACACTGTCCCCAAAGCTTAAAGTCCCATAACTTAACACTTCAACATCCATAATTTTTACAACGGAGATGTAGGAAAAGCGCATGCAATTCTGACTCGTCGGGTTAACCTTGTTGATTTTACCTTTATTTGAAAAGGATGGTCAAAATTAGCAGGTACTACCGCGGTGTGCCCAAAGGGTTCCGTGGGTAATAGTTTGAACAAATATGAAAATACAAATATACCTTGGAAAATAGGCATTGTGGCGCGCTGGTTGGCTTGTTTGACCACGGTTAACAGGTTCGAAATTGTCGGTTGGCGCCGAAGGGATATAATTAATGATATTGACTATGATTACGCTGTTTGGAGTTAGGTAGATCTCTTTTATTGCCTATTATGGCAAGAAAAATGCTTTTTCCTTTTTTCCCGTGGTAGTAAATGACATAGAGAAGAATCATATCACAAGAAAGGCATTAGATTTGAAAGTAGATGGTACGCGGAACAGAGGAAGACATAAGAAACGATGGATCGATGGTGTCAAGGAGAATATGAACAGGAGGGGAGTGACAAAGGCTATGGTAGATGATAGATCAAGGTGGAGAGAGCTGACATACTGTGCCGACCCCACATAAAAAAGTGGGATAAGGTAAAGGAAGAAGAAGTAAATTACGTTGTGATATATTTCCACCCCGTCTGAAGACATAACTTAGTACCTAAAACGGAAATTGACAATAATATCTAAGCCATATCCCAATACAAACTGTCCAATGTCCTTAGTTTCAGAAAAAGAGGATCATTTCATTCCAAATATAATAACGAGTATTGTGAGTCTACCAAGATACCCCAGGGATCACATATTAAATGTTCATATTTTGTTTCGCTCATTAGTGATACATCAACCATTTCTAATATTTCATCATCATCATCATCATCAGGTCTTTCTAGTCTCCACTGCAGGAGCACGACCCTCTCTGTACTACCAGAGCCATATACTAGCCTGATTAGTCAGAGGATTTGGCCCACACTCTCCACGCTGGTCAGACGGGTTGGAGAGGCCTTTTTGGTGTTAATAAGCTTTGTTTAGCTTGTGTTTCCTTAGTCGCCTTTTACGACATCCACGGGATGAGTTGGAGTGGTCCTATTCTACTCTGCCGGGAACCACACGGCGAAATAAAATCTAATATTTGTCGACTGGATATTCACAGGTTATAGGCGGAAATGTTAGGAATTAATGTCAATATCTCGGCGATGTGGCTAAATATGTAGTCATGGGTCACTACACATCACTACATAGGTATTTATGCGGTTTTCCACCTCAGGAAGAGTCGGTACTTTGTTATTTTGCCTCACAAAACCAATCTGTCCACCTGTCTGTCCTTTATTTAGTAGTAGATAGATTACTTTATACTACGAATAAGTAGACTTATTCTTCACTAGCTGTTACCCGCGGCCTCGCCCGCGTGATATATAGCCTATGTCCTTCTCAGTACCCTTACGTATGTGTGTGCAAAATTTCATGATGATCGGTTCAGTAGGTTGGGCGTGAAAGCGTAACAAACAAACAAACAAATAAACAAACAAACAAACTCACTTTCGCATTTATAATATTAGTTAGGATTAGGATTCTTAGGTTTTATAATGTATATATTTTAGTTCTGTTACATGAGGTAAATTGTTAGTTGTGGTAGAGCCACGCTACGTGCAAAAATCACTTTTGCTAGTAGCATAAATGGGTCGGCTCGTCCGGGGAAGTACCACACTCTCACAGAAATTCGACGTTTGAGTAGTAGCTTCTATGCTTCGTTCGGTGAGTGAGAGCGCCGGAGGCCCATCCCCCCTCGCCTCTGGGGAGGGAAAAATAAAAGGCCGGCAACGCTCTTGTCACACCCCTGGTGTTACATAAGTCCATGTGCAGCGGTGATCACTTATATACCATCAGGTGACCCGCTAGCTCGTATGCCGTCCTATGACATAAAAAAAAATTGTACGAACTAATGTATCAGTTGAAAATAACTGTTTAGTAGAACTTTTATGATTTGTTCAGACTCGAGCTTTATCGAAACTGATGCAGCTATCCAATGCAACTATCCAACTAACATTATAAATGCGAAAGTGAGTTTGTTTGTTTGTTTGTTTGTTACGCTTTCACGCCGTATCTACTGAACCGATCATCATGAAATTTTGCATACACATAGGTTAGGGTACCGAGAAGGACATAGGCTATATATCACGCGGACGAAGCCGCGGGTAAAAGCAATAAACGACACATGCAAAGCCAAACCGCCCAAATCTAAAAATAAAAGTGAAAAGTTTATCTACTCTCATTTAAAAATCGAAAATCGAAAACACTTATCCAAACTGTCTTTGAGCCGCGCCGCCAAAGGTCAGTCGGTACTCGGTACACACGCCGGCGTTTTTGTTTAATACTTTTGGACTTCGGTGGCTAAGTGGATGGTTCCTGGGTTAAGCATGATCAGTGGGGTGGTTTTTTGATGATGCTTTTATGACTTCCACCGTATCATTTCTTCTATTATAACAAACTTGTTGTCTGTTGTATGTTTTCAGTGAAAATCTGAGTTAGAGTTTTTTGACGATATGCATAATATTATGTATAGTTAGATGTGATATTTGCATACACAATGCTATGTTGATATACTCTTATTAAGTAAATTAAGAAATTATATATGGGAAAAAAAAATTAATGAGAGCAGGATTTGAATCAGTAGTCCTAAGTCTTTATACGAATTACGCCCTACCAAGTAGGCCACCGCGTTTCATATCCTACATAGAACTAATTAAAGATTCTTATGTTTTCCTAAAAAGAGGTGGTCTCTCCCACTTCTTATTAGGAAAAAATAAGACACCCCTAATTCGTCTTTACCATTTTACGAATTCAACGAATGACCTACAGTGTTACAAATTCACTATTTGTGTCTCAGCACTGTCAGTAGTATTTTTTCTTATCTTTATATGTATTTGTAAAAAAATATAGTATCGTTGAGTTAGTATCCCATAACACAAGTCTCGAACTTACTTTGGGGCTAGCTCAATCTGTGTGATTTGTCCGTATATGTATAATTATTTCTAGCTTTATATTTCTACAGAACAGTAGCGATATTATTTCATCTTATCATCACAAAACCGGCCCGATTTGAAGCTCAAGTACTTTCCTGGCGGCGTCTCAGAGGGTTGAACTTTAAAGCTTTGAAGCTCGCGTGAGAACAAAGTTATAAAATGGTACAGTCATTAAAATATTTTATCAGGCCATCGGTGATTAGAGTTAGAATGCTACCGGATTGCGGGCCACGAAACTGGTGACTTGTTACATACAAAACTATTTTAAGTTGATATTTCATGGGTCTATTCAGATCACGACGACTTATGATATCTGACTTTCCCTTTGTTGAGAGGTTCGTCCACCAATTGTATTTACAATTTAACTGAGCGATAAAGACTAAATACATCATAAAAATGAGTAAACGGGTGTGACTGGTCATAATATTGACGATCTTCGTAGAGCAGCGGTTAACACATCAGCCTGCGACCATTTAATTCTGTGCTGCGACACGAGTAGTCCCGGGTTCGATCCCCGGTCAAGTCATGATGGGAAACGATCTTTTACGGATTTACCTGGGACTTGGATTTTTTTTAAACGTACTTTATACCACATTACCAGACATTGCCTCAATTCACTTTCGCCTTCGCCTTTTTGTATATAGATATGCGCCTCCAAGACGTTGAAACAATGAAACCAGTTTTCAAGATATCTAAAATAATAAAACACTTCGTTTAACAGGCAAAAATTCGGGTCAATATGTTTTTTGTGTTTTTAATTAGAATAAGATTGATATAAATTTGAAGCAAAAAATTGTACGACGTAAGTACTAAAACTCTGTTCTGGCAACGTATCAAACCAATTTATCTTTAATTATTACCATTCTTTTGTCTAATTATGTATGTTAACTATTTGTTATTTGTAAGCTTATGCCAAAAGCTATAAATCAATTGTAAAAGATACAAACAAAGCGAACAAAATGCGAAGGTCTCAAAAGTTACGTGACATTTTTGTTTAGTGTTTAATCTACTTTTTATACATTGTTTAACTGTTGTAAAGTATCTATTTCAAAATGACATTATATTACTTAACAAAAATTTAAAATTATTTTCATGTTCCTGTTGATTTCTACGTAACATATAAGGCTTTTTTAAAAACGCTGCTATTGAATCAAGCCTCTGGTTTCGTGGCCACAACGAAGATCAAGATAAACGCCTTTTCTGTACTGATTTGACGTCTATATCACGTATCGGGCGCCATCTTGAATCTCGAAAAGGTAAAATATCAGCTGTCAAACGGATTAAGAATGCGTGACCGACAAAAAAATGATGAGTAATGGTCGGATTTTGCTAAATAACGCGGTGGAGTGTGGGTGGAGAGAAATGGTTGGTGTTTTGCATAATTTGATAGCTCCACTGAATTTTTATGGTGCTTTAGAATATTAGCTTCGGCACGAGTTGGAATGCTCGTGTGGAATTTAAATCTAAGCAGCTGTTTTCTCATTTGCATAGAAGTTTTTAAATAAGTATCACCACACATGATTGTCTAGTGGGTGTGAGCTCTATGAGCGCTTACATATGTTAAGCAACTCCTAGTGCAGTCCCTACTTGGATGGGTGACCGCAAGTGGCATAAAAATATCTCGAGCTCCTCCGTGCTTCGGAAGGCACGTTAAGCCGTTGGTCCCGGCTGTCATCGTTGATGGCAGTCGTTAAGCTATGTCAGATGCCTTAAGGCAGCTTGAAAAATCTGACACCAGTGTTGGCCACTTACACATACGAAAAAAAAAATCTATTCTAATATATCAGGTTTCTTTTTAGTCTCCGCTATAGGAGCACGACTCTCTGTACTACCAGAGCCATCTATTAGCTAGAGCAGTCAGAGGATTTGGCCTTCTACACTTTCAGGCTGGCCAGACGGGGACTCTTTGATGTTTAAGCTTTTAAATAAAATTATTTTAATACGGTTTTTATCGCGTTTATTACATTATTTATACACCTAAAATAATTTTATTTAAATGTGTAACAATCGCGAAAACATAAGAAAACATTATGTAACGGTTTAAGCTTTGTTTAGCTTGTGTTTCCTAAGTCACTTTGTACGACATCCACGGGAAGACTTGAACGGGTCCCATTCTACTCTGCCATGAACCACACGGCACATTTTTTGGGTAATTAAATGTATTATTTTGTATAAATCCTACATTTAAAATACCCAAAAAATGTGCCAGAGCTAGTGCTGCTCTGGCTAAATGACTCTGGTAGTACAGAGAAGGTAATCCTACAGTAGAGACTGAAAAAGACCTGATGATGATGAGTTTGTAGAAAAAATATAAAAACAACGATTGGCAAGAAAGCTTAATTAAGAAACTTATTAACTCCCTAACAAAGTTATTAGTGTCATAACATAATCCTTTCGCTAAAGGTGCGAGCAGTAAGGCAAAGCGGAATACGGTTGAAACGTTTGCTAGTGTTATGTTTTCAGAGTTCATGTATGTATTTCTGTAGGAAAGTATGTAAGTTAGTTTGTATATTCTATTATAACATGTGAATGCCTCTACAGATTTGCAACTGCAAGGTCATCACTTCAATCCTTGTCTGATTCCGATATTCGTATTGCATAGTAGTCTCTTTTTTAAATATCGTCTCCCATTGTTTTTTATTTTATTGAATGTCTATACAGATGCAGTTACATATTTTTATCATCATCATCATCATCATCTCAGCCACAGGAAGTCCACTGCTGGACATAGGCCTCCCCCAATACATTTTTATATACACTGGCTATGATTTTAAACCAATAAAGTGTTAAGTTGTTTTGTTATGACATATTTTTTAATCTTTTATATAAAGATGTAATTATTTTATCAAAAGGAAAAGCATATTCAATATTTCTTTTTTTATGTTGGTTTTAGCTGTGCCAATTCACTAGGCAGTCAGAAAGGTCGAGATGAAATTCTTGAAATTAAATATTAGTTATATTTTACGTGATAGTGACAAAGCGCTGAACGCGTATCGGAAAGATTTAAACAATAGGTACTATCTGTGCCCGCGACTACATTCGCGTGGAAAAAGTAACCTATGGTGCTTTCTACTAAATTACAACCGACAAAACCGGAAAAACCGACTATCCGTGTACCAAATTGACACAGACAGACAGTTACTTTCGTATTTGTAGTTTTAAGTACGGAGTATGGATTATTTCGCAGCGTTTCAATTGAAGTACGCTTTGCTAAGGGGCCACATAAACATCAGTCCTGGCTAACCAGTAGCCTGATGTGTCAGGGAGGCAGTTTGGAGTCAGTCACACGTCGGCTTAGGGCCCCGGACACGGCTTAGCAGGCCCGGGACATACTGGGGGGCTTGCGTGATCGGAATGCTTAACGAAACTATTGTGTTTTTGTGTTTTGCGTGCCGTATTGGTTTTTGTAAAGTAATTGTGATTAAATATGACAATTATATTTAAGTTTTATATTTTTAAGTCAAATTCTACCACAAAATCTAATTGTGAAAGTGATATGTGTATAAATAAATATTTCGATTTATGTAGCACAATAAATAAATTAATAAATGTATAAGGACAAATCAACACAGATTGAGCTACCCCCAAAGTAAGTTCGAGGCTTGTGTTATGGGATACCAACTCAACGATACTATATTTTATAATAGATACATAAATATAAATATAAATAAATAAATATATACGGACAAATCACACAGATTGAGCCAGCCCCAAAGTAAGTTCTTAAGCAAGACTTGTGTTATGGGATACTAACTCAACGATACTATATTTTATAACAAATACATATATAGAAAAATACATATATAGATAAACATCCAAGACCCGGGTCAATCTGAAATAGATCATTTTCCATCTTGACCTGACCGGGGATCGAACCCGGGACCTCCGTATCACAGGCAGGCGTGTTAACCGCTGCGCCACGGAGCTCGTCTAAAAATATTCAAGCAATTCGTAGCGTTTCAATTAAAGTACGCTTTGCTAAGGGGCCGCATAAACGTCAATCCTGGTTATCCAGTAGCCTGATGTGTCAGGGAGGCAGTTTGGAGTCAGTCACTTGTCGGCTTACGGCCTCGGACACGGCTTAGCAGGCCCGGGACATACTGGGGGCTTGCGTGATCGGAATGCTTAAGGAAACTATTGTGTTTTTGTGTTTTGCGTGCCGTATTGGTTTTACTTTGTATTGTATTTGTTATTAAATATGATTTTTTAAATATGTTATGTAGAGTTCCACAACAAATTTTTAGCTAAGTATGTTTGAATGTGTTCTCGCTCTCTTTAGCATGGTTTGTAAGATAAGCTGTTTTGTTAGACAAAAAAATAAATATATTAAGAAAAACTATACCAGATATGACGTACAACGTGTGCTCACTGACCTCAATTGAATAATCAAATATTATAGAAACTATTAAAACCATTTTGATAATAATTTCGCGAAGTTTATGAACCATATTTTGAAAAATATTGGTAAAACCATATAAAAGTACCTACCCATTTAAAAATTTTATACCAATTTTTTTTAGCCTACTAAGTAGGCAAACACGCATACGGCCCCCCTGATAGAAAGTGAACCAATGAAGGGAGACTAAAAAGTACTTACTACAAAAATCGCTGTCTCGAACTTAGTATACCTCAATCCCACAGCGAGCTTTATAAAAATTTAAAAAAAAGTTTTGACATGGCTCGGCTACCGTGGGGTTTAGGGCCGTGGTCTTCACAAAAAATGACTGATTTGAATAAGGATTTTATGGTTATACGCCTGTGTTAGTTGGGAAGTGCTACCATGTCTAGACGCGTGCTAAGTCGCGGGCAAAGTGTGAAAATAAGCATCAAGATAAGGTAGGAATAATAATTATGATACATCCATTTCCCGTATTCTCTCTCTTATCTTATCTTATCTATGACGAACTCCGTGGCGCAGCGGTCAACACGCCTGCCTGCGTCACGGATGGTCCCAGGTTCGATCTCCGGTTAGGTCAAAATGAAAAATGCTATTTTTCAGATTAACCTGGGTCTTGCATGTTTATCTATATAAGTATCTATTATAAAATATAGTATCGTTGAGTTTGTATCCCATACAAGGCACAAGTCTCGAACTTACTTTACTAGCTCAATCTTTGTGATTTGCCCGTATATATTTATTTATCTATTCATATTTCGGGTTATGTTTCTACTGTTGAGCTTTGGAAGCCGCCTACCGTTTTCAGGTTTATTTACAAAGCAAAAGTTATTCATAGGATGTTGAGAACGTGAATATAAATTATTGATTACTTACTCAATTTCAAAACACACTGTTTA
This sequence comes from Rhodophaea formosa, assembly GCA_963082605.1. Taxonomy (NCBI): domain Eukaryota; kingdom Metazoa; phylum Arthropoda; class Insecta; order Lepidoptera; family Pyralidae; genus Rhodophaea; species Rhodophaea formosa. The sequence goes on from OY720226.1 coordinate 898,002, forward strand.
TTCGGTGAAATATTGACCGTTTTGAATCTCTTAAGGACAGATTCAGCCCGTCGATTTGAACAACATTTCCTAAGGAACCAATGTTTATAGCGCCTCGAGACTCACGGCGAGACGTCTCGGCGAGACGTCTCGGCGAGACATCTCGCCCCTGACTTTACGCAAGAAGCGAGAAGTGTCCACACTCAGCGAACGTCTCACCTCGTTCTCGGCCGTAAGACAGTGTAGAGGCTTTATTATTGTGTGCTTTAGCACATTATAATCTTATAAATATTAAAATACAAAAATTGCCAAAAAAAAGGCAGCCAAGGCTATGGTGGATGACACAAATACACCGAAATAGAACCTATTTACTTTTAATAAATATATAAAAAATACCTGTATGTAAAAATTAGACTCCATATTGCACTGAGACCGAACGAGAATGTGATACTCTTCTCTTTTCTCACCCGAGAAACCCTTTGACTCGGGCCAAAATACCGCCACCGTGCCGAGAACAGGCGAGCGCGAGAACGAGACGGGCGAGCAATGCATCTCATTCACGCTGCTCGGGTGTTCTCGGGGATGCTCGGCGTGAATCTGGATGCGCCTTTAGAACCCAATTTTTTTTTACATTTCCATACTAAGTATCAAAATATTCCGCCGGTCAATTTGTATGGGAATATAAAAAACAAATGAGTTCACAGTTTTGGTTTCTAAGGAAAAGTTATTTAAATTGACGGGTTGAATCACCCCTTAAAGTTTGGACCCTTTAAGGGGTAAAGCGATCTATATTTCAATATGTATAACAAAGGCATAAATGTATATCTTGCAGTTGAACTGATCAATATTTTATCGTGTAAAACACCCTTTGTTTTGTTTTTCGTGTATGTAAGTGGCCAACGCTATAACACCCTGACAATTACATCTCTTTGTGTAATAATCGGGTAATTACTGAAACTTTCGCCCACATCCATTAAAGCTCAATTAAGCGCGAGTAAAACGATGGATATCTAGTATTGTTATCATACGACCAGCTAATAGCTGTACAATTACTTGGGCCTGAGTCCCGTGTGCCATTCCCGTTAACTACATGGTACCATAAAACATGGTGTGTATCATATGACATAATTAAACAATAATAATATATAAATGTAATATTCGCGCCGCGAAAACGCAGTAAGGGCTCAAGATACTTCGGCGTTGCGCATCATAAACTCGCCTTGAAAATGAACTCCTGATGAGAGAGACTCTGTACGGTTTTAGTGTTTATGTTATTTTATAGCTAGTACTTAATCAAGTGACTGTAAATTAAAATTTCTAGTATCAAGTATAATAAATTTACGTCATTATAGTAATTAAAAAGTGTGCGACTAACTGAGAGTGACGGGAAATTAAACCTAGCCTACCCTCTGAGGCCAAGTCGTTTTGTTATATTAGGGTTTTGGCCTAAGTTGAGGATGCTCGCTCGCTCAAAACAGGGTCTCAAGGAAACCTAACGAACCTGTGGCCAAATTGTTTTGTTATATTGGAGGTTTTTGCCCAAAGTCGCCTTCTCTGCATTTCTAGTCGCTCTGTTAGTAATTTAGATGCATGCCTAAAATTTTATTCAACCGTTTTATTATTTACCCATATTTAATTGTTTATTAAAACATTAAATAGGTATATAATTCCTCATTGAATCGAAAATACATGTTAAATTATTAGAAGCAGCAACTAGATAGAAATAGCTGTAACCTATTGTTACAAGGCTTTTCAAGATATTATTTTCTAATTCTGGGGTTTATTAATTTTTAGTATCTTAAATTTTTCTTCTTCTCGCGTCGCAAGTCGCAATGTTCGTCAATCTTTTCAGGTTTTTATTTATTTCTATTTTGAATTTGAATGTTATGATTTGAGTCACTATTGTGCTCGAAATAAAAATATTATAACAATTTTGTGACGTACGCGGTAACTGAGTTAACTTTCGTCGTATAATTAAATTGAGTTTTCAGTTTCACTGTAATTAAAACCGTGAGAATGTATGTCTGTCTGTCCATCACGTGCGCGCGTCGTGTGAAGTAATTTGTGGGCAAACATAAATATTATTCCAATATCGAATTAATGAAATGTTTGGACAAAACAGGGCGAGGCGATTAGTTGAGCGAGGCTTTCACAATTTGTAGAAATTACGATGACACCAATCCTGTTTGAATGGACAGGGCTGTGCTGTTTCAACGGGAATCGGTTTTTAGGGTTCCGTAGCTGAAAAATAAAAAACGGAACCTTTATAGATTAGTCAAGTCTATCTGTAAGTTCAGTTCAGTGTTTCCTTTTATATGTTAAGAAGATGCTCTCTCATGACGTTACAACTTTAAACTGCTAAGTGTTATCATAATCCGTGTTGGAGTTTTTGAGACACCGATTGACAAACAATCCAAATCCTTATGAACTTTCACAATTGAAACACTGGCTTTTTTAATTATTTATTATAATGTGTATTGTATCATCTCATATTGGTCATTTACGGCTGACAGAAATGTTCAGAAATGTTTGATAATTTTGCAAATAGATTTTAGTGGACTTTTGATATGACATTGTAGTTTGGTGTTAAAATGCTCGTACTCATGATCAATGTGTCAAATAGTTAAAGTCTATATGGACTCGTATATATTTGTCACAAGAAGCTGCCATAAATCAATCGAAGGATCTTACGCCATCTTTGTTGCTACTTGTTAACTGTATACCGACCGTACAACATCGATACTTTGTATCTCTTAAGTATTGGTGGAATCACCGAATCAAGGTGAAAGTAAATGACAAAAGTATCGCCGTGGGCACCTACTGGTTAAAATCAATATGATTTTTAAACAAATATAACCATATCAATTCGAAAAGAAGAAGAAGTTGAAAGTAAAATGGAATTTATTGAAATGTCTGAAGAAGAACCCGAATCCAAAGAGCTTGCATGGGGAGCTTGCATGACTGTAGATGAAGCTAGAGGGATTTGTCAGGATCGTAGCAAGTGGAGATCCATAGTCTATGCCTACCGCCATGTGAAGACATGATAATATGTATGAATATTTAAAAAAAGGCTCAGTAAACGTTCATTTTGAGCGACAAAGGTGATGACAAGCCAACTTTAAAACCTACCGAGGCCACTTTACACGCATGAATGGAAGACATGGCCTATGACCCACTCGCGAGGGTTTGTGAACGAGAAAGTAGCAAAAGGTAGCGTATTATTTTGTTAGGCAGATGAATCATTGCTTGTATGAATCAGAATTAAAAAATATAAATGGAGGTGCAAATAGTAGTAGTAGTAGTAGACGATGTAAGTATTCTTACGACACTCCGTGCATCCAAATCAGAGTTTGTAAATGCCTATGACAAATCACACAAATGAGCTAGTCCCACAGTAAGTTGTGAACTTGTCTCGTTGGATACTAACTCAACGATACACTATATTTTATAAGCCCTTCCCGGCTGCGCCCGGGCATGTATTAACTTGAAAACCTTCCTCTTGAATCACTTTATCTATTTAAAAAAACGCATTAAAATCCGTTGCGAAGTTTTATAGATTAAAGCCACATAGCGACAGACAGACATCGGGAAGCGACTATGTCTTATACTATGTAGTGATGATACATACATAGATGAAACATCCAAACCCAGGACAATCTGAAAAAGATCATTTACCACTATGACCTGACTGGGTATCGAACCCGGTACCTCGTGTTGCAGGCTGGCGTAGTAACCACTGCGCCACGGCGGCCAAATGGTAAGAATGTATTGTTTTCTTTGTGGTGACACTTTAAAACATCGTGTTTTCTATAAGTTTTAAGTTCTCGACTTTAACCCATGGTGGGATGCAAAGCTTTCAAACACAACATCGTCTGACCCCAACCCACTCGACTTCCGAATCACAAAAAGCTCACCCGTCACCAAGTTCATTATAAATCATTTAAATAAAGCACAGACGACAATATTTTACCGCCATGGTCACTGACACACCGATCCGAAAAAAAAACAAAAACATTTTTTTTTTCTTTTCACCGGATATCGTCGCTGTCCCGACTCGGCGACAGAACCGAACGGCGCCTATTTTTTTTCTCAAAATTCAAGGCAATGTCACCCCTAAAGCTTATTAAATAAGACTTAACAACCCCAGGGTAAGACAAAACCCATAAATTCAAAAGAATAGTCAAATCTCTAGTGACAACATTCACTTTCTATTGTTTTAAGTTTTACACTCAATTTTGAGGGTTTAGACAAAAAAGAGGTGGGACAAGAGTGCGCTTGCGCATGTGTTGGAGTTAATGCTTTATGGTAATAACTTCCTATCGCTTTACAAGTGATTTCCTACCGTTTTAGAAAGGTTGGAACGCGTCTTGGAAGAAATATTGAACTATGTGTTACCGTTAAAAATATATTTTTTTTGTTCCAATTTTGTCTGCTTTAGCATGGTAAAAACCTTTCGTATGTCTGCCTAGCTGTTCTCCTCTATAGATAGCATTACTTAAATGGTTCTCGTGAAAATATGTGGGCAGGGTCGAAGATTACATAGATTCTCCGTAAATTAAAAAATAGAATAGAAATTCTATTTTTTAATTTCAAGTGGTTCCCACCAAGAACTCCCACAATTGGATATTTTAGTCGAGACAGTTGAAGTTTTCATCTCACAGAACCACTAGCTTAGTAATGAAATGACTTACATAAAATTTATTTATTTTATTTAATTTTATCAAAGAAACTATAAGCCTCTATTAGATACATTCAATAAATAAATGTAAGAAAAGCAAAGAAAGTACGATGTTACGTTTTTATATTTATATTTAAGTCAATATATAGTCGATTTAAATAGAAAATAAACGGCTTTAACATTTTTCGCTTTAATGTGAGCGATAAATATTCATTTTTAATTTTACCAAATATCATTTTATTAAATAAGTTTTTATTATTAATTTCTAAACATGATTTTTTCTTTGAAAAGACTTCAACGCGCTTGTTAGTTTTTCTTAATGTATTAAAATCTTTGCACATTAAGATTTTAATAGACTTCTTGATGACTAAGTTAGATAAGAATTTAACTACCTTAACACAAACCGTACGTGCTAACCTGAGACACAGTCATCTTACCCCGGAATCAGGAATGTAGGCGCCACGCTTATCATCCCACTAAAGATAATACAAAATGTTTCGACGGTTCGTCACCTCGGACACACAGACATTAAAAAAAACCGCATTGTCACGGCCAAAATAGCCAAAAAAATGGCGGGAATACAGACGTCACGTTAATTTGACAGCTGTCAGGTGGGTGTGGTCGGTGGCGAATTTTGACGGCGTTTGAAAATATTTTGGCAAGACAATTATTGTTTCGGATGAAAATATTATTTGTCAAAATATTCGCGAGATTTTGTAGGATTTATTTGCAGGTTTGTTAGAATAATATTGGTTTATCGTATTGTTATATGTATGACCTTAGTAAATATCTATAAAAATGTTTACTATTGTCTAAAGTAAAAGTTGTGAACCAATCTTCATCACCAAAAAATTGGTTCCTAGTAGATTTTCTTTAAGTTTATTTAAGACTTTCGTGACTCTGTCCGCGTAAATTATAGCCTAAACTACCCGATAATAATATAGCTTTATTCAAATGAAAGAATGTAGTTTCTGCATTTATTCATAGCACAAAGTCAAATCCTCTCTCACATTAGTATAGAAATGTAAAAAATAATTATGTTCTAATGCTGCCGAGTAATCATCAAGAAAATAAATATTTCGGTTTGTTAAAACACTTGGTTGGTTTTGATGGGCAGCAGCGTCGAGATTAGCTGAATAAACTGCACTCACCATGCTATGCGTGGTGAGTATGGCATATAGTATATATTAATAGCAATGATTGAAATAGAGGGTGGAGGCCTATGTCCAGCAGTGGACTTTCTGCAGCAAGGATGATGATTAAAACTATAATTGGGCAGCTAAAAAAAGCAACGCAAATCCAGAACGGGTTGGCTATCATTAAACCCGTAATGTTATCGAATGTCCCCCATAAAAGACCTATAACGTCCACACGAAAAAATAAAATAAAAAAAAAAAACAAAGAAAAAATGTGTTATCTCTGGACGGCGCCAGTGGCAGCGAGGCGGGCCTCGGCTTTTTTTCTTTTTCTTTTCTTTTTTATTTTCGAGGCGAAATTCCCGTCGCCCGAGCTGTAATTGACAGAATTTACGCGCTCGATAAGGGAAGCCTCAACTGGTTTGGTTCTGTTAGGATTCTGATTTGAGTTGTAAGGTAATAGTTAATTAAGTTTCAATGCTAACACATGAATACTCAAAGTATTATGTAAACTTCAACCTCTAAATATATATCCTATTTACTTGTGTCATATGTTTAAAACTGTTAAAAAGCGTAAAACTTTTTAGAATTGAAAAGTTTCAAATAATTAAAAAACCACACAAATTGTGCCCCACAGTAATACTAGCTCGAAGATAGTATACTAACTCGAAAAATCAATAATTAAAGTTGCTCTAAAAACAGAAAACTTACATAATTATATAAAAATTAAGCTTGCACAGGGTAGTATGGGCTTTTTTTAGGAGAACGGATATTGTTGAATGTTTTAAGCTGCTGGTATGAGAGAAAAGGAATAAAGTAGAATGTACTTTATTCTCTTACTCTTCTATAATACCTACTTTATTCTTGGATTGTCTTATAGTTGTGTGTGTTTTCAGGACTTGTCAACTGACTTCAAAAACAGGCGGTTTTCTCTCAATTCAGCTATTTGTTTTATGCGACTCCTTTTTTATGCTACTACAACAACTCCATCATTAATGAAACTTTTTTATTTAAAAGGGTCTTTTTTAATAATAATTAAAATTTCCTATTTAAATTTTATCCATATCGGTTCAGTATTGTTTGTCGGTTTTTTCATCTGAGTAATTGTTTAATGTTTTCTTATGTTTTCGCGATTGTTACACATTTAAATAAAATAACACTGTAAAGTGCTCGAAACGTTAGGTGTATAAATAATGTAATAAACGCGATAAAAACCGTATTAAAATAATTTTATTTAAATGGGTAATTGTTTGTTTGAATACTATTTATTGCACACGTAAAAAAATGATTTAACAAGACTAAGATACAGGTTAAAGGAATCACACGTAGAGGGGACTTATCTCTGAAGGGATTTCTTACTGTCAACTAGGTAGCTGAAAGTACTTGATACAAAATAGCGGGAATCATGATGTTATACATGTAAAATTAATTTTCTATATATTTGCTAATAATATGGTTCTTATGAAATCGAAATCTGTATCGTAATGATGTATTTACGGCACTAGTGCTTTTTACTTTACACCAATCACAACCGCTCAATAGCCAAATGCCACAGATGCAAAATTTAAACTTCTTCATAGAATCCGAGCAAAGAGTTTCAACTTCAGCATGAAAACTTTTTGTGATTCGTGAGATGTGATTTTTTAACCGACTTCGAAAAGGAGAAGATTATCAATGTACTTTTTTGGAGAAAATAAACCTGAGTAAATTTACCTGAGTATTTTTACAAACTGCTTTAGTTCCTAACTTTTATAAATTTCTTATTTGCTAAATTGCAATCTTGGTTGAGTTTATGGTAATCGCAAATGTATTAAAAAACGTCGTATGATACTCGTACGGCAAGCTGTCTATTATAGTCGTCGGTTTATTATAAGCACTCGGCTATGATATCCAGCTTACCGTACTTGTATCATAACGTACTATTATTTATTCATTCACTGATGGAATTACTAAGTCCAAATTGTTATGTTGATTTTATCTTTCGTTTCAAATCTTTACTTTTTTTACACGATATTTATCAAATATTTTTGTCTCGAAGATCTAGCCGCCTATTTTCGGATATATTTTTAATCAATTAATTAAGCTAATAAACCTTAATTTTCCGGCGCAAAGCCAACAAGGTATTTCATCGCGGCGCCGGTAGGAGATGGCAGATAGCGGGCTCAAAGGCCCCGCCGATCGTGTTGAGATAACCCCGAGCCACGTATGGACCGATCCAGTTTGGAGCAGTTCAAACTGGATTTATGTTTGTTTGGGCCCGAATTTCCGGATTTTTAAGGTTTAATTATTGTAATTATGTCATGATTAATAGTTTTAGAACTTTGAATATTTTATTATTAACCTTTCCATGCCTGTTTATAAAAATACAGTGGCTCTTTGGTAGAACCGATAGAAGTGAAAACTTGAACAATAACGTGTGTATTATTTTTAATATTATATCGGGCTGGAAATACTTTTTCAATACATTTGCTAATAATACGGTTCTTATCGAAACTTGGATTGTGATGTTGTACTCGTATTTACGGGACTAGGCCATTAGAGTTTAATGTTTTTCAAGTGAAGTAAATGCATACATTTACATTTGCTAAAAAATAACAATAAAATCTATGTATTATGGCACAACTATGAAATGTATATTTTACACAACATACTATTTAGAAGTTAGGCATTACTTATGAAGCAACCGCTAACAGATGTGAGATATGTTTTACATAACTACTTCTAGGCACTTTGTATTTACATAAAGCATAATAAACATAACCACTGTCATATATTTTCTCTAGTTGATGGCTAGACCTCCCCTTTGATGTTGTTAAGGAGAATACAATATTTATAGTATTTTTGGATGTCATCATCATCATCATCATTAGGTCTTTGTAAGTCTCCACTGCAGGAGCACGACCCTCTCTGTACCACCCAAGCCATATATTAGCCAGAGCTGTCAGAGGTTTTGGCCTACACTCTCCACGCTGGCCAGACGGGTTGGAGAGGTCTCTTTGATGTTTGTAAGCTTTGTTTAGCTTGTGTTTCCTAAGTCACCCTCTACGACATTCACGGGAAGACTTGGAGTGGTCCTATTCTAGTCTGCCGAGAACCACACGGGTGGGGGTTTTTTGATGTGCTGGCTTTCAAATTGTTTTAGGTTTTTGTACAATCATTTTGTATATGTCACCTCTCTTATACTTATATATTACTACAAATTACTGGCAATCATTTGCACGTTACGTCGCATTTCTTAGAGCATCCGTCACATTATGAAAACTATTGTTTTAATTTTAAGAAATAAAATATTACAATAACAGAATCGAGAGACAAACTTTGAGTCTCTATTAAAAGTTGATTAAGAGAAGAAAATCACCATGTTTTACAGAAGAATTAAACGACCAAGGTGAATGTAAATTTTTTAAAATTGGTTACCGAATATTATACAAATGCTTTTCACAAAAACTTTCAAGTTTTAAGCGCGTTTTAACTTACTAGTAGATCCATCTATTAATGGCTGAGGTAAACATAATCAAATAATTTAAAAATTTCGCGGATTCTCTAATTTTCCTCTTTTCGATAATTAACAGACTAATCTACACGAATGAATTATGTTTGTTAGTATAGATAGGTACAAAAGGCGACTACTTCTCCTTAAATGAATTACATGATTTTACTTAGTATCTTATCAGAGTAGTTACGCTTACAGCAAAACAAAACTTAGCATAAAATATGACAACCTGTTGCGTTCACCTTGTCATAATAGGTCAGATAGGAATCTCAATTTGTAAGCTATAATTTTATCAGCATTTTATCATTTATTGCAAAGCCCTTACTATGTTGTATAAGCTTTTAAGGTATGCGCAAATTCATGCGGGTCGCAACGAGTCAGCCGTCTTATCTGGGAAATATTGTGGGCTGCAAAGTGTACTACAGTGTACCTACTCAATAGTCAGTCAATAGCCAATAGAGACGAAAAAAATTTTTTTTAAATCTATGCAATAACCTAATATATTATTCATCGTAAGATATTTTAATTATCATTTGGTGAACGTTAACTTTTGCACATTATTGTAAACAAATTTTTATATTATTGTTGACATCAATAATTTACTTACATACAGCTAAGATTAATTCCGCTTCTATAACAGAAGAAGCGTCGATAAACTGTACATCGCATTTTATCCAAGTGACATCAAATTACAATCTACGAATCGACTCAACCATTTGTTCAGGAAACTAAGCACCTAACCTCACCAGGATTACTCTTTTTGAACAAGTGAAGGCCTGTTGTTTTGAAGGCATGTCAAAAATGTCTATTTTTGTATATGTAATGGCACAACCATCGCTTATTTAATCTCAGGGTAAATTATTCTGTCGAAAACCAGGATTAAGAAGCAACAAATCTGGCCGATTCGCCACGAAATCGAATGCATCTTTTTAAAAAGGAAAACACAATTATTGCACGTATTTTCGGCCACCCAAAATGACACACAGGTCTTTTTTTAAAAAACAAATCTATTTCCTGCCAAAAATATCAATCTTAAGTTTTGCGACCCACGGGTCTCAAACATCCTAAGCGTTCTATTTATTTTCCATTGCAATGCGTCCCACTAACCACACTGTGACCCACCTTTATTTGCGCATACCTTTATCACTTTATAGGTAGTATTTTTACAAGCTTTTAGTAATATTTTGCATGCACTTCGTATTTAGATAAAGAATGTCTTTGAAATGCCGAAGCAAGTGCTGTGCTTATTCAAAATTGTAGATACTTGCATAATTATTTAAATTTAAGGTTCCATTAAATCTATTAGACTAGAATGCTGCAAGTTGAAAGGAAAGCTCTGTAAATAATGTATGAAACTAATTTAAAAAATAAATGAATGATTATGTAAAATTATGTTGAAAATGCACTTTGAAGAACGATTGTTTTTATATTACAAAATATAGCATTGTTGGGTTATTATTTTTGTAAGTTGTAAACTTGTGTCATACAACAATTTCCAAAAAAAAAATTAAGCTAGCCTTACAGTAGGTTGTGAACTTATATCGTAGGATAACACTAACTGTATGATTTGTTACTATAAGTATACCTAAGATTTCAGCCACAAAATTATACAAACTTTCTTTGGAAACACAATATGGTTATTTTCTTTGACTTTTTTATTTAATGCAACGTTTTTTTATAGTTCTTTTTAAATAAGAAATACATTTCAATAAGGAAAAAATAAGGGCAACTTTGTAATAGTCCATTAAAAATACGACACCATGCATTAACAACCAGCAGCAAAAACTAGAAAAAGTATTTACACACTTATAAAACGATACATCCGTCGTCAGTGTCGGTTTATCAACTATTTTCCATCAGGTGGGCCGTAAGCTTGTTTGCAAAATAGTCCTGTAAAAAGTTACATTACATACGTCAATTACTAAGGGCTCTGAGGGTCCATAAATGCCTCAAGTCAAGCGTGATAAGGCTGACTATTATGTTCACTACGGGACTTACCGCGATTATTTTCGATTATAATCGCGGTAAGTCCCGTAGTGAACATAATAGTGATTGTGACCGCGAAAGCTTAAAATCATATGATAAGGCTGACGTTTGTATGATTACAAAGTTGCGTTCGAATTGCGTCTGAGGACGTATGCTGGTGCGTATGCAATACACACGCGTGATGCGTGTACTGCGCGTCTTCGGTCGTCGGTAGTTTGTTGGTTTTTCTGTTCAATAGTACTACTTCCTATTATGAGTCTCATTTTTTCAACTAGTAGAACAAATGATACAATGTTGTATCATTTGTACTACCAGTTGTACTTTTCGGTAGTACTTCTGACACGGAGCGATATTTTCACACAGCTTTGGGGAGCTCGACGGCTCAGCAAGCGTACGAATTTTCAGCGTGCTTCATCATCAAATCATCAGGTCTTTTTTAGGCTCCACTGCAGGAGCACGTCCCGCTCTGTACTAAGCTATATATTAGCCAGAGCAGTCAATGGATTTGGCATATAGTCTCAACGCTCGCCACATGGCTTAGAGAGGTATCTTTGATGTTTAAAAGCATTGTGCTCGGGAGACGCTTCCTTCTTTATTTACCGAATGCAATACTTAAAACACTACAAGTGCTTTACTTCCAAAGTACTGAAATAGAAATTTTAAATTTTGATAAGATTTAGAAGAACAAGAATATAATAAGGGGTAGCGCTAGTTTCGCTGATGTAAGCCTCTTAAGAGATGCTGGTCTCACAAATATGTACTTATCAGTGAACAGTTTATAAAAACAGGTAGTAGACAAAGAAAATGAAACACTGCGAAAAGAAAGTAAATAAATAGTGTTTGACAGGGAGTTTTTGGTGAGAAGTCAAGGGGTTCAGTTGTCGTTTGCCTTATCCAATTTTGCAAATTGATTTAAGTGGACTTTATAATATGAAATTGGTGTAGTTTGGTGTTATAAATGCTCGTGCTCGAGAACAATTTGTGAAATAGTTAAAGTAGACTGTTAAATGGACTCGTATAGATTTGTCGCCAAAATCTCCCACGAGGCTGCCAAAGAACATACGCCATCTTTGATGTCACATACCGTACAACACCGATACTTAGTATCTCATTATACTGGACATTGGCAGAATCACTGAAATCTCGGTGGAAGCCATAATTAAAAAAAGAAAGAAAAGAAAGAAAGTGTTTGACAGTGACAGGTGTGCTCGTTGATGTCTTTTCTTTTGTAGTCAGCTAACTTTCACCTGCGGCTTTACCACAAACTACGAAGAAGATACTATTACTAGTATCAGACGACCCACTGCCTTATGTTTTCTCTAGGCAATAAAGATCATAGACAAATAAGGGAGTGAGGGTGAAAATGAAAAAAATGCCATACAATTACGTTTGAGTTCTATCGGGGGCCACAAATTCAAACTCAATTGACGTGTGTTCTATGCCCTAAAATCCGTAAAGGCAGTTTTTCGGCAGTGGGCTTTACTCGCGTTTAAGTCTCCCTTGGGAACAGTTTCTTTCCATAACATACACCAAAATACCTGCAAATTTTACGATGATCGATACAAAATTACCGTATAAAATATTTATGGATTACGTTCCGGATGTACGCATTGTTGGCTCAAAAATGTGTGCCAATCGTGAAAATATTAGAAACTAGCAATTTTTCCGCGCCTTGGTCCGCAAAAATTATAACCTATGTCATCCGCGGATAAATTATCTTTCTTTATAGACTGATTTTAAAAATTCTTTCAGTTATGTGAAAGAATTTTGAAATCGGTCTCTTTGAAGTCTAAAGCTTTGTTTAGCTTGTGTTCCCTAAGTCGCCTTCTACGACATCCGCGTGAAAACTTGAGTGGTTGAGTAAAAACGTTTTCCAGCTATCTACAAAATGCCAAGCTTTTAAATATATTTTATTTAAAAGCTTGGCGACTAAACAGAATAGAAAAACCAAAGGCTAGAAGTATGTCGATTGCGATAATAAAAGGATCGCCAATATTTTGGTGGTCACTTCCATGCTGATTTGGGAGAAAGGGAAAAACATAGAATATATCAGCTGCTTTTCTTCCTGCGCAGACCCTCAAAACCGGCCAAGGGATTCTACTCTGCCGGGAACCACACGGCCTATTCAATGCAAAAAAAAAAAACCATCAAATCTTTAATAAAATCTACTTATACTAATAGGTATAAGTAGATTATTAAGCTGTTACGTGTCAATGTTTTCACCCGTTTTTCGTCATTGTCGTGTTTGCTGACATTTTCTAACTGACGTCACTTAACGTCAGGCTTAAGTATTTATTAACTGCTTAATTACCTTTAAGTATGTATTAACTAGTAAAGAAGTTATGTACACACTTAGAATTATTATTCTAAGAGTACACATCGGCAGAATAAGTAAGTTATTAAAGACTTAGTACGCTACTTGCATTATAAATATGTAATTATGTACTTACTGTTGTTTTTACGTGTAATAATCCTAACTAATATGTGAATGCGAATGTAGTTTGTTTATTCATTTGTCAGTTACGCTCTAACGCCCCAACTGATCATCATGAAATTTTGCATGTACTTTTGCTATCAGGGTGTGGCGACTTCTACATTCTCCACAAGAACTAATATGAAAACGTTTTTGTAACTAAACAAAATTTTATCATAAAATTACCTTTTATTTATTATTATATTAAGTAGTATTTTTTAACAAAAGTTATAATTGAAACACTTAAAAGAAGATTAAATTAACCATTTACAATGAAAGACCTAATTTTTGAACAGAAGCATTTAAATACCTATGCCAAGCTAAACTCTTATTTAATTACGAAATAAGATATGGGAAGAAGTTCTCGTAATGATGGTGTGACGAAAACCGAAATGCGTAAAAGAGGAATGGGTTATGGTGAAAATTTTTGACGTGTAGGATCGAAGCGCGGGAGTTTAATCACTGTTCTTATACTTAGCGTGGAAGTTTTTCCGATACTTTAATTTTTTCATTAAATAAGATTTTAAAAATTTCTTTTTTTTAAATTTATTCGTAAAGCGAATTTTGACAATCGTTCAAATTAATTTAATTTAAGTATTACTGTAAAAATAGCTTTGTGAAACCTCCAATCCATTGTCAATGATTGAACCGATTTTAATGCAACAATACAACATGTCTAAACCATCGCTAAAAAACCTTTTTTCAAATAAATTTCAGCCGTTTTAGAGCTATGGTGATGGACAGACACACCCCTAACTGAGCAGTCAAATTACTACTATCTCTCTTATATAAAAAACAGCGAAAATTTGAACATGCGGAAAATTTGAAATTTGAAATTTTATACCTAATAACATAATATTTTAAAGAAAACTTTGAAAATTCGCTCGCCTGGCATTAGGCAATTTCCATAGAGCACTGATCAGTGCTTAAGCAACCAAGAGGACACACTATAAAATATTGAAATGTTCCCTGCCTAGGCTTTTAAAAGACGCAATAGTTTGCGCTTTTTGAATTCTAGGGTACAATGTAACAGATGGGCACTTAAGTTTAGATCTAGCATTATTTGTACAGCATTACAGGGAAACCACGTTCCTAAACTTTATCCATAAAACAGCAGGTCCCTATCCTAATTCCTAATCTATACTATTTGCATTGAAATAAAACTTATTTTTACCCCAACACAAAAGTCACCCTTGAACCTTGAAAATACGGTCTAAAATGGAGTAAAAGCTGTTTAATTCAGATACAAATGTACATAGATAACAGTATTTGCATCAGCCTTAATATTTTACTACCGTGAGTTTGTTTGATAGTGTTTATCGCCTAAACATATGTTCAGTTGGTAGCCGGAGCGTGCTGCGGGGTAAATATTTAGGTGAAGCTTCATGGGTCGTTAAGTTAATTTGTTTGTTTGATTGTCTGTATGAGCTGAAATGTATGGTAGATAATTAACAGTATTTAATGAACTTACTTTCATAAACAAGGAGGTCCTGTCGGAAGTGGGAAGATATTGTTGGATCATAGAATATAGTAACAACAAATGCGACTACTACATTGCGACGACTGTCAAAACTAATATAACGCTTTTCAAAAGACAGGCACGAAAGCAACACACTCTTCGAAAAAGCTTAATGTAAGTACTTGAAAAAAAAAAACAAATTTTAACATGTCTCAAGAGTTATAGGTATAATGGATAAATGTTTTCGTAGTCTGGAAGAGTTTTTGCCGCAAAATAAAAAAATAGGACTGCTTTTAACCACTTTTAAATTTCAAACACGGTCACACGGACCAAAACTTTTAAATTTCAACTAAGCCAATCTTCCAAATTGGCTTGGTTGAAATTTAAAAGTTTTGGTAGATTGAAGATATCTACCTATATACATACATACTTATATAGAGTACCCATTGCAAGAATAAAAGTTGAGTGTTCCAACCATTTTATACTACAAAGTTAGGCTTCTAAATTGATGTGACTTATCCATAAAAAGCAACATTGCTTGCACGACTGTATTAATCTTTGAAAATGGGTTCATTACTTTATCAAATAATTCCTTTGATGTCATTCATAGAGTCACTGACACTGGAGATTACCAAAGGTGACCTCCGAGTTTGAACACATCGCAACATCTTCGAAAATGTCGCTGTCATATTCTGGCTTTTTATTAACTGGACAATACAAGCTAGAGACACACTGGTCAAAGAATATCTAAAATATTTTGTTTGATATTCATTTTTAAAGTACGTTTTCCAGCTATCTACAAAATGCCAGGCTTTTAAATATATTATATTTAAAAGCTTGGCGACTAATCAGAATAGAAAAACCAAAGGCTGGAAGTATGTTGATTGCGATAATAAAAGGATCGCCAATATTTTGGTGGTCACTTCAATGCTGATTTGGGAGAAAGGGAAAACCATAGAATATACTAGCTGATTTACTTTCTGCGCAGACCCTCAAAACCGGTCAAGGGATTGGGCGAAAATCTACAGGTAAAGAAAATCACGTTTTAGGCGATATGGCTAGCAACACATACTTTGAACAGCACTTTGATTCCGCTTTCCAGCTTAACGCCCACTAAAACGCTAAACGTGGACACATTAATGCAATACATAAGAACACAACTACTAGAATTTTAAATAATTCATTTTTTTTTAATTTTACTAACTATTCCCATACTTAGCATTTTCTTATAGTTGTTTATGTTGTTAAATGCAAAGAATTTCAACTCGCTACATTCAATGTCCAGCCCAGCGTGTCCACTTGGTAACGAACCCAATCCGCTAATGACAAAATACATTTGATATTGACTGTATGCCAAACGATTCTCACTCAGATAGCCCCAATCTCACGGGAGCTTAACTTATAGTATAAATATTTGTGTGATGGTCAAACGGACAGACCAACAATTATAATGTGGGCGGAGTGATATCATTTGAGAACCGGTAAAGGTTAGGTTGGGTAGGACAGGTCCTATAAAAGTTTAAAAAAATAATACAGGCAGATTTTGAACCTATGAGCTATATTGAAATCTCGGAATGAGAACCCTTAATGGAAAACAGAATTACAAAAAAAATATATAAAACGGAAAAAAATTTTGACTTCCCGTACTAAGTCACTGATCAGCTGGGCAAGTTTCTATGAGAAGTCTAATTTTACTTTTGGTTTTTCACTTATTTTTCTTTCAATTTGAAATGTATTCCATTAGGGATTCTGATTCCGAGATTTTAATACAGCTCATAGGTTCAAAATCACCCTACATATTTTGTGAAATAGGACACTGCTAGTGTAATGGTCCCGTGGTGTGGTTCCCGGCAGAGAGAATAACACCACTCAAAGTCTTCCCGTGGAAGTCGCAGAAGGCGACTTTAGACACAAGCTAAACAAAGTTTATAAACATCAAAGAGACCTCTCCAACCTGTCTGGCTAGCGTGAAGAGTGTAGGTCAGATCCACCGACTGCTCTGGCTAATACGTGCCTCTAGTAGTACAGAGAGTACGTCGTGCTCCTGCAGTAGAGACTAACAAAGACCTGATGATGATGGTATACTGATCAGCATATTTGCCTTCCAAGCAGTTGATGTGGTTCGATTTAAGGTCATCGTATATATACACTTTTTATTTGGTAGGGCAAAATAAATATAATAAATATATACGGACAAATCACACAGATTGAGCTAGCCCCAAAGTAAGTTCTTAAGAAAGATCTGTAATCTGAAAAAGATCATTTTCCATGACCTGACCGGGGATCGAACCCGGGACCATCCGTGTCACAGGCCGGCGTGTTAACCGCTGCGCCACGGAGCTCGTGGAAAAAGTGGAAAAAAAATCTTCCTTTCTCTCCTCATCTTGACTGCACCGCCCTGCACATCTAATCCTATCTACGTGTCCAACTGGTTTCTCTAGCTGGGACTCGTGGACCAAGAGTCAAAAAGGAAGGCAAGCCGGTCATCTGGAAGTAAGTGATCACTGCTGCCTATGGACAACAATATACGAGTGTATCTTTTATATATTTTGTAAGTCCTTTGTTAATAAGTACCTTTTCTTTTCCTGATGGGAAGCAACCAAGAGGTCTAGGGTGTCTTTACCTACAGTCGACTAGTCGGAGGCTCTTAGTCGGAAAGCAGGCCGTGAAGTCCGAAGCGCTTTTCTCTCATCCCTTAGGCGAGATCTCGTTGGCCAGTTGGCGTGCACATTATTAGCGCTTACCATTGTAAAGCAACCCCGGGTGTGGTTCGCACTAGGATTGGTAACCAGAAGCAAAAAAGATTACGAGCTTCTCCGTGCTAAAAGGCAAGTTACTTAATCTGTTGGTTTTCGCTGTCGTCATATGGTAGTATAAATTAGCTGGCGAGGTCTGCAGCTTACAGAATAACAAAAGTTGAAAGGAAGAAGTTTTAAATTCAGTAGTTGTTGACGTATTTATTTTTAGCCGACTTCAAAAAAAAGGAGGAGGTTCTCAATTCGACGGAATATTTTTTTATGTTTGTTCCCCGATTTCTCATAGACGCGTGGACCGATATAAGAAATTATTTTTTTGATCAATGGTCCCACTAAATTATTATCGAAATGTGTCGAGCGCTTTTTGAAAAAATACACAAAAACAAAAAAAAAATACTTTGATGCCATTCGTTTATACTTAATTCCATTTTATTCTTATGCTTATTAAAACAAATTGATAGGGTTGAAGTCGGTGTTTGATTTTTGTTAAAAATATTTTAAATTATTGAATTTAAATTTTCCCTTCAATCCGGAAAGGGCCGATGGTCACGTTGCATGTCTAAATAGCACACCAATAAATACCGTAGACAAATACCTGTAGACCACCGCCGCTTTATGGGTTCGGTAGCTCGCACCTAGCGGCTAATTCTGTAATGTTTTCCATTGTCGTCCGGTAAACGTCTTTTTTACCCCGCCCG
Source organism: Rhodophaea formosa (assembly GCA_963082605.1). Classification (NCBI taxonomy): domain Eukaryota; kingdom Metazoa; phylum Arthropoda; class Insecta; order Lepidoptera; family Pyralidae; genus Rhodophaea; species Rhodophaea formosa. The sequence continues at coordinate 916,660 of OY720226.1, forward strand.
GAGTGGAGTCAAACTATTCCTTTTTCGTTTGTTACGCGTGGGGTTTATCTATCAGTCGTAACAAAGTAAAGAAAATTCAGTGCTTTATATCTATATCGTCGAGCAAAATCGGATTTATAATTTTTGTAATTGTATTATATTTTTTAAGGTTTATAGTTTAAGGTTCATTTTTCATATGTACTAAATATTTTATTAGTTTATTATATTTACACGTGTATATTAAATTATTTTTTGTAAATTTGACATTGACATTAAATGAATTTAAATTCAGAAAAATATAGCTGATTATTTGGTTTTGTGGTGGGAAGTCAAGGGGTACAGTTGAAGTTTGCCTTAGACAATTTTGCAAATTGATTTTAGTGGACTTTATAATATGAAATTGGTGTAGTTTGGTGTTATAAATGCTCGTGCTCATGAACAATTTGTGAAATAGTTAAAGTGGACTGATAAATGGACTCGTATAGATTTGCCGCCCCAAGCTGCCACGAGGCGTCAAAGAACATACGCCATCTTTGATGCTACTTGGAAAAACTTTACCGTACAACACCGATACTTAGTATCTCATTATACTGGACATTGGCAGAATCACTGACATTTCGGTGGAAGCCATAATATAAAACAGAAGAAGAAGAACCTGATTATTTGGATTCGTAAAAAATAGAAAAAAAAAATCACCTCAATAAGGAGTTTATAGAGGTCAAAAGATGATAATGTATTTACTTAAGCAATAATAAGCTATCACTTTGAGGAGCCCGATGTTCCAGTGGGTGTGATCTCTATGAGCGCTTACGTATGTTAAGCAACCCCTGGTGCAGTCCCTACTTGGATGGGTGACCGCAAGTGGCATAAAAATATCTCGAGCTCCTCCGTGCTTCGAAAAGCACGTTAAGCCGTTGGTCCCGGCTGTCATCGTTGATGGCAGTCATTAAGCTATGTCAGATGCCTTAAGGCAGCTTGAAAAATCTGACACCAGTTTTGGCCACTTACACATTCGAAAAACAAACAAGCAGCTATCACTTCGTGTAAATACAATCATTCTATATACTTATATTATAAAGAGGAAAAATATTGTTTGCATTGTATATTGTATTGTAATAGCCTCCGAAGCTACTGACCTGATTTTAAAACTTCTTTCATCTTACTATAGAAAGCTATTTTATCTACTGATAACATAGGCTATAATAAAAAGCAGCAGAAGTCGCGGCAAAATTACTAGTAACTAATAAACGTTAAGTGACATCTTGTGTCATACATAATCCATGCCGTAAGACCTGCCACGATTCCCGTTCCAAAATCGGGATACAATGGACAAGCGCACGCGTCGGCACCTATGATCGCGCATTACAGCTGTTTACAACGGGATGTAAAGTTACATTGATCGGCCCACGTACGCTTTACAATGCTGCGTTGGTGCTCTCCTCGATATCTGTGGACTGGACTCTGGACTCTTGATTATATAAAGCCTAGATAGACTCTATTAGCCTAAAAGCTTAGAAAACTAGAGTCCAACCCATAGTCGGTCGCGCGCACACACACACACACACAGCTTGCAATTTGACGGATTTTGAGGGCATAAATTGACAGGACGCGCGTGATATGATAACACAAAGCTGTCACGCATTGAAAAATTGGCCAGTTTTTTAACATAAAGGCATGACGGAGTCTAGTGAGTATATAGTCAAGGGGCCCACGTAGGCTTTACGACGCACGTTGGTGCACTCTTCGATATATCTGGAATTCTGGACCAGAGTAAAAATCCTGTACAAAAATAAGAGACCATCATCTGACGAGCTCCGTGGCGCAGCGGTCAACTGTGACACGGATGGTCCCTGGTTCGATCCCCGGTCAGGTCAAGATGAAAAGTGATCTTTTTCAGATTGACCTGGGTCTTGGATGTTTATATATAATGTATTTGTTATAAAATATAGTATCGTTGCGTTAGTATCCCATTACACAACACTTACTTAACTACTTACTTTGGGGCTACCTCAATCTGTGTGATTTGTCCGTATATATTCATTTTATTTATATCTCTGGACTATTATGGTTATCCTGTGGTTAGTGATTATATAAGTCGACAACAGTTCGTTATACTCCCAAAACTACAGCAGACGGAGTTATAAGGTAACAAATATGAAAAAAGTAAAAATAATCGGCCAGGTGCGAGTCGGGCTCGTGCACAAAGGGTTCCGTCCGTACCATCTATACAAGATGAAACTATTGAGCGAAAACTGCAAAAAACATGTTTGTTTTACAAGAACCCCCCTTTAATATTTATTTTATTCTGTTTTTAGTATTTGTTGTTATAGCGACAACACAAGTTCATCATCTGTGAAAATTTCACAGATGATGAACTTGTGAAACTAACTATCACGGTTAATGAGATAAAGCCTGGTGACAGACCGACAGACATCGAATCCCGTAAATAGGGTCTCATTTTTGCTCTCGGTACGGAACCTTAAAAACACACCAAATTGAAAATCTCCTCCTTTATTGGAGTTGGATAAAACTGGTGTATTTGAAAGTAATAAATATTGACATTTGTGTATCTTTCAGAAAACAAGTGAAAAAGCTCCTCAAGACCATTCCAGCAAATGAGCAAAACCCCGCACAAACTTAACCCCACTATTTGCGCTCCACTTAGCGCGCCCGCCGGCGTTGCCTGCAATAAAATATACGTATCCTGTTAACCGGTCGGCAAACGGAGGCTTCTGCTAAATATTCTCTGTTTGGTTTGCATATCAGCTAAGATTTTATAACTTCTGAGGCTAAAAATATGTTATACTAGCAGCCCTACTCGGCTGCGCCCGGGCATGTATTATATCTTAAAACCTTCCTCGTGAATAACTCTATCTATTGGTGAAAACCGTATGAAAATCCGTGGAGTAGTTTTTGAGTTTATCGCGAACAGACAGACAGACAGACAGACAGACGCGGCGGAGGACTTTGTTTTATAATATGTAGTGATGTTTTTATACCTATAGTAACATTGCCTCCCGGCGTTGTCTGCAATAAAATATACGTATCCTGTTTACCGGTCGGCAAACGAAGGCTACTTTCTGCTAAATATTGCCCGTTTGACTTGCATATCAGCTGGGATTTATTAACGTCTGAGACCAAAAATAGGCTGGAGATATCTCTCAATTTGTAAATTAAACAAAAACGAAAATTAAAGTAACATTTTTTTTTTTTTAATAATTGCGTTAAATTTGTAACACTTTTTAGCAATCTGTAAATTAAATTTGTTACACTTTGTTTCATTGACAAAAGGAAAAATATTAGTCCAAAATCTTTTGATTATCTAACTGATAGAATATTTTCAATGAATATGTATATTTTAATACCTGCGACTGAAATCCAAATTCATAGTCAAAGTCAAAGCATTTATTCAGAAAATAGGACCTTGCCGTTACTTTTTCACGTCAAATTAATTTTAAAGGATCTATAGATCTAATTTACATTTTGCTCTTTTATTTATTGTTGTGCTCCTGTAGTGGAGACCTGATGATGATGATGAATTTACATTTATCATTTTTATTATTAATAGATTCAAGATTCAATCGTTTATTTAATATAGGTTTCTTTGAACACTTATACATAACATAAAAAAAATATTTACATTACAGATAAGAAAAGTCAGAAATAGTTTTACCTGCATAACCTGCTTAGAGGAATCTAGGAATTCGTCCGTTTTGGAAGAAACATTAATTATTTATTGAGCTTGAATGCATGAATAGATTATAATAATCTAAGTTTGATACAAGTAGTTTCTTACACTGTCGACTACTTCTACAAAAAGTATTAACTGTGGTCGGGGAAAAAGTTTTTTCATATTTTGTAAGTACTTACAGTATAACCGAAGATATTTTATTTCTATGTATGAGATATGTACGAGATATTTTTTTTTAGTTTAGCTATTTAAAAAGACAGTAATGCGAAATTGCCATTAAATATAATTGAGATGTGTAGGAATAATGCAGTCCTAGGTAGTTGGTATAGCATGAAGTTACTATTTCTATCTGAGAATTATCTTGTCAAAGACCGTTTTTTTTGTATGAACGGATAAAGTCACCATACAAAATACGAATTGACTTTTTTCCCAACCTCATGTTCATGGTTTTCTTGATTTTGCAATTTTAAGAGTCCAAGTAATTTAAGGCTAATAATGTTTAATATATGGCTCTGGTAGTACAGAGAGGGTCGTGCTCCTGCAGTGGAGACATATAAAGACCTGTTGATGATGATGATGATGAAGTAATTTAAGTTTTCGTATTAAGTATATTCACGTGTTTTCAAATTGGATTCTATGTTTGTAGATAAATAATAAGATGATATGATACCTTATGTAGAATCTTGCATTAGTACCTAACAAACCTCCGTGGTTTTCTTTTGTAATGCATAATATGTTTATTTGTATATGTTTCTTTAAAAATGGTAATAAAGTATAAAAAAAAAGTATATTTCAGGTTACTTCCATCCGGTCGTATTCGAAAACCTTAGTGGATGCCTATGTTCAGCAGTGGACTTCTTGAGCTGAGATTATCATTTTTTTACAAACTTTAGTTAGCAAGTAGTTTTAAGAAACAGTCACAACTTAGGTAAATACATTCTAAGTAAGATAAGTTTTATGAAATAAAGCAAGAAGATATGGTGAAAAAAAAGTTACGAGGTAAGGGTTTGAACCGGCAATTGTGTGTAGGTACAAGTCACCGGTGTTAACCCTGCCTGTGTGGATTTTTTTCACCATAGGTATCTTATTTCTTTTTTAATAAGTCTAAGATATAGAATGATTTCTAAGAAACATTTAATCTATGTAATACACCCCCTAGCTCTTTGTGACAGATATTTTTTAAAATAGATATAATGTTAATGAACATGATGTAATGTTAACTATAACTGTGTGTTTTTGAACCTTTAAAAGAAAAATTGGGACCGCCACTTCTGGACTTCTGCGACACAAGCTTTGCTTAGTGCAGGGTCCAAAGTCCAACAGTGTACAAAAATGTAAATTTTTTTTAATGTTTTTGTAAAACTGTATAAAATTTTTGTTGGTCAATACATTATTATTATTTATTATTATAAGTAATAACTTTTGAGTGATTTGAACATATTAATCTACCAAACCTATAGTCATAAAATATAAGTAGTATGTAATAAATAATATGTGTAAGTAAAAAGGTTGATTTCTTATTTAAACTTTAGCGTGCAAGTAGTTTTGGAAAACAATCACAACTAAAGTAAATTACAGCCTTTTACTGCGTATAAATCTCCGGTAACCCTCTAATGGGGGTCTCGCTTGCATTAGCAAAAATGATGCCGCGGGTCGCTGCGACCCCCATTATAAATCAATCAGCTCCCCTTTCTTTTACTATTTATTGGCTTTTCAATGATACGATTAGTTGACTATATCATTTCAGAATTCTTTTTCTTATTTCTTTTTTGTAGGTAAGTATAAATTTTATACCTAGTTTTGGCTTATCATTTTGACTTAGTTGTATATTATTTATATTTAAAATAAAATTTAATTTCTTTCCTATTAAGTATTTATTTTATATTTCTGGAAAACGAAGCCTTTACAAAAATAACATAACAGATAAGATACAGAAAGTCACTTAGAGGTTTTACAAATTGAAATAAACGAAGTAAATATCATTAGTTTATATCAATTAATACAATTTTGTAAATTAGCAAAGCATCTTCAAAATCCTAACCTGATTAGTCCTCATGTTGGAGTTGTAAGCACTAATAAATGAATTAAAAAGTGTTGTATTATATTCATCAATAATCTTCGAAATTCTAAGGACACTATCGGTAACAAAATATGTTGATAAAAATAATTTGAATAGTATTTATTATAATTAGCCAAAATTAAGTAGGTATGTGCATTAGTTACGGTCACGAAACCTTGATATGCTTTGATGTATGAAAACAAAGTCTGTCCTTCTTTTTTTGTTTTTTTTTTTTTTTTGTAGAATATAGTTCAAAAGTTTAATTTGCATTACAAAAGTCACCTAATTAAGTAATAATATAGTTTAATCTTTAAACTTCTTTTTTTCAACTTCTCGTTAATAATATAGCTTAATTTTATTAAAAATATAATTTACAATTTAAAAGTAAAAAAAAATATTTAAGATATCAAAAAATCATTACAAATCGCATATAACAATTGGTAGAAGTGTCACGTAAATATTAAATGTCGAAGATACTCAGACATATTTTAAAAAACAATTACTAAATGTTTTGCTTTATGCAAAGCCGGATAACAAGGCAATACCTATGTGTTTATTTTGACCTAGGTAGATAGCATAAGCATAGGAGTATGTAAACGTGTTGAAAACAATACATATTTGTAGTTCTATTTAAATGACGTTATTTCTATAAATAACATGATATTTGAAACCACAAACTGAATTCAGATTTAAATAAATATTAAACATGGTACCTATGACCATTGTTGCAATAAGGAAACGTTTATTTCCTTAAAGTTTGTTCAGTAAAGTCTCATATAATTGTTAATAATTTTTGACATTATTACAAAAGTGATGTGATTACTTTATTTGCATATATATGTAACTCAGGAGTAAATAATGTACACTTACATTTAATTTAGGAAATAACAATAAAATTATAGTTTTAGTTACATATTTTTAATATGTAACTAAAACTAAAAATGTACTTAAGAACTTAAAAAATACCTACTTAATTTGTAATTTGTAATTTATACAAAAATATGAATGCGATAAAATATTTATTATTATTGTTTAGCTGACAAATAACTAATTATAATACTAAGCAAGTACTTATATATTAACTCAAGTAAAAATTCCATAAATTTTGTGGTTCCCATATAATTCCAAGAATTATAATTGAATAGTGGTTAATTCCGTTATTATTATTTTACCGCCTTCCTGCATTAATTTAAATGTGCTATAATATAAATCACAGGTTTTTACCAGCATCAAACGTCTACCTTCTTTGAATTAAATGCCAGCTAGGTATGCCAGATTTTTTTGTGCATTTAAACCAATCACTAAAATAAATTATATAAGTAATTATATATATATTCAACACGTAAACTATGAGAAATCTTTAACTAAAAAAACGAAAATTTAAATATAAAACCTTTTTAACTTGCTCCATAATTAATTAACCCTTCAATAGCCAAATGCACAAGATTAAATAATCATAATTTGTATTTTAGTACTTACTAGGCATCATCTCCACGTGTGATGAAGTGTCCATGATATTGTGGTGATGCATCATGTCGGGTGGGGACTGTACCAGCCCACCACCACCGCCACTAGCCATCACCATCACTGATGTATTTCTTCACCGATGATCACCTTACAACGTTATCAAAAAGTCTATCTTTTTCTACTTCAAATAGTAAAAAACTGACGGATTTGTCTCAAATCATTTAAACTATTGTGCAATATTTTTTATGATTTTACGCAGCTACTAAATATTGATTATCACAATGTCTTAGGTTAGCTACGTTCAGCTGACATTACCTATGGAAACACTTATACAGAGTACGTTTTAGTAACACTATAGTTTTATCACAAAAAGAATACACCAAAAATTTCATTTAGAATATCAATACAATTCCACTAAATTCTGTCCTTAGGCACTTCGACATTTTTTGTACAAAAAATTAGTCTATCGCGTGACACATGCGTGTATGCGCGTCAGCGGCCAAGCCCACACTGCCGTATTATAGCTATAATTCTATGGATCGACGCAAAAGCGCATGAGTGAACCAACCTCCTCTCCCATTGGCTGGATTTTAGAACGCCTTTTCAAAACAGCGCTAGCGATTGGCTAACAGCTTCCCATTTTCCCGCCCTAATGGACGGAACCCTCGCAAAATGGCGACCCCCTATAGCCTTTTGATGCTTTTTTGAACATTTTCTTCGGTAAAAAATAATCCGGTTCGAATATAATGAGCATGATTTATGGATTTTGATCCGTGAGCTGTTTTTTCTGGCTTTATTTTTTTAATCTGGTCATGTTAATCTTTCGTTTTAGGTGGTTTCTTTTTCATTAATCACAATTTGATCCCTGTTTAATCTTTTGCGCTGTTTCGCTCTATATGTGTGTTTAAAGGCAATCAATGTATTGTGTGTTTTAGCAGATTGTTTCAGTGCAGTTTGGTTTATCGAGTAGGTAGGTATACGGAGAAATATCAACATGTATACCTAAGTCAATTACCAATTTAAAATAAAAAATACAATTGTTAAAAAATCACTACTGGCATCGAAGGGTTAAGAGTTACAACTAAGAATCTCTCGATGTCACTGAAGCTGCAGATAGGTACCTAAGTATGTTAATTTATACCGATCAATAATCATTTTAAATTAAAACATGCAAATTGTGTATTCTTTTTTTAAATTTTCTCACTTTAAATAAGTGAGTAGGTACAACCAAATGGAATCAATTTAATGTGAACCTATTATTATGACATTTCTATAAAGTTAGATACCTAGTAAGTACATCACCTACGTACCTTACTTCATAGAGATGTCAACTAAAATTTCTAAATAACAGGCTCCTTCTAAGTTCCGTTAATAATAATAATAATGCAATTAGCGTTATATTTGTTTTGTAGTTATAGTTTTTTTCTAGGGGTAGCCATAAATAACTTCTTTTAAATGTCTACTTATTAAATTAATAAAAAGTTACAATTTTATTATACCCAGAGAGGTTAAACAATTTTTGTCTTTTTTCTTATTATTATTATCATTACATGTCTCCTGCTTATTATTAAAGCGTTAGTATTTTTGGTTACATCTTCAGCTAATATTTATTTTCTATACACATATAGCACTATTATGTATTCTGTGTCTATAGGTAGATGGAAAGGTATAAGGTAACTATTATTATTATTATATTATTTAACTGTCCAATGTAATTAATGGTTATCTAAGTAATTATATTACGAGTTTAATAAATAATTCATTTTTTTATTATCTTATAGTCGATAAAATCTTACCAGATTAAGGTGTTCCCTTTTATGAATTGGTGGTTCGAATTTTTGAACTCAAGAGAAAATGAAAAATAATATAGATGACAAGGACAAATTATTTCATACCTATATCCTTATTTTTTTATAAACGTGACATTCTAGATAATGTGAAGTAAAAATTACTGACAAACTGAAAATTAATTATACTTACATACATACACATTATCACGGCTTTTTCCCTTGCGGGGTAGACAGAGCCCAGGTCATAAAACCTAAAGGCCACGTTTAGCGTGTTAGTGCGCGGTGGGCGTTAAAAGGTGGTAAGCGGAATCAACATAGTGATGACATGTTTCCTTTGCCCTTTCCCTTCATCAGCTATTACGGTCTGCGCGGGAAGAAAAGCAGCTGTTATATTCTATGTTTTTACTTTTCTCCCAAACCAGCATAGAAGTGAAATTTAATTGACAGTCTGTAAAATAACTGTCAGACTAAAAAAATACTGATGGACTGAAAAATTGATAAGTAGGTGTTTAACTAACTCACAAAATTGAGTAAACGTAGTAAACAATTTTTTCACTGCAAGGATATCGAATTTTTATTTGTATTGTAATAATTTTTAATAAGATATTTAATTCCATTTAAGCAAAAACTAACTGTATAAACTAAAATTTTAAACTTAAACTAATTTTAATAATAATTACAAATAAGAGTAACTAAAAACAAAACGTCAGTAAAATTACAAATAATGCAACTATCCTAACTAATCCCAACTTATATTATAAATGCGAAAGTGAGTTTGTTTGTTTGTTTATTTGTTTGTTTGTTACGCTTTTATGCCGTATCTACTGAACCGAACATCATGAAATTTTGCATACACATAGGTTAGGGTACCGAGAAGGATATAGGCTATAAATTACGCGGGTGAAGCCGCGGGTAACAGCTAGTAAACTGTAAATAAAAAATATTTCGTAGATCATTGCCTTGCCTTGGTGACTATATTTACGTGAAAAGTCTAACTAATTAAACAAACACAGGCAGGAGGCATAAAGCAGGTACTTACTTATTGATAATGATGGACGAAATAGAAAAAAAAATAGCTTCATTTACAAATATGTACTTATTTGTAGGTATTTTAATAAAATTTGGAATAGATAAATTTTCAGCCCTTTAAGTGTACTTAAATATGGCACAAATTGTCTGGAATTTAAAACGGAATTAACTCATAACGTATTTTACCACCCAATTCATTAATTTCGCTAACTCGACGACGTGTGAGGCGGTGACAAAAACTTTTGGCGCCAAATGTTCGCGCCAACCTCATTAGTGACACAGATAAAAAATAAAAAAAAAACATCCGTAGATAAGGTTATCTTCGTAGATGTTGATTGTGACATTTTTAGCATTCTGCCTTGCTATTTTAAGAATAAGGGCGAGATTTAAAAAAGATATAATGGTTGCAAAAGGTTGGATGTGGACACTTTAAATTTTGCACCTTTTATTCCACAGATGCGTTTAAACATTCCTTGTCTTTCTTTAAAAACATATCTAAAGGCGTAATAATTTAGAATCAAAAAATCCAAAATAATTTGTCCAGGTTATAATGAAGATAATAAATTCCCGACATTTAGGGAAGCTTTTTAAACCAATTCATTAAAAAAAAATACAAAATTACATTGTTTCATTAGTGGTTAAAATAGAAAGCATCGAATAAGACATCAATATATAGTAGGTACCTATCTAAAGTTCTATTTTACTTATATTTATAATCTGAAAGACTTGATTGTTTTCATGTTCATTTGTATGGATAAATTCAAACACTGAACCGATTTTTAAACGCCAATAAATCACTACCATAGTGTTTTCGGACTATCGTCACTTTGAATGATGATCTGCTGAAATTTAATTTAAGAACCTACATAATAATATACTTACCTAATTTTAAACATTTTCATGAGATGAGAATGTGAGCCATTAATAAGAAATATTAATGTAAATCTGCTTGAATATTTTTATTGTGGCGTCCATATCCTTCCTATCCTAAGTTGATTTAATGGTGACATTTCAAAACGAGCAGTAAATTGGTATCGTCAGTTTACGAGCAAAAAATACGGAACCACGCGGCGCCACCGAACATATGGAGAAAATAGCTCGGTTAAGTGGTTCGCTATTTTGGGATGTACTTACCTAAGGAAGGAAGATGCTTTTAACCGTAGGAAGTAACTAAGTACCTGCAAGATTGTAGATAATAAATACTTAAATACAGACTGGTTTTGAACCTATGAGCTATATTGAAATTTCGGTATCATACAGAATTGCAAGAAAATATATAACCAAAAAAAAATATATAAAACTTTCACATACGAAACGCAAAGCATTTTTTTTTGTTTTCTTGTATTTGTTGCAAATTAAAAAGTCTATGGTAATTACGCGCAATCTGGGAGACGTAGCCGCTTTGCGTGTAGCTGCATGATAGAGTTAAGTAATGATCAAATACGGCGTAATTAAAATATTTATTTTGTTTAAATTTGACCCCTATTTTTTTATTTGTGGAATCGATTCTGCTCTCGATTCTGAAAAAATCTAATTTTATGTTTTGCGTTTTTTAAGGATTTTTCACGTTGTAGGTGAATAGCATTAGAGAAAAAGGTTATTGAATCTCCACCCTGTACAAATGGCTTCCCTTACCATAACAATTTTTCCAGACAGAAGAAATTAATACGGCAAGTTTTCCGACCGGAACCGGTGCGCCGGACGCGGCTGACCGCCGGAAGTGCGCCGTATATTGATTGCGGCTAATTCATTTCGGCTGGGGTGCAGATGGGGATGGTGGGGGTGACTCATCTTTGGTTACGTCACGATTCATTTTGTGCGTAACTGGAAATTTTGTACTCGTTTGGGGAACCAATTTTCAAATTGCCAGCATTGGTTCCATAGCAAAAGTTGAACATATTGACGGGCTGAGTCGCCTCTATAAGGATCAGACAGGGTCAGGGTTTAATTATCATATTGTATATTTATTAATAAATATGAAGTTTCTTAAGTAAGACTTGTGTTATGTTATGGGATACTAACTCAACGATACTATATTTTATAACAAATACATATATAGATAAACATCCAAGACCCAGGTCAATCTGAAAAAGATCATTTTTCATCTTGACCTGACCGGGGAACCCGGGACCATCCGTGTCACAGGCCGACGTGTTGACTGCTGCGCCACGGAGCTCGAGAACCATTCTATTTCCACCGGGTATGCTTAAAGAGTCAGGGTTCTAATAAGAAGAGGTCTAAGAAATAACTAGGATATATTGATATAATTTATGTTTTTCGAGCTCCATGGCGCAGCGGTCAACATGCCTGCCTGCGACACGGATGGTCCCGGGTTCGATCCCCGGTCAGGTCAAGATGGTAAATGATCTTTTCAGATTGACCTGGGTCTTGGATTTTTATCTATATATGTATTTGTTATAAAATATAGTATCGTTGAGTTAGTATCCCATAACACAAGTCTCGAACTTACTTTGGGGCTAGCTCAATCTGTGTAATTTGTCCGTACTTATATATTTATTTATTTATTTAAACTTTGATTAGCTGCTCAGATTAGTTGAAGCTAACACAATATAATAATAACGTAATAGACTGCCAACCTCATAGAAAAATATTGCACCAAATTAAGGTTGCGAAAAGCAGGCGAATGTATGGCGCTGCAGAGTTGCTTCCCACTCGATACTAGATGGCGGTAATCTGCGTTAGCCTAAACTTACTAAAACTAAGGTAGAATTTTAAAATGCTAGGTAAGTCAAAAAGTCTTTTATATTCTCATAATACGGAAGATACAATGTTGTATAGCAAACGAATAGCGCCATCTATGTGAGTCTGTGAGAACAAATCGTACGATTAAGGGGTTGGGACCACATGGTTGAAGTAAAGAAATAAATAATAACCAGCATTCCAGGCTGCCAGATGCCATCTTAACATAAGGGGGCAGCTACACTTCTCTAGGTGCCCCCTGACAGTACGTCCTGACTCCTGATAGACCTCCTGTACCTAATACACCTATGAATACCTACAGATATAGCACAAAACATAGATCTAATCAAAATATGGTTACTAACTTTCGATTGAAAGTATGTTTCATTAAGTCTATTTTTGGTTTTTGGTAACTCAATTTGTCGCCTATAAAAAAACATGGCAGTTATTTTTACTCCCATGTTACTTAGGTCCTAATTCCCACTCCATATTGGTCACGACACTTCGTGAGTGTCCAGTCAGCCAGTATTGACCAGTATCGATCGGTATTGACAAGCGCTGTACTATTGTGTTAATTGTGTGAGCAGCGTCTAACTAAATTAGAACGCCAACAGAGATGTTGGTGCGTTTCTCTTGGCACTACCTTCGGATGTCTACGTAACCAATGTTTAGAAACCGGTTTCTAAAGAAAATCCATACATGTAAATAAAGGATATAAATAAAAAAAATACATTAACAGACAGTAAAAAGGAAAACTTTAAAATTCCTAATGGATAAAATAATAAATGACACCAGCATAACACAGTACAATAAGTAGCACATATATATAGCATAACCAGCCCCCGTAGCATGGCACGCGCGACAACGTTTATCGACTATCGCCATCTTGTTTTTCCCTAATATCGAAGAGCGAGATGGTGCGTGATGGCGTTTATTGCGCGATATAAACGGCGTCGCGGGCGCCCTGCTACGGGTGCAGCCAGCCACTAGACTAGTGGTACTATTGTGTTAATTGTGTGAGCAGCGTCTAACGAAATTAGAACGCCAACAGAGATGTAGGTGCGTTCCTCTTTGAGCTTTTGACTTTTGCCGTCTACGGTTTCGAAAGAAAGCCAATACCTACTGTTTTAGAAAATACTGCTTTAATAACTAATAAATATATACGGACAAATCACACAAATCGAGGTAGCCCTACAGTCAGCTGTCAACTTGTATCACAGGATCGATACTATAATCCTATCCTAATCCTAACTATCTCTATACTCGTACCTGTCAATAATCGCAATAAGGAACAAAGGTGAAAGAGACAAAGAGAAAAATAAGTTGCGTGGTAATGAGACAAGTTAGGTGCCTTTTAAGGAATCGGCGTTATGAAGTGTTGTTACTAATTGGTGGCTGGGTAGATAGAGACGAAACAAGATGAAAAGAACTGTTATGCAATTGGAGGGAAGATATTATATATAACCTCCCTTGCGATATTAAAACGCTTCCCATTAATGCCATGCTTTCAACGTTTATAAACATATTTAAAAATACCCACATAGGGACAAATCACACAAATTGACCTGGCCAGTTGCGAAATTGTGACGTATTATTAATGATAATAGTCAATAAACAATTCAACAACCTAAAGTTGTTGCTATAATTTATAAACATAGATTTTTAACAATATGTACTAAGGTATCTAGTAGTATGTACAATACACACAAATTAAAAAACCGGCCAAGTGCGTGTCGGGCCACGCGCAGTGTAGGGTTCCGTAGTGGCGAATGACAACTTTGAGTTCACACTGTTCACACTCGCACATCACAGTTTACCAAAAACATGTATCAATGAAATTATATGAAATTTTACATTTTCGAGAACATTTATAAGTTGGTTGCCTATACCTTTTTAGTTTATACTTAGTACCTACTCAGCTCTGATAGTTTTTCTTTCAACTTCAGTATATATACTACTGCTGTAATTTTTTTCACGTATCCATATATAACCGTTCAGTAGATAGAGGGAGGGACACTTACCTCTAACACAAAAATTTGCACTTTAAAACCAAATATTTCGGAAGCGGATCCCTAAATCGAAAAATGATGATCTCAACCTCACAATATTTTTTGAAGACCTATCTAACAATACCCAACACGATGGGTTTGTATAGAAAAAAATATATTATTCCCTCTTTACTTGTATGGGAGCTACCCTATAAATTTTTTTTTTTTCAATATTTTCTTCTACCACTTTTTTGACATGATTAATATACATACTCATACCAAATTTCAGCTTTCTAGTACTTATAGTCTCTGAGTAAAACCGCGGACGGACAGACAGACAGACAGACATGGCGAAACTATAAGGGTTCCTAGTTTACTACGGAACCCTAAAAAGATGCGTCTCTACGCGCTATTTATATGTACGATATGATATATGTATATAATATGATATATGTACTAAGTAGGTACGTGCGTCCTTCAAAACACATAATTATCTATGACTAGGTACATAATGAAACCGTGTTTTCAATATTGCCTTCAATTCGAATTCAATAGTTTCTTTAGCAACTTACACAGTACCAAATTGTCCAACATCGTTCAACAACAAAACTGCTCACAAAATCCCATTTTCACAAAAGCGCACCACATTTTTTTGCTCAACATTTCTCGACACGAAAGCCGACAAAGGGAGAAGCTTTGTCACTCGAGAAAAAAAGAAAAAGAGCTTTATTAAAACCTCTTTTGTCAAAATATAGGCTGCGTTTAACACGCCCTTAGGCGCCTGCGTGTCATTTGTATCTTATTTAGAATGGATAAAATGTTATCTGTCATCTCTCTTTTTAGATAAAAGATTGGGTGAGATTTAAGAGATTGAAAGCATATTTAATAATTAGGGGTTGGTTTTTTACGGTTAAAAGTTTCGATGAATAGTCGTTTTGAAAATTCATAATAAGTTTATATTTTCCTAAAAGGGATTTTATTTAACTATAATTCTGTTTAATTTTTTCATATCTTGTCTTTATCTTTAAAATTATCGGCCACAAGCCCAACGATTATTCAATAAAAGAGTACTTATTAACTATTTTATTGCTGGCCTGTTGATAGTTGATTACGGGCAACAAAAAAAACAGAACGTAGAAGTGCTTGCTTCTACTACACTTGTGCAGATGATACTAGTAATAGTATCTTCTTCGTAGTTTGTGGTGCAGATTTTAAAAGACAAGGGAATGTGCAATGTACCTAAAAGACCTATACCGTGGGTATCTAAATAGACAAAGTCCTACCAACTTGTCACTACTTAAAATTTCCATCCATAAAATATATTTAAATTTTATTAAATTTTCAACTGGTCAAACTTTAAACAAAAACCAAAGCTTACAAGTAAGAAGAAATGTATAACCATTTCACTTTTTGCTTGCAAAAAATCACAACAAACTATGTTTTATTTATCCAACGTAATATTTATTTAATACCCAAGTCAGTGTGAAACATAATACTGTTTGTGCCCAAAAGGCCAACGCATTTATTTTTTGCTGCCACAGTACACCGCGTCGGATCACGCTAATCCTATCAGCCACCGTGTGTCGGGGCCTTTAGCATTTTATTATGGATCGGGGGCTTCAGATTTGGCTGGCCTCTCGGGAGCTTCATAGATTATATTATAAGACAATAGGATTCTGTATATTTATTATCCGCCGTGTGGTTCCCGGCAGAGTAAAATAAAACCACTCCAAATCTCCCCGTGGATGTCGTAGAAACTTAGGAAACACAAGCTAAACAAAGCTTATAAACATCAAAGAGACCTCTCCAACTCTCTATAGCCAAATCCTCTGACTGCTCCTGAGCAGTCAGAGGATTTGGCTATGAGGCAGTAGGTAGTTTTGATAGTAAAGAGAGGGTCGTGATCTATAAAAGACCTGATGATGATGATATTTATTACGGTAGCATCAGTCACACAGCTGTTCAATAAACAATTATGCATCTTTGGCTATGTAATGTACAATATATCGAGTGGCTTTTTAAACGCTGGACAGACTTGAATGAACTAAGTAACTTCCATAAAAACAATTTGGAAGAACACAAAAGTGAAAGCAATAAACTTATTTTATAAAAAAAAAGCTCAGTTGCAACTTAAAAAATCTGACACATGTGTTGGCCACTTACACACACGCTTAGTTCGGGTTTCGCGCTCGCTCGTTCAGAAAAAATCTTTCTGTTTTCTGTAACATAATTGTAAACTTAAATCTTATATAAAATTTATTTACAAATATAACATTAAAATTACAAAATACTAACTAATAAATATCTAAAACTTATTGGATATAAAAGTAAGAAAAACGTAAATAACTAATAATAAGAATAAAAACAATAGGCAAACTCTGGGCGCGCAATATGTGTATAAAGCATATCACGTAACTGCATGTGAGAAACCGGTCCCGTTGGCGGCCGGGCGCGGCGATACCTCGGCTCGGATGTACCAGTGGAGTCACTGCTGTTTCAAGTGCCGAGTGCTCGACATATTTTATTACGTGCAATCAACTAAGTTCACGAATTGTACTTATTGGATATTTACTACATTCTCAAAAATATTAAAGTTAATAAGACTAAGTGTTAAGTCCCCATGATATTGGGTAAGTGTTGCATAGTGTTACATTCTGGCTTGCAAAAGTAGTTTAGTGCCTTTAGTATAGAAATAAGTGTTAATTATGTGTTAATCACTTGATCAACTGGAGAAAGGTCCATGTGGATGATTGATTTCATCTTAAAATGAATATGTAAGAATTTGACTAGATTCATTGGCTTTATACACTTATGATTGTAGACGACATTGCATGACCTTTACCAGGAGACGCAAGTACCATGTGCTCGAAGCTGATTTTTCTCATGTCCCATTGTATTATTATACATATCTACGTACAATAGCTTAGTTATAAGAGTAGTAAAACTCTTTGCATATAAAAGTTATGTTAGCGGATCATTAGAAATATTATTTATAAATTAAGCCTTAAAAGAAACTATCTGTCCTTCTCAAACTCACATGAAATGTTACTTTAATTGCAACTCATTATTAGCTTGAACGCCTCATCATTGATTACTATTTCATGCTAATTAGAAACACCATTTTCATATTCGGTCCATCGCCATACCACGCTTGTGACACGAAATGTCGCAGTCACTTTACAAAACTGGACATTTCTGAAATGTCTGGAATTATACATTCCAGGGACTACTACTCCGGTGCCAGACGACCCTATATCCACAACGGAGCGTTCCGGGCTGAAGTCAACCTACCTTGGCTAGCCGTCTTGCCGTGCCACCCCCCACCACGAAAGAGTGTTTATCTCTGCACCGGCATCAGCGATAACCAGGACAGTGGTGTTTCAATATATACTATATTTTAGTACGTTTCGGTTTGTGTGTGTGACGAACCCACGCCCTTCCATAGATTTAGTCCTTTTTATTATTGTTACAGAAGGGACAAGACAGGGTCGCTGATGATGTGGCTTTTGTAATTAAACACAGAACTTGCGCGTAACAACGAGTATTTTAATCCATTATGGACACTCAGATTAACACTCAGCATAACAATATAGTGGCTAGGCTTATGTTGTGCGGTCGGCTGCTCGGCAAAAAGTGACGCGTTCGCTCGGCGGAGCGCGCCGCGGTGAATACAACGGCGATATGGCGGGCAGTGGGGCGAGCTATGACGTCACGCCGTATCGCAATTCATTCGTTGCGTTACAATCGGCCATCCTGCAACAATTGCTCCCGCAATGAGAGCAATACACCAGATTACTCAAAATTGTCAAAATCCGACTATTTTTTAAGGAATACTCTAATAGACAGAAATAAGATCAAGACTAGGACTCATGGGGACATAATATGGATTGAACGCCTGGCTTAATGGCTTGGGCCTTAGGCTTTTCTTAGGCGACACACTTGACTGTGATCCATGACTTGGGTTGGATCCCCGACTTGGCTTGGATCCCTGACTTGGCTTGGCATGGATCCTTGGCTTGGCTTGGCATAGACCCATGGCTTGGATCCTTGGCTTGGCTTGGCATGGACCCTTGGCTTGGATAATTGGCTTGGCTTGGC
Organism: Rhodophaea formosa; assembly: GCA_963082605.1. NCBI lineage: Eukaryota > Metazoa > Arthropoda > Insecta > Lepidoptera > Pyralidae > Rhodophaea > Rhodophaea formosa. The sequence goes on from OY720226.1 coordinate 935,461, forward strand.
ATCGACCCTTGGCTTGGATCATTGGCTTGGCTTGGCATGGAACCTTGGCTTGGATCCTTGGCTTGGCTTGGCATGGATCCTTGGCTAGGCTTGAGCCCTGGCTTGGCTTGAGCCCTGGCTTAACTTGAGCCCTGGCTTGGCTTGAGCCCTGGCTTGGCTTGAGCCCTGGCTTGGCTTGAGCCCTGGCTTGGCTTGAGCCCTGGCTTGGCTTGAGCCCTGGCTTGGCTTGAGCCCTGGCTTGGCCTGCGTTCTAGCTTCGCTTGAGCTCTAGCTTCGCTTGAGCTCTTGCTTCGCTTGAGCTCTGGCTTCGCTTAGGCCCTAGCTTCGCTTAGGCTCTGGCTTCACTTGGACTCTGGCTTCACTTGGGCACTGGCTTCACTTGGGCTCAGGCTTCACTTAGGCTATAGCTTCGCTTGGGCCCTGGCTTCACTTGGGCTTTGCATAGGCACTGGCTTAGCTTAGATCCTGGTTTCACTTGGGCCCTACTTTCGCTTTGGCTCTGGTTTCGCATGGGCCCTGGCTTTGCTTGGGACATGGCTAAGCCTTGGTCTTGGCTTCACTCGAGTCCTGGCTTAGCTTGAGTCCTTACTTGAGCCATAGGCTTAGTATAGCCTACTGGCTTGGCTCAGACCCTGGCTTTACTTGAACTACTAGCTTGGCTTGGACCCTGGCTTTACTTAGACCACTAGCTTGGCTTGGACCCTTGCTTTACTTAGACCACTAGCTTAGCTTGAACCCTGGCGTAACTTGGATCACTAGCGTGCCTTTGGCCACTAGCTTGGATTGGACCATTGACTTGCTTTATGACTAGGTGCCTATACATATACTGAACGCCTCTTAATTACTTTTTTTTTTGCAATAATACTCATCAGGCTGGTAAATAACAAATAGCTAGGAATATAGTCATTAATTTAACGACTAATCTGGCTAGGAATTAGCAACAAAATTGGCTGACCTGATAATTTAATTGGCTGTTCCTGACTCTGCTCTCGTCGAATGCCGTCTTTTCACTGTTCACGCTGTGAAGCTCTTGCAATCCTCGCAGCCTCGCGGTGGGAAACAGCCGCGTAGTGAAGCTCGTGCAACCCTCGCAGCCTCGCGTTGGGATGCAGCCGTTGGACGACAGCTGGATAGTCTGTGGTGAAAAATCCATCGGCGTGGTGATGAAAGACGATCTTTTTCATCGTGTTCCACTTCTGATTGTTACAGAAGGGACAAGACAGGGTCGCTGATGATGTGGCTTTTGTAATTAAACACAGAACTTGCGCGTAACAACGAGTATTTTAATCCATTATGGACACTCAGATTAACACTCAGCATAACAATATAGTGGCTAGGCTTATGTTGTGCGGTCGGCTGCTCGGCAAAAAGTGACGCGTTCGCTCGGCGGAGCGCGCCGCGGTGAATACAACGGCGATATGGCGGGCAGTGGGGCGAGCTATGACGTCACGCCGTATCGCAATTCATTCGTTGCGTTACATTATATACCTACCGGTGCGTATTAGTGCTTATGTCAGTAAATATTAAGTTTAGGTTTATATTAGTTAGCTAACCTACCTTAAGCATAAGATAAAAAAACTGTTATCCTTAAAAATAGTTAACCTAATAAACATTGTAATAAAAATTACCTTGTTAGTTATTTCGAGTTTTCTAATAATAAGAACGTAACAATGTACAAGCAAAGGTACTGCGGTTCACAAACGAGCTCGAGCTCCGTGGCGCAGCGGTCAACACGCCTGCCTGCGACACGGAAGGTCCCGGGTTCGATCCCCGGTCAGGTCAAGATGGAAAATGATCTTTTTCAGATTGACCTGGGTCTTGGATGTTTATCTATATAAGTATCTATTATAAAATATAGTATCGTTGAGTTAGTATCCACAAGTCTCGAACTTACTTTGGGGCTAGCCCAATCTGTGTGATTTGTCCGTATATATATAAAAAAAAGACAATTTGTCAGTTTGTTTACGTTGAAGTGTGACAAAGAAATCCATTCTCGTCCGTTGCATAGTTGAAGTTCATTGGAGCAAGTAAGAATGTTTCGTCACAAAGTGGCCATCGCTATACGGCCGTAGTTTTTATGGTGTATAGTGGACAGAAGCCGGATTAAGATAATCGCATTACACGCTAGGATTTTGTATGGTGAAGCTTCTATAATATTATATATACTTAGGATATATAATTATATATATTAGGTATATATAATATATACTTAGGAAACACAAGCTAAACAAAGCTTATAAACAGCAAAGAGACCTCTTCAAACCGTCTGGCCAGCGTGGAGAGTGTGGGCCAAATCCTCTGACTGCTCTGGCTAATATATGGTTCTGGTAGTACAGAAGGTTATGCTCCTTCAGTGGAGACTAATAAAGACCTGATGAAGAAAAAGAAGTGTCCGTATGATCTTATTCAAGTAGTTAAGTACCTAAGTAGTAATACAGTTTGCGAGGTAGAAAAAGCCGAGGTCTATAAAACCTTAAGGCCACTATTGGCATGTTGGTGGGTTTATAGGTGGAATAGAATCAGGATAGTGATGGGTTGCTAGCCGCATCGCCTTTAACATGATACCCTAGATTCATTCCCTCGATCGGTTCTTACTGAGAGATGAGAAGCAGCTGGTACATTTCACGGAAGGCACGTTAAGCCGTTGGTCTCGGCTGCCATCCGGTAGTCGTTAACCACGTCAGAAGCCGGAAGGCGGTTCCGAAGAACTCTGACACCAGGGTGTGCATGGTCGACTGACCGTGTCACCTACACGAAATGATGATTTCACGTTTTTTCTTTTGTCCCAAACCAGCATGGAAGATTGACTGACAAGGCAAAACTTTCCTAAATTCCAAGCAACTTTTCTCTTTGTGGGCTGCTGACTGATGACCAAAACTTACAACAGGATCAAACATCATCAACAATACTAACAAAACGCACTGTCCCAAACATTTGTGACTGAGAGCTGTGACATCAGGCACCAGTAGCCACCAACAATGCTGTCACAATGATGTGTCAACTCGGACTACCGAAAGAGGCACTGCTCTACCGTATTATCACAACATTACGCACCATACAGCTAGAACGCTGGCTTTTGTAATGTTAAATAAAAGTTTTTCCGTCGCGCGTACCGCACTCGCTTTGAAAATGGGCTCCTGACGAGTCCGAACCTATAGTCAGTAAACCCAACAACACGTGAGTGACCCGTTTATATATAAATTCTTAACTCACGTTAGTTACATTTATATAATTAAGTAAAGAAAATATTTGATTTAAGTACTTATTAAAATTATCACATGTAGTGTTCATCCAATTTGATTCAGTTTTATGTTTGGTTAGGTTTTATGAGACCTCACACAATATCTACAGCTCTCAAAATACGTAATACCTAAATTGCCTAATTATAAAGATAATTTAAAGCCACGTTCTCAACATGAAAACGAAAATCTTTTGTTCTGTGAACAAGCAATCGAGGAAAAGATATCAGCTGCTCCATTTTGGATCAGAGATATTCAGCGTACTATGGAAAAGTTCATTAATTTTTCTCAATTTCATACAGGGTCATAGAACAAAAATTGTTCGTTTTCATGTTGAGAACGTGAATTTATATTATCAACAACAACATACCAAACAAATTGTATACATCTGTAGCGTTTAAAATTTTCCCAGTACAGTGCGTATCCCCAGCACTCAGATTTAATCCCATAACACCACGATTCGTCGACTGCGTTAAGACTGCCTTTATTTTTTTTTTGACATACGCGCCTTGAATTCTTCCCCGGATTTCGTATGCGCCTTAAGAGGCTTACATCAGCGAAACTAGCGACACCCGTTATTTAATTCTTTTACTCCGATATAAGAACAAATTGAAGAAATCTACGTAAGTACTTCGATAGTAAATGACTTGTTGTATTTTGAGTATAACTTTTCATCAATATCATCATTTCAAATTAAGAGATCTACATTTGGCAGTAATGAGTTCCCTTCGCCGTGTGGTTCCCGGCAGAGTAGAATAGGACCACTCCAAGTCTTCCCTTGGATGTCGTAAAAGGCGACTTAGACACAAGCTGAACAAAGCTTTTTTAAAACATCAAAGAGACCTCTCCAACCCGTCTGTCCAGCGTGGAGAGTGTAGGCCAAATACTCTGAGTGTTCCGGCTAATAAATAGTTATGATAGTCAGAGAGGATCGTGCTCCTGCAGAGGAGACCTGATAATGATGAAAATGCAAAATAATGAAAAGTAGTACCAAAAATACTACAAGTATTTACCACCAAAGTACATACGGAGATTTTTCAATTTGATCTTATTGAGTAGTACTTAATAGAAATAAAATGAGGGGTGGCGCTACTTGGCTGGTCTAAGCGCCTTAACGTAAACGTAAGTATAATGTATGGCTCTTTACGAGGATTATTACGGGGTAGTGCACTTTTAAGAAAAATCGTAGTTGTGAAAGACTTTTGTTGTGTTAGGCGGCACTGTGTCTGTCTGTGGCCTTTTAGTTGCAAATTACACGTTATGTGATTATGTGATATTGGTGCTTGCTTTCATGATGATTTGGGAGAAGTTTGAGAAAAAATGTATGTAAAATACGGTTATTTGCGTAGCGCATAGGAGCTGGCCGAGGGAAAGGGCGAATGACTTTGTGTGTGTAAAGGGTCTACTGTTCACAATTAAACTTATCCGCTGTGACCTCGACGCATATGTGCGTAATAACAATTAAAATTCGATTGTTATAATTTCTCGGCAGTGCGAAAATGGTCCAGTGGGTGTGAGCTCTATGAGCGCTTACGTATGTTAAGCAACCCTTGGTGCAGTCCCTACTTGGATGGGTGACCGCAAGTGGCATAAAAATATCTCGAGCTCCTCCGTGCTTCGGAAGGCACGTTAAGCCGTTGGTCCCGGCTGTCATCGTTGATGGCAGTCGTTAAGCTATGTCAGATGCCTTAAGGCAGCTTGAAAAATCTGACACCAGTGTTGGCCACTTACACATAAGACGAAAAAAAAAAGTGCGATAATGCGACAAAAATTAGCTAAGTTTACACCGCTTCCAAAGCGGAGTGCAGAAGAAGCGGCAACAAATTCTACAGCGCATTTTCTCCAAATTATGTGAACTTACAATCTACGACATGCCTACTTAGAACTAACATGTGGACTTGAGCTTACACGTAAGGGGCAACAACAAACGTGATTTTTTCGCCTTTTTGTGATCGATAGTTTTATAATTGTTAAGGAAACCTTCGTCTGCGAGTCCGACTCGTAATTAGTTGATATTTTCTGATCTTTTCACTTCACAAACAATCAACATCTTCCCACGGTACTATCGCTACACGAAGATTTGAACACAGACGGTCTGTCTGAATTCTCAAGTGACGAGATATCGCCGAACAGACGCACACACAACAGGCACTTTCAAGATTGAACGATGCACTATAAAGATGAATATAAATTCTTCTGTATGGCCTAGTGGATGGGTTCCATATCCTTCAAGTCTTGATGAAAAACCGGCCAAGTGCGAGTTGAACTCGCGTGGAGAAATTCCGTACATTGTAAAAGTCAAATGTTTTTATTAAATACGTAATCATCATCATCAGGTCTTTTTAGTCTCCTCTGCAGGAGCACGATCCTCTCTGACCACCAGAGCCCTATATTAGCCAGAGCAGTCAGGGGATGTGGCCTACACTCTCCACGCTAGCCAGATGGATTGGAGAGGGCTTCTTGATGTTCAAAAGCTTTGTTTAGCTTGTGTTTCCTAAGTCGCCTTTGACGACATCCACGGTAAGACTTGGAGTGGTCCTATTCTACTCTGCTGGGAAGCACACAGATTCAATAAGTAACTAATAGTACTAGCGCTATCGAGCAATGTTAAGTGAACTATTTTCCGTGAGTACAGTCACCTGCAGGGAAATCTGACCCCCTTACTATTTAAAATCTGTGCGTAGGGGGTCAGATTTCTGTGCAGGCGACTGTACATAAGAGTAAAATACGTTTATCGGTTTTCGTCTTAGAAACAAAACTGTAATAATATGTTTATTACCAATGAGCATACATACAAACCGATAACCGACAAAAGCACTCGCGATAAACCCATGTTTACAAAACGCTCGAGCTTATTATCTCGTGTGCGCGGGCTATTATCGTCTGTCAAGGGCCGTGTGCGCTCGCCCTTATCACATAGATATATGTTTAATGACTTCAATCGTAGCTTAAAGTGCGCTGGACTAATTGAGATGATGAACTCAGTGGTCGGCTCCGAAATGCTAGTAGTCTGGAGCTTTTGAAAAATAATTAGTAAATGCATAATAAGTATAAGATAATTTTAAATGTGATTTGACGTGAAAAAGTGCCTCATCATCATCATCATCATCAGGTCTTTATTAGTCTCCACTGCAGGAGCACGACCTTCTCTGTACTGCCAGAGCAGTCAGAGGATTTGGCCTACATTCTCCACGCTGGTCAGACGGGTTGGAGAGGTCTTTTGACGTTTATAAGCTTTGTTTAACTTGAGTTTCCTAAATCGCCTTTTACGACATGCACGGGAAGATTTGGAGTGGTCATATTCTTCTCTGCCGGGAACCACACGGCACTTCTCTGCCGGGAACCTGCAAGGGCCTATTTTCTGAATAAACGTTTTGAATCTTTGAATCACATTATTATTACTTTCATGTTCTTTCGTTTGACGAAAAAGAAGAAATAGAATATGATTTATTCCAAGTCTGAACTACCAAATGGACCAACCGTTAATTATTATTATTAGGTACTCTTCACCGGTCGCATCAACTATAAAATTGTATAAGACCTATCAGATTCCCTCGCTTTTTTCATGGGTGAGTACAGTCAAGAGAAAACAATTGATGAAAACATAATCAGTTTAAAAGTAGTAAGTGTACAAATAATTCTGATTGTGATCAGACCGGAACAAAAAATAATGAAAATAAAATATTAATATAGACCAGACACATTGGTCCTTGCATACTTATATTATTATATTTGACCTGTTGAGAAAAAACACCCCGCACAAATTATGAGCAGTCTAAGCGTTCTAGTGTAATACAAGTCAGGGTAAGCATGAATGTAAAAGACTATGAACTCTTTTACGTTGTAATATAGTCTATTTTTTGATATCTTCAGTTTTCTTTGGTTATGAAGAACTCTACAGTCTATATTTTAGACTTTTATGTTCGAGATAAAATATACTGCTAGTTATTATGTTTCTTCGACGCTGCGCTGAGAAATAGATAAAGGATGAGCTTATTGCATCTAAGTATATGCAAGATAGACAAGTAGTTACCGTACCGCAGTAGAATATGTGGGATAGGTAAAGAACAGATTTATTTGCAGTGGTCATTTAACAGTGGTCGGTTCCGAAATGCTAGTAGTCTGTAGCTTTTGAACAATTAATAAATACATATTATCTAATAAGATAATTTTAAAAATATGATATGACGTAGGCGTGCCTTTGCAGGCACGCCTATTTTATGAATAAGCGTTTTGTTTTATTTATTCATTTTTGAAAAACGTTGTATTAACACTTTGGCATTTTGTGGCACTTTGGTTTATGCTCTTTAGCATTGAACTCAAGAAAAAAAAATGTATGTATGAACGTACATGTTTAATTAATATTATCGTTGTAAAAGCGCAAGTTCAACTCACGAACAGAGGGTTCTGTACCAAAGGATGTTTTGTGTAGTACTTAATTACAAATTATTTTTGCCTTCAAGGCTTTAAAACTTTTAGTATTATACCTTTGATTTGACAATAAACTTTTATGCGGATTTTTATTTTGCGTTACTGAACCCTAAAAACTAAATTTGGATACCAGTAGGAAGGCGTTTCAAGCGTGTCAAACTCCTGGTTTACGGACAAATCCATACATATATCTCTATATATCTCTATATTTCTGATACAAGGGTAAACATGACAAAATATGGATTGCATTAAGAACAGGTGAAAAATACTCACTACCGTAAGCCATCAAGATACCGAGAAAGCCAAATAAACATCGCCCATATGCCGATACGCTAATGTACGGGGCTGGGCTGAGAGCTTCAAAGACCCTGGGCCAATCTCCTTGGGGGCTGCTTAAACCATAAACTAGCTACTACTCGTCGCATAAAGAGTCCCACGTAAAGCCAAAATTACAGCGAGTACAAGTTTTCGTTACGAAACTTCAACTCGCTGTAATTTTGTATAGGTATTGTTTTTAAAATTGAAATCTGATTATAAACATCAATATGCCTTATCCGGTCGTATGTACGAAATTTGGTTGAGATTGGCTTAACTGTTGTAAAACTAAAACGAAACTACGTTTGTATGGGATTGCGGCTTTACGTGAGACTCTTAAGTTTGCGGATTGTATTAAACGAAAGCGAGGTTGCAAAAGGGCGTCAAAAATAACCAACGTGCAAATGTGGCAGTGGGGCCAAAACTGTAAATTCTTCTCTGGTATATAATATTCCTGGCATTCCAGCAAAGTGTAAATAGGTTTATACCTGTTTGCACTCACTTTGGTGGTGATAACACCACCGAGATTTATTTTCACCTTTTCAGCGTTCTGTAGCATCCTGAACTATGGGACGTCAGCGCAACGGGTCCCTTTATTATAAAATCAATAATACTGCATGTAACGCACGTCAGGCACGTAGTAGACTGTAAAAATATGTCAAATAATATTATTATTTGACATATTTTTACCCCTGACTACAATCCACCTGCGGTTGCTTCAGAACTGGTAACAAATACCAAGTTTGCTCGCGCTGGGAATCAAATCAACAGGCTTTTATATAATCTTGCCACCTTTACCACTCCCAAACTTCCAATTACCTATTAAGGCGCTTACACCAGCCAACTAGCGCCACCCTTGGTTTTATTTCTATTATTACTAATTAAGATCAAATTGCGTGCTTGTATCAACACCTACTACAAGCCGCATAAGAAAATAAACCAACTTTTAAGACCTGTCAAATCTAATATCCCGTTACAAGATGCTGGAGTTTATAAAATTGACTGTGAGTGTGGTTTATCATACATTGGGCAAACAAAGAGAAGCATCTGTACCCGTATAAAAGAACATATTGCTGATATGAAGCATAGGCGCTCAACGAAGTCTGCAGTCTGTGAACATGCCCTAGACAAACCTAACCATTATATGCGTTTTGATAATCCTTAAGTCCTTGCAAAAGAAAATAGATACATTTCAAGAATGCTTCGTGAGGCTATTGAAATTAAAAAACATCCGAATTTCAATAGAGAGGATGGTTGGCAGTTACCGCCAGCTTGGGATCCAGTCATCAATTTAATCAAATTTCAAGCTAAGCAGAAGACTGCAAGACCTTCAGACACCGTGAGCCAATACTGCGTACATCCGGAACGTTATCATAAATATTTTAGGCGGTAGATTTTGCAGTTCTTATAAAATACTAGACAAATGTCAACTTAGTCTACCTGCGACCACGAACACTGTACTCGTTAAGTGCTCGAAACGTTAGGTGTATAAATAATGTAATAAACGCGATAAAAACCGTATTAAAATAATTTTATTTAAATGTGTATCATTGTCTTTCTTATTCAAAGTTCGTGGGGAACTACTTACTAGTAAATTAACAATGGGGCCCTTTATTTACACGTACCTTGGACTGTAGGGCAAAAAGTCTCCGGGTAGATCCGCCCCCGTTAATGTAGTGCTTTTAGCTCGAGTGAGCTTTATCTGAGGACAAATAAGGACGCGTGTTTTAGAGGATCTAGATAGCGATAAGTAGATTATGTATGTTCATCGATAAATTATACTAGGGACTTTCCTGACCAATCCATTTATAATGATCTACTTTTGCCCTCTACTACTATTACGTCTGGCCAGCGTGGAGAGTGTAAGCCAAATCCTCTGACTGCTCTGGCTAATATATGGCTCTGGTAGTACAGAGAGGGTCGTGCTCCTGCAGTGGAGACTAAAAGATACCTGATGATGATGACTTTTGCCCTCGGTATACACGGTACGCCACATCCCAAAAACTGGCCAAGTTTGAGATGAACTCGCATGAAGAGGGTTCAGTATAATGACTGTCGTTATTTTATTTGTAGCCCCCATAACCAAACCATAAACTTTTCTATAAAAAAAAACCTACAGTAGCTATTATAAACTATTGTAACTATTTTGATTCCGATCTCACTAACAAGCCCACCAACCTGCTACACGTGGCCATAAGGTTTTAGGTCTACCCCGCAAGGTAAAAGACGTGATAGTATGTACGGAGTATGTATGTATAAAAAAAAACTAAAATACATTATGAATGTTTTTCAATAAGACCAATGGTTTCGAAGATAACACTAAACCATGTATTTTTAAAAGAATGAAAAAGATTTGGTGTCCTTGCAGCGTGATCTTCTTTTTAACTTAATTTCTGAAAAAAACTGTGTAGGTATTGATGATAGTATGCAAAATCTGGTCGCGACGCGTGTCTACTGATTAATTACCCATGCCATCATATACTTAAAGGAACTACGTCAGAGGCCGAGAGGCGGTTCCGAAGAACTCTGACACCAGGGTGTGCAAGGTCGATTGACCGTGTCACCTACACGAAATGATGATGATGATCATATATTTAAGAACGTTTTTCTTGTCGGTGGAGTATTTTCCATCTTTCCCTATCCTCCGCTATCTCTTTGACCTCTCTATACGATACGACGTTTGCGTTCTCTTTTATTTCTTCTGTGAATTGGCATGGTCGAATGGCCCATTTTTGAGAGTCTGTTTCTCTACTGTTAAAAAACTTGGCGAAATAAAATTACACTCATTCGAAAGCTTATCATTCGAAGTCTTCTATCTTTAATTTTATTACAACATTCCTGAAAGTTTTATAGGTACGGGCCCGAAAAGCAAAATTACCCAAATTGTGTCAAATTTGGGAAAAAAAGGACATGGTTTGACAAGCTTTGACTCAATAACTATAAGTCACAGAGAGTCCAAGTTATACTTAAACGATAGATACTTTAGTGTATTTCATAAAAGCATGCCACAAACATGGTAGAAACTGAAAATAGTCCCATATTTTCGGGCCCTTCGGGAGTAGCACAGGGTTAAAAAAGTTTCAAACTTGGGTGTAGACTATTTTTAGTGGTATCTACAATATATAAAAAAATGCGCGTTTGCAATGTTTGATGTCGATATTGACTGACCTATTTTATAAAGAGGAGGCAAAGGATAAAGCCAGCTACATACATTTTTAAAGCCTTCGTAATCACTAGACGAGTTTTTTGACCACATCCAAACCTGTTGGTCACCGTGTCCCCTGCCGACCAAATTTATTTCCCCGATAAGGGGGCGCCGTCGCGGCCCGGAATGTCCATCCGTCTGTCCATCCGTTTTATTATTACTCTGATTTACGAAGGAACACACATCTATAGTTCTAATTTAGAGACTTTATTTACTTACTCGAATAACCCACCTAGAAAGAGGGTAATATTTTTCGCGAATAATTTAAACTTAACAAAAGAGCTTAACAACAAAAATTATAACAATGAGGAATAAAAATAGGTTTTTATAAAATAATCATTATGTTTATTTTTTCTAAAGACGTAGTTTTTTTTTTACTGTATTATTTACGTGCCATGTGGTTCACGGCAGAGCATAGGACCACTCCAGTTCTTCCCGTGGATGTCGTAGAAGGCGACTTAGGGAACACAAGCTAAACAAAGCTTAGTTCCCTAAGTTGAAGCAGCATTAAGTTCTTCCAACCCGTCTGGCTAGCATGGAGAGTGTAGGCTAAATCCTCTGACTGTACAGCTAGTATATGGCTCTGGTAGTACAGAGAGGGTCGTGCTCCTGCAGTGGAGACTAAAAAAGACCTGATGATGAAAGGCTTTGGCATTGTTTTTCAGTTCTCGGCCCTTCAGGCTTAACATGCAAATTGCGGCCCATCAGGCAGGCAGGAGTTTGCTGTCTCTGCAAGCCTTGCGCACCCAGGCAACGCCCAAAGCTGAGGTCTATCCCTCCTGTCTCTTTGGTGATATTCGCCATACAAGGTAGAGGGCACTCTGCCCTTACCACAAAAGTCAATAAAGTAGCTAACGCTCATTTAGAACTAGCTACACAGTCCTTGAAAATAAAAACATCGGTCAAGTGCGAGCCGGATTTGCGCAATAAGGGTTCCGTACTATTATCTATACATCATCCAGCTCCGTGGCGCAACACAGCGGTCAACACGCCTGCCTGCGACACCGATGGTCCCGGGTTCGATCCCCGGTCAGGTCAAGATGGAAAACGATCTTTTTCAGATTGACCTGGGTCTTGGATGTTTATCTATTATAAAATATAGTATCGTTGAGTTAGTATCCCATAACACAAGTCTCGAACTTACTTTGGGGCTAGCTCAATCTGTGTGATTTGTCCGTATATATTTATTTATTTATATTTTATATTAGATCGAGCAAAAATGTCGAAAAGACATGTTTGTTGTATGGGAGCCCCGCTTAAATATTTATTTTATTTATATTAATATATTTTTTTAAATTTGATATTACAACATTCTGTGAATATTTCAAGAGGTTCAAGAGATACCTACAGCCTAGTGAGAGACAGTCAGAGGGACATCGAAGTCTTAGTAATAGTGTCCCGTTTTTATCCTTTGTATACGGAAGCTTAATAATGGACTCACGTAGGCCACCTTGCACAATATTCCCCTTCGCTTGACCTCGTTAAAACCGATGCCAGCTCTATCAATTATGACAATCATTAATATCAAAATGATTGAATGTAAAACGCCGTTTTTTACCAATCGCGCATATGCGATGAGAACGCGCTTTTGCTATCATTTATATTCATTTTGGCTGTGATCGCGGTGATGTCTGAGAAAATCTTTGGCGGCCATTTTTTATAATTTATCAAAATCAAAACGTTTATTCAGAAAATAGGCCTTTGCAGGCACTTTTTCACGTCATATCACTATCACTATCACTACATATTATAAAACAAAGTCCTCCGCCGCGTCTGTCTGTCTGTCTGTCTGTCTGTTCGCGATAAACTCAAAAACTACTCCACGGATTTTCATACGGTTTTCACCAATAGATAGAGTGATTTACGAGGAAGGTTTTAAGGTATAATACATGCCCGGGCGCAGCCGGGTAGGGCTGCTAGTCATATTTAAAATTATCTTATTAGATAATATGTATTTATTAATTGTTCAAAAGCTACAGACTACTAGCGTTTCGGAACCGACCACTGCAGAGAAGAAACGCCGAAAGAAACTCTTATCAACAGTTTTGGTCGCCTACTCGCCTGAAGGGCTTTATATGATTACGAATATTTATTCCTTATTGTCTTTTTCTTTCTTTTCTTTTTTCTTTGTTTTTTCTGTTTTCATGTTACAATTTCAATATACATATATTTATTATTTTTGGAACATGTATATGTTAACGATTTTTAGGGTTCCGTAGTAAACTAGGAACCCTTATAGTTTCGCCATGTCTGTCTGTCTGTCTGTCTGTCTGTCTGTCTGTCTGTCTGTCCGTCCGCGGTTTTACTCAGAGACCATAAGTACTAGAAAGCTGTAATTTGGTATGAGTATGTATATTAATCATGGCAAAAAAGTCGTAGAAAAAAATCTTGAAAAAAAATTTTTTTTTGGGTAGCTCCCATACAAGTAAAGTGGGAGAGTCATTTTTTTTTCTCTACTTACCCATCTTGTGGGGTATCGTTAAAAAGGTCTTTGAAAAATATTGTGAGGTTGAGAACATCATTTTTCGATTTAGGGATCCGTTTCCGAAATATTTGGTTTTAAAGTGCAAATTTTTGTTAGCGGTACGTGTCCCCCCCCTCTATCTCCTAAACGGTTATATATAGATACGTGAAAAAAATTACAGCAGTAGTATATATACTGAAGTTGAAAGGAAAACTATCAGAGCTAAGTACTAAGAACAAACTAAAAAGTTATAGGCAACCAACTTATAAAATGTACTGGAAAATGTAAAATTTCATACAATCTTTATTGTTAGATGTTTTTGGTCGTTAAACTGTGAGGTGCGAGTGTAAACAGTGTGTACTCAAAGTTGTCATTCGCAACTACGGAACCCTATACTGCGCGTGGCCCGACACGCACTTGGCCGGTTTTTTAACTTTAAGTTCGTCCTCATATTCTTGTGATCATATTCAAATATATTTAATCTATATAAGCTGTGTGCATAACTGAACTTTTAATAACAAGTTTGTTTTAATTGAGGTAAAAAAAATACTAAGAATGTCTAAATTAGGCTCTAAGTTGTCCGTAACTACATGCAAAATTTCATTTTTGTTGATTTTATCAAACCAGAAATACCTAATACTAAAAACCGGCCAAGTGCATGTCGGGCCACGCACAGTGTAGGGTTCCGTAGTTGCGAATGACAACTTTGAGTTCACACTGTTCACACTTGCTCATCACAGTTTAACGACCAAAAACATGTAACAATGAAAATGTATGAAATTTCCAATTTCGAGTACATTTTATAAGTTGGTTGCCTATAACTTTTTAGTTTGCACTAAGTACTCAGCTCTGATAGTTTTCCTTTCAACTTCAGTATATATACTACTGCTGTAATTTTTTTCACGTATCTATATATAACCGTTTAGTAGATAGAGGGGGGGGGGGGACACTTACCTCTTACAAAAATTTGCACTTTAAAACCAAATGTTTCGGAAACGGATCCCTAAATCGAAAAATGGTGATCTCAACCTCACAATATTTTTTAAAGACTTATCTAACAATCCCAACAAGATGGGTTTGCATAGAAAAAAAATATTACTCACTCCCTCTTTACTTGAATAGGAGCTACCGAAAAAAAAAATTTTTTCAATATTTTCTTCTACCACTTTTTTGACATGAATAATACCCATACCCATACCAAATTTCAGCTTTCTAGTACTTATAGTCTCTGAGTAAAACCGTGGACGGACAGACAGACATGGCGAAACTATAAGGGTTCCTAGTTTACTACGGAACCCTAAAAACGTTAGTATGAAAAATTCACTTTGCTCGAAATTCTCCATAGAAAACGCCAATTTCATAGGTAAGGACCTAATATAAGTATTTATCAAGAGGTATCTATTACCGATGAGTTATGTCGTAGGAAACTCCTACGACATAAATTACGTCAATTTGTGTGATTTGTCCCTAATAATATTTTGATTTACTTTTTAGGGTTCTGTAGTAAACAAGGAACCCTTATAGTTTCGCCATGTCTGTCTGTCTGTCTGTCCGTCCGCGGTTTTACTCAGAGACTATCAGTAATAGAAAGCTGTAATTTAGTATGGATATGTTGTATATTAATCACGCCAAGAAAGTGGTAGAAAAAAATCTTGAAAACAAAATTTTTTTAGGGTAGCTCCCATACAAGTAAATTGGGGGAGTATTTTTGTTTCTCTTCTTACCCATGGTGTAGGGTATCGTTAAATAGGTCTCTAAAAAATATTGTGAGGTTGAGAACACCATTTTTCGATTTAGGGATCCGTATCCGAAATATTTGGTTTTACAGTGGAAAGTTTTGTTAGAGTTAAGTGTCCCCCCCTCTATCTACTAAACGGTTATATATGGATACGTGAAAAAAATTACAGCTGTAATATATATACTAAAGTTGAAAGGAAAACTATCACAGCTGAGTACTAAGAGCAAACTAAAAAGTTATAGGCAACCAACCTAATAAAATGTACTAGAAAATATAAAATTTCATACAATTTTCATTGTTAGATGTTTTTGGTCGTTAAACTGTGAGGTGCGAGTGTGAGCAGTGTGAACTTTAAGTTGTCATTCGCAACTACGGAACCCTACACTGTGCGTGGCCCGACACGCACTTGGCCGGTTTTCTTTAAATTCTGTTCCCGAAATTGGTATTCTAATAATAATGTAATATTTCATCTGATACCTTCAATTCCACGCATCGGTCCCGTACAAAATGTTATTCATATATTGATAATATAATTCAATGAGATATTATTATGATAATATAAAAAAAAAATTGATTATTCGAAACTTTAAACTAATAACGAAATAATACGTACCCTAAAGCGAAGTGCACAACAAAGCGCGTATTGGCGAATTATAATAAAGTGAGTGAGTTATTCAGTAATTAATATGAATATTCATTATTAATCATACATTGAAAACATTCTCTTTGAGGTGCCAATCATCCCTCGCGACTGGGGTAGCACGGTGGTGTAGAGTAAGGGGGCGCAGTTTTGATACTTGCAATTATTAAGTTTTTATTCGACTGTCAAAAAAAGGTGAGTGTTTTCAAGGTGTGTATGTTATATAAATTTATTATTCTAAATTTCTGAATCGATTTTGATTTAGGTGGTTAAGCTAAAACCCAAACACCATTGGTAGTTATTATATTTTTTTTTACCAAAGACAGCATTGTATTTTTATAAATATTCATTAAAACGAACGTAATGAAAACCACAAGCAGTTTAACTGACCAATAAATAGTTTACAAAATTTATAGTCATCGCAAAAACAAAAGATGTACTTATGAAAATAAAATAAAAATAACCGTGACTGGTACCAAAAGTACCAGCTAGAAATATTTTTTAATAAGAAGAAACTATTTTTTACCCTTCTAACACGCTAAACATGTCTCACGTCTTGTGGCCTTTAGCTCTATCTATTCCGGAATGGAAAAGGACGTGATGATATATATTTTATTAGCGTCATTGTATTTAGTCTCAATCTCTGTTTGGCAAAGAAAAGGCTTTGTTAATTTATTTTTTTACTTTTTTAAAGTATCAAATCTTGTCCGCTGTGCTATAAGGCCGAGCCCACACGTTGGACATATGCGCGGTAGCTTAGTGCGGGCCATTGATCGCATTGTGCCGACGGCGGTGTGCACTCGGCCTGTCTTCCGACACTTTGCTAAATTACTCGTGATTTGCCTATTTTCAACCGACTTCAGAAAGGAGAAGGTTCTCAATTCGTCGGAATCTTTTTATTTTTTACGTATGATCCTTGATTATGCGTGACACATGGAGCGACTCTATCACATCTTTATCCCTTGCGGGGCAGACTGAGCCCAAAGTCATAAAACCTGCCCACGTTTAGCGTGTTAGTGGATGTTAATGTAGAAAGCGGAATCAAAATAGCGATGGTTTGCTAGCCGCATCACCTATTGACGTGATTCCTTAGCCCGATCCCTTGAGAGGCTTTTACAGGTTTCCCGGGAAGAAAATCAGCTAGTATATTTTATTTTTTTCCTTTTCTCCTAAACCAGCATGGAAGAACACACACATACAGGACCTATACCTATTTTAAACAGTATTTTTTCCCAATTGGAATTGGACCCAGCGAAAGCTGTACGAATTCGACACACCTACTAAGAGTTTATACCTTCCACATAAAACATCCGGCTACATCAAACCTACTGAACCGATTTTGATGAAATTGAAATGGGACCAAATGAAAACACACACGTACACGCTTGTAATTCAAAAATGTTTTTACATAAATATTTCGCCGAATAGTGAATCTCCTCTTTGAAATCGATTGAAAAGAAGAAAAGAAATTAATAAGAAATAGAAATGATATTCAGTAATTCTGACATAAAAAACGAATATTTTTTACTAGGCTAATAAGAATCTTATTAGTTAGGTACTTCCAAAGTATCAACTCGTATATTCAGTTACCTCTATGTGAACCGTAATCAAAAACGTTGGATACGAATTTTTGAAAACAAAACCCAGTTGTCACCGGGACAGGTGACGAAAAAATAATTGCATAAATGCATCCTGTCTAAAATTAAAATCACACCGTATTATTATTTCAATCTGACTACCCCACAAAGCCAACAATCTAATCACAAAAGTCACATCAATAAAATGAAATCAAGGTTTCCCCAACTGTAATTATTGACGCAAGTAATTCTGAGATTGTCATTTGATTGCGTTGCACACGGTGTGCATACAAAACGTGTGTTTTTTGTTAAAAATCTGCTGTTGCATCATTATCGGTATGGGAAACTATCCCACCCCACATGTTTGGTTTTCACACCCAGTGTTTTTTGATTAAAACTGGCGTTAATGCGGTAGGGAGTGCCGCAAGGGTGCATCGCAGGTCGCTTCCTCATTGTTCATTTCCATTTCTACGATTTGCTTTCATGTGAATTATTGTGTTTTTATGTAAACATGGAGTAATGAAAAATAGTAATCTTGTTAGTAGTTTATTGAATAAGCACAATACTGGGTTTAGGGTAAACAACATTTTCAAACAAAAGTGTTTGGCTGGTCCGGCAATTGGTATGAAAAATGTCTAATTATTTTCGATTTTTTTTAAATCAGGCTAATTTATTGATTTGAAAGACAACGGAATTAACTCTAACACCCTAAATGCAATAATAGTTAACTGTAACTGTTTTTTTTGTGGGAGTGAAATAATAGACTTTATTTTATCTTGGTTTATTGCTATCAATTTATATTTTAAGACTGATAAACTGAGGATTTTAAAATCTCTAAATTTAATTACGTTATATGAATAAAATCAAATGACATTTTTAGGATTTTTAATTCATATACGATTTGTAATTCCATCTCTATCTGTTTATAAACAAAATAATTTAGTTGAATCTGTGCCAAATCAACACCTGACCATAATCATCAGCTAACACTTTCAATTTGCTATGCAAGCACAATCTAAGTTTTTAAAATACTTTAAATCCAGTAAAACGCCGCGTGCTCTAATGTATAAAAATAAATCATACAAACACCATAAGTGAGATTTATAACCGCACTTAGCAAAACGCAAACAATTTACCATAACAATATGCGTTGTATTTTCAACACAAATTAACCGCGGAAACATTAGCGAGCAATATAGTATGTCAAATTGCTCGAAAAAAACGCAGTATTAATTTCCGACCGCGCCCCGTCGCTTCCGAAGGAATCGCCGTTAATCTAATCAACACAAAACATTTTAATGGCTGTCAAAAGTCGGCCATCTTGCCGCGTGCCGGCCGCGTGGACGCGCGTGCCGCCAAATGGACTATTGTTTTGTTTTCCATTTTCAAAATTCAAAATGTTTTCTTTTGGAGAGTGGGTGTCGCCAGGATGATGCTATCATCGCATTGTATTGATTTATTATGCTTACTAAAGTTACTATGTCACAGATCACTAAAGATGAAATAAAAACCGTGTTGATGAACAACTGAAAATTTGCGAACTGCGTTTATTTCATTTTTCAGACGACCTGCAGACCTATATTTGCTAACTTTTGACAAATATGGTGTACAACGTTTTGATAGTCATTTTAACATCCATTACGGTTTACATATCTTAAATAAAAATAGCCATTCATACGGGAGCCGTAATAGATAATGAAATTACTATCAAAACGATATTCACCGTAGTTGTCAAAAGTTAGCAAATAGGCTTGATCGTCAGCCTATATCGCATACTTCTTTTTATAAAATGCTTAATATACTACGACCCTAATAGAAAAAACCATCAATTTTTTAGATTAACTTCTATATAATTTTTGCGTCTACATTTCTTTTTGTTGTAAAACTTTGACTAAAAGATAATCAACAAACTCAATATTTCAACCCTGACGACAGCTAAACACAACTTCTTTCGCGTTTACGCTTTTGTTTCAACTTTTAAAAAAACACGGCGACCTTCGACACATCCCCAAAACCTACTTTAACGCGTCCCGGCACAGGAAGTGCCTGTAAAGCCTCAATTACGACAATGGCCGGTAGTTTTAGCTTGACATGCAAACACTCTTACGTATGGTAATAGACAATGGGCTATTATACTTACGTTGGGTGAGGTGGTCAGTAACTTTAAATTAAGTGAAAGCGTGGAGCTTCCACCTAGGTCGTAATTACCTCGTGACTCGTTCAGACTTTAAGTTCGCATTCGAGTTGTTTATACTTTACTATAAATTATAGCCTGTGTAGCCGGCAGATAAATTATAATATATTATTAGCTTTTTATAGGTAAAAGAATTTTGAAAATCGGTTCATTAGTTTCGGGGCCTATTCAATGCCAACGAACAATCAAATATTTTCGTCTTTTAACTAGAGCCATATATTAGCTAAAGCAGTCAGAGGATTTGGCCTACACTCTCCACGCTGGCCATACAGAAAGGCCTCTTTAATGTTTATAAGCTTTGTTTAGCTTGTGGTTCCTTCTTCGATATCCACGACTTAGTGATCCTTTTGAACACTACCGAGAACCCCACGACATCATTGATATTATTAAATGAAATGCACCCACGCTTCAGGGTTACAATATCGGCCCCCAATCTCTGACTGCCTGTGTGTCAGTCTGTCCACACTGTTTACTTATAGCTAATAACAGTAAGCCGCAATCCGCAATATTAATGTAAATCTATATCGATGGTGCTAATCTTGTGTACCTAATAGTGTTAAATATGGTTAGAAGATTATGGAAGCCAATTTATGTGTGTTAAGCTTTTTGCACTTCTGCACATTGTTGGATTTTCTTTTACAATACATACATAAATATTATCACGTCTTTATCCCTTACGGGGTAGACAGAGCCTAAGGCCATAATACTGAAAGGCCACGTTTAGCATGTTGATGGGCTTAAAGGTGGAGAACGGAATCAAAATAGTGATGGGTAGCTAGCCGCACGATTTGCGCTTATTCCCTAGGCCGGCTTCTACAGCCTGCGAGGGAAGAGAAGCAGCCGGTACATTCTATGTTTTTTCTTTTCTCCCAGACCAGCATGGAAGTCTTTTCCAAGTTGCGTAATAATATCTGTATACCTAATAATCTGCGTAATCTATACATATATATAATCTATATATAAAACAAAGTCCTCTGCCGCGTCTGTCTACTTTCTGTAAATTACTGCACGGATTTTCTTGTGGTTTTTATTGTCATTCATGAGGAAGGTTTATATTACATGCCCGGGTGCAGCCAGGGAGGGCTTCTGCTTATCGAATAGTCAAATTCCTTTTTTCGCCCAATACTGAGCAAAACAGGGAGGGCTGCTGGTATAAAGAAGAAAGATTTTATTGTTTGTTTAGGTTCAGTGAATAAGTACCGACACTAGGTACTGGATAGATCTTCAAAATTCTTTCACCTATAGATAGCTTATTTATCTGCAGGTGACATAGGCTATAATTTACACAGACGAAATCGCGGGAAAATTGTTAATATAATATATTTTTACTAATTTTTGTTAGTAAAAAATATATTATACGAGCAATTTTTTATTTTATTTTGCCGTGTGGATCCCGGCAGAGTAGAATAGGACCACTCCAAGTCTTCCCGTGGATGTCGTA
Source organism: Rhodophaea formosa (assembly GCA_963082605.1). Lineage (NCBI taxonomy): Eukaryota > Metazoa > Arthropoda > Insecta > Lepidoptera > Pyralidae > Rhodophaea > Rhodophaea formosa. The sequence goes on from OY720226.1 coordinate 956,705, forward strand.
AAAGGCGACTTAGGAAACACTAGCTAAGCAAAGCTTACAAACATCAAAAAGACCTCTCCAACCCGTCTGGCGAGCGTGGTGAGTGTAGGCCAAATCTTCTGACTACTCTGGCTAATATTATTGCTGTGGAGTACAGAGAGGGTCGTGCTCCTGCAGTGGAGACTAAAAAAGACCTGATGGATGGATGGACTAATTTTTATTCACTTAAAATCCAGTTATTTTGCTAGTGTGTCATAGGCAAAATAAGACACATTTTTTTAATCTATGGCCAAAATTCTTACGGTCAGCTGCTTGCGCTAACACCAACCCTCCTTAGTTATATTTTCCGCATCCTCATCCCGATTGCGGACAATCAGCTTGATGCATTCGATGCGGAGGGGGATGTTTACCATAGAGCACGAAATGTGTCGCGCGCCCTACTAGAGACAAAAGTCCGAATCAAACTGCGCAGTACGCGCCCCGCCTCCCCGCGCGCGCCCCTCTGAACCTAATATTGTGTACTGCGCATCGACTCGCGCGATGTTCCGAGACGTCATTAAGTTTGATTCGGACCATAATACTGAATAACGTGTGTCAATCCGCACCCAAAAGTGAATGTTCTTTACTCGGCCTGACATTTGTACAAAGGTAAAAAGGCCCTAATGTTAATTTATAGGATCATAATTACAGTAAAAAGTTTAATAAACATAATTCTGATGACATTATTTCACAAGTAAATAGAAAAAAGCGGATTATTGCATTTCTACAATTGCCTTCAAACATAAAACCTCAATAAACGGTACACGACACATGACACCCTTGTTTCGTTTCGTATAAAACGTGTTGTTTTTAATGGACTTGAAACTTTTGCCACTTCACCGGACTTTTTGTGGTGAGAGCAGAGTGCCCTCAACCTGTAATGCGTACATAACCAAAGGGCCCCAGGAGGGACAGACCTCGGCTTTGGGCGTTGCCTGTGTCGCAAGGCTTGGAGACAACAAACTCTCAAATGCCAAATGGGCCGCGATTTGCATGCATAGCGTGAAGAGCCGAACTGAAAAACATGAAATGTGTTAAAAGGCGTCTCTAGAAGCGCTTCCATACATGTCTGGGAGAAAAAAAAGCGTAGAATGTACCAGCTACTTCTCTTTCCGCACAGGCCGTAGAAACCGGCCAAGGGAATGGGCGCATATCTAAGTAATCATGTAATCATGCGGTGCGGCTTGCAACACATCACTATTTTGCTTCCGTAATCCATCTTTAAGCCCAACAACTTGCTACGTGGCCTTTCAGTCTTATGGCCTTAGGCTCTGTCTACCCCACTAGTTCGTAATGGTAATGAAATAAGGTTAAAAGTGGCGATGCCGGTAGGCGATCTCAGTTCGAACCCGTATCTGTCATTTCGGCAGCTTTTTGTCGGTTTTAATTTAATAACTCCTTAAGACGCTTACACCAGCCAACTAGCGCCACCCTTGGTTTTATTTCTTTTACTACTAAATAAGAACAAAATGACAAAATCGACGTAAGTACTTCACTAGTAAATGACTTCTAGTATTTTTTGTATTGCTTTTCATTATTTTGCATTTGATAAATCAAGAGAACTATGAATTACCGTCAAATGCGGCCACTTTTGGCGTTAATGAGTAGTTCTCTCGATCTGAAATACTGATGTCGATGAAAAGTTCTACTAAAAATACTACAAGTATTTTACTAAGGAAGTACTTACGTAGATTTTTTCAATTTGTTCTTATTTCGGAGAACAAGAATTAAATAACGGGTGTCGCTAGTTTTGGTGATGTAAGCCTCTTAATTATAACAAAATATTGTAATATTTTTAGGTATTCATTTTGCTCAGTAAGTTTTTCTTTTTATATATGTAAAAAAAATGGTAGTTATCGCTGAAAATATCAAGTACTTCGCGACAAAACCTTTTCCGGATATAGCTTTTAGGCATTTTATTTTCCTAGGTTTTAAATATTTTTTTGAAAATATTTTGATGTATAATCATTTATTTTGGTCTTTAAACTGTACTTCATATTTTTTTCATGCTAGTATTCCATGAAAAATAAGGCTAACTGTGCGACGAAAAAATAAATGTTTTACGGCAGTGCGTGAATTACAGCGCCTTAAGGGATAAAAACGTGATAGTATGTATGTCTACGTAGCGCGCGAGCGACAGTCACATTTCCTGCTCTGTGATGTTTACACAACCCCGACCTACCCCAAAGCGATGTCGCATATTTATAAGGAATCGTATTAGTGTCCGGATCGAATCGATTTGCGGATTTTCGAGTATGTGAGTTGTATGAATATCGAGAAATGTAGAATTTGTATTGATCCCAATTTTTACAATTAACTTTTTAAAGTAAAATCTTCCTTAGCCGGGCTTAGCTGCGTCAAAGACAATATAATACTAACGTAATAGACTGCCCACCTCATACAAAAATATTGGACCAATTTAAGGTTGCGCAAAGCAGGCGAATGTATAGCGCAGGAGAGTTGCTTGCTACTCGATACTAGATGGCGGTAATCTGCGTTAGCCTTTAACTTACTAAATAAACGGTGTCATTTTAAAATATTGTGCCTAAAATCTTGTTTTGATTTTTAATAAGATATTTTGTGAAGCATGTTTTTATATTTTCATAATACGGTCGATTCAATGTTGTGTAGTTTCGAGTGGCGCCATCTATGCGAGTCTCTGAGAACAAATCGTACGATTAAGGCGTTGAGACCACATGGCTGCGTTGAGCATTTTTGCGATGGGAAAAAACCGAGTCCGCGCGGGGTGGCGGTGTGCGTACCTACTCTGCAGCTCGCAGCTAATATTGATTCAGAATGCAATATGTAACGATTCCTAGACAATCCCAATTTAAATTACGCACTCAATACAGCCCTAACCATGTCTAATGTAGCCAATGTTCCCATGGAGTTCATCAAGCACCCATACATTCAGTCTATCAAATGATTGGCCCAACAAGTTCATTAGCTCAGTTCATGGCCACGTGCGCCCGCGACGCCGCCGCGACGTTCCCACGTCGCGCCCCCGTCGCTGATTCGTCACGGGAAGACGCTGGAAATTGTTTCGTCATTTTTAGTTTTAATATGTTTCATCTACATATAGGGACTAATATTATATAACATTTATAATTAGTTTAATTTTGTCTGTAGAAAGCTTATTGGTCTACGGTTTACATAGGCTATAATTTACGCGGAGGTCGCGGGATAGTTTGCTTGTTTCAAACATAAATCATAGTACATATAAAATTATAAATAGGTAATATGAGCACATCTTTATCCCTCGCGGGGTAGACATAGCCCAAGGTCTTAAAACCCAAAAGCCACGTTCAGCGTGTTAGTGGACATTAAGGTCGAAAGCGGAATCAAAATTGTGATGGGTCGCATCGCCTATATACTTAGATTTTTGCCTAGTCTCTTGACCGGCATTTACGGTCTGCGCGGGAAGAAAAGCAGCTAGTATATTCTATGTTTTTCCATTTCTCCCAAACCAGCATGGAAGCAAAAAAAGATTTAATAATTTAAGAAAAAATAAGTACATTTCATTTGAAATTTTCAATGAGTTAAAAATAATGACTAACTTAACATTCAATCCATAAATATATAATATTACATAGATGTTATAAAATAACTTTAGAATAATATACATACACTACAAATAAAAAATATGACAAGTTATACAGCGCACAACCTTTAGAAAGGTCGGTAATCGATAGATGCACAACATGTAAAACGAAAATAAAATGTACAGGTACAGAACTAAAAAAGTACACAAACAAAAAAAAAAACAAAATGACATCAATCAAACAAAACTAAAACTACAATATTTCATTTTACATCTCCATAAATTACACCCAATTCTCGCCCCGAAAGCTCAGCGAAAGCTTTTAGTGCGCCCCAAAAATTGCCGTCAAAATATTGTGGGGCATCAAAAACGATGAGTCTCCGTTTTAAAACGCCTTCCGATCCCTGTCTACCCCGTAGACGGAGGTCTTGATGCCGACTTCTTATTACCAATCCTTTTACCTCAAGAGATATGCTGTAATTAAAAAAAAAATGCATTATTTCCCACTTCCCTATATGATTCGAGTGTTACTTCATAAATAATAAAATATATAATAATCATGTCCCTTTACCTTTTAAATTTACATGACATAAAAATAAATATGACTGATATAGCTGCATCATTTCGAAGTCTTAAATAAAGAAATGTTAAATTAATGGTAGCCGGCAAATTTCGTGAGGCATTCTGGCTCGCATAAACACATTTTCCCAAAACAGCATACTTAATAACAGAGAGGAAAAAATTCTACGTATAACCAAAACTTATAGCTACTACTGCTACCTAGAAGTGCCATACAATACGTACTTAAGTAAAAACATAATTATTATGTTTTTACTTACGTATTGTATGGCAAGAGTAGCGTTGTTACTAAATTATTAAGTAACAAATAACCGCTAAGCTCAATCACTCTTATTACCTACTATTAGCCGACAAAACCGTGAAAAAATGATGCCGTGAAAAAAAAACCGTGAAAGTTATTAATGACGGTTGCACCATTATTAATACCTTTCACGGCATTATTATTAAACTGAATCAAATTAACATGAATTTCATGCAGTGTGATCTTGTACTTCACCTACAATGGTAGAAATTTGGAGCTATTTTCTGTAATGGCTAATTTTGTCATTAGCTGGATCGACGACGATTTGGATAAAAGCCTTACTGCCGATCAGTACTTGTGATTTTTGACCAACTAGAAAAAAGGGGTATCTACCGTATTTTTAATTTACTAGTACTTACAAAAGTTAGTACTTACAGAAAATTCATGGCGAAATTTTGATGGCTTTGGACTCCTAAACGGGTGATTCTGCCTGTCGATAACACTTCTGGAACAAAAAAAGTTGACAATCGTATATGAATTGACAGAGCGGCTGTATTTTTTTTTTGTGTTATGGCTTTCACGCATTACGTATTTAGCCAGTATCAAGTAGAAAATTTCCCGCGCTTTTTCGAGATTTCTTGTTATCAACGAAATGATGGTGTAAATTCATTTTGTTGATTCTATGGAGCCCTGGCGACAATGCTTGACGAACCCACTGGTTCAATCATAGCCAACGCAGCAAGGCGGACAACCACCAGCCCGCTATGTAAATGTCACTACAGCTGCACAATGACTGTTTATTTTAGTTATCCCACACATTGTTCCTTGACATGGGCTTTTATAACACTAAATTACACCGATTTCACATTATAAAGTCCACTAGAAACAATTTGCACAACAATCCAAAACAAACACCGTGTAGTCCGCTCAAATTCCCGCCAAGAACTCCTCGAATACTTTGTCATGGAAATGTATTTTTTTGTTTTGAGTTTCCAGCATGGTCCCAAAAGTGGTTCATATCGACGGGCGATACGACGACTTATGTAGTTTCGAATGCCGTGGTTTTGGCAATCATTGCTGCGAATTTTTATTCCACTCCCTCGCAGTGCGAAAACTTGCGAATGCGAATTTTGAAGTGGCGAACTCTTCGAAGAGAAATATATTTTTCACTGCCTCATTCATACGTCCGAATGAAATTATAAATGTGAATTCTATCAAGTGCATTCGCTGAAATAGTAGGTACCTACCAACTTTTTTAGAGTAGGCTAACGGAAAATAGCTATACGTTGATACCCTTATAACATATTAGACTTTACATTTATATAAAAGATCTTGACCAAATCTACCTCCAAGGTACCTACTTCTGCATGGTTACGTTCTCACCTATATATAAGCCGACAAGCACTTTTCCTACTCGTATTTGTGTCCCAATTTGAAGTCCGTGGGCTTATCACCTCATTTACCTACGTAGGTAGGTACTTACCTATTAGGTAAGAAAATTATGAAATAAAATAGGTATGTATTGCATTGGTATAGCAAAGAGGCTTTGACTAATTTCCACTTTGTATTCATGATTCTTTGGTAACAAAGAGTAAAGTTTAACATTGTGATAAATGTATTTAGTGGCCTCCATTATCATATTTCCTTGAACCGAAAATCACAAATCACTATGAGATGACGTTTAGAAATTTACACATTTGCATAAAACCATAAGAAAAACAAAGAATCCGCCAATGACTTACGAATTCACTATTGTTTCAGATTAAAAACAGATACAGGCCGAAAACAATAGAAGCCGATCGAAAAATAAAACATTCGAAATTCAAAGCGGGAGCCGCCATTGGCCGCCGCGCTGCCACAATGGCTGCCAGTGAAACGTCAGATTTGACAGTTGATAAAAAGCTTTTTGAACGATTACAAACAGAAATTTCCGTATCGAGGCCAATTCGAGAAAATACATTCTTTATTTTCCGTTTCATAAGAATTAAAATTGCTTTGGAGAATTTATTTGTCTGTAGGATTAAAGTGGTGGTGTTAAAAAACTTATTGAAATGATAAGAATCGTTTTCGAAAGATTTCGGCGGCTGCCTTTAAACTGTGCTTAAAATAATAGATAAATTATGTCTATTGTGACATGCGAAGATGAAAAAGATTGGGCTATGTTTTTATCGCAATAGAATTTATATAATAAGTAGATAGTAGAGAAATAAGTAGATTACTTATACAATTTTGTTTCCTATATCGTGAGAACTTCACAAGAAGAAAAATATTTACTACAGAACTTAAAATTAGAATACTTACCCTTGCCGTTTTATATACCGCCTAAAATATTTATTGATAACGTTTCCGATGAAATCCCAAGCTAACCATCAAGGTAGTAACTGCCAACCATCCCATCTATTGAAATTAGGATGTTTTTAATTCACAAAACATTCTTGGAATGTATCTGTTTCCCCTTTTTTTGCTAAATCACAAAGAGGATGTAAATTTTAGAATTTATAGAATCTTCGGCCTTATAGAATCGTCTTGGTCTAAAATATATTTACAAGTTTAGCTATTTTTAGGAGTTCAACATTCAGCCTTGATGTGATCGACACATTACATTGGTTAATGGAGAAGAGTACTCAGCCACAAAATATAAAGCATATGGAAAATACACCATTAAACTTCGAGCAACACGGCCTCCGTACCGGACGGAGGGAGTGGGCAAAGCGACAATTTACTATGACAATTTTTCTGGCGTTTTTTGCGGGGGGAAATGTGCACACAAGTTGAGTTCCGCACACCTACATACAAAACTTAAACTGTCACTTGATAGTAATTATGACATTGTCACAAAAGATGACATAAAAAAGAAAAAATAATTTGTGTACAGATGAGTCACACACAACTAACACATAGACATGCATATGCCTAATTTTGCTTGTACCTTGACAGAGGGGAATGCAGCGTATGGCTACTCCCTTCCGTGTTGCTCGAAGCCATTAAACTATATCGCAGTTTTGTTTTGTATTACGTGTGTGTCCAACACTGGTGGGTGTTGCAGGGAACAACATTCATCGAAAAGCTGGAAACTTAGGTGTCATAAAAAAAAATTAATTATTTTTTTTTCTTGTGAACCTGTGACATTTAGAATTAAATACCACTACTCGTGTATCTAAGGTAGAGAAGCTATTGTTAATCTCAACGAACCTTTTGTTCATTTATTCCCGACAGCTTTGCGACTTCGTTTGCGTAGAAAAAAGTAGCCTATGTGTTTTCTCAGGCTCTAGACTATCGGTGTATCAAATTCATTTAAATCGTTTCAGTAGTTTTGGTGTGAAAGCGAAACAGACAGACAGATAAGAGTTACTTTCGCTTTTATAATATTAGTAATTTAAGGATAGTAAGGATAATCGCTAACGTTCCATCGGATTTACATTCATGGTTTCACGCGGGGCGTCAAGTTTAACGCCAACGAAGTCACGGGAATATGCTATTAAGATATAATAGATTATGGGATATTATATACCAGGAGCTTCATCTTTATAAATATGACAAGCTTTATGAAAATAGGCTTTAGTATAATGCGACATTTTGTGTCTTTAATAACGTCTCGAAATAATGTCTGATTTGATTAAATAAGTGACTGTTACATTACGCCCATTTGTCTGAGATTTGCCTATACTCTCCTTTTTTGTGTCGGCGAGGAGGTAAGAACTCAGCCAGCCGTAATGGCAAGCGCCGACGGATCTACTTACCGTAAATATGAAAGTTATTATTGTGTGTTATAACACTTATAACTTGCGCGGACATATTTATATCACAGTGTATGAAAGCGGTGGACTCCTTTTAACCCTCATAGGTATTGGAAAAGTCGACGAATACAGTATATTTGAGTACATTTTAAATATCCTCGTTATTAACCGACTGTAATATGAAGGGATTCTCAATCCGTCTCAATTGTATGTTTATTTAGTACTGGCTGGTACCCGCGGCTCTGCTCGCGTCATATATAGCCTATATCCTTCTTAGTACCCTAACCTATGTGTATGCAAAATTTCATGATGATCGGTTCAGTAGATACCTATAGGGCGTGAAAACATAAGAAACACACAAAAAAACTCACTTTCGCATTTATAATATTAGTTAGGATTAGGATAAGTTGGGATTGGGGTGGGCTTTCAAAATTAAATTAAATAAAAATAGAATAAAAATTTAAAGGGCTCCCATGCAGTTAACATGATTTTTGCTGTTTTTGCTCAATAGTCTTACGTTGTATACGATAATGTTACGAAACCCTTCGCATTTTGCTGATTTTTTGCTGTGTAAGGAAAACCACTTTCGGAAAACATTTACATGATAACTTAAAAACTATTTCTTGAGATACTAATAAGTTAATAAAGTCACAATTTTTCCTATTGGCCTAAACGTCTTTAAGAAAAACAACTGACTAGTGACGTCACTTCCTTACAACTTAGCATTTTGTATTCGTGATGTTTTTTGTTCGGTGGCGATGTAAAACATTGACTTTATGGAAATGACATCACATAACAAAACACACATTTTTTTAAAGCTATCTTAAAGTAGATAATATTATTTATTGAATTGATTCAGGCGTTACGTTGCGGAAGTCAAAGTTACATGCAGTTTGAGTTAAATTATTTTATGTGCTTCCGCCACAAAATAATGTAACTCAAAGTGCAAGTAAATATTATTATTATTAATTTTGACCTCACTTAATGTGAACGCGCATGGCTCCTTACAAACCGATAAAGAGAATTGTGGCAATTTGAAAATTTTACATGATCTACGTACGTCCTTTTTTGTTAGTAAGAACAAAAAGGTTACAACAAACATGATAATTTGAAATAATGTCAGCATCATCAGGTCTTGTTTAGTCTCCAGTCTCCGCTGCTGGAGAATGACTCTCTCTGTACTACTAGAGCAATATATTAGCCAGGGCAGTCGGAGTATTTGGCCTACACTCTTCACGCTAGCTAGACGGGTCGGAGAGGTATCTTTGATGTTTATAAGCTTTGTTTAGCTTGTGTTTCCTAAGTCGCCTTCTACGACATCCACGGGAAGACTTGGAGTAGTCCTATTCTACTCTGCCGGGAAACACACGACCACTATATTCGGTATACAACATAGTAATTTAGATACGGTTCCAAGCAGCACACACCAGAAAAATGGATTTTATTCTGTTATTCTCGGTTGCGCACGCGTCGATGTCTCAGCCAATCAGGAGCCGCGACGCTGACTTCAAAGGAGTGGGCGTGGCCGCCCTTCGAAACCTTTCCCCGTAATAGCAGCCTCATAGTAGATGATTTGATAAATTACTTTTTTAAAGTCATCCCTTTTTGTGGGAATGCCGCGTCAAAATATTTTCTTTTTTTAACCATGATACACAAAAATATTATCTGTGAATTTATTACGCAATTAAAGACTTTTTTATCAAACAATAAAGTTGGAATTTCTTTGATGGTTACCTGAGGAAGTTAATATACAGTTTCTTACAAATTACATCTAATTTTCTAAAATTAGTGAGTCTATCATGCTTTTAGTTTTATGGCAGTGCCCCACTTTTAGTGACGCAGCTTATTATGCTTTTAGGCTGAGCTTCGAGCTTAATAAGGGTATTTGGAATGTGCTACCTTTTTTTTGGTTGAATGGTGGGATGTGAATTGGCCTCTATTACCGATATTACCTATACTAGTGACTTTATAGCTCTGTCGTTCTCTACGCTGTAAATAGGAGTTAATTATACGTAGTTATATGCGTCGTGTCAAACTCTTAGGTCACAACTCACAAACACAAACAGATATAAACTTACACTTAAATAATTTTAATAGGTGATATTATGCATTCACAATGCTAATCTTATATCATTATCATCAGGTTATTTTTAGTCTCCACTGCAGGAGCACGACCCCTGAGGTACTACCAGAGCCAAATATTAGCCAAGCATTCAGAGGATTTGGCCTACACTCTCCACGCTGACCAGACGGGTTGGAGAGGTCTCTTTGATGTAGAATAGCTTTGTTTAGCTTGTGATCTCTAAGTCGCCCTCTACGACATCACGGGGAAGACTTGGAGCGGTCCTATCTACTCTGCCGGGAAAACACATCACAATTCTGATATTCTTATTAAATTAAGAAATAAGATAGGTATGGGGAAAAACCCAGGATTGAACATGCGTCTTAGTCTTTACCTATATGTCTAGACTAGTCTAGTAAATTAAGCATATAAAGACTAAGATGCAAGTTCAAATCCTACCCCGTGGAATTGTTTGCCGTATCTTATTTCGTAATATAATAAGAATGAATACACCTAAGCCGTGTGGTTTTCGGCCGAGTAGAATAGGACCACTCCAAGTCTTCCCGTGGATGTCGTAGAAGGCAACTTAGGAAACACAAGCTAAACAATTCTTAAATTTACAATTATTAAGAAACCTGTCCGACCCGTCTGGCTAGCGTGGAGAGTGTAGGCCAAATCCTCCGATTACTCTGCCAAATATATTGCTCTGGTAGTACATAGAGAGTCGTGCTCCTGCAGTGGAGGCCTATAATAGACTTGATGATGATGATAAATTGCTTGGTTGGCTACCTGTTCCTTATCTTCGGAAATCTAGAATTTTATCATTGCTCTACACTATACTTCATGACGTTTTCTCTCCGGATTACCTTAAATCAAAATTCAATTTTCTCAGTTCCACACACTCTCGATCTCTTCGCTCCTCCAATAGCCTTATCTTTGCTACTCCTTCTCACCATTTTAGCTTTCTTTTTAACTCATTCCAGTGCAGGCTGTACGGCTAACGAACGCACTTCCCGAACCCATTAGAAGGGCTCCCAACAGATTCGCGTTGGAGGAGGCAATCCACAAATATTTCCTTGAAAATTCTTCTTCTTATAAACCTCTACATTTTTGAAAATCATCCAGCTTGTATTCTAGTTGTATTTATATGTATTTTTGTGTATTATAACTATATAAATATGTATAATATAAGTTTGTATAGTTTTTTTATATTTTATTTGTGTATATATACTTACATGTAATTATCTTTTTTATATAATTTAATTATTTTCTCTTAAACTCATCGCACCACCCTATACATATATCTCGGATTGGTCTCAAGGTATGACTGGCAGAGAATGCCTTATGGCAATAAGTCCACCTATTTGTACATATTTCCGTGCAATTAAGTTTAAATAAATAAATACACCTTATTAAATTGCAGAGCGAGCACGAAGCGTGTTCACGTTAGGCACCGTGAATGAAGCGACTTTGTTTCAGGATTGGCAAAAAATCGTATTGGAAATACTTAGGAAGGCCTATTTCCAGCTGTGGACTTCTTGCGGGTGGATGATGATGGGCAACGTTCTTTAATATGTTCCGTTGCCAAGTCCAGCTCTTCTCCACGAGTTGCTAATCAAACGATCCCCATGAAATGTGGTGAGCATGTGCAATAATTACATTATTCATGTTTTAGCGATTGTGAAACATTTAAATAAAATTAATTTATTAAAATTGAAAATATGTGATGAAAAAGAATTCGCCACAGGTAGGATTTGAACCCACGAAACTCCTAAGACTCGTGGGTTCAAATCCTACCTGTGGCGAATTCTTTTTCATCACATATTTTCAATTTTAATAATATACCGAGCATTGTAATGCTATTTAAAAACCATTTAAGAAAATTAATTTAATGCGGTTTTTATTGCGTTTATTACATTATTTATACGTTTTGCAGGTAAACTAAGGAACGCTAAGCAGGTAGACTAAGTTGACATTTGTCTAATAAATACCTATAAAATAATATTTAAAAGTTTGTTTTAATGGTGGGACGCATAAAGGATTTGAGTTCTACTAAGTGACCCAGGTCAACATGTCACAGAACGAAGTAATATTCGTATCTACAATATATATTTATACAGAAAAACTATACTATAGAAAAATGTAATATTGATAAGAAGTTTTAGAATAACAACAAATGCACCCAAATAACTACCATCATAACCTATTCGAACCCAATCAAGCAAAGTACAGAACAATAAATAAACTGCCATCTGGGTCACGGGGCGAGTTGACCCATCCACTTTCATTACGATGATCGATGTTATTTTTAATAATGACTATGCTGCGGTAATGTCATTAACCATACCTGTCAGGGAAGATGATGGGAATTAGTCATATATTGATGACTTTGTAGAATATGGACGATGCGTAATTATGTAAGGACAAAATCTATTAGATTAAAATATTAATATACTTATTTATAACATAGTAAGTATGCTTGGTTTGCTTCGCGCTACCTTTATCAACCGACTTCAAAAAAGGAGGATGTAAAACATCAAAGGGTTTGATTTTTTGATTATTTAATTAATTTTTTTATAGGTATGTTCCCCGATAAATTGAAGACTCCTGGTATTCAATTTATCGGGGAAAATCGACTGATTAAAAAAAATTAATGAAAGCGTGTGATTTCCATTTATATTTCATCTAAATCAACTGATTTAGATGAAATATAATTTGTAAACTTAGTACCTGATTCTCATCATCATCATCAAGTCTGTTTTAGTTTCACTGCAGGAGCAAGGTACCTTCTCTCCTACTAACAGAGCCAGAACAGTCAGAGGATTTACGGAAATACGCGAACGAAGTCGCGGGCATCAGCTAGTGTTATAATAAATATCTTAATTAAGACGACCCTACTCTGTGCGCAATCGAAATTGTCTCGCAATATTCGCGACGATCTCGCCCGACAATGTGTGATAAAGTCACAAATGTAAGCAAATAATAGCCACATATACTATAAATTGTTTAATTAAGAACTATCTCACATAAGTTATTTAATCTTTCTAAAAAAAACACGTTAAAACTATTTATGTAATTCGAAGATGAGTTAATTCAATATATCTATTTTAAACTGTTTAAATCATTACATTAAATTAAAACGTGGTGCACTTTTTACTCTTATAATGACTTCTAATCAAATCTGTATTTAATGATACAAAACGACAAAATAATGATAACCATAAATGATACAAAATATACCAAAGTAGAATCGACCAATCACGGCGAATGCTCAGGAACAAGTGACGAGTTACGTCCCAGTTTCGAACAAACACGCCATCTTGGATATATCCCCTCTCAAATGACGTACGCAAACGAATGAACTTAGTGAATGAACGAGAAACAGCCACAGATAATATATGTGGCGACAACATCCGGCCGTCCTGCTTACGTGATTGTCCTCGATCACGTTGTAGTCTGGTGTATGTCTGAAAACAAACACCGCATTAGTAAAGGGTTAAGCAACACTAATTTTTTTTTATTGCATATGATCTTTACAATCAGGCTCTCGGTTGTCCTATTATAAATGATCACTTTTATGCCAACAGATATTTCCTTAGACCGGTGACCTTTACAATCAGGCTATCAGGTGTCCTATTATAAATGGTCACATTCACGCCAACAACAATCCCTTCCTGCCACGGTAGCTACCACGTAGTCTGGAGTAAGCTATTCCATCGACGGCCTACTTACTCGCACAACTTTCAGTAACAGCTTAACTGTCTGTCGCAGTCAGAACTACCGCTACAAGAAGTTTGTTGAAGTCACATACACCAGACATATAAAAAAAACTATTAAATGCCTATGCAATTTCCTTGCCAAAATGATAGAATACAAACAAAATAAATTGAAACATTAAGTAATCATAAAAGAGTGTATCGTTACCTTATTTATTGACAACATCCGAATAACTTTTACTCCTCGTCTTCTTGCCCAATATTCACCCAAGGCTTCATGTTCTCCACACATGCGACTCCTTGATACCGTTTCGCCGATCGCTCGGCTCCACGCATATCTTCTATTTTATATCGGTCATTTCCTAAGCATTCTTTCACCTGAAAGGGTCCTTTGAACTGGGGTAACAATTTAGTACTTTGCCCATCATTATTGTAGCTTGGTATTTTAATGACTACTAGGTCACCAACCTTATATATTGGGGCGTCTTTTCTCTTTGAATCAAACGCAATTTTTTGTTTCCTCGCATTTTCCTTAATCCTTTCATCAACTTTTTTCCTCAAAGCTGTCATATCAACTGATTTTTCCTCACCCTCCTCATCCTCAATCGGCAGCTCATGATTCATCCTTAATCGATATCCAAAAAAGACTTCACTAGGAACTGCTAGTGTTGTCTTATTCATTGTGCTGTTAATCCCCTGTTGTATCGTACCAATGTTTTGATCCCATTTGTTATTATCTGTGTTTGCTCCTATTGCCCGTAATGATTCCAAAATCGTCAAGTTATAGCGTTCAACTTGCCCATTAGAACGTGGAACTGCCGTGGCTACGATATGCAATCTAATCGCTCTATCTTTACAATATGATGTAAATAATTTCGATGTAAACGCGCTCCCTGCATCACTTACTAAACGCCGAGGGTTACCAAATATTTTAAATATTTTATCTAATTCGTTAACTACTATTTTGCTTTTGGTATTTTTAACGGGTAATATATAAACAAACTTTGTGAATGAATCTACCACGACTAATAAATGAGTATTTTTTTGAGTCGTTTTCACAAATGGACCCAAATGATCCAAATGAAGAGTGTGAAACGGCCTAGCATACTTGGGAATCGAATATAATTTGCCGGGCTTCTTTCCGTGCATATTTTTATAATAAATACAGTGTAAACAATTTTTAATGTATTTAGTAACTACGCGCTTTAGACGGTGAAACCAATACACTGACCTAATTCGCTCAACAGTTTTGTCCACAGCAAAGTGCCCAATGTCATCATGATTCGCACGTATGACCTGCCATATACATCGCTTGGGAACGACCCACCTTCTACCGTACTCTGTTCGTCTATACACTTTATTCCCAAGTAATTCATAATTATTAAAAATATCTTTATTAAGCTCGGCTTCTCCTGACTCTAAAATTTCCTTTATACTACAAATGCTTGGATCTTGTAACTGAACCGAAAGTAACCAGTCTCCCTCGGTAATCGTCATGACCATGTTATCATTTATCATACTCAAACTGCTACTGGCTGTGGCAACAGGGTTCCTACTTAAAGCGTCCACATGTTGCATCTGAGTACCTGGTCTGTGAAACATTTCAAAATTGAATTCTTGTGTTTGCAGTACCCATCTACTTATACGCGGGATAATATCTTGTTTTGTTAAGGCATACCGTACAGCACTACAATCCGTAAATATTTTGAATGCTGAACCTAGCAAATAATGTCTGAATTTTCGTAACCCTGTTACCACCGCCAATAACTCTAATTCGAATGAATGATAGTTTTTTTCTTCATTGCTCGTCTGGCGACTGTAGAAGTAAACTGGTTTTTCTCCTGTATCAGTAATTTGTGTTAAAATACAGCCTAAACCGTCACGACTAGCGTCTGTGTAAAGATTTATTGGGAGTTTGGGATCAAAAATTGAAAGTACTCTATTACTCACTGAAATAGATTTTAATTGCGAAAAGGATTGATCATGTACGGACTCCCATTTCCACGTGGAGTCTTTTTTTAATAAATTATTCAGGGGACGTGCTATTACTGCACAATTGGGAATAAACTTTCGAAAATAATTAATCAGCCCGAGAAACTGCCTAACTTCATGTATAGAGTTTGGCGTGGGATAGTTACTAACGGCTTCGACTTTGTGTGTACTAGGGCGGATACCATCTTGTGCGATTTCGTATCCTAAAAACTGGATATTTTCTTTAAAGAATGAACATTTTTTTAAATTAACTGTTAGTCCGTGTGATTGTAAAAGATCTAGTACGTTTTCTAAACATGACACATTTTCTTCTAACGTTTCAGTGGAAATTAACAAGTCATCCATGAAATTTATTACTTTTCCGAATCGTAAATTACCCAGGACCGTATTCA
The DNA here is from genome assembly GCA_963082605.1 of Rhodophaea formosa. Classification (NCBI taxonomy): domain Eukaryota; kingdom Metazoa; phylum Arthropoda; class Insecta; order Lepidoptera; family Pyralidae; genus Rhodophaea; species Rhodophaea formosa. Next base: position 972,983 of record OY720226.1, read on the forward strand.
TCACTCTCTGGAAAATCGCAGGTCCATTACAAAGTCCAAAAGGAAGCCTTAACCATTCAAAATGACCGTCCAAAGTAACGAAGGCCGTTTTGTGAACGTCAGTTTCTTTAATAATCAAATGATGGTACCCACATTTTAAATCTAAAGCAGTAAAGTATTTACATCCACGTAACCGGTCTATAAGGTCTTCGATTAACGGCATGGGATATTTTTCTTTTACTGTTATTTTATTAAGTCTACGGTAATCAATGCATAATCTTTTTTCTCCTGAAGCCTTATCAACCAGCAACGCTGGACTAGCGTAAGACGAATTACTACAACGTATTATCCCATTTTGTAATAAATCGTCAACGATTTCTCTCGTTTTGGCTCGTTCACTTTCTGACATACGATAAGGGCGCTGAAATACCGGTTTTGTAGTGGTTAATTCAATTTCTACCTCAATTCCAGACACTTTACCTAAGTTGCTTAAATTGGCGGAAAAACATTTCGGGTATTTCGACAAAATTTTATTGATCACCGATTCATTAGAACTGTCTTCCAAATTAACATTGCAAACATGTACTTTACTAAATTCATTTGCCAATTGAAATGTCAACAATTCACCAACACGACTGTACATAATCCTACTATCCTCCGTGAAATTCCTACCGACTAAAACATTACAGCCGGATAAATTTTCAATGACATACATAGTAATCGGTAGTTCAACGCCATCTATCGCTACGATAACATCCACTGCAGAATTAAGTACAATTGATACATCTTTTGTAAAACCTACTATTGGTAAAGGTACTTCTAATCGATAAGGTTTCAATGAAAACTGATCAATCATGCTAGATAAAATTAAAGAGCAATCACTTCCCATGTCTATAAATGCCTGACACTCGAATCCGTTAACAAAAATGTTTTTAAAAAATCTTTCCTTTGTGCTATGTCCATTTATTAGTTTAACTTCAACTTCCTTTTCTATTTTTGTTTTCGGTTTCGACAAGCATACGGATTCTATATGATTATTTTTCTTACAATAACTACACGAAATTGGACCCTTCAGATTACAATTTATTCTCTTATGCCCAATTTCACCACACCGATAACAACGCAAATTAAGATTACTAGGATTTTGACCTTCAAGCTTTGAATCAACTCCATGACTAGCAGGTTGCTGTGGCTGTTGAACGAATTTTTTTACAGCAGGTATTGTTATATTTCTACCAGAACTGCCTACATTTTTCTTGTCTTTTTCAACCTCATAAACCTTGCCGTGTAAATAAGATGCTAACTCGTCACAATTTCTAAAACTACCGGATTCCGCAGCTACACTAAGATTTTTGTCATCTATCGAACCCACAATAATAGATATAATATCCTGTTCATTAAATGCTAATGCTAATTTATCCACACGACACTTTTGTTGAAAGAAAAAGTCATACAAAGACTGCCCCTCCGTGGGCTTACTATTAATCAAATCTTTTAATAAGACAAACGCGTTTCTTTTAATTTTGAACGTACTAGATAACCTATCTCGCCACTGCCGCCATTTCCACGTGGTCCATTCCGTTTCAGTTTTCTGAAGAGAATTATACCACGTTTGGGCAGAATTTCTCAGTTTTTGTAACGCTTGAAACTTCGTCATTTTTTCGGACCAACCAAATGCTCGGGCATTCGCATCGACAACATTCAGCCACATATCGACATTATCAATTAGGGGATCAAATTCAGGGATCACAGAAGATACGATTGCATTTTGACTCACGGTTCGAGAAGTTCTCCGTCGGCGACGTCGTGATCTTCCGCCACTATCCGACGAAGACGATGAACTTGTACTGGAACTGGACGTCGACGAGCTCGACGAAGAAGGCGATCTTTTTCTCTTATTTCGCTCCTTTCTCTGGCTTCGCGGCATTTCCAGGCGTTAGAGTTGCAGCACTTCTGATGATAAAGTCACAAATGTAAGCAAATAATAGCCACATATACTATAAATTGTTTAATTAAGAACTATCTCACATAAGTTATTTAATCTTTCTAAAAAAAACACGTTAAAACTATTTATGTAATTCGAAGATGAGTTAATTCAATATATCTATTTTAAACTGTTTAAATCATTACATTAAATTAAAACGTGGTGCACTTTTTACTCTTATAATGACTTCTAATCAAATCTGTATTTAATGATACAAAACGACAAAATAATGATAACCATAAATGATACAAAATATACCAAAGTAGAATCGACCAATCACGGCGAATGCTCAGGAACAAGTGACGAGTTACGTCCCAGTTTCGAACAAACACGCCATCTTGGATATATCCCCTCTCAAATGACGTACGCAAACGAATGAACTTAGTGAATGAACGAGAAACAGCCACAGATAATATATGTGGCGACAACATGTGTGTATCGCAGCGGAATGTCGCGTACGTAATCAGCGGTGACAGCTCTGATTGGTATTGCTGCTACGATTATTGTGGAGTATTGTTGGCGATCGATGAGCGTGGGAGTCGGAGGGACTTCTCATTATTGATGCGAAGGGTTATAATTAGCCACGGAGATGAGAGTTGCACACGACTGCCGTGGTAAGTAAGTACGTATGGCCAGCAAAAATAGAGTCGATAGTCATTGAACAAAACTCAGTATTATTAAAAATAATTGAAAACTGCTTTAAAATGAATTAAAATGTTTACATCTTTTTAAGACTTGATACATTGCAAAAACATTTAATGAAAAACAATAAATGGAAAGGCGAATTTGTTTTGGCATATATCACTATTTGATTTTGTGAAAATACGTAGGTACAGTATCAGGTACTAAACTTGCTGGGAAAATATGGATACTGCTTATTAAATCACTGTTTTTATGGTTTAGATGATACCTATGTACATTTTGATTCAAAGTGTTAAGGCCATTTAGTCTGTCGTAAATTTTATGATTTGCATCCCAAAAAACCTTAGACACGATTTCCATGACAAAACTAGTAGTGTTATCCATTCTTAAACTTGGGTTAGATGTTATTATTTTGTTGTTCAATTTGTGGTTATGTATAAAATTTGATTTTGCAATCTATCTGTGATATGAGATGTGGTGTATCTTTTAATGAAAACAATTAGAGAAAATTCTATCTTTGATGCCAAACACTCGATACATCTAAACGCGTATGACGCCATACAAACGGAAACAGGGAAGAATGGCAATATTTGATAATTTTGGTATAAAATTAAGTATTCATTCAATTCATTACATAATCTACGTACGTTCCTGTACAGCTTGAACAATTTCCTTTTTCCGTTTGAGTAAAGATATGCGCGTACAGGGGTACCTACTATTTTTGTACGTGTGAGTATGAGAAACGTTTTATTGTATGGAAAAATCTATCGAAGTCGCGAGCCCCGCGTTCAAAAATAGTACCCCTAGGCCCTCTTATGACAACATTCTATATCTGTAAGATTCTCATTTGCGGTAAGTAAGTAATTGTTATTTCTAATATGCCCCCGCTATTAATCTCGAGCTCGGCGTCCATCGACACATCGGAATAGGGTCGGCAGCCAAGCGTGAGCCGTCTTATTGATTGCTCCGGCTTGTTGACTTTGGAAATCCTCTGACTTGGTCGCATTTCCATAGATTAATATAAATAAAACTGGCCAAGTGTGAGTTGAATTTGGACCGAAAGTATTTTTTTTAAATGGTGAAAAAATTATGTCTAGATAGCCGTGTGGTTACCAGCAGAGTAGAATAGGACCACTCAAAGTCTGCTCGTGGATATCGTAGAAAGCGACTTAGAGAACACAAGCTAAACAAAGCTTGTAGACATCTAATTTTTCATCAATCAAATCTCCAACCCGTCTGGCCAGTATGAAGAGTGTAGGCCAAATCCACTGACTGCTCTGGCTAATATAGGTGGCTCTGGTTACTACCAGAGAGGGTCGTGCTCCTGCAGTGGAGATATGTAGAGTGGATACCTGGTGAAGATGCCTTGACAGATTCTTTTTCACTGTTTTTCTTAGCTATTGTTTTTATATGAAATGGGTTTACTCTTGACCATCATCTAGCCCAGAGGCAAAGATATGGCCTAAGATGAAGCGAGCTGATCCAGAAGAAGCCTATTCACTCTATTTTTTAAAAGATTCAGGTTATACGCACTCGGAAATACAGACGCAGGCAATGCGTTCCAATCCCTAGGTGTACGCATAATAAATGATGAGGTTAGGGTGATTCCGTTTTCCCTAGACAAAAAAATTACAGCCATTCCCTATAAAGGATCTATCTGGGCAATCGCATTCAATCGGGGACATTCAGACACGTAGGGACCGATTCTGGAAAGTTTCTTACAGCGTATTCTTCTCATCAGTGGTCGTTCCGAAACGCTAGCAGTTTTTCGATCTAGTATTTAAAAGAAAAATATAATGTTCACAAAGAGATACTTATATCCAATTTTGAATAAAAATCTTTGACTTTGACTTCAATTCAGTTTAAATAAAATTATTTTAATACGGTTTTTATCGCGTTTATTACATTATTTATACACCTAACGTTTCGAGCACTTTACAGTGTTCGTGGTCGCAGGCAGACTAAGTTGACATTTGTCTAGTATTCAGTTTACCCATTTGGCGGCTTTGAGATAGCCAGAGTCCTGGATTTATAAATAGGCCGTATAGACCGCGGCCTAGGGGCGGCAGCGTCCTAGAGGCGGTAGACTTTTATTCTCTGAAATCAAGTGACCTTCCTCTGAAGGAAGGTCACTTGATTTCAGAGAATAAAAGTCAAACACGTTCACTGGTTTTCTCATGGTTTAGTTGCCTACACTCAAAAAAAATATAAATCCGGCACTGAGCCAGACAGATTAATAGTTTATATGAACATAACTAAAGCGGTCTCTATTCTTCTTTTCGAGTCGATATGGTTATATTTGTTTAAAAATCATATTGATTTTAACCAGTAGGTGGCCACGGCGGTCTCTATGATAAGCTTTGTTTAGCTGGTGTTTCCTAAGTCGCCTTCTACGACATCTACAAATTGGAGAGGTCCTATTCTACTCTGCCTGGAACCACGCGGCCATTTATTCTGAGATAGCACCCCTCTTTTTGTTCGAGGGTTGAACAATTCACCAAAAAAGCAATCATCTGATCGCTAAGTGTTATTGTGCCATCCAGGTCACCAGATTGCGCCGACTCACGCTTGGCTGCTCACCCCTCTCATTCGGTGGGTGATGAATAAAAATATTGATACGAGGAGATTCTGAACATTTGTCGACTAATTACAAGAAGTATAAAAAGTTGTGCAGGAGATATGAAAAATATACTTCTATTAAGGCTTTATCGGTGTAAAATAATGTGATAAGCACGTTTAAACCGTTTGAAAAGTACTTTAACTAAATATGTAAAAAGAATTTTTATGTTTAAGTTTATCAATCGCGAAAACATAAGAAAAATTAAAAACACCCTGTTAAGAGTGAATTTTGTTTGAATATTTAACCATATAGGTGGTAGGAAGTATTTATTAATCTCCGAATCTCTCTTGCAAAACTTAATACAGTCCACGCTTTACGAAAAGTCAACATAATCGCCCATGGGCCGAGATCGCATGATTACCACCTCATTACCCCCAAATAAGCACCAATAGTCGCGTGACGCCAGATGGCGTGCGCACGCGCCATTGCCGACAACTGTTGCCAATAATTAGTGATTGGACATGTTTGGGGTTGATTACCTGATGGTGGATGAGTAAGGATGCTTTTTAGGCGATAACCGTATAAAGCTGTCAGTATTTTTATGTTTTTGAGATGAAAACTTAAGGTGTTCACCAATTTAAATATTTTTCATGGCCCTGTATTGCCAAAAAGCTGTTGAACTCGCGAAACCGTTATCCAAAAAAAAACCGACACCTCTGTATAATATAAAAGTATTTCCTGCACAATATAACATTACCTAACGATTGAAAAATACACACGTTTTCACTTCTATCGGCTCTCCTGGAGTGCCAATGTAGTTTTTTTAATGAATTCTATTGCTATTCTGATGTACTCATAACAAATAAAGAAATAAGATATGGGAAAACTGCCAACAATTTGAATAAAATAAAAGTAAAGCGTTAAATTGACCCTTGATACCCTCAAAGGGTTGACACAGCCCTTCAATATGAACAACTTGGGAACACCTATGGGAACTAAAAAAAAATCAACATTTTTATACAACATTGTTAAGCCGCCAACATTTGTACATTTTTATTTCGATTTCCAAACATATTGACCATAAAGGAAGAATTGTTCATATTGACGACCTGAGACACAAGGGAATGTTGAGGATCAGTTTACCTACACGCTGCATAGTTTTATTTTATTCTTTTATTTAAAACAAAATACGAAGCCAATTTACGAACAAAATCAGGTAAACCTGGGTAAACCCCACTCTGATTCAATCATTCGCCATTACATTATCAATCCGACGAAATAACACAACGACAGCGTTTTAAAAACCTTCCGCACGAGGCGTAGGTAATTGTGCTCTTAAGACGAATCTCAAGAATAAATAATATTTTCCCATCGGGAGAGGCGATGGCGTAGCAAGAGGGTGGTGAAACGTCACGGGCCTTAGACCCGAAGGGGCTAAAGTGGCAAGTTTTTGTGAGTAGGTATTTGTGCCCAACACAAGGTGAACATACTTTTCTTTCATGCAGTGGTCGGTTCCGAAACTAATTCAAAATCTGAAAATAACTAATAAAATAACATTTAACGTGAAAAATAATATTGATATGAAATTTGTGTCGTACAGAGAAGTCAAGATGATGTCAAAAAGTGTCTGCAAATGCCTTCTTTTCTGAATAAACGTTTTAGTTCACTACAATCTATCTGTTAAAGGTATCTTATATATCTAAACTGTGCCTTATGAGGTGAATTTGAAGAATAATAATGTACCTACACTATACTAAACTATACATGCTGTAATATAATTTGGCAAGGTTTTACAGTCAGCAGGACTGTTTCCTTTGATAAATGGCTATGAAAAATATTGAAGAATTAACCGTAATCATGAATGGGGTTCTATTTGATGAATGTTCCCGGGTACCGTGTGTTACAGCTACGGCACCGGGGCGAAGAAAACGTAAAAAAAACACTTTTCCCGGCGTTGTATCGCGCTGTGGAGAATCTTGCCTAAGTCCCGAAACAAAACAAGGGACGCACTCGGCGATCACAGCGAAAACTGTGGAGAGGACACATTAATATATATTTTTATCGCTTATTCGGTCTATGTATAGGGTTCTTCAAAAAGGGCGTGAAAAGATTTCTTCAGGGTCGGCAACGCGCGAGTGATACCCCTGGTGTTGCAGACGTCCAAAGGCTACGGTAACCGCTTTCCGTAAAGTGAGCCGTATGCCTGTTTTGCCAACTTAGTTGTATAAAAAAAGACAGATTCTGGTTTGGGACAATTTTTTTTCTGTCCGTTGTATTTGTATTTATTTTATGACATAAGAGGGCAAACGAGCAAGCAGGTCACCTGATGGTAAGCGATCTCCGCTGCCCATGGACAACTGCAACACCGAGGTGTGACAGGCAGGAGCGTTGCGGGACTCTTAAGAAAACATAGACTTGTCTCTTAAACTACAGTGCAAGCCATGCTTTGGTGGGTGGTGGGAAAATTAATTTCACACTGAAAATAACATTTTCGTGGCAATATCTTGTTGAATTTACTATTGTCACATAGTATAGTAGCGAAAAAATTTTTTAGGTAAAGGTGGAGAGATCACATAAGCACAGCCAACGGGAAATGCAAAGATAGTATTTTTATGATGTAAACATAAATAAGTACAGACAATTATGGTAAGTGGTGTCATCCTCAACTTCATGTCGGATTCGGGTACGCGCGCCCGGCCTCCCGAGCTGCTACTTACTTATCCCCAATCCATCCGAGTAAGTAACATCCTAAATACCTTTACCCTCTCGCTTAAAAAACGTTTTCGATGGGCAGCAGCGTCGGAACCGAGATAAGCCGAATAAACTGCGCTCACCAACCCGTTTGCCATGCGTAGTGAGTATGGCAAAATTCCCCATATTCAGGGAGGCCTATGTCCAGCTGTAGACTTCTTGCGGCTGATATTATGATGATGATAACAAAATAGGATATAAGGACAACGTCCCACGAGCTAATACTTATATTTTAAGGGAATCTCAATGATGAATGAATGAATTATTTATTTATTAAGTACAGTGACTCATACATAATTGTTAGTAATACTCATTTCTAGGTTAGTTATCAATTATTAAATTTAAAAATCATTTATTAACTTAAAGGCCATTCCTGACCATCCCCCCGGCTATGGCACAGCAATGGTTTACGTGGAGGCTGTCCAGTCTTTGCGCGATCATGTTCAGGATGCTGTTGCCGCTGCCCCGCACCCTGCGCACCAGGGACGCGCATCTCTTAAGCATAGTTGCATAAAAGCAGCCTACTCGAGCTCGAATAATGATTACACTGCTGATAAAATAACATAAAATAACTAATATCCTCGTCGTCTCTTAATATCCTCTGTCCCGCACCCCTATTCCATTAAGAGGATTAAAAGCACGGCGCTGCAGTAGGTACCTAGCGGTAAGTACACGGGGTACGTTGACGCTGGGTGTCGTCAGGCTTAGTCGCCCCAGAGTGCCGCAACTACTTATGGGAATTTCAGATCCGTTATACATAATAAGTTTTATTAACTTACACTTTACAAAACGAAAATATACATTAAAATAAAGATTATAAACTAAACTTATACTTTAGTAACCTAGAAAATAGAAAATATTAATTTATAAAAAAAAATAACTACTAAATTATATAAAAAATTGAGCTCAGATCGCTGTGATCAGTGGGCAGAGTGCCAAGAAGGCTGGTGGCATTTCCACGCTGAATGGCCAAGTAGCTAGTACCTACCCCTTCCATGGCAGGCAGGAATAATAATGCAGACTCTTCAATCATTTTAAAAGTTAAAAACTAAGAACATGAAATAACGAAGTAAATACTACGAATATGGTTACACGTAAAAGATGACGTAAGCCACCATCTTGCAGCACACCTAAAAAGCGCTCTCTAACTCGTATCTCTCTCTACACAGCCGAGCTACTTACAGTACAAGACGCTGGTAATGACAATACTTAGCTAGTAACTCTTCCTTTGCAGTCGGATAAAAATAATGTGGACACTCAATAATCTTATTAAAAGGTAAATGGTAAGAACCAAGAGCAATCAGTGCAGGTAACTACTGCTGTTACACGTACGTTAAAGATGCGTCACATTCTCACATTGGTCACATACTATGTCCTAAATATGACGTAAGCCACCATCTTGCGACACACCTAACAAAAAGCACTCTCTAACTTGTATCTCGAAACAGGCGAGCTACTTACTGTGAAGTGAGTAGCTATAATGAATAACCCTTCCATGACAGTCGGGTAAAAATGGTTTGAGAAACTCCATAATAGTTTTAAAGGTTGAGAACACTACTATCGTAGATATTATAATTCTACTAAGTATATAATGGTGACCCGTAAAAGATGCGTCACATGCTATGTCCAAAACTTCTGACTTAAGCCACCATCTTGCGGCACACCTAACAAAAAGCTCTCTCTAACTCGTATCTCAAAACAGGCGCCGGTAAGACCAGTAGCTAAAAATAGTGAGAGCACTCATACTCGAGTCAAGTGCCCAGCGGAACCGGCGGCGCCGCCTTTGATGTGTGGGAAATGGGAATCTCTAGTAGGCAGTCAGATGGTCTGAGTATGGGAAGCTGGTGTAGATAACGTTTTAGTCGACGGGCGGCGCAACTTTCTGTAGCCAAGTGGCAAGTGGCCGCTTAACTTTTTCATACCACACGTTGTCAACTTGTAAGTACTTTTATCCCGAAAAAGTATCATGAGAATGTTAATAACTGGAGAATATTAACGCGAGAGGAGTTGCGGGCAAAGGTAGGTATATCATATTGTATTTAGCGTGAGGACAGGAAGTTTTTTTTTTTCATGTTTCTACGACAAGCGAATTATTATTATCCCATTTGTTTGAATACTTTGTAAACATAGACTTGGTCTAAAAAATTTCAAATCAATAGCTGTAAATGACTGATACATACTTGAATTTCTATCTCAAAAACTACTGAACCGATTTTGACAACAAAAACTTTTGCAATTCGACTTATAAACTCAAATTCAAATCAACAATATTGGAAAATGTTTTCATTATGATATCGCCTAAACATATACAATAATCGTACTAATATTATACATGCGAAAGTGAGTTTGTTTATTTGTTTGTTGGTTTATTTGTTACGCTTTCACGTCGTATCTTCTGAACCGATCATCGTGAAATTTTGCATACTCATGTGTTAGGGTACTGAGAATATCACGGGTACCGAGGGTATCACGCGGGCGAAGCCGCGGGTAACAGCTAGTTCATAATATTACATACAGGTCGAATGAGACAAAATGATTTTTTAAATCTATGGGACGAATGGACTATTTTTGATAATCAAGACAATGACACCGTCATGAGCCCAGCTTTTAAATACATATATACTATCCGGTCTTTTTCCCTTGCGCAGCAGACAGAACCCAGGTCTATAAAACCTAAAGGCCCGCGTTTAGCATGTAAGTATCTTTTAAATATCTGAGAAATAAAACCACGTAGAAACGTGAGACGTTTTATGACTGAAATAAAGGTGTTAAATGGTCATCATCATCATTTCGTGTAGGTGACACGGTCAGTCGACCATGTACACCCTGGTGTCAGAGTTCTTGGGAACCGCCTCTCGGCCTCTAACGTGGTTCCTTTAACGACTACCAGATGGCAGCCGGGACCAACGGCTTGACGTGCCTTCCGAAGCACGGAATCATCTTTATTATCAGACAATAAGATGATTCATGCCTGATATGTCCTACCTAACCAAGCCATGTGGTTCCCGGCAGAGTAGAATAGGACCACTCCAACACTTCCCGTGGATGTCGTAGAAGGCGACTTAGGAAACACAAGCTAAACAAAGCTTATAATCATCAAAGAGACCTCTCCAACCCGTCTGGCCAGCGTGGAGAGTTTAGGCCAAATCCTCTGACTGCTCTGGCTAATATATGGCTCTGATAGTACAGAGAGGGTCGTGCTCCTGCAGTGGAGTTTAAAAAGACCTGATGATGATGTCCTAACCAAACTGGTTAAATGGTCTGAATGTGAAATGATAAACGGGCTTCTGCCCAAACAGTTCATCAAATGAAACCGTCTGTACAGCAAGACAAACATACCGCGCGATAATATGCAAAGCGGCTCAGTGGCGCCGTGCGGATATGAGCCGAAACTCGTCGATATTGCTTCCGGTGCCGAGTGGCAAACACTCCAAAAGGCATTAGCATTGATTCGTTGGAAGTTTAGATATTGGACCCTTGGATTTATTCAATTTAGGGACGCGGAAAAGTATAAAGCAACTAGCTGTTACCGCGTGATATAGCCTATGTCCTTCTCAGTACCCTTACCTATGTGCAAGCAAAATTTCATGATGATTGGTTCAGTAGATAGAGCGTGAAAGCGTTACAAACAAACAAACATCTAAAACTCAGTTTCGTATTTATAATACTTATTAAATATATATTATTGGTTACGATAACGATATACCTTAGAACCCCTGGTCAGCATTGTCAAATTTAATTTGACTACGTAATACGGACCCAAAAGTACCTGCAAGTCCATGTTACTCGCTTTTGTAAGGTAAAGTAAATATTACTGGCAATGTTTCCGCGATTTCATCCGCGTGAATCGTAGGCTATGTCGCAGATAAATTAGCTTTCGTAAGGTGAAAGAATTTTGAAAGTCGGTCCTGCAGTTTCGAAGCGATTTCAACGAAAACATGAAATCAATGCTTTCCTATTAAAAATATCAGGGCCTATAAATTATTGTTTCTGATGGTGCATGGCAAACACTCCAAGAGGTATAAGCTTTGAGTCGTGGAAGTTTGGATATTGGAGGTCTTGGATTTATTCAATTTAGGAAAGCGGAAAAGCTCATATTGTCAAGTTAAAGACACTTACGCGCCTACACAATGTATCGCGTTTATTATGCTAAATACTCGCGTTTGTAAGATAAGAGTTTTTAAAGGATACAAAGTGTTTGGTATTGAACTAGCGATTATTTAAATTCAAATTCTAAACATGAAAACGAATAACTTTTGGTCTATGACTAAGTCTTAAAATAAGAAAAATTAATAGGCTTTTCTATACCTACTGACTACCTACCCACTGATCCAAAATGTATCTAAGATCAGCTGATATTTTTTTCTTGATTTCAGACTTGTTCACAGAACAAAAGTTTTCATTTGTTGTTGAAAACGTGCCGTGTGGTTCTCGGTAGAGTAGAATAGGACCACTCCAAGTCTTCCCGTGGATGTCGTAGAAGGCGACTTAGGAAACACAAGCTAAACAAAGCTCAAGTGGAGAGTGTGGGCCTAATCCTCTGACTGCTCTGGTTAATGACCCTGGTAGTACAGAGATGGTAGTGCTCCTGCAGTGGAGACTAAAAAAAACCTGATGATGATGTATGCCTATTTACAACTTTGTACCTACGATAGAAATTATTGAATGTAGATTATCCTATGATTTTTTTGTTTCTTTATATAAATATATAGGGACATATCACACAAATTGAGCTAGCCCCACAGTAAGTTGTGAACTTGTGTCGTGGGATACTAACTCAACGATACTATATTTTATAATATATACTTATATAGATAAACATCCAAGACCCAGGCCAATCTGAAAAAGATCGTTTTTCATCTTGACCTGGCCGGGGATCGAACCCGGGACCTCCGTGTCGCAGGCTGGCGTGTTGAACACTGCGCCACGGAGCTCTTTGTATGAAAAGTTCACATTTTCCTTCAATTTTCACAGCAAAAAGAAATATTTGACTTACTATTCCAGTAGGTAGGTACTATGTAGGTAGAGCTTAACCTTTTCGGCATCAAATGATAAAGTTACCGCCTTAGGGCATAAATCCACAATTTTAATTAACGTTGTTTGGGGGATTGGGTGTCAATTTGCTAATGGCTTCGGGAAATTTGTTGTTTTATTAGTAAAATAATTGCTTTAGACATCTCCATCCCTCTCTACAATTTTGTTAAGTTTGAAGAAGTAATTCTAGGAAAATTAACACAAAATACTTACATTTGAGACAACTTGCAACTTCGAAGAGTTACTTCATTAGACTATGTTTTATACCTACTAACTCATTTGAAAAAAATATACCCAACTAACTGTGCCCGCGATTTCGTCCGCGTGGAATAGTGAGTTTGGGTATTATATGTATGTTCTTTTCCCAGACCATCTGTGTACCAAATTTTAAATCTGATTAGTAGTTTTGGGGTGAAAGCGAAACAGCCAGAAAAATAGACGGACAGACAGCAACTTCCGCATTTTTAATATTACATGTACGGATTGGAGACTTTGAGGCGTATACTTAGTGGTATGGGAAACTAGCGCACCCAGAAATTATTTCTTTTAATCCTTAATCATATCATATTTAAAAATCTAATTAGTAGTGTAATGCACTAGTAAATTACTTGTAGTATTTTACTAACTTTTCATTTATAACTAACCACTTACTATTAAGTTCAACTTTTTGATGTTTTACCTAAAACAAATTTGGAAAAACTATAGAAGATAGAAAGGTATTTTGTTTATTTCTGGAACACACATAATATACATCTGCTATTATTTATAATATACACAAAATTAGTTAATGTTAATACAATTGAAAGCGGAATTTAATATCAAGGTGGGTAGAACACGGAATAATTATTATTATTTTAAGGAGGTGGGATGAAAAACTGGCACGGAAACGGAAAGACCCAATTTATCTTTCAATTTGTTTATTTTAATTTATTTAATTTTGCCTATAGCTAGCTTCACCATTATTGGAAAGAACGCAGTATTAGTACCTTAGTAGAGAGAGATTGATCTAACCAGGACTGATCGTGAACACTTACCAAGCTTTAACTGTAACAGTAACTGTGTGATTTGTCCGAAAAAAAATTACCAGTCGATGGAATTCTCTTGTAATTTTTTCTTTGATGATGGCGTTTGCACTAGAAACTAATATTATTTTGAATAGCCTCGGTGCAGTTATTTTCAAAACATAGGCTTAGCCAGGACTTAAACAAAGCTCTGAAAGCACTCGCAGAAATTAATTCAAATCACACACCAAAAACATTCACTCTAATCTCGTAGTCTAAAAATTTCATGCGAGCACATGTCCCTAAGCATTACCCTCCCCCGCGAGGGGGCGGTAAAAGCATATTTATGTAGTTTCTGATTGACGATGATGCTTCCCCTTGGTTAGCGTCAGCGCGGGTTTGCTACGGCGAATCGGCTTAAATTTCTTTATTCATCATCATCATTTCGTGTAGGTGACACGGTCAGTCGACCATGTACAGTGCACACCCTGCATGCAATTTCTTTATTTATTAACTTCGACTACAATCATGATTGTAGGTATTTCTGGTTAAAGATGATATTTCCCTTGGTAATCATTGGTGCGGGCTAGCTTTAGCGAATTTTCGAGTTACATAATTTATTCAAAAATTATCAGTGTATGCTTATCTTTATTTGATATTTTTGGTTTTGAAAAGCACATACACACAAATAAATGAATTCACGAAACATTTTGTACGGAACCCTGTTTACACGAGTTAGACTCACACTTGGCTAATTTATTCGCATAATATAGAATTTTTGTCCCCTGAAGTTTTAACTGCGACAATTCTTGCCGCATTTAAAATTACGACCTATTCTTGGTAGTAAAATAAAAGAAAGATCTTTACTTGCAGACTTGAACCCCTCTAAATGTAGTGAAGCTTTTACCCAAGCTTTACTTTACTGCTTTTTTATGTATATATTTGTACTTTTATTAAATTATAAAATAAAATATGCAATTATAATAAAATGACAGGATGATATTACCCATAACCTATTTCCTAAATAATAGTATATCAGGATAGCTGCATTGTGAGTGCATTAGAAAACTACTGAATCTAGAAATTTGTAATTTGGTGTGAACAGTGGTTTCTTTCATGATGTAAGTAAACACTGAGAAAGGATTTTTAGAAATTCTACCCTTAAGGAGGTGAAACAGAGGGTTGGAGTTATACGCGAACGGATCTATTTCTTAATTTCTAGGTAGAAACCCCTTATTCGCCGTAGGTGACCGGCACACTACGCACTTAGCGCCTGTTCGCAGATTTTCCGGCGGACATAATGTCCCGGCTCTACCCACGAGCCGCTAAACACGGGTAGCTGTGCTCAAACTTGTAGGTACAACATATACGTATACGTTACACGATCTTAGGAAATTTTGTTCAAGTAGACACTCTAGGGCGTAATGAAATGAACTGACATTTTATTTAAAAGAGGTGCCCACTGATCTATGGAGCGTTGTCCCTCATTAAAAATGTCTATAGACTTACCTATATTGTATGATTACCACAACTTTACAGAATCACTGGATACATCATTGCAATACAATAGAAACAAAAAGCAAGTTTATATTTCGCGTGATTATTGATTATAAAAAAACCGGTCAAGTGCGTGTCGGGTCACGCGCAGTGTAGGGTTCCGTAGTTGCGAATGACAACTTTGAGTTCACACTGTTCACACTCACACCTCATAGTTTAACGACCAAAAACATCTAACAATGAAAATTGTATGAAATTTTACATTTTCGAGTACATTTTAAATATTGGTTGTCTATAACTTTTTAGTTCGTACTAAATACTCAGCTTTGATAGCTTTCCTTCCAACTTCAGTATATATAATACTACTACTGTAATTTTTTTCACGTATCCATAACCATATATAGCAGATAGAGGGAGGACACTTACCTCTAACAAAAATTTGCACTTTAAAACAAAATATTTCGGAAACCTAAATTGAAAAATGGTGTTTTATTCCTCACTATATTTTTCAAAGACCTATTCAACGATATCCAACATGGGTAGAAAAAAAATATTACTCCCTCTTTACTTGTATGGGTATGTATTTTCAAGATTTTTATCTATACCACTTTTTTGGCATGATCAATATACATACCCATACCAAATTACAGCTTTCTCTTTGAAATACTTAATGTAATTGATGAAAATCAATACCAAAAATAATAGAAGTAATTTACTACCGAAGTACTTATTGAGATAAATCTAATTTGATTTGGTTTTAGAGTAAAGATTTAAAATTATTGGTAACGCTTGTTGGCTGACGTACATAAGCCTGTAAGAAGAGTCACTTAAGTGGAGTCAAAAGCAATACTTAACCACTAATAAGCCAGTCACATGTTCATCAAAAGTTCATTACTCCAAAACATCAGTAAGTCACCAGGCACGCTAGTCTATGGTCGACGCACGGACGCACCCTCTGTAATTACTAGGTAGATGGCCATTGATTTGTTTACAGGGTGCCTTTTTAGAAAATACAGGGTGATTGTGATAACTATACTTTCAATTTATTTTAATATGAAAAAGTTTAGTGCGTTTGACCTTTTTCTTGCCTGATGGGAAGCAATGATTAGGTGGTGGTGGACACGCAAACTCAAAAAAGCCTAGGTATTCTCTATTGCCTTGAAAATCCCTAAATTGAAGATACAGCGACGCGGGGATTCCATTCCTTCGAGGTTCGCATTATGAAGGAGAAGGCGAATCTAGAGGTGCGATGAGCAGGAATATTGACCACATATTCAAAGATTCAAAAGATTCAAAAAGTTTATTAAGAAAATTTGCCCTTGGAGGCACTTTTTCAAGTCAATATAGATGAAATCTTTGTCCACGCCGCGTCGTCCGATGATTGAATGGCGCTTGGAGTTCGGTAGATAAACAAGATGTTAGGGTAAGCACCATTGGTCCCATAGTCATCAGCATCATAGTACAAGCAGTTCGCGTAATTTTACCCGAAAGAAGCCAGGATCTGTTCTTCTAAAATGTGTGAAGACTTAAAACACAGTTTCGCTCCGAAAATTATAGTATCTAAAAAAAACACACACACACACACACACTCAACTCACGGGAAAAAATACAAGTTTTCAAGGAAAACTTTAATGCAAAAACATATTGTACAAAAATATACAGATATTCATATGCTTGAACTGAACATCCGCTTGCCGTTAAAATTTTGCATAAATATAACGTAGCACGGCAAACAGTTTGAATGTAATTTAATATCGCCAATATTTGTTGTGGCTGTGCTCCAGCGTGGCACGTTTACAGACGATCATCTGCACAAACACAACCCGACATTTCACAGGCGGTGTCGGGTGACGAGACACCCTGTATATAACGTCGCATGATCATATTGTACCCCTAATAGAAGGGACACACTGCGCGCTACGACGGAATAATAAATAAATATACCTATACGGAAAATCACACAGATTGAGCTAGCCTCAAAGTAAATTCGACACTTGTTGTGGGATACTTACTAAATATCTTATATATATATATATATATATATATATATATATATATATATATATATATGTCATGGAAAAAAGTGGTAAAAAAATCATAAAAAAAAATTTTTTTAGGGTAGCTCCTAAAGGTAGATAGTAAAAAATATTACTTGCTCTTAACTTGTATGGGAATACAAGTTAAGAGGGAGTAATATTTTTTTTTCTATACAAACCCATCGTGTTGAGTATTGTTAAATAGGTCTTTAAAAAATATTGTGAGGTTGGGATAACCATTTTTTTCGATTTAGGGATCGCTTTCCAAAATATTTGGTTTTTAAGTGCAAATTTTTGTTAGAGGTAAGTGTCAGTAGACTTCTTGCGGATGAAATGATGATGGATGGTGACAGAGAGACTAAGAGACAATATACTAACCAACCATGGCCATGATTTCTTAGATTTTCGCCCATTCCCTCGATCAGCTTTTACGATCTGCGCGAGAAGAGAAGCAGCTGGTTCATTCTATGTTTTTTCATTACTTCTAGACCAGCGTGCGGAAGAATGGAAATCGTACGAATTAGAGGTTGGATCATCAGTTCGTTGTTCTTTTTGTCCGTATGTGTAGTCCGAGGGATGGCACCTGGTGATGACGTCACGCAATGGGCTGTCTAACTGGCGTTTATTAGTAGGATGTTCTGTTGGGGGCGATGAAAAAACAATACGACACGTTTTCTGCTCAAAAAGTAATTGTTTACAAAACAAGGAACTTCTTTTGCACTCCGCTTTAGAAGTGGCTCTAACCTCACAAACGTCAACAATTTTCAAAGATAAAATCAAATATGACAATTGATAAGTGTATATCAAATAATCTTCAAAAGCGGAGTGCAGAAGAAGCGACAACAAACTGCACAGCACATTTTCTCCAACTGACTACAAATATTATGCTATAACTTATTGGAAGTATATCGTGTATCACTGTAGGAGCACGACCCTCTGTGTACTACCATAGCCATATATTAGACAGAGCAGTTCGCATACCACTCGCCACGTTGGCCAGACGGGTTGGAGAGGTCTCTTTGATGTTTATGGCTTTGTTTAGCTTGTGTAGCCTTAGTCGCCTTCTACGACATCCACGGGAAGACTTGTAGTGGTCCTATTCTACTCTGCCGGGAACCACACGGCTAATTCTATTACAGATTTCGGCTTTCCATCGTTGAGGCGTCATTTTACTTTCTGTGGCCTTTGATCTTCCGAGACTCAGCCTACATCGTAATGCCCAAAGACGTAGTTACTATGGTTTAATTTAAAAAATTGTGGGTTGACGTCGATTGGAGAAAATGCGCCGTGCAGTTTGTTGCTGCTTAGCGGCCTAAACTTAGCCATATGTAAATTACTGACGTCAACAATTTTAACTGTTGTAAAAGTTGTTAAATCAAATATGAAAATTATAAGTGTTAAATGCAGAAAAAAGAGACGTAATACGGAACTTACACTTACTGTATTGCAAAATCCTCAAAATTGAGTAACAAATTTCACAGCCGTAACATTCGCTTTGCTTTTGACAAGGGACCACCAATCCTGGGTGTGGTATCTCCCCCCGATCTCTCGACGCCATATGTGTTCAGATACCATCTTAGTAATTAGATGATGCAGTAATAAAATCATTGGCTATATCTGCGATCAGTGTTCGTATGGCTAATTATATTGTTGCGCCTTTGATTTTGTAGCTTCTCATTATATACTTTTCAACTTCAAAAAACCGGTCAAGTGCGTGTCGGGCCACGCGCAGTGTAGGGTTCCGTAGTTGCGAATGACAACTTTGAGTTCACACTATTCACACTCGCACCTTACAGTTTAACGACCAAAAACATCTAACAATGAAAATAGTATGAAATTTTACAGTTTATAAGTTGGTTGCCTATAACTTTTTATTTTGTACTTAGTACTCAGCTTTGATAGTTTTCCTTTCAACTTCAGTATATATACTACTGCTGTAATTTTTTTCACTTATCTATATATGACCGTTTAGCAGATAGAGGGGGGGGACACTTACCTCTAACAAAAATTCGCACTTTAATTACCAAATATTTCGGAAACGGATCCCTAAATCGAAAAATGGTGTTCTCAACCTCACAATATTTTTGAAAGACCTATTTAACGATACCCCACACGATGGGTAAATAGTGAAAAAAAAATTACTCCCCCACTTTACTTGTATGGGAGCTACCCTAAAAAAAATTTTTTTTCAAGATTTTATTCTACCACTTTTTTGCCATGATTAATATACATACTCATACCAAATTACAGCTTTCTAGTACTTATAGTCTCTGCGTAAAACCACGGACGGACAGACAGACAGACAGACAGACAGACATGGCGAAACTATAAGGGTTCCTTGTTTACTACGGAACCCTAAAAAGGGTTCTCAAATTGTATTTTTATATTTGTTTTCGAATTGTCTTTTATGAATTGACATAAATAAATTGAGTCTTTCTAACTGGGCTTATTATAATTTCATCAAAATCGGCGTAGTAGTTTAGATGAAGCTGGGGTTTTATGTAAAAGATTACAAATTGCATTATGTGACTTTTATTTGAAATTAATTTTAGCTTTTTAGGGTTCCGTAGTAAACTAGGAACCCTTATAGTTTCGCCATGTCTGTCTGTCTGTCTGTCTGTCTGTCTGTCTGTCTGTCTGTCTGTCCGTCCGCGGTTTTACTCAGAGACTATAAGTACTAGAAAGCTGTAATTTGGTATGAGTGTGTATATTAATCATGGCAAAAAAGTCGTAGAATAAAATCTTGAAAAAATTTTTTTTTTTGGGTAGCTCCCATACAAGTAAAGTGGAGGAGTATTTTTTTTTCTCTATTTACCCATCGTGTGGGGTATCGTTAAAAAGGTCTTTGAAAAATATTGTGAGGTTGAGAACACCATTTTTCGATTTAGGGATCCGTTTCCGAAATATTTGGTTTTAAAGTGCAAAATTTTGTTAGAGGTACGTGTCCCCCCCCCTCTATCTGCTAAACGGTTATATATGGATACGTAAAAAAAATTACAGCAGTAGTATATATACTGAAGTTGAAAGGAAAACTATCAGAGCTAGGTACTAAGAGCAAACTAAAAAGTTATAGGCAACCAACTTATAAAATGTACTGGAAAATGTAAAATTTCATACAAGCTTCATTGTTAGATGTTTTTGGTCGTTAAACTGTGAGGTGCGAGTGACAAACAGTGTGAACTCAAAGTTATCATTCGCAACTACGGAACCCTACACTGCGCGTGGCCCGACACGCACTTGGCCGGTTTTTTTTATTTGTAACGAACGACGTCACATACAAGTGTTTAAAGGCATTTACAAACTATTGTGGATTAAAGAAAATTACATACCTACGTATGTACATGCATCCTGAAAACATCTTCTTTTTA
Source organism: Rhodophaea formosa (assembly GCA_963082605.1). Lineage (NCBI taxonomy): Eukaryota > Metazoa > Arthropoda > Insecta > Lepidoptera > Pyralidae > Rhodophaea > Rhodophaea formosa. Next base: position 993,835 of record OY720226.1, read on the forward strand.
ATTATGGCTTCCACCGAGATTTCAGTGATTCTGCCAATGTCCAGTATAATGAGATACTAAGTATCGGTGTTGTACGGTATGTGGCTTCAAAGATGGCGTATGTTCTTTGGCAGCCTCGTGGGTGCTTTTGGCGACCAATCTATACGAGTCCATATAACAGTCTACTTTAACTATTTCACAAATTGTTCTCGAGCACGAGCATTTATAACACCAAACTACACCAATTTCATATTATAAAGTCCACTTAAATCAATTTGCAAAATTGTATAAGGCAAACGACAACTGAACCCCTTGACTTCCCACCAAAAAACCCTTTTTCTTCTTCCCATCTTTTCCTACTTTATGTGGGGTTGACACCTCACTCTGTTACTGGTCATATTCTTTGAAAACATAAAACTCTTCATTTGAGCAGTAGAGTAAAAAGCTTGGTAGCTCTACATAGTACTCTATCATCACATACTCATATTGCCCGTACTTTGTAGTAGATAACCGTACTTTTCCACAGCTCTATCGTTTAAGTTAATTACTTAACGACAGACGAACACACAGACACGCGTGGGACACGTGTTATGGTTATAGATATGATATCTCATCGATGCGTGGCGAGACGGTAAGTATAGAGTTAGGGAAGGGGTGTCATACATCATCATCATCAGGTCTTTTTAAGTCTCCACTGCAGGAGCACGACCCTCTGTGTACTACCAGAGCCATATATTAATTTCAATATCAAGTAATCTTTCAATGTGTATTTATGATATGACATTATTGTATTTTAATAATTTAAATGACATTTATTATTATTACTTATTTATTAATTTTTATTTTTTTCTTCGCAATATAAAATGTGTAGTGTAAAATGTAACAGTGAATATGGATCTTTGTTATCCGAAATAAATGCAATTTTATTTTATTTTATTTATTATTTTTATTAGCCAGAGCAGTCAGATGGTTTGGCCTATACTCTCCACTCTGGCCAGACGGGTTGGAGAGGCATCTTTTATGTTTATAAGCATTGTTAAGCTTGTTTCCTAAGTTGCCTACTACGACATCTACGGGAAGACTTGGAGTGGTCATATTCTACTCTGCCGGGAGCCACACTGAAAACATAAAAAGCTTCGTGGCCATAAATAGTTATCATAGCATACTCCTGTTGCCTTTACTTTCTTGTAGATAACCGCACTTTTCCACAGCTTTATCGTTTAAGTTAATTACTTAACGACAGACGAACACACAGACACGCGTGGGGCACGTGTTATGGTTATAGATATGATGTCTTATCAACGCGTGGCGAGGCGCTAAGGTAAGTATAGATTTAGGGAGGGTGGTGGCATACGTGTGATCATAATACATACATACTACTTATCACGTCATTTTCCCTTGCGGGGTAGACAGAGCCCAGGTCTATGAGATCTAAAGCCACTTTTATTTTATTAAGCATGGTGGTGGGCGTGGAGATGGAATACGGAATCAAAATAATGATGGGTTGCTAGCCGCATCGCCTATTGATAGATTCCTTAGATTTGAACCAATTCCCTCGGCTTTTACGAGCTGCGCAGGAAGAGAAACAGCTGGTACATTCTATATTTTTCTTTACTCCCATACGAGCGTGGAAGACATATTATAATTGTTTTAGTATAAGTCCTAATTTTTCCAGCCTGCCAAAAAGTATTGTATTATTTTAGTACCTACATTGTGTAGGAAGGGCGGTAAAGAAGACATTAACAAACGAGTGACTAAACTGCTCTGAAGAGTGACAAGTGAAGAAAAGTCCTAGTTTTTTAAGTCTGCATTGCTACCGGCGGGTGGTAATGCAGACTTAAACACACACGCAGCGTTTTCCATCACACCTAATTTTTTGTAGAGTAAATAAATATATATTTTTTACTCTACTTAAAGTAGAGTAAAAAATATATATTTTTTACTCTACTTAAAGTAGAGTAAAAAATATATATTTATTTACTCGGTGTGATGATTGTAATTGTATAGTTTAACCATAATTTACCTTGATAATTTAGATTAGCACGCCTTCAAGTAGGCTGATACCATTACCTGATGTTTATAAGCTTTGTTTAGCTTGTGTTTCCTAAGTCGCCTTCTATGACATCCACGGGAAGATTTCCTATTCTACTCTGTCGAGAGTCGAGAAACATACGGCTATTCTGATATATTCTTATTAAATTAGTGAAAAAGCTATGGGGAATAAAACACGATTAGGCCTAACTGGTAAGGTGTTACTTGTACCTCGAAAGACTGCTGGTTACCCTGCCCGGGTGGATTTTTCCCCCATATTTATTAAGTTAGTAAGAGTAGGTACCTACATTATATGTCATATCAAGTATTTTGCCTTTCACACCTTTCTACCCGTATTCCCATCATCAGTTCCATACTAGTTTCTTTAACTGATTCCCAAATCATCAGCAAACAGTCTAATCACCGGTCCGGATATAAACCGGAGCCGTCGAAAAATAAAATAACATTAAAGTTTTTCCTACAATTTCCACCACCGTTTCAGCACTCGTACATCCGTAAAGTGATTCCCACGTCGCCGGCTGCCGTCCGGGCCGGTCCGGGCCGCACTAAAAATAAACGTGAATGCGTGCGTGCATGTCCGACGGTTTGAAAGCTTTTAGCCGCCACTGGATGTGTTATGCAGAAAAGCGCACAAGGTAAAAATAGTTCTAGTCTAATAATGTGAAAATAAATATATACAACTACTAGTTGTAGGCTGTGAAATTGGATCTCGCAAACATTTATTCAAATACTAGCAGATTCCTGCGACTTTTTCTGCGTTGACTTTTATATTACATGCAGAGAGAAATTAACATGATGGGACCTTTGACTGTCTCTCTCTAGACTCCGCCATGGTTTTATTGTTTTGATTAAAAACTGGCCACCTTTTCAATGCACGTGTGCGTGATAGCTTTGTGTTGGATTAGTAACTATCAAGTTGTTTGCATAATAGTCCATAAGTTGGACACAATTTTCTTCAATGCTTTAAAGGTTCAATAGAGTCCAATTCGAATTTAATCTGAGGATGGAACACGGTTGCAATGTTTATAAACATTAGCAGTTCGTTTAAATGCTGATAAAAATGCAGGTAATTTATTTATTGCGAGGAACATAATCAGTTTAACATTAATTTTCCATTTTTTAGGGTTCCGTAGTAAAAAAGGAAACCCTTTTAGTTTCGCCATGTCTGTCTGTCTGTCTGTCTGTTTGTCCGTGGTTTTACTCAGAGACTATTAGTACTAGAAAGCTGTAATTTGGTATGGGTATGTATATTAATCATGCCAAAAAAGTGGTACAAATAAAACCTTGTAATTTTTTTTTTAGGGTTGCTTCCATGCTAGTAAAGTGGGGGAGCTTTTTTCTCTATTTACCCATCGTGTGGGGTATCGTTAAATAGGTCTTTAAAAAAATATTGTGAGGTTGAGATCATCATTTTTCGATTTAGGGATCCGTCTCCGAAATATTTGGTTTTTAAGTGCAAATTTTTGTCAGAGGTAAGTGCCCCCCCCCCCCCCCTATCTGCTAAACGGTTATTTATGTGAAAAAAATTACAGCAGTAGTATATATGCCGAAGTTGAAAGGCAAACTATCAGAGATGAGCACTAAGTACAAACTAAAAAGTTGTAGGCAACCAACTTATGAAATGTACTCGAAAATGTAAAATTTCGTACAATTTTCATTGTTAGATGTTTTTGGTCGTTAAAGTGTGAGATGCGAGTGTGAACAGAACTCAAAGTTGTCATTTGCAACTACGGAACCCTACACTGCGCGTGGCCCGACACGCACTTGGCCGGTTTTTAAGATAAACTTTTAAAAACTAAGCCAGAGAGGATCAATCATTCATTTATAAGCAGTAATAAGCATTAAATAATCTTAGCTTACTGAACAAAAGTAACAATTAAGGACCCTAACGGGCGCCGCAATGGGAGAATGGCTTTATAAATAGGATCTAATTTTGAGCAAGAATCTTAAAAATAATCGATCGAAGTGAAAAAACTGACCACGCTTTGAATTTTGCCTCATCGGAAAGCTTCCAAATGAATGATGCTACCATACATGACGCCATCCAAACAAGGCCACGTCACGAGCCGGCGGCGTCTGAAGAACAAAGTGCGGTGGAGTCATCACTATTTATTTCACCTGATATTATAATCTATCATTCATGCTGTTATACGATTTGGCAAAAGGTTTTTGATGCCAATCAGCCTTGGATTACAATGTATCTTGGATTACTGTGAGATTGTAAAATTATTGGTGTTAACGAAATCAAAATTGAAAATCTGAGTGTGGAGAAACGCTACGGCAGTTTATAGGCCGCTTCTTTTGAATTTGTGCTTTGAAAGCGATACTAAACAACGTTGTAAATTCTATGTGTTCTAGAGGGCCCCTCTACGCTTGGCTATTATAGATTAATTTTCGACTAGTAATTTTCCCACGACTTCGTGCGCGTATATTTTAGCCTATGTCACCCGCAGATAAATAAGCTTTCTTTCGGGAAAAGAATTTTGAAAATCTCTCTAGTAGTTATGGAGCCTATTCAATGCAAACAAACAATTCAAATCTTTCTTCCTTTTAATATTACTTACTGATTTGATAATTAATTGGAAAACTCGCAAAAGTTTTTATTTTACACAGCAAAGTACAGGTAATTGGAGCGATGATGGATTAATGTTAGAAAAAAAAATTGAAAATGTTAAAGCCGCTTCCACGCATTGCGCAGTTCTCCATTAGCGCGGGATTGACGCGGTGTTTTTTACTGCGGCGCACGCGCCCATTACCGCCCGACGAGGGCGAGTGCACACCTACAGGCTTCAGGGGAGACATAGCATCGGTGGAAAGGATATACCGTGTGGTCCCCGGCAGAGTAGAATAGGACCACTCCAAGCCTTCCCGTGGATGTCGTAGAAGGCGACTTAGGAAACTCAAGCTAAACAAAGCTTATGAAGAGCAAAGAGACCTCTCCAAACTGTATGGCCAGCATGGAGAGTGTAGACCAAATCATCTGACTGCTCTAGCTTATATACGGCTCTAGCGGTACAGAGAGTGTCATGCTCCCGCAGTGGAGACTAAAAAAAGACCTGATGATGATAGGTGCTTTGCGGTGCTTACCTGATTTCACGTCTGCCGTATGCACCAGGAAAGATGGGCCCATATCGCTACCTTTTGGAATCCGACAGACGGAAAAAGAAACAGAGGAAGACCCAGAACAAGATGGTCGGATGAATTATACCACTATGAGAGTGACTGGAAAGAGAAGGCTAGTGACAGAGATACTTGGAGAAATAAAGGGGAGGTTTTTGCCCAGCAGTAGGACATAATAAGCTAATAAAAAAAAATTGTCACGTACCAAGTAAGTGTCGGATGTAACAAATTTATACGCAATGTCAGTATATTGTTTTCATGAATAAAGAACTGTGAACTTACCCAAGGCATTACTGGGTCTATATGTAAGTAGGTATGTTCTTATTTGACAACCTCTGTAGCTCCATCCACATGTCATTACATCATTATCAGGTTTTTTTTAGTCTCCACTGTGGGAGCACGACCCTCTCTGTACTACCAGAGCCGATAGACCCGATGCTATAATTTTCTTCTTTCTTTAAAGTAAATAAATAAATATATACGGAAAAATCACACAGATTCAGCTAGCCCCAAAGTAAGTTCGAAACTTGAGTAACTCAACGATACTATATTTTATAACAAATACATATTATATAAACATCCAAGACCCAGGTCAATCTGAAAAAGATAAATTTCATCTTGAACTGACCGAGGATTGAACCCGGGACCATCCGTGTCGCAGGCGTGCGGCGTGTTGACCGCTGCGCCTCGGAGCTCGTCATCAGCATCACCATAGGTATATCAGCCGCAAGAAGTCCACTGCCGGACTTTCTCCCAAGGATTTCCATCATTGGGGGGGGGGGGGGGGGGGGGGGGGGGGTTTCATACTCACCACGCTCGGCAAAAGGGTTGGTGCGTGTAGTATGTTTGCCTTATATGCGAGGGATGGGATGGATTGGGGATGAGAAAGTGGCAGCTTGGAAGGCCGAGCGCGCGTACCCGATGCCATACCTACGACCACCGGACAGGCAGTTGAAGATGTCACCCCGCAGACCTTTAATTTCCATGTTTTTAACGACGTTTTACGTTATCCCATTATGTTTGAGGAGACCGAAATGCCGTGATCATTATTAGCGCTTCCGCGTTAAGCAATCCCAGACGCAGTCCCCACTTGGATGGGTGACCACAAGTAGCATAAAAATATCGAGCTCCACCGTGCTTCGGAAGGCATGTTAAGATGTTGGTCCCGGCTGCTATCATTGGTGGCAGTCGTGAAGCTATGTACCTTTAGACAGCTTGAAAAGTCTGACACCAGTGTTGGCCACTTACACACACGAAAAACAAACTAACAGTCGCATTGTGTACAAGCCCTAACCGCACAGTAGTCGCGTCACGAACCGAAGCCGCAAATGTTCAGGATGTTCAGGGTTGTGCGGTGCAAAGGTTGTGAGGTTAGAGGTAGCACGATATTGAGTTATAGTTCCAGTCTCCCAGTCACTATTATAAGAGATTTCACAACAAGTTTTTCACTTTGATCCAGATAGGTTCTTATTTACAGGCTTATATGTTTAGTTTTAAGTTATTTCCGACACAATGTAAAAAAATGTTTATGGATTAAAGAATTGAATGAGGGGTTTTCAAGGTGACATTTAAAAAACCAAAATCTTCTTCTTCTTCTTCTGTTTTATATTATGGCTTCCACCGAAATTTCAGTGATTCTGCCAATGTCCAGTATAATGAGATACTAAATAACGGTGTTGTACGGTAAAGTTTTTCCAAGTAGCATCAAAGATGGCGTATGTTCTTTGACGCCTCGTGGCAGCTTGGGGCGGCAAATCTATACGAGTCCATTTATCAGTTCACTTTAACTATTTCACAAATTGTTCATGAGCACGAGCATTTATAACACCAAACTACACCAATTTCATATTATAAAGTCCACTAAAATCAATTTGCAAAATTGTCTAAGGCAAACTTCAACTGTACCCCTTGACTTCCCACCACAAAACTCTCCAAAATCTTTGAGTTCGCTAGATGGCGTCGATAAAAAGGCAAGTGTCAATGCCATGGATGACAAAATTTTATAGTCATTTTATTTTTAACTATGGGTGAAATATGGCCTCATTTGACACTGGGCTTGGATCAACGGCATCTAGTGATAAAAATAGTTATCATTGTTTTTCTTAAATGTCACTTTGAAAACCCCTGATTGAATTATCATTGTACAACAATAGATGTATCACAAACTACGAAGAAGATACTATTACTAGTATCAGACGACCCACTGCCTTATGTTTTCTCTAGGCAATAAAGATCATAGACAAATAAGGGAGTGAGGGTGAAAATGAAAAAAATGCCATACAATTACGTTTGAGTTTCTATCGGGGGCCAGAAATTTAAACTCAATTGACGTGTGTTCTATGCCCTAAAATCCGTAAAGGCAGTTTTTCGGCAGTGAGATGTATCATGTTGGCACGCGCCGAGGTCGCACAGAGCCGAGGTCTGAAAAACCTAAAGGCTACATTTAGCGTGTTGGTGAGCTGGTTAACAGGCTAAACAGCTAGATATGTACCACAAAAGTTTCGAATCCGTCCAACATTTCCAAAGATTTGCGTGTAGAAACAAACAAACAAATCTACAGACATTTTTTTATTCTTACTCCATTACGATGTCACCCCATTTTTTTAAAATTCTAATTAAGTAAGAAATTGTACGGACACATTTTTTACTGTTTTGTTATATGTATGGATATGGATTACTTTGTGCCCTTCCATTATACAAACGAAATAACTGCCCAAAAACGGAAACCGAAATTTTCCTACGCATTAAGGCATTACGCACACACGAGCGCGCCGCACGGGCGTTTTAAAGAAAACGCGCGTCGACCCGGAAAATGGCTTCCGTCGGGTCCATTATGGATTAGGATATGCATCATTGGGTCCGAGTCTTCATGCTTTGGTTTTTTAATCTTGATTGATTATTTTCTGCACCCTGGTTTAAAAAGAGGGTCGAGTTTATAGATTTGATTGTGACCAGAGAAGAATCATTATCATCATTATCAGGTATTTTTTAGTCTCCGCTATAGGAGCTACAGCCCTCTCTGTATTACTAGAGTCATTAGCCTGAGCAGTCTGAAGATTTGACCCACACTCACCACGCTGGTCAGACGGGTAGGAGAAGTCTCTTTGGTATTTATAAGCTTTGTTTAACTTGTGTATCCTAAGTCGCCTTCTACGATATCCACGGGAAGACTTGGAGTGGTCTTGTTCTAGGCTGCCTGAGCCACACGGCTACGTGTTACTGTACTTGAATTCATTCTACAGTGGCGACCCTGACTGTTAATTCCCACATAGCCGTGTGCACAGATGAACAGTTTCGTTTGTATTAGGCATATAACTCCTTTTATATGAAGCGCCATACCTGTGTCAATAAATAATCATGAAAGAAGAAAAGTTTCTTCAAATATGTCCGGAATTGAATCTGAAAGTGCACTGAATGGGATATTTATATATCCCATTCAGTGCAGTTTAAAATAGTAGAGTAAAATGAGTGCCATTCATATCGGCCACTTAACGAATACTTTGATCGGACAAATTTACGGAGCCGCCGTAAGTGGCCGGGGAGTTATGTTACGAGCGTGGCGCCACACACAGGGTGTGCACTAACTCAACATTAAATAGAAATTGATTAATGTGCACCAAATTTAAGTCGCACACAATTTATACAAATGTTGAAATTAATGAGATGACATAAGGAAAGTGACTTATTGGAAGTGTGTGACATTGCCAAATTTTATACAGTATAATATATGTATAAAACTATCAATTTTCACGCGAGTTTGTCGCGTTAATTATAGCCTATGTTAACCGCAGATAAATAAGCTTTCTATAGCTGAAATAATTTTAAAATCGGATCATTAGTTTGGAGTCTATTGAGTGCAAACTATCAAATCTTACCTCTTTCTTTCTTTCTTTTTTTTAATTATGGCTTCCACCGAGATTTCAGTGATTCTGCCAATGTCCAGTCAGTATAATGAGATATTAAGTATCGGTGTTGTACGGTATGTGGCTTCAAAGATGGCGTATGTTCTTTGGCAGCCTCGTGGGTGCTTTTGGCGACAAATCTATACGAGTCCATTTAACAGTCTACTTTAACTATTTCACAAATTGTTCTCGAGCACGAGCATTTATAACACCAAACTACACCAATTTCATATTATAAAGTTCACTTAAATCAATTTGCAATATTGTATAAGGCAAACGACAACTGAACCCCTTGACTTTCCACCACAAACTACAATCTTACCTCTTTATAATATAGTATAGATGACCATTTAGGTATCTGTGACACAAAAGTATGACATATTATAATTCTACAAGAATAGGTGTCTTATCCGGAAGCACATACCTACTCTGGCAAGCTAAGTTTCATAAAGTCACCATGCTAATATATGTATTTCATTTATTTTTTATAATAAGTTAATTACTTTCACCGATTCTCTTTACTCACAATGCCACAATGCAAATAATTAATGTCCCTCAAAGTACTTATGTACTTGTTCTCCGATAGAAAATGCCATATGGCATTAAGAGGGTATACTAGCAGTGCGTTTTCCATACAAATGTATTTCTCTATTTTCTCGCTGAACACTGCTTCTAGAGGCACAATTCTTTTTACATAAACTCTATTACTAAGCGAGAAAAAAGAGAAATACATTTGTATGCAAACCATATTGAAAAAATACTGCTAGTATACGCTCTTAAGTCCTCCATTTGTACGCTTATTTTAAGTTGTGCAATAAAGTATAAATAAATAAACGTACGAGTATTTCTATTTCAAAAATTTATAACAACAGAACACCCTATATACGCCGGAATTGAACCCCGACCATCGGAACTGCGTCTCCGATCTCCAATCCCGCTGAACATTAATGCGTCGCCTAATAGCTTTCTTTTGTACTACATTTAATGGGGCCCTCCCGTACGCGTATTGTATGTATGTTATGGTACGGTGACATTTAGTGGCGCCCTTTCTTAGGCAAGTTTTCTATATCATGTATTTTAGTAGTCGAGTTTGCTCTTCCATGCTGGTTTGGGAGAAATGCAAAAACATTAAATATATCAGCTGCTTTTCTTCCCGCGCAGTAGGTCCACTGCTAGTTAACTAGATTGGCCAGAAAGTGTTTTGGCGTTAAAAAGGATAGTAAACAATTGAAAATGCTTTTTTAGTTGTAATTTGAATAGGTTTATTAAATATAGAACGTGGCGCCATTTGTGTATTTTACTATGTATAAAACTTCGTGGGCACGTCAAAGATGATACTACTATTCCATCATTAATGTCTTTGATTAGTCAAATATACGGAGCACCCGTAAATACGAGCGTGGCGTCATTTATTCAGCTTTAGATTTTATAATCGAAACTTCCTGCAATATAGGCGCTAAGTCATTAATTATCCTATAAATAACCGTGTTACTTATACACGAATACCTACAATACTATAATCCAAATAACTTTCTATTTCAAAAAGTTATAAACAACACCCTGTATACGCCGGAATTGAACCCCGACCATCGGAACTGCGTCGCCGATCTCCAATCCCGCTGAACATTAATGCGTCGCCTAATAGCTTTCTTTTGTACTACATTTTATGGGGCCCTCCCGTACGCGTATTGTATGTATGTTATGGTACGGTGACATTTGTGGCGCCCTTTCTTCTAGGCAAGTTTTCTTAATAGAAAACGATAATTCGTGTATTTTAGTGGTCGATTTTGATTCAAGATTAAAATTTTATTGCAAGCCACAGGATATAAAAGATGTTACTTAAAATAAATAAAACGTACATGTGACACCCTGCAAGGGCACAGCAAACATGGGGGCAACTAGATGCCACTTTACTTAAACCGTTTTAGGACCAATGGCTTAACGTGCCTTCCTAAGTACACTAGAGATATTCTTGTTTTGTCGTCTGCGTAAATTATAGCATATGTCAACCTCAGATAAATAAGCTTGCTATTGGCATGTGGTCTCAACGCCTTAATCGTCCAATTTGTTCTCAGAGATCCGCATAGATGGCGCCACTCAAAACTACACAACATTGTATCTACCGTATTATTAGAATATAAAAACATGACTCACAAAATATATCCTATTAAAAATCAAAACAATATTTTAGGCATAATATTTTATAATGACACCGTATATTTAGTAAGTTAAAGGCTAACGCAGACTACCGCCATCTAGTATCGAGTAGCAAGCAACTCTCCAGCGCCATACATTCGCCTGCTTTTCGCAACCTTCATTTGGTCCAATATTTTTGTATGAGGTAGGCAGTCTATTACGTTAGTATTATATTGTCTTTGCTATTGGTAAAAGAATGAAAATCGGTCTAGAAGATTCAATTCAAACAAATAAACAATAATATCTTTACCGTACAACACCGATACTTAGTATCTCATTATACTGGACATTGGCAGAATCACTGAAATCTCGGTGGAAGCCATAATATAAAACAGAAGAAGAAGAACAATAATATCTTTCCTCTTATAAGTATACAGCGTGTAAATTATGGCCTATGTCCAGCCGTGGACTTCTTGTGACTGATATGATGAAGATGTGTAAATTAATCCCTAAACTTTTCGATCAATAATGGAAACTCAAAAAAGCATATACTTTTTCATACAAAAGTGTTCAGCCACCCGGAATTTGTACGAGAAATTAAAAAAAAGATCGAGTTGCCTGCATTGGTTCCATAGTAAAACAGCAATAGGTGTCATTTTTGTATGTGACTTGTTTATAGTTTTTGTACTTGATCAAAGTTCAATATACTTAAGAGGCTTATATCAGCGAAACTAGCGACACTCGTTATTAAATTCTTGTACTTCTTTATTAAAATCTACGTAAGTATTTCCTTAGTAAATTACTTGTAGTATTTTTAGTAAAACTTTTCATCAACATTATCATTTCAGATTGAAAGAAACACTCATTATCGCCAAAAGTGGCCGCTTTTGGCGTTAAAGAGTAGTTCTCTTGATTAACCAAATGTAAAATAATGAAAAACAATACAAAAAATACTACAAGTCATTTACTAGTTTAGTACTTAGGGGCCGTCCATATATTACGTCATTCTAAATTAGGGGGGGGAGGTTGGACTACTTGAAGTCATTCCAGTTACTCAAAAATATAGAAAACTAGCCGTTTCCCGCAACGTATTTTAATCCAGGACAATTCTATACGTTCATCCAGGTTATATTATATATGTATGCAAAATTTCGTCCCAATCTATTCAGTCAGCCGCTGACCCGTGATTGAGTCACAAACATACAAACAAACTTCCAAACTTTCACATGTCTAATATTATTAGGAAGGAAGGATAGTAGTAAGTAGGATAGCAGGATATCTTGCAAGTAGGTACCTACCGAATGGTATTAATTATTTTTCTCATTATCTTTTTATTTATTACATCAGTTTTGTCTACATTATATTCGAAAAGTTTAAATAACAGCATATCTATGAAAATAGTTCGATATGCGACACTGAGTTAATTGAACGAAGATTGGCGGCGGAAGGTGGCGGCGAAGAATGAATATGGGGAAGATACGGAGATATTGCCCGTCATCCAGGATCTGCAAGAATAGGGAAGATAATCTATGCATATAAATAATAAAAGATGATTCAATAACAGAATGTTTTAATGTTACCCTATTTTCCTCAAATCCGCATATGTTTTAATTTTGTCAAACTAGTAATGACGTCAGGTTTGCGAGAGGGGGGGCATTAGAGAAATGACGATAGGATGATTGTAGGGGGGAGGGGTCGAAAATCAGCAAAAATCGATGACATAATATGTGGACGGCCCCTTACGTAGATTTTTTCAATTTGATCTTATTTAGTAGTAAAAGAAATAAAACCAGGGGTGGCGCTAGTTGGCTGGTGTAAGCACCTTCACACTTTTTTATTAAAAAACCGGCCAAGTGCGTGTCGGGCCACGCGCAGTATAGGGTTCCGTAGTTGCGAATGACAACTTTGAGTTCACACTGTTTACACTCGCACCTCACAGTTTAACGACCAAAAACATCTAACAATAAAGATTGTATAAAATTTTAAATTTTCCAGTACATTTTATAAGTTGGTTGCCTATAACTTTTTAGTTTGCACTTAGTACCCAGCTCTGATAGTTTTCCTTTCAACTTCAGTATATTTACTACTGCTGTAATTTTTTTCACGTATCCATATATAACCGTTTAGCAGATAGAGGGGGGGACACGTACCTCTAACAAAAATTTTCACTTTAAAACCAAATATTTTGGAAACGGATCCCTAAATCGAAAAATGGTGTTCTCAACCTCACAATATTTTTCAAAAACCTTTTTAACGATACCCCACACGATGGGTAAGTAGGGAAAAAAAAAATTACTCCCCCACTTTACTTGTATGGGAGCTACCCAAAAAAAAATTTTTTTTCAAGATTTTTTTCTACGACTTTTTTGCCATGATTAATATACATACTCATACAAAATTACAGCTTTCTAGTACTTATAGTCTCTGAGTAAAACCGCGGACGGACAGACAGACAGACAGACAGACAGACAGACAGACAGACAGACATGGCGAAACTATAAGGGTTCCTAGTTTACTACGGAACCCTAAAAAGGGTGTAAAATAAAACCAAAAAAATACTGTTACACAAATATTATTCGCCACTTACACAAAAATACACAATGAAAGTTACATGAGAAGTATTAATGCTAACAAAGTAATCACAGATAAATACAAGTCGACTCTCTACTCTAAAACAAACTTTAATATATTACATTAAGGTTCACAGTCCACGGAAGTGACGCTTCTTTCGTTTGACGTTCAACAATTTCACATACATATTGGAAACATCTCTCTCATCTCAGGATCTTTTGGTACGAGGCCATTATCGGAATTAAACGCTGCCATTGCCGTCATCTTGCAAAGCGTCATTCTTGGAAGATAGCTTGAATTGATGTTTGTTGCGGACATTTCGTGCGTTTAATTCTATTTATAAAACTAAGAATATTTTACACTTCCACGCTGGTCTAGGAGTAAAGAAAAACATAGAGTGTACCAGCTGCTTCTCTTTCCGCACAGATCGTAAAAGCCGATTGAGGGAATGAGCGAAAATTCAATGAATAATGCGATGCGACTAGCGACCCATCACTATTTTGATTACGTTTCCATCTCCACGCGTCTTTGGGTTTTATAGATCAGAGCTCCGTCTACCCCGCAAGGGAAAAGAGACGTGACAGTATGTATGTAAGAATATTTTGTTAGCTGGTAGTCCTATTAATTCTCCTAATAACACACAGCCTTCGAGCAACACGGCCTCCGTACCGGAGGGAGTGGGCAAAGCGACAATTTACTATGACAATTTTTCTGGCGTTTTTTGCGGGGGGAAATGTGCACACAAGTTTAGTTCCGCACACCTACATACAAAACTTAAACTATCACTTGATAGTAATTATGACATTGTCACAAAAAAATTACATAAAAAAGAAAAAGTAATTTGTGTACAGATGAGTCACACACAACTAACACATAGACATGCATATGCCTAATTTTGCTTGTACCTTGACAGAGGGGAATGCAGCGTATGACTACTCCCTTCCGTGTTGCTCGAAGCACACAATTTCAATGTCATCCAAGTGCCAAATGAACATTGTCGCACTGTACAGTGCACTGTAAAGTAACGACATATTCTTACCCCTTTATTCATAACAATTACGAATCGCTTATTAAACCTATTTAGTTAAAATATGTTTTGTCTCCTTTTTTCAATGTCACACATTCATCATCGAGCATCGGATAAAGACAAAACATATTTTAACTAAGATAGGTTTAATAAGCGTTTGTACATTTTTATGAATAAGTGTTTATACGTAGAATTGAAAGCACGAAATATCCGTAACAAACATCATTTCGAGCTATTTTCCAAAAGTGACGCATCACAAGATGACAGCAATGGCAGCGTTTAGTTCCTATTATGGCCACGTGCCAAGACATCCTTGTAACGAAATATTAACTCCCCAAAACTCGTTTCCTCGTCTTATTGGTCTCTCTTGTATATGACAGTTTCAGACTTGACATGTACAGTCGGAGGTAGATAAACTTGACCACTTACAATTTAAAATCTAACCATAGAGGGGTCAGGTTTAAGTGCCTCCGACTGTTCATATTTTCAGCCTTTTGAGTTCTTCAGATATTTTCGGTAAGTCTAAAAAAGCCCTAATTTAGCTGTATATATTAAGTACATTAAAGAAAACAATACTACAGTCCGCTGTTATTTCCTTCCTCAGTAAAAGAAACGGGCGGGGAGAGAAACACGTTTCAACAAGAATTCCAGAAAATCTTGAACGTCGAAAACGCGTCGAAACATAACTTCCGTGAACAGTTTCCCTAAATGACAGCATTCATAAAAATATAAATCACAGTTTAGTAATAGAAATGTATCACAAACAAAAATACAGAAGGTAAAAAACTGGAACGGACTAAAGCCTTCGACTGCGCGCGTCGTCGTGTTTCTTCTGATTTACTTTACATAGACTTACAAAGAGAATAGAGCAGTCATGGGAAATTAAAAGTGAAGACAAAAATTGTATTTTATAAAACTTGACACAAAAATTCATGTTATTGATTTAGTCCGCGTAAAGTATAGCCTATGTTAACCGCAGATAAATTAGCTTTCTATATGTGAAATAATTTTGAAAATCAGTTCCCTAGTGTCGGAGCCTATTTATTCAAACAAACGAACAATCAAATCTTTGCTGTGTATAATATAATAATAAAAAAAAAACTAAGATCGAAAACACCCATTGTTTGGATAAAAAGATTGTAATAATATTATTGGTTTTCTTGGGATTCGGCAACAATCAACTTTTTAAAAATTAGACGCAAAACTTTAAACTAAAACAATAAGTTTAGGTTCTATTAGTCTGTAGACAAGTATTTCTTAGTACTGTAAATAGCAGCTTCTTTTTTTCTATTGTATACTTACCATTTCTTGGCTTCACTTTATCATGTCCGTGACTACTCTATCCTTAAGTCTATGATTGGTTAATACAAAAGTTTATGCATTATCCTCTATCCCCATTTATCACAGCATTCCTAAGTGTTTAATACTAAAGGTTACTTAATGATCCCGACCGCATCTAACGAGTGTCCCGCAAGGCACACTTTTAGCACACACCTTAATACCTTGTCTACGTACCATTGAAATTGAATTTTACTGTCTACATTATAAAAGGGCTTTGCAAACGAGACATATCATATCGGAGACAAGCAGCCATTGGTTAATGAATTTGTTTTATGTGTACAGGAATGAATAAATCTTGTTGTCTTGTCGAATTTATTCCAATAACACAGCAATTTGAGATACGCTAATTCAAAAAATAATATTTTGGTGTAAAAAAGACTACTAAGTAGTAAAAATCGCATCTAAATTTGTTTAATGCATAGTTGAAGTGAACTTAGTTATACAGAGTTCTACTTTTTTCTAAGAGCTGAACTTTTTCGATCTACGCGGCAAATATTATTTTAGTATGTCACTTCTATAGCTTTTTATCTCTTGCGGATTTTCTTTGATACTGATTTTTTATAATTAACTAGTAAGTTTATATTCCCAGTATCACTGAGCTATATGGGCAGGACTGAAACTTCTGGTATAATAAACAGTTATTTGGGAATAATTTAATAATTGTTGATGTTTTCAAATATAAGCTAATTACGATATTTTATTGTACCCGACATTGTCTCAATGCTGCTGATGGTTTGAAAATCATATTTTTATTAAAAAATGGCTTACTTATGTCCGAGACAATATTTGTGAGTCATGTTCGCACTGCTTTAAAGTCTCCAAGTTAAATAACTTGAAGACCATCAGTCGATTAGATTTTAAGTTTAACATTACTTTTTACACTAACACACACGACGTTTTGTTTCTGACTATTTAGCCGAGAAAATAAAAAAAATAATTTATTTCCGTAGTGCTGTAACTAAACGCAATAGACGAAGCACTGTCATTTGAAAACTCGAATTGATTTTTTAAAGTTTCAAAATAAATATGTTACGTTTTTATGTATTGTAACTATACAAAAATATAAAGATTTCAAGTTTTCGAATCTCAGTTTGAAATGTAACTAAACTTTTTTGGTCTGGGCGCAAATTGTGTAGTTCGCTAAACGTCTCGCGGCAAAATGTCAAATTTTTTGGTAAATTTGTATCTCGAACATCGAAACGTCTTGATAACGATTGATAAATTATGCAGTTACTTTTGATGATGGTGAATAAATTTAATCACCTTAAGTGGAATGGAATACCTAGTCGAACACATACAATACTCCGTGCATTTTATCATAATAGCAATTTTCCCTCGACTTCGTCTGCGTAAATTATAGTCTACGTCACCAGCAGATAAATTAACTTTCTATATGTGAAAGAAGTTTAAAAATCAGTCCAGTAGTTTAGGAGCCTGTGCAATGCAAACAAACAATCAAATCTTTTCTCTATATATTATAGTATAGATTGCTTTATTTACAATTGTTTGTGTGAAGGAAAACGCTACGTGTCCTTGAAATATTTTCGAGTGAACAACTCATTTGTAAAGATATTGGACATTAAGCGATTCGAACATTTTGCGAACGGCCAATCCGCGCCCACACCATTTTTTGTAAATCGAGTCTAGTCTAGATCCATAGAAAAATAGGTATAGTGACATCAAAAAGTGTAGGTACTACCTCGTAAACACCGATTATCATATTTGGAGTGGGAGGACAACGATATT
This sequence comes from Rhodophaea formosa, assembly GCA_963082605.1. NCBI lineage: Eukaryota > Metazoa > Arthropoda > Insecta > Lepidoptera > Pyralidae > Rhodophaea > Rhodophaea formosa. The sequence goes on from OY720226.1 coordinate 1,011,709, forward strand.
GAGAAATACAACATTGTTTTTATATATTGATAGCTACTATGGTGGCCCTGCCAGCGCGCTACTCGATTATATAATAAGAAGTACTATGCTAGCTGCCAGATAGCACGTAAGTAAAGGGCGTTGACCCCATGTCTACTCTATACTGTCACTCACGGCCCCGAGGATACGACAACCGTTTGGTACTTAAATACCTCGCTGACAACAGACTTTTTCATATGTTTATAGGATTAACGAATTGTCATATTTTGCGATAGTCGAGAAAACATGAAATTTTTTTTATTGCCTTTTGAAATAGTCGTTTTTATTATGCAGAGATACTCTTCGTGCTTTCTTCGAGTTACAGCGATTATATGTTTGACGGGGTCCAGTGGGTGACATAAACCACAGACTTACCTTTACTGACATGCTTTAGAAAATCTATTACAAATATATTTATTTAGCCACTAAAATTTAGAAAGCCTATCTATTACGGAACATTTAAAATGAACTATAATAACACCGATTTTATAATATTCCGCACATTAACATCTAAAAAGCGTATTAATTTAAAAGCGAACCAAAATATGCCAAATGTAAATAGTTCTTCCAAAAATAAATTCACATGTGTAATAATTTGATATAAATATGTAGGTATGTAGTTACTATATGATTTTTTTACTTCCTTTTCATGAAATATATTCTTTAATCTGCTGTAAACCAAACAAAAGAAGCGCATTACTTAATCTAAGACTCCCCGGGAAAATAAACTTGTGTTTATTCTTGCAATTGTAATCTTTTAAAAATTGAATGAAAATATCTCACTTTTTATTGTTGTCTCTCTGTATTTACCAATCACCTTTATGCGTAATAGCACACATTATCTTTCAAACCAAATCAAAAAATAATTTATTTTTCTCCACAAAGAAGTTTATACATAATTTTGTACAAAAAATGCCCTTCGACAGTATATGATACACCAAGTGTACTGTGTAAATAAAATTAAACCTGAATAAACAAAAGCGAGGTGGAGAAGGAACGTGGTGCCTATGATAAGGTTTTCCTGTATTACAGGTCACCAGGACCCTCCATTAGCTTAGTTTATGTTTTCTATTATCTTATCTAATACAAAATAAAGATACTAACATAAGAATAACATTTTAGATTAACTTGCGTGTTTCTATAACTTTTCTAATGCCATTTAGCTCACATAGTTCACTAAACGTACACGAGCGAGAAAAGTGTACATTAGAGTATTTTATCATTATTTATTTCGAAATGACAACTGGCAAGTCAATGTGCTTTATTGACTCGATACCTGGCGTTTAGTATACAATTATTTTTGTTTTTTGTTAATATATTTAGGTATATCCCGGAAAGTCTTCGCTAAACATTAAACATTTAAGCTCAACAAGCATAACTAATTGCTGACAGGGCCATGGACAACATCCAACACTGATTATTGTAACATATATTCCGATTACGTGTGTTTACGTTTACGCCTCCCCTTCTACTAAACTTGCGGAAGAAATCGTTTCCAATTCCCAATCTATAAATTCGTTATTTGAGCTGTGGTTTTCGGTACATTTTTTTTAGTTTTTATTTGCATTATTAGCATTTTTTTTTAATTGGACATGCACATTTTTTGTGCAATAAACATAAATTATTTTTATGTTTTTCTACTACATTGAAACTTTTATTTTCTATTAGGTATACAAAAATGATCTTTATTTCTGAATGTTTATGGTAATTTCATTAAATATGTTTAGCCAAGTTCTAGAATAGACAAAATGTCACAATTTTTATATTTTTCACAAGTTATATCAATTCTTATTCGATAAATATATATGGCGATATCTTATGATGTGTCAAAGACAACGTAGACTGAGTAATTAAGTATTTTTTGAATTCGCTTTTTAGCAGATCAATTCATAAGTCATAATTTAATATATTATGACTAGTTTGGCAAAAAATTTAAAAATGGCACATACTATTTTTAATAGTAACTTTTCAATTTGTCAAAAAACCATTTCAGGAAAGTGCCGCCTCTATTTGTTCTGTACTCTTTATACAGGGCTACTTTTATATCGCTACAATGCGTTGACGGTATTTCCTCAAGGAAAATCTCTGAAATAACCTTCATTTAATGACTAGTACTGACAAAAATAGCCCTCCAATTGTAATATGAATTTTTGATTGTAACCCTGCAAGTTTATATAGAAATAATAGGTCTTTAGTCGTTTCGCACCACAAGCGATTCGGACCGCGGTGCGAATCGCCCAAGAGCCCTTTTTGAATGGATTCTTTCGCACCGCAGTCGTTGGAGCGGTGCGAATGGCCCAAGATATCTTTTGGAATGTCGATTCGGACCACGGGGCGAAACGATCCAATACTCTTTGCATGGGTCCGATTTAGACTCATATCCGAATCGTTTGTGGTGCGAAACGATTAAAGACCCGAAATAATATGAGAATAGGCTATAGGGTTCAAAAACCACAGCTCCGTACTTTAGGCCGTCCTACCGCTCACTTCTTGCCCTTCTTGGCGCGCGCCGCCTTGATCACCTGGATCAACTTCACCTTCTGCGCTTCCGGACTGTCCAGGTATTCATCCAGCATCTAAGTAAAGAAATATATGTTTAATGCGATATTTTTGTCTTATCAAAGTCTGTCTGTCACCAGGCATCAATCGTGATAGCTAGACAGTTAACATTTTCACAGATGATGTATTTCTGTTATAACAACAAATACTAAAAACAGAATAAAATAAATATTAAAGGGGGTTCTCATACAACAAACTTGTTTCTTTTGCCGCTTTTGCTCAATAGTCTAATGTTGTATTGACGATGGTACGGAACCCTTGAGGCGCGAGTCCGACTCGCACTTGGCACTTTTTTATTTATTTATTTATATAGGTACACCAACAGCATACATACAAAACATTTGCTTACACCATATACATCTTAAGATAGTACTGATATGGATGTCAATTACATTAAATTGTGTATACCACACAGCATTCTTAAGACTAAGTCTAAGCTAATACATAAAAAAATCTGTTTAGTGATTTGGAAATTAAGCTAGATTTATAAAAGATAACTAATTGGAACTTAACAAATAACTCGATAATTTACGTTTGTGCATTGCGAGAGGGTCATGGAATACATCCAGGTCCTGTATACAGCTATTCAATTCGTTATAAGCATTGCAAATTCGGTTAAGAGCATGTGCAGCGACGTTGTTTCTGCATACGGGAATCGAAAAAAATTTAGTCATCGGTCGTCTTGGAAGACTATACGGAACAGTAAATTTAAGGGCCGAAATAATTTTTTGACATTTGATATGACCATGAATGCATTTCCAGAGGAAAGTTTGGTCTTGCAGTTTTCGACGATTGTAAAGTGACACTCTTCACATGAAGTAATAAACATTGAATTGGTTTTGAATTTATCGGCCGCTTTTTGCATGATTGACACTGAAGTGCGATAGAACGCCTTGTCACTCTTGCAATTGCTCATCATCTCAACTGCAAGTCTGGACAAAGGCCTCCCCCAGTGGTTTTCATCATGGAGGTTTGGCAGTCGGGTTGGTGAGCACAGTTTGTTTGGCTTCTGACGTGCTTTACTATAAAACATTCTTGGATCATCTAAAAAAAATTCGACTTTATAAGTGATCAGCTGCTCAGTCAAATTGTATGGGAATGAATGTTTTGAATGATAACTTGAATAATATTTTTTTGACACTCAGCTTCAGAGAACATCGTTGTACGTCGATGTTATCGCAATCGCAAAATCTTGTATATAAATGGTAAATCCTAGCATTGGTTTGTTAAAATGACTGTCTGGTAGTATATCAAAACCAAAAAAGTCACACATTTTTTTTGTTTTGTTTGCTTCCTTTTGGTGACCATGCTTACTTGGTTGGACAAAGATATGTTATTATTAACAATTCTAAAAATTACCTTAGCTGAATAAACTTATATACCATAGGTGTAGCCATAATTTTGAAAAGTGTCCCAGAAGTCAAACAAAGTTTCGCCCCACAACAACGGCGCAGTCTAAACATAAAAGCAATTTGGGCTCGTGAATTTTTGACGACGTGGGCTCATCTGGCTCAACTTTAGTTAGTGGAGTAACGATGTACTTTGTTACTGAATGGACCTGAGGCCATACATAGCGTATAAAACATGTGCTATGTATAAGTGCCAAAGACGACAAACATACAACGTGGAAGGGACATACCTGTAATAAATAGAACCACGGTCTATACTAAATTATTATAGTAAATGTAATTAAAATAACAGCAAAAAAAATGTCGGCATTTCCATACAAAAGTGTGCAGCCGCCCGGGCGATTTGCATGGGAACGTCGAATTTTTTTTTGGGTTTTTGACAATTATTTTAATTTCATTATACAAAAGTGATCTAGTATAGCCCGTGGTTTGATTTATTACGGGTGTGTCCCTTACACTTTGTATATACTAAACCAATGCTTTTTGACTAACACGATTTTGATTTATTTAATAAGCACCATAAAATTGAAGTTTTTACTTTTATATAACTTCACTTATACAAGAATATTCGGGACCCGTTCGATATGACCAACTTTTCCAATAGGATCAATCAACAATTTTGTTGACGTTACCATACGCATTGTCCGGGCGGCTGAACACTTTTGTTCAAATAACGAATTTTTTTTAAGTTCCCTACATTGGTCCCATTAGAAAAAATGCTCATATGGACGGGGTGTGTCAACACTTGAAGGGAATATCGAGGATCAATTAGGTATAATAGTTCGTTTTTTTTTCAGTACACGAGAATGTTAAAAAAGATAGTAAGCGACAGAAGTGAAAACTTTTCGTTATGATCACTGATAATCATTTTCGTAAAATAAATGATTATGATTGGAAATTGTTACCTATATTAAATAAATTTACCTGTTTGCTTAGCGCTAGCAGCGGACTCCCTGTCAGACACTACTATCAGAGTCGGCAGGAGACAGTGGCTGTGGGTCTTTGAGACCAGCCAATTATCTTTAAGACTGCAGAGGGTCTTAACAAACCTGTTTGCTTAGCTCTGAAGCTATAGCGCTAGCAGCGGACTCCCTGTCAGAGACTGCTATCAGAGTGGGCAGGAGACAGTGGCTGTGGGTCTTTGAGACCAGCCAGTTTGCCGGGAGAGTGCAGAGGGTCTTGATCACGCTCCAGCCGTCGCAAATCGTCTCCTGGATGGAAAAATATCAAATTAGCATCTATCATCAGTTGAATCCTAGTGCTTTCTACAAAACCAATTCCTAATTTACAAAAAAATTATATTAAAAACATGTTAATGTAAACGTGTTGACATTTTTTGTTACTTAATTTTTTTTTCTGTCATCTATCGTCAGTTGAATCCTAGTGCTTTCTACGAAATCAATTCTTAATTTATAAAAAATATAATATTAAAAACATGTTACGAGGTTAACGTGTAGACATTTTAATACTTTTTTTTCTGTCATTATTAATATATTGTCTATAATTGTCATTTTTGTTATTTATTAATCTGACCTTTTGTGAGTCATCTTTTCACGACTTTGACCATTTGCCATAAAACTTCAAGACCACTAGGTACTTAGTTCAACTATGTATCTAACCTATTTTAATGATCTGACCTTGTGCGAATCTGTCTTTATACGATCCTTACTATTTGCGATAAAACTAAAAGACAACGAGGTACTTCGTTCAACTAAATATCTCGGCTTTTGAAAATCGGACCTTTTGCGAATCTGTCTTTTTACGATTTCGACCATTTGCGATAAAACTAAAAGACAAACACTTAAAAATCTTAATTCTAGATAAAGTCATTCTAGTTTTCTGAATAAAACAGTGTGACATGTCCAAAAACTGACAAATATAACAAATCAAAATAGTCATCAAGTAAAAATATAATAATCAAAATTGATAACCAATTGTCTGTCATACCATAAAGGAAGGAAAAATAAACAATTGCATATCACCAATTACTTGAACAATTCTTCGACCATGTAAACAACGAACTAATTTATTAAAAGACAACACAATCCCCTGTTCCCACGGACACAGGTGTCTCTAAGGGAAGCGTCGGATGGCCATCGCGTTAAATATTAAGTAGGTGGAGAATAGCACATGTGACGTAAGTGCTATAACCGTTTGATGGTGCGCTTTTAGGAGGGCGAAGAAACGAAGTAGAATTTGATCACAAAGACATTTCGCTCTCATCTCAGCAGAATTGTAGGATTAGTAAAAACAATTATATTTATAAAATACAAGTCTATTAGCATTTTCGAAGGACAAAGGTGTCTAATGACCATCGCGTTAAATATTAAGTAGGTAGAGACGCGTCGCTCATGTGACGTAAGTGCTATAACCGTTTTATGGGGCGCTTTTAGGAAGGGAAAAAAACGAGTTAGAATTTAATCACAAAGACATTTTGCTATTATCTAAGCAGGGTTGCAGTCATTAGTTCAAACAATCATCATCATCATGAGGTCTTTATTAGTCTCCACTGCAGGAGCACGACCCTCTCTGTACTGCCAGAGCACTCTAGAGGATTTGGCCTTCACTCTCCACGCTGGCCAGACGGGTTGGAGAGGTCTCTTTAATGTTTATAAGCTTTGTTTAGCTTGTGTTTCCTAAGTCGCCTTTAACGACATCCACGGGAAGATTTGGAGTGGTCCAATTCTTCTCTGCCGGGAACCACATGGCTACCGGGAACCACACGGCCAGTTCAAACAATAACTTATTAAATAGAAAACTATTAGCAGTTTCGACGGACACAGGGACGGCGTCGAACGACCATCGCGTTAAATATTGAGTATGTATGTTTAGGAGGGCAAAGAAAGGAGGCAGACTAAATGCTACTCACGAATTTGTTCACAATGACATTTCGTCATTATCTAAGAAGTGAATGTTGGTAAGCAATTACAAACACTTTAATTTACCTTGTTCTTCCGACATAAGTACCTAATCCATAGTAACACACCGATAGCATCTCAACTAATAGATAGCTAATAAAAAAGCAATTGAGTTTGCACACGTGGACAGGCACAGGTGCAGCCCGCATGGGAACGCAACGGTCAGTACTGGCCGTTTGCATCGCTACTTCGTTAGGAGCTGTCTATGTCTTGACGTGTGTTTGTATTTTTATTAACCTCCAACGCAAAAAGAGAGGGAAAGTTTGTTATAAGTTTACCGTGTCGACCTGTATATCTGTCTGTGGTATCGTAGCTCCCAAACGGAAGAACCGAGTATCATTGAGTTTTTTTTTGTGTCATAGATAATTTTATTTCATGAAACATGGCTACACACGGGGTGTTTTAAGCCATGTTTCATGAAAATCTGTTCAGCTGTTTGAAGATCATCAGCTTTTTCTAGCTAATTTGTTCCAACTTCTGGGTGGTTCGGATAAAAAGTACTGTATATTTTGTTCTCGACTTACCTGCAGCTGAGAGTTGTTGACCACCACGAACCCGACGAGCACGATCAGATCCAACACCATGGTCTCGGAGAGCGATTGGTCGAGCCGCTGGTTACACAGTCCTATTGTAAACAAGAACGTTAATACAAACTTTTAGGCGCAACGCACACGAGGGACAGCAGCGGACAAAAAGTGCGCGGGGCGCTCTTATTAGAACTACAATCATCATCATCATCAGGTCTTTTTTAGTCTCCACTGCAGGAGCACGACCCTTTCTGTACTACCAGAGCCATTTAGCCAGAGCAGTCGGATGTTTTGGCCTACACTCTCAATGTGCTGGCCAGACGGGTTAGAGAGGTCTCTTTGATCTTTATAAGCTTTGTTAAAACATAAGCTAATTATGTTTCCTAAGGCGCCTTTTACGACGTCCACGGGAAGACTTGGAATGGTCCTATTCTACTCTGCCGGGAACCACACGGCAGTACGACAGTAAGGGCTACGAACTACAATAAATGAAAATGGGCTCCCAACGAGTCCGAAACTATAGTCGCAATCCCGGCAAAATAGCACGTGATTGATACCGTTGTTATACATAATCCGTCTTATTATCATACGAGAACTAACTCAAGTATCTGGTTTAAACCATTATCCGGCCAACATAAGGCAACAACCTATCACTTTGACGTTTCTACAACTGTCATTGTCAATTAGTTTTGGGTAGATAATAGTTTAATCCAGGTACTAAAGTTGGTCCTTGTTTTATATTAAGACGAAATGTCTTTATCTCAGGTTAGTTTCAATGATATACTAAAATAAGGTTGCACTTGGTGTGCGTATGTCCACCAGGCGATATGAGGTATTACGCGGTCAAAGTGCAACCTTATTGCATTACTGACGCCTGTAGCACACGGCCACGAATACGAAACGGAAGCATTTCGGAACAAAACATTGGCGAAACCGCGAAACGCTGTCTAGTATGATTTTGTTTGGTGCGTCTCTCACCGCAAGCGGAACGAAACCGAAACGGAATCGTATAACAGCTTTTCGCGGTACAGCGTTTCGCGGTTTAGCCAATGATTCGTTTCGGAACGCTTCAGTTCAGTTTCGCATTCGCGGCTGTGTGCTACAGGCGTTACAGTGAGAGATTATTATTATCAGACAGGATCACAAAAGCTTTGCTTCAGCAATTAATGGCTCAAAAATAATAAATATAACTTGTATAAATCTAAAATGTCCTGATGTATAGCGACCTAAACAAATCAATATAATCGGTAGCTCTTGATAATTCAGATAAGGTGTGCTTACGTAATGCGGTGGTCCTCGGAGCCTCTTTGTCATTGGGGGCGTGTTGTGACAGTAGGCGAGCGACTGCTGCTCGGAACTCCAGCGGCCAGCCGCCTTCCCCGAACGCCTCCTGCAACAAAACGCATAGTCTTTTTCTTGTCCTCCGTGTTTTAGTTGACTAGATAGTCACGTGACCTAGGCGTTAGCCCCATTCCGAAGCCATTGCTGTTTCACCTGTTTGTTTGTCTTTCGTGTGTGTAAGTTGCCAACATTGGTGGCTATAGGAATCTTCTACACTTTAAAAGATAAATGCATCTTATTTGAGATTATTAGATTTGTCTTGGCAAGCACGTTACAGCCATAATAAAATCTTGTCACATAACTTGTAAAAAAAAACCGGCCAAGTGCGTGTCGGGCCACGCGCAGTGTAGGGTTCCGTAGATGCGAATCTTTGAGTTCACACTGTTCACACTCGCACCTCACAGTTTAACGACCAAAAACATCTAACAATGAAAATTGTATGAAATTTTACATTTTCCAGTACATTTTATAAGTTGGTTGCCTATAACTTTTTAGTTTGTACTTAGTATTCAGCTCTGATAGTTTTTCTTTCAACTTGAGTATATATACTACTGCTGTAATTTTTGTCACGTATCCATATATAACCGTTTAGCAGATAGAGGACGGTGACACTTACCTCTAACAAAAATTTTCACTTTAAAACCAAATATTTAGGAAACGGATCCCTAAATCAAAAAAAATGGTGTTCTCAACCTCATAATATTTTTCAAAGACCTTTTTAACGATATCCCACACGATGGGTAAGTAGAGAAAAAAATTACTCCCCCACTTTACTTGTATGGGAGCTACCCTAAAACAATGTTTTTTTCAAGATTTTTTTCTACCACTTTTTTGCCATGATTAATATACATACCCATACAAAATTACAGCTTTCTAGTACTAATAGTCTCTGAGTAAATCCGCGGACGGACAGACAGACAGACAGACATGGCGAAACTATAAGGGTTCCTAGTTTACTACGGAACCCTAAAAATATCAGTAGCGCAGGTTATCAAACCTCGACCAACTTTACACGACAAACTCAATATCCTCCAGCAAAGTGAGTCCCAACTCAATCTGGGAACTCGTAACAGAATCTGTGGTCAGCTGCGTGACCTGACGCAATTACGGCACTCACGATTTGTTGGAGAGTTTGTGACGGTCGAAACCTATCCTAACTAATATTATAAATGCGACAGTGAGTTTGTTTGTATGTATGTTACGCTTTAACGCACTATCTACTAAACCTATCATCATACAATTTTGCATACCCATTGGTAAGGGTACTGAGAAGGACATAGGCTATATATCACGCGGGCAAAGCCGCGGGTAACAGCTAGTATTGAATAAACGATTGAATCTTGGACGCTTTTATCCGAATGCGTCTGAAGGAGGAAAACAAATATACATACACATTATCACGTCCAAGGACATAAACCCTAAGGCCACGTCCAGCGTGTTAGTAGGCGTAAACGTGGAAAGCATTATCAAAATAAATACATAGTTTATGAGCACATTACCCCTTTAAACAAAAAACCAGTAGGGCAGCCTTATCAAACCTCAACTAACTTTACATACACTCAATTTCCTCCGGCAAAGTAAGTCCCAACTCAATCTGGGAACTCTTAACCGAGTCTGTGGTCAGCTGCGTGACCTGACGCAATTACGGCCACTCACGACTTGTTGGAAGGTTTGAGACAGTCGTCTTTAACCGACTGCGTTCTAAGGAGGAGGAGACAATGAGGAGAGTTAGAACTAGAAGGCTCGTTGCATTTTAATATTACTATTACGTTATCGCACCGCCCGATTTAAAGTAAAGTAAAAAATTATTTATTTTCTCATACAATCGTACATGAGAAATAAAAAAAAAGATTTAAACTCTCTCTTTGGTCTAAAGGTTTGACTGAGAGTGTCCACCGCGAAGTCCGCCTTTTGTACACTGTATTTTTATAAATGTGCAATAAAGTTTAAATAAATAATTATTAGGGATCCAGCAGGAGGTGACCTTTGCCCAGAAATCATTTGGCCTGCGGTGTGTGTGGCCAGCCCAGTCCCACTTAAACTTTTTTCGGCCTTCTTTAATTCGACCGATTTTCACAATTCCTTCACTTATAGAAAGCTAATTTATCTGCGGGTGAATTTACGAAGAACGAAGTAGCTGGAATATTGCTAGTTGCAAATAAAATTGACCTACATATAACAATCATGATTCCTTGATCTACATCTAGACACGCGGCAGCGTGTCAAGCCAAAGTTCAAGCAAAGGAACTGGCTAGCCAGTGTCGAGTGTAATATTACACGAACCACTTGGTGCCACTTTTGACCCTTCTATAACTCAAAACCTCTTTGTGTCCATGAGGACATCTAGAAGCCCAAATTTCATGAAGCATGCACAAACGGTTATAAAGATATGAAGGTCAAAAAGTCGCAAATTTTCCTATTGACAAACTGACATATAGTACCTAAACCTAACCTACTTCCAGATAACCTAGAAGGATGAAACTTGGAATCCAGCTCGGTAATTGTGTGTAAGCGTACGAAAAAATAGGGGGGGCCCCATACATTTTTTTTAATTGTAGCTTTGGAACCGTTACAAGCAGATATTTGAAACTTTTATCAGATTTTATCAGAATAAAAAAATATAATGTTGAATAACTTTATAAAATGGCTGATGTATCGATAACTGGCTAAGTCAAATCTAACTTACTACCTACCATAGAACTTGGCACTCAATTATATCTCAATTCTTTTTGCGGCGAAGCCCACAGCCAAGCATAATTTTTGTATTGAACTTGGCTCTCCTTTTTTACATTTATGTTTTTGGTGGGATATAACAATCTCAATTTCCCTTGACGTAGTGGAACCACCCAGCATCGCAATTCAATCTGAAAACCTGTGAGTGAATCTGTGGTCAGTTGCGTGCCCTCGTGCAGTTACGGTCACTGAGATTTACTGGGGCGTTTGAGAAGGTGACTGGAATAAAATACAAGAGCATCAGTCACCCACAACACATCACATAATATGAAAAGATTGTTTTACATTGAATAGGCTCCGAAGCTACTTTACCTATTTTCTAAATTCTTTCACCTATTGAAAGCTAATTTATCTGCGACTGACATAGGCGAGAAAATTGCTAGTTGCAAATAAATTTGATAGATTGATTCATTGATCTACAATAACAAACTCAATTTTCCTTGACGTAATGGAGTCACTGACAACTTGTAAGTGAATCTGCGGTCAGGTGCGTGACCTCATGTAGTTACGGTCACTGAGATTTACTGGGGAGTTTGACTGTGACTGGAATAAAATATAAGAGTATCAGTCACCCACAACACATAACAGCAAGTTGAGTTTTTCGTTGTTCTTTCTGAGTTTGTTAGATGCTTACATTTCTCTTTGGAATCGGAAAAAGAAAACATAATTGAGTAAGTATATGTTTTATGCAGATTTTGGTCTATTTCAAGCTACTTCATTTACTCGTTTGACTCTATTTACTTACATTTTACTCGTACATATTAGTTCATACACTAAAAAATGTACCGCATACAAACCATTCTCAAATCATCATTTTCGTTCCCTCTGTAATATTGGCAGTGCAATATCAAAATTCAGCGGGTACCAGCCGAGTGGCTGGCAATCCATTAGCTCGTCGGAGCCGTATCGATTACCCGCTCTCCAGGGACCATTAGGACAGGGTAGCCGCGCTAACCCACGACCAAATGGAGGTTTTCAATCTATAATACAAAACGGACATACTATTGTATCGGTTTTGGCGTGAAAGCAGACAGTGTTACTTTCGCATTTATATTATTGTCCAGCTCCGTGGCGCAGCGGTCAACACGCCAGCCTGCGACACGGATGGTCCCGGGTTCGATCCCCGGCCAGGTAAAGGTGGAAAATGATGTTTTTCAGATTGACCTGGGTCTTGGATGTTTATCTTTATGTATTTGTAATAAAATATAGTACTTATCGTTGAGTTAGTATCCCATAACACAAGCGTCGAACTTACTTTGGGGCTACCTCAATCTGTGTGATTTGTCTTTTTTTTATTTATAGTATGGATTGTAAAAAACGAAACAAACTACCCTTTATTCTATTACGTCATTATTTACACCAAACGCAAGTAAGCCAATAATAACCGTGCAGATATTTGCTCATCCCCGATTCCCCTTCCCCTGGGACCAGCTTTGATGTCTATACTCAGTGATTACGAGGACCGCTGGGACCGCGTTCGGGTCCCGGCAAACACAATTATATCTTTATTAGACCGCAGATGGGACTGTATGATTGATTGTTTGTTTATGATTTAATTGGGGACGTGCGCATTTTTAAGTGATGTAAATGAGCTTAGTTATTAATGATACTAGGTACTTACTATATGGAAAACTTTTTCCACCAGAAGGCAAGACTGAAATGTTAAGAGCTTTTATTGTTGCAATTTGTTCTAGACACTCAAATCGAGCTAGCCCCACAGTAAGTTGTAAACTTGTGTCGTAGGATACTGACTAAACGATCATATATTTTATAGATACTTATATCAAAGTCCAAGACATAGGCCAATCTGAAAAATATCATTTTCCATCATGACCTAACCGGATTAACCGCTGCGCCACGGAGGTCGATTAATAATATAAACAATTATATCTTTATTAGACCGCAGATGGGACTGTATGATTGACAGTGTGTTTATGGTGTAATTGGGGATGGGCACATTGTTAAGTGATGAAATGAGCTTACTTATGGAAAGCTTCCTACACCAGATGGCAGCACTGAAATGTCAAGACACATTGTTGTTGTAACTTTAGCTAGACTATAAACATTATATCTTTATTAGTCCGCAGATGGGACTGTATGATTGATTGTTTGTTTATGGTGTAATTGAGGACGCGCGGGCACATTGTTAAGTGATGTAAATGAGCATACTTTTGGAAAGCTTTTTCCGAAAATTTTAATTGTTTGTTAGTTTGCAGTGAAAGTAAATCTAATAATAGATATATTCGCTATAATTTGTCGTTACAGAAGCTTATTCCACCATAGCAAAAACTAACCAGGTACAAGCGAGGTAATGTACATAACATTCTACATCATAGTTATAGTCAATAGTCAAAAATTTTATTCATCTTAAGATATTTTAAATATCATTTGGTGAACGTCACTTTACATTTACAATTGGTTTACAATGTTATGTTATTGTTGACGTCAATAAATTACTTAAAGCTAAGTTTACACCGCTTCCAAGGCGGAGTGCAGAAGAAGCGGCAACAAACTGCACAACGCGTGAAGTCGAATCACTGTTTTGCGTGACCCAGAGCAATTTCAGTTGCAGCAAGAAGTCGAGAGACTTCTGAGATTCATCCCCTAGTCTATCCTCACATTATGAGTAGCTAGATGGGGCATCTACCCACACATCACGCAGGCCACCCTGCGTAATGTGTGGGCCACTTTTAATCACCAATTCCAAAGAATTATTGACCAAAAGTGGCATCAAAATAACTGTTGATCCTCCTTGACTATTCTATTATATTACATAAACTATCTATACTAATTAGTCTGGTAAAAACTCTCCTATACTATTATAACATTTTTCTATTAATACATACATATTATCACGTCTTAATCCCTTGCGGGGTAGACTGAGCCCACGGTCATGAAACCCAAAGGCTACGTTTAGCGTGATAGTGAGCGTCAAGGTGGAAAACGAAATCAAAATAGTGATGGGTTGCTAGCCGCATCGTCTATAACATGATTCCATAGATTTTTGTCCACTCTTAACCGGCATTCCGGTCTGCGAGGGAAGAAAAGCAGCTGGTATATTCTACATTTTATCTTTTCTCCAAAACCAGCATGAAAGAGTCTTTAGAAGTCGTTTCAATTTACATTTAAAGATTAGTACCAGACAGTCTTTGTATACCGAATCGGAGTATCACAAGAAATATTTTGAGCGTATACTAGCAGTATTTTTTCAATATGGTTTCCATACAAATGTATTTCTCTATTTTCTCGCTGAAAACTGATTCTAGAGCCACAATTCTTTTTTCATAAAATCTAGTACTAAAATAGGAATGCCCCTATTTTTTATTTTTTTCAAAAAAACCGTTTTTGTACAATTTTTTTTTTCTTTTAAGCAGGTGTTTAGAAAAAAATAAAACATAGGGACATACCTATTTTAGTAATAGATTGTATGTAAAAAGAATTGTGCCTCTAGACGCAGTTTTCAGCGAGAAATAGAGAAATACATTTGTATGGAAAACGCACTGCTAGTATACCCTCTTAATCAACTAAGCAAACATAAACTGCGACGCGATCGATACCTGTTGGAAACTTCCAGTTCAAAGTTAAAACGTGGCAAATTGAATCAATACGGCGGCGGTCCAGTCAAATGAGTTAACTGTTTTAGAGCAATGTTCACAAATTGCTGTCAAAAAATTTATTATTTTAAGGTAGGAACTATTGAGTCCGCCATTTTTAAAACATATAACATTTTGGTATTCTATAATATGTTAATAACACACTGTCCGATTTTCAAAGGGGCGATTTAGTCCAATAATCAATATAAACAACCTTTCCTATGGGACTAATGCTGGAAATTTAAAAAAAAAAAAACAATATTTTCATACAAGTTGCCCGGCCGGCTGAAAACTTTTGTATGGAAATGACGAAAAGTTATTCATACTGTTTTTTTTAACAATTCATCATCACTTCGTGTAGGTGACATGGTCAGTCGACCATGCACACCCTGGTGTCAGAGTTCCCCGCAACCGCCTTAACAATTGTATAATGACATGTATTTTTTTCGTTTTCATTCAAATTTATTAAAATATAATTAGTTTATAGTTTTTAATAGTTATTCATCACAAACAAACACAAATCTTCCATCTTTTTAATATTAGTCAAGTTGAGATTATTTATTAGTAGCTATTACCCGCGGCTTCACCCGCGTAATATATAGCCTATGTCCTTTTAGGTACTCTAACCTATATGTAAACAAAATTTCATGATGATCGATTCAGTAGATTCGGCGTGAAAGCGTCACAAACAAATAAACAAACAAACAAACAAATAAACAAACAAACAAACTCACTTTCGCATTTATAATATGAGTTGGGATGGGATTATTTATTATATCATTTTACTTTATTTTATTGTCTGAACTACGAGTATATCTATGGCTTTTGAACACGTCAGAAACTTGTAGCTCTAAGTGTAAACGTGGCAAATCGAATCAATACGGCGGCCGTACAGTCAGCCAAATTAATTTGCGCCGGGACTGACTAACGACGTTACCGGCTCCAATTTACGGACATTAATTCGCTATCGACGTCCGTCGCTTTTTGACGGCACAAGACATTTGTATACATTGGTATTATCAGTTTTTCAGAATATTTTTCACGTTTTATGTCAGTGTTTTTGTTAAATCGATTGTATTTACATTACATATAATTCGGACATATTCGAAATAATTAGAATCCAAATTTTAAAATCAGTGCTTTTTTATAACTTTATATTATTATTATGAAATAAATTAAATAAATTAAGCTATATAAGCTACAAATCCACATATATTTCCTCTTTATATTAGTATATTATTTATGTCTAGATTTAGAAAATAATATTCAGTAAATCGACACTCCGAAGAAAAACAATCTTCTCAAACGAAACAAATTGAAAGTGATAAATGTCATAAAAATAATTACACATATCCGAACAAATTGTGAACTATATCTACGGCTTTTGTACAGGTCAAAAACTTGTAGTTCAAATAAAAGTAGGTTAATTTGGAAGTGAAAAGTACCATACGAGTATAAATGTCATAAAATATCAAACATTACGAACAAATTCTGTGCTATATTTATGGCTTTCGAACTAAAGGTACTTGACGGAAACTTGTAGCTCTAAGTGAAACCGTGGCAAATCGAATCAATACGGCGGCCGTACAGTCAGTCAAATAAATTTGCGCCGGGACTGACTAACAACGTTACCAACTCCAATTTGCAGAAATTAATTTATAAGTTATCGAAGTCCGTCGCTTTTTGACGGCAGGAGTAGGTACATTAATGGTGTTTTCCGTTTTCCTGTATATTGTTCAAGGTTTATGTCAGTGATTTGGTTGAATCTATAGAAATAATTAGACTTCCAAACAGGTATTGGTCAGCTTTTTCTTGTTAAGATGTGTTGTTAATGTTGTTTTAAAACCATCAGTTCTTAATCAACTAGGTACCATCAGTTCTTAATCAACTAGGTAATTACTGCAATGGAAGATGGTTAAATTAAAATACTTTCTAAAATCTGTTCATAAATTATAATGTAGAAAAATAAACAAACTAAGTATCAATGTACAAAAGATAGATTCATAAAATATACTTCTCTCTTTTACATATAACATTGATGAATGCCTTAGTTTACTTTAGTAAAACTGCAGTTCTTTTATATAATTATCACAATATGTATAAAACTTAACCTAAAAATGTGTATAAATGTGGGAACCAGTTCTTGGTTGTATAACTAACGAGAATTGCACAACTAGTAGCCTCCAGCTGTGCCCGAGCATGTATTACACTTTCATGAATCACTTTATCTATTGGTGAAAACCGCATGAAAATCCGTGTGTTTATCGCGAACAGACGTTTTCCTAAATGAATAAATGTCTATTACAAAACAAACTGTCCTCCGCCGCGTCTGTTCGCGATAAACACACGGATTTTCATGCGGTTTTCACCAATAGACATAGAATTCATGAGAGTGACAGACAGACAGAGACTCATAAAAGTATAATACATGCTCGGGCACAGCTGGGGAGGGCTGCTAGTTGTACAATTCTAGTCAGTTATACAACCAATAACTGGTTCCCACATTTATACACATTTTTAGGCTAAGTTTTATACATAATACTGTTAGTTTTCCTAATATAATAAATGTCTATTAGAAATCAACCAGTTTGTTGCAAATCAACTTTTCCAACCGCCTCTCTCTCCATCGGCTCTCAATAAACCGCTCAAACACACTTTGTTTGCGCAGTACTACAAACATATTACGACTGACAATTCTGTTTGCAGCCGACCCGCTGCGTTTTTCTGACATCGAGTGTACTTTTTGTTAGTTCCTTTCATCCCAGTTGATGTTTTATTTATTTTTATAGTAGCAATTTTACCGCGACTTCGTTCGTGCAAACGATTATAATTTGTTAAAAACAAATATCTGAGACCGCTTACGCGCGAACACCCAAGGCATCTTAGATGCATATTAACTTAAATCGTTCTCAAGTCTCATTCTGTCACTGTCTAGATAACCCAGCAAGACAATGAGTCTTTGATTTAGGCTTGTCATTAGATAAGTAAGATGAGTTTGAATATTTGGGAGTAAGCTTATACACATGATATTTCCGGATATGTCACGCTTTACTAACGATTAAGTATCAGTTAATAAACTTCTAAATTTCCTTTATTTTATCTCAATGGGCACTCCATAATTCCCGATAAACTAACGGCAACCGAGAATATTGCAAACAAAATTATACCAAACTATTGGTTCAACAAAACCCAACAGTTTCTAATTTTCCGTCTCGAGACACGAGAACAGATCGCAAAGACAAACAGACGAACAACGCTGTAGAGAGAGACAGCGCTTTACCAATTTAAAGAATCACACACACTTGTTATTGCTTGCCGCAGATTCATTCGAATAATTTTTTTGGAAAATCCTTTTTTAGCGAATGCCTACTTACGTCATGCTATCTAGGTTTGTGTCATGGGGTTCTTCCCGTAGTAGACCTATAATTAAGATAGAATTATGAAATTTGGCATAAAGCAAGATCTTAGCTCAAGGGAAAATAACAAGATGCCGTATGCCTATGCCTGTTTGCCAACTTATTTGTATAGAAAAAGTTGTAAAAACTCTATATTAAATTACTTATGCTCCAAGTTCAGATGGAACAGAAGATCAAATCGGAGTTGGAAATGACAATATTTTTTTGGCTTTCGGCAAGTGTACCTGTAGCTTTATAAAAGCGTGAAAGAGACAGACAGAGACGAATCCGATTGAGAATTGCGCGGTCACGTGGCTCTCCCCAATCCTAGCATTCTAATTGGCTGTAGCATTGTTGGTTTTAAATATTGAATTGTAGGGATGTAAGTGCGTAAATATTTTCTCACAGACAGTAACAACTACGTCCCTTTGCATTGATATATTGGATCTGTGGGACTAAACATTTTATTGAACACAAAATAGTTAAAATTTACCAAAACCTTACTACAAATAAAATACTTTATTCAGCGCTCCGCACCGAGGCAACGTACCCAAAATACTGGCAGAATTTCTAGGCTGATTCGCTGAGCTAATCTGCCAGCCCTCGGCTACTACTTTTACATTTTCGACACGTCAGTCAAATGGCAATTTGACGAATTTGAATTTTCGAACTGAAGATCTATGTGGCCTAGTAGTCATCAATAATCATGACATGCTGGCACACCGGTGGTCCCGGGTTCGATCTCCAGTTATGTCAAGATGGAAAATGGTCTTTTCCAGATTGGCCGATACCTCCCTTAAATAATTCATTTTTAACGCGAATGTAGAACTAAATATTCTGTGAATATTTCAAGCGTTTTCTTGTTATTAATGTCAAGCAAAAAAAAAGCAAAAATCACTTTTTTTTAATATTCTGTAATTTTTATTTTATTCTGTTTTAGTATTACATCACCAGATGTAAAAGAAGAACTGAGAAAATTTCAACTGTCTAGCTATCACGGTTCATGAGATACTGCCTGGTAAAAGACGGACAGTGAAGTCTCAATTATAGGGTTCCGTTTTTATCTTTGGACACGGAACCCTAAAAACTAAAGTCTTTAAGGAATAACCAGTTGGTTTATATAAACATTATCGCAGCTACCGGTATCTGCTTACTGCATTACGTGAAAGCTCGATTGCTTGGTTGGCAATGGTCAGTGCCGAAGAACAAAGACTCCGAGTTGACGCGACGCAGACAAACAGACAAACAAATCGGAGACTGGGAGATATATGAAACTACATGGAATGATAAAGCGATAATGAGACAGCGATGCGGTGTTATATTTGTAAAGTTTGTATTGAAACTTTACTACTTGCACTTTATTTGGAGAGAGTGTACAAATAATTAGTAGAAGGATGTATGTTCCAAAAGTCTTTATAAAAAATCTGCATATACATGTACATTTCGCTTTATCATTACTTTATATCTATAGTCATAATTTTATAAAGAAGAAAGATTTGATTGTTAGTTTTTTTGCATTGAATAGGCTCCGAAACTACAGCACCTATTCTATTAGACTACAATTCTTTCACCTATAGAAAACTAATTTATCTGCGGGTGAAATAGTCTATAATTTGCACATACAAAGTCGATGTCTTGGCATTTAATTAATATTAAAGGCATCATAGAAGATAACTAAAGAAGAAGGCTGGTGTCATGTCGTATCAAGAACTAAAGTCTAAAGCAGAAGATAGAGAAGTTTGGCGCATACTCCATCGACAAGAGCTATAAAGCTCTTAAATAAGAAGAAGAAGAAGATAACTATTCTGTAATTTCAAGCTGAAAAACTATGTGAATATATGAGCGGTTCCATACAATTCACCACCGTAAATTATTGCCACATTATAAAATGCCTCCTCCATTTTGTCCACCGAGACTTCTAGTGGCTGCTTGCTACCGAGATGCGCATCACTGTTTGCTGACCAAACAAGTGGAGATACTCCAGTTAATGAAGGAGCTGCAAATATGGCGCTGTTTGCGTTGTAAGGAACGCGAGGGGCGCTGTGGCCACTGCATACTAAGCACAGGCCATCGAAGATTATTTTCGGTAGTAACGATAAAATTTCGATTTATACGTAAAGAGTCACCGCATTTAGGAATAGTATGGGAGGGAGGTGATTTTTTGGAGTTATTTCTCTCTATTATTTCATAGATGTGACTAAAATGAAACACAGGCAATCCCAGTAGTGTCGTAGTTTTTCGAGGGATGATCAAGAATGCGCAAAACGAGAACCTAGAAATTATACTGACCTGAACGATTTGATGATCTGGTTCTGCAAGTGCGCGTAGCAAATGAGCTGTCCTAGCAGCCCGAACAAATCCGCCACTCTGCCCCGGCTCGGCTCCTCGCGCGAACAGCGCGCAGAACCCGGCGCGCGAACCGCACATACTTATTTCTTTGTTATTCGCGTAAAGCACATATAAGGGGTCACAAAGTAATGCATTGTATGGACAAGACTACAAGGTGTTTTTTTACCTGGACTACCTGGTGGTTCAGCTCAGCAAGCGCCCGTAACAGGTGAGCTGTCCTCGCAGCCGGAACAAATCCCCCACTTTGCCTAAACTCGGCTCCCCGCGCGAACAGGCCGCAGAACTCCGCGCGCGAACCACACATGCTTATTTCTATCTTATTCAAGTATAGCACATTATGGGAGTCACTAAATGTACTGTATGGACAAGACTACATGGTGTCTTACTTATCTGGACTATCTGGTGGTCCAGTTTACGTATACGTGACACCTAAGGATGCTACTAATATGCTAGGGGTAAATGCTAGATGCTGATGGAGGTACAGTAGTGATATGTGCGGTTGTTACATATTGTATGGAGTGAAATGATGACCTGGTGACTTACTATTTTTACTAACCTGCACTATTTGATGGTCCAGTTCTGCAAGCGCCCGCAACAGGTGAGCTGTCCTAGCAGCCCGTACGAAGCCTCCACTCTGCCCCAGCTCGGCCCCTCGCGCGAACAGCCCGCAGAACTCGGCGCGCGAACCGCACATACTCGTGCCTAGTGCGCATCGGAGGGATTGCGTTGCTGATGCTCGTTCTGAACCCTGGTAAGGATTTTACAATAAAGATTTCAGCAATAGGCAATTATCCTACGATGAAAATTTTATATTAAACAACAATTTCATAAAACGCCATTTTCTTCATTCTAGCGTTGGTCTCCTATGAAAAGTTTATTTATTTCATGTATGTACACAGAAAAACATGTTAAGATAATATACATACAGAAAAAGTACTTACAACATCAACGGTGCAGGGATGGCACAACTGCGCACAAACGGTGAGTAATGTCTGTATACTCTCCCGCGCCTCGCCCGCCTTCTCTGCCCGAGTTATACACCCGGACAGACAGAGGTAACTGCAACAAGGAAATACACATTGTTAAGTTATCAAAACTTTCTAAAGATATTGTATGATACATGCTGCATGTTGCTTTCTATTGCGACGTGATATTAACTAGGAAATATAATTATTTAATTTGTATTATGTCAATTAAGCACATCACGTCTTAAGGGTACGTGCCAATGATTTTGCTGTCTTTATGTTAAATGGCACGTTCACCCCTACTACTGTATTATTACTTTTGTATATAAGTTATTAATATTCTTAAATAGATTATTCCTATTTTACCGGTCACTGTGGTTTTAATAAAAACATCTCGCCATAATTGGTGACCCCGACGTGATCAACGTGATTCTGCCACAGTAATCCGACGGTC
The DNA here is from genome assembly GCA_963082605.1 of Rhodophaea formosa. Taxonomy (NCBI): domain Eukaryota; kingdom Metazoa; phylum Arthropoda; class Insecta; order Lepidoptera; family Pyralidae; genus Rhodophaea; species Rhodophaea formosa. The sequence goes on from OY720226.1 coordinate 1,033,970, forward strand.
GACGAAGTTCTTCGAGTACGCGAATCGAACGTGCATATTTTCACCGGCTTCCCACAAGCGGGTCTCACCGGTTTGAAAATTCAAGAAGCACATTTATCTCCATTGAAGATACCGTCGAAATGGCTCCAGTCACACCGGTAAAAGGAATCAACATCGCCGCCTCTCAAGACACATCGTTTGACTCCTGCACAGATGTCGTGGCCTCTATCACCATAGCTGAACGGTTGCCGGAATTTTGGAAGGATTCGCCTCGGCTATGGTTTTCACAGTTCGAAGCCATCGTAGCACCCCAGAAACAAGGAGACGACTACAAATTCAACGCAGTGGTGTCCAAGCTTCCAAAAGATGTAATACACCAGGTCAGCGATATTTTAGTTAATCCACCATCTGAAAACAAGTATGCTGCAATAAGAGATCGGCTTATTAATTGCTATGAAGAAAGCGAGCACCGCCGATTTCATAAGTTACTTGCGGAGATGGATTTGGGCGATCAGAAGCCTTCGCAATTATTACGGCGAATGAGGGAAGCAGGAAACGGCAAGATAAACGAAGATACTATTAGACTGCTATGGCTGAGACAACTTCCTCCCTCGGTTACCACTGTTTTGGCGGTCACAGAACAATTATCGCTGGAAAAGTTAAGCGAAATGGCCGATCGGATAAACGAAAACATGCAGTTTAATAAAAACGTTCAAAGTACCTACGCCACCGATGTCAATTTAATAACACATATGACATCACAGTTAGCGTCATTGAAACTGGAGATCGCTGAGCTACGTAACGAGCGCCGTTTTAGCCGACGGGACAACTTTAGGTATCAGCGGTATGGCCGGTCTAGGTCACGGTCGCGTGGACGTTCGTCATCAAGGTTGTGTTTTTATCACCAGCGTTTTAAGAAGAGGGCTCATAGATGCATCCAACCTTGTGCTTGGAAAAACGAGGAGCAGCCGTCGGAAAACTAAAATTTGCACAGAATGAGGCGGATCTCTGTGCTCTTCAACCCTCCAAACGCCTAACTATTACCGACTCAAACAGTGGTTATAGATTTTTAGTGGACACGGGAGCAAATTGTTCAGTATTAACCAAAGACGCACAGGGCAAAGAGAAAGCAAGTGATTTTAAACTTTATGCTGCGAATGGAACAATTATCGATACTTATGGCGAGAAAACGATGACGTTAAATTTGGGTTTACGACGTAATTTTACGTGGACATTTATCATTGCCGATGTCAAGATGCCAATTTTAGGAGCTGATTTTTTGGAGCACTATCGTTTACTGGTGGACATATCTGGAAGAAGATTAGTAGACAAGATTACAGAGCTGAAGACGCCTGCAAACTTGGATAAATCAAATTTCCCTTCTGTTCGCTCCATTGATGGCGGTTTACAAGACAACGTAAAACAACTGTTGGAAAAATACGAAGATATTACTCGGCCGATGTCAATCAGAAAACCCGTTAAACACAACGTTCAACATCACATCATTACAAAAGGCCCACCAGTATTCGCCCGCGCTCGCCCGCTGCCGCCAGACAAGTATAAAGCAGCCAAAAAGGAATTCCAGGAATTGATTAATATGGGTATTTGTGAACCTTCTAACAGCCCATGGGCCAGTCCTTTACACATGGTTAAGAAGAAAAATGGCGAATGGCGTCCTTGCGGTGATTATCGTGCGTTGAATAAAATCACAGTTCCAGACAGATATCCTCTTCCCAGGCTATTGGATTTTTCGTATATTACGAGTGGAAAGAGCGTATTTAGCAAAATTGATATCAGGAAGGCCTACTACTGTATACCAGTTGCTGAACCTGAAAAAACTGCCGTAATATTGCCTTTTTCGTTGGTGCAGTTCCGGTTTATGCCGTTTGGATTGCGCAACGCTGGACAAACTTTCCAAAGATTTATGGATTCCATTTTCCGAGATCTGGATTTTATATACATATTTGTTGACGATATTTTGATTGCCTCACGGGACGAAGAAGAGAATCTCAAGCATCTGGATATAGTGTTCAAACGACTGAGTGATAATGGCATTACGATTAATCTGAGCAAATGTGAGTTTCTCAAGAGCGAGTTAGACTTTCTTGGTTATCATATAACGAGCCAAGGGATGAAACCGACTCAAGAAAAATCACAGGCAATTATTGATTTTCCTAAACCAAAGACGGTCAAGGAACTACGTCGTTTTCTGGGCATGGTCAATTTCTACAGGCATTTAATTCCCCGTGCCGCTAAGCATCAAGCCCCACTTAATATATATTTGAGGAACTCAAAGAAGAATGACGTCACACCGATCAAGTGGAATCCAGTCTCTGAAGAAGCTTTTCAGTTATGCAAACAAGATCTGCGAGACGCCGCTACCGTAGTTTTTCCCGATGCCAACGCAAAGATTGCCTTAATGACGGACGCTAGTCTCAAGTGTGCCGGCGCAGTCCTCCAACAAAGAGTCAATGGATATTGGAAACCAATTTCTTATTTTTCCAAAACATTTTCCGAGGCGCAAATGAAATATTCTACCTACGATAGAGAGTTACTCGGTATATACATGGCCGTGAAGCATTTTCGAAGATTAATTGAAGGACGTGTTTTCACAATTTACACCGATCATAAGCCATTAATGTATGCGTTCGACAAGAAGCCTAGCATTGATGAGAGCCCCAGGAGGATACGATACTTGGATTACATATCGCAATTTTGCACCGATATACGTCATGTAGACGGGGACAGGAACGTCGTTGCCGATGCCTTATCAAGAGTGGTGGAAACAATAACACTTCCGCAAGTTATCAATTTTTCGGATTTAAGGAAGGCCCAAGAAAAAGATCCCGAACTGCAACAGCTACAGAAGAATAAATCATTACGCATTTCGCTTGTTCGCTCATCGCATTCTAACGACAAGATATACTGCGACGTATCAACTGGAACTGCTCGTCCATATTTACCTCAAGAATTCAGGAAACTAATTTTTAACAGCTATCATAATTTGAGCCACCCTGGAAAAAATGGAACGAGAAAATTAATTGGAAAAAATTACATATGGGCGAGAATGAATGCGGATATAAATAAATGGAGTGAGTCATGTCTACAATGTCAACAAGCGAAAGTGCATAGACATACGATATCGCCACTGGGGAAATATTTGCCCGCGAAGCGCTTTTCTCACGTGCACATTGATATTGTTGGCAAATTACCGACGTCTCAAAATAAACAATATTTAATAACTATGATCGACAGATGTACGTCATGGCCAGAAGCTTTTCCTGTTTCCAACATCACAGCAGAGACAGTTGCAAAGACAGTTTACGAAGGGTGGATTGTACGTTTTGGATGCCCGGATTACATTACATCCGACCAAGGAGGACAGTTTGAATCTGAAATTTTTAGAGAACTTGCCAAACTAATGGGAATCGACAAATTACGCACTAGTCCCTATCATCCAGAAGCAAATTCAAAAATTGAACGCTTTCACAGGAGCTTAAAAGCTGCGTTAATAGCAAGAACAAATACAAAAAATTGGACAAAAGAATTGCCTTCAGTACTGTTCGGACTCCGCTCCAGTTATCGACAAGACACTGGTTGCTGCGCCGCCGAACTCGTTTATGGGACTACCATTAAGTTACCAGCAAGTTTTTTTGGAGAAGAACCCAGGATTACCTACCCTGAATGTATTCAGGAGATTAAAGAAAATATTAATAGAGTCATTTCTGTGCCAACAAGAGAAAGTACAAACGGGAATATATTCGTTCACCCCCGACTAAAGGATTGCACTCATGTGTTCCTGCGATGCGACAGATTACGCCCCAGTTTATCACCACCATATGAAGGTCCATATTTGGTAATTCGAAGAAACGAAAAGGTTTTCACTATAATTCGTGACGACAAGGAAATAACAGTATCTATAAACCGTCTGAAGCCAGCATTTTTAATAAATCAGTCTGGAGAAACAAGCGAACGTGAGATCAATAAGCAAGATGTTGAGTGTCCGCAAGAGATAAAAATCACACGTTCGGGGCGAGAATCACGAAGAACCGTAAGATTCAAGATATAAAAAGCTAATTAGTGATATACAATGTCGTAGTATTTATCCATCATCCTTCCGAGCAGCATTCATCCACGATGGGGTCTTCCTCGAGTCACCAAAACGAGCAGATTAACATGGTGCAAAATATCAAGAATCCGCAAGAAGATCTATCAAAAAGTGAAAGACTTTCAGAACTGCTGGAATCCATTCAGCAAGTGCAGTACTGGGCCGGCGCCATCACCTCCGCATTCGTAATAATTGTCATCATTCTGCTGGGCCGGCGGCTATGGACTTGGTACGGGCATTGGATAGAGAGAAGGATACAGAAGGCAAATGCAAATGTTTAAAGAGGATGATGGAGTGGGACTATGGAAATCGCATCAACACACAGCGGCAAGTTCAACGTGAGTTCAACATTACTACGAGTATTATAACGATTTTAAATGCAGACAAGCACAAATACCGAGCCTGGGAATTGCCTACACAGCGTTTCTCCGCGCGTGCGACTCGTGCCACACACAAGTCATGAAGTATCAAGTATCATTTTTATTGCTGATTAAGATATTTATGTTCATTTGTTATTTCTATTTATAGATATTCATTCTTTGTTTTGTGATTGTTATAATTTTGTCTAAGTTTAATATTTTTTGTTACATTATTTTTGTTTTTTTTCTAAAAGGGGGAATACTATTGCGACGTGATATTAACTAGGAAATATAATTATTTAATTTGTATTATGTCAATTAAGCACATCACGTCTTAAGGGTACGTGCCAATGATTTTGCTGTCTTTATGTTAAATGGCACGTTCACCCCTACTACTGTATTATTACTTTTGTATATAAGTTATTAATATTCTTAAATAGATTATTCCTATTTTACCGGTCACTGTGGTTTTAATAAAAACATCTCGCCATACTTTCCACCTCATTTCTCCATCACCATCATCCTATATACATAGTATTACGTCTTTTTACCTTGAGGGGTAGACAGGACAGGGACCCAGGTCTGTAAAACCTTAAGGCCACGTTTAGCATGTTGGTGGGCTTGTAGGTGAGAACGGAATCAAAATAGTGATGGGTTGCTAGCCGCATCGCCTATTGATATGATTCCTGACACCCGTTTCCTCGATCGGCTTTTGCGATTTGCGCGGGAAGAGAAGTAGCTGGTACATTTTACGTTTTTTCTTTTCTCCCAGACCAGCATGGAAGGTCCATCATCCTGTCCACCTTAGTAAATTACATTTTTAATGGAAACACAAGCTAAACAACAAGCTAATAAACATCAAAGACTCTCCAAGCCGTCTGGTCAGCGTGAAGAGTGTAGGCCAAATCCTCCGACTGCTCTGGCTTATATATAGTTTTGGTAGTGCAGAAAGGTTCATGCTCCTGCAGAGGAGACTAAAAAGAGCCCTGATGATGATGCATTAAAATTCTTTTCACTGTCGGGTCGGTACGTAACTTGTCTAAGTTTTCATTCTAAATCCCTCACGTATTCTCTCATTTGTATAATATTTGGTTATGGTCTAATTATAGCAGAGCTACCACTTAAGCAGACATTTTTGGTGCGGCATAAAGTGGCCGTGAATTTACATGGAGTGTTTTAGAAAGGCTATTTTTACATTTTACGTATTTTTAGATTTTATGCGAGACATTTTGTTACTTGATATAAACTGTGTATAAACATATAAACTGACATCATCACACTTTATCAAATAATGTAATTGCGTAACCATTCTTAGATTTCATAATTTTTTAATAGATCATCAACATTTCTTTAAATAAATTCCGTCACTGAAAACCCTATTAAAAGAGCTTCGTCGCAAAATGTCCCCTAGTCGCAAAATGTTCCTATCGCAATGATCAAGAAAAGATTGGAATTAGTCTGAAATATAATAAATCGTAAGAGATGTTTTTTTTTTGTTGCCAAATATTATTTATTTAATAAATCAGTGACTGCTATATTATTATAATTAAGGAAAATTATGAATCAGAATGTAGAAATATTATAAATCGTAATACCTGGCTATTTTTGCCTAATTCAATTTCCGTCAAGTTCTTCAAATTCATATTTCTTGACTATTTACGTCGTGTCAGTCTCAATCTCCTCCGTCTAACAACCGATTACACGGTTTTTATCGATACGATTAGATCAGCGGCGGAAATTCCGTCAACCGCGGCGGATTCTCCGCAGATATTTACCGCGATTACGATAATAAATTGGTTCCGGTGAGGTAAACTCCGAATTTTATTATTAATATTCTGTGGTTCAAAAAAAAAACAATAATCACTTAATTTTTTGCATGGTTATCAGTTTAATTCTAAAATTGATAACCATGCAAGTTTAAAAAGCTTTTAAGATATTATTCATTAAATTGATTCGTTAAATTTTTTTGGCAACAGGAAAAATAGTTTAAAATTCAGGGTTTTAAACTGTTGTAAAAAGTAACTTTTATTTTAACTGAACCTGTCTAATAGGAGGATAAGCAGTTTTGGGTTTTTGTATTCATCTGGATTATTTTGTAAACCAAACAGGGAAAAATCACAAGTTTAAATACCAATACGTAAATTAATTACGAAATGCGTATATTAATCAATTTACCGTAATTACGTATTTACACAATTAAATTAAAAATTAAAATTCTCAGATTGTTTCTTTTGTGCTTTCAATGAGGGTTTGCTGAAATGATCGACTAAAACGGCTACATTCAATTACGAAAAAATATATGTTTCGTCTTCAGGTTCATATCCTGCCCGCGCGGAATTCCCATATCTTATATCTTAATTTAATAAGAATATATTAAAATAGCATTATATTGTAAATACATATAACACCTATAAAAATTAAGGCTACATTCAAGATTAGATTAGCGACGTAAATTCCATTAACTTCGCCGGATATTCCGCGCACAGTAGCAGATTCTCCGCAAACATTCCCCCCGCTCATAATTGGTTCCGGGGAGGTAAGCTCCAATTGTTATTTCAATTTGTGTTTTTAGGAAAGATGCTTAGCTTTGGTTTTAAAAATTGTGATTGAAGACTGCATCCCATTATTTTAAGACTATTTTTATCGTACCTTTAAACGCTAACGTCTGATTAATCCGGCAAACATTGTAGTGTTTATTTCGCAAGCGTCTCCGTGGTATATAACGACCGACCAAGGCAACTAATAATAAAGTCTGTTGATCAAAGGTTTAATTGTACTAATACGGTAGTTGCCTAATGTTAAGATTATATAAAATTTGTTTCTAATGAGACTAATTTCTATCTGAAAACACTATAAAGAACACTTTTAATTTGATGTGGATTTGTTAAGTGATGTTAAAGCTTCTTTAAAGTTGGGTGAATAGGACCATTTTTTAAAGTATGAAAATCTTTAATTACAATTATACTGTATTTTAGTCTGCAAAGTTTATAGCAACTTTTATTATGAAACCATTACCATAAACGAAATATTTCGTATAGCTACCAAACAAAGTTCTCACGCCACGCATACAAAATACAAGCTTGTGACGTCACAAATATATAGGCATTTTAGCGGCGCGTTTTCACGTCTAAAAATTTACGTCTAAAAACATGTGTCTTTAAAACTTTTATAACTGAAAGAGTTTTTTGTTTAGAAATGTATTTCTGTCACTATTGTGTTTATTTTTTGCAGGTCTTTACATAGCAACATGAAAAAAAATTTAGTCAACATGCCCATTGTAGGTGTTAATATATAAACGTTTCCACTTGATGTGACTTTCTACTAACTCCGTGGCGCAGCGGTCAACACGCCGGCCGCTACACGGATGGTTCTGGATTTGAATCCCGGTCAGATTAAGATAAAAATAATATTTTTGATAGATTGCATTGGATCTTGGATGTTTATCTATATATTATATATATATATATATATATATATATATATATTTGTAATAAAATACCGTATCGTTGAGTTAACCCCATAACACAAGTCTCGAACTTACCTTGGGGCTAGCTCAATCTATGTGATTTGTCCATATTTATTTATTTATTCTACCAAACCATTAGTTATGTATAAACGTAGCATCTTTTTGTAATACGTGACGTCTTCTCGAAATTTCTAATGACTTCTTAGTTCCTTTAAACACGATGTGAAATAAAGCTTTTATGAAATAAATGGTACAGAACTGAAATATCGTTCCGATTAATCTTTGTTAACGACATATGACAGTTATTATAATGTTTGTTTGTTTTTCGTATGTGTAAGTGACTAACACCAGTGTCAGATTTTTCAAGCTTATGACTGCCAATGCTCCTCAGTTGTTATAATATCGTATCCTATTTGGATCACACATTTTATACACCGAATTTAGTAACGCGGACTTGGCGGTCCGCGTACCACAAATCCGATGGAAAACAAACAGACATGTTTACTTGGGCGGACAGCGCACGGCTACCGTAAACACACGTGTTTTGATGCAATCACATACAACGTACATAATGCTCAAATAACATCCGGGCTGAACGGAAAGCAACGAATTTATTCAAAAATATGAGATATGACAACAATGAGCCCTGGAATATAATCAATTTACAAATGTCTCTTTACAAAAAGCGTATGACGCAAAGCCTTAAAACATATCCTGTGCACAAAAGCGTGCCTATGGAAGATTGGTGTAGTAAACAATTTGCTAATAGATTGCAATTGCACTTTGTAATTGACTAAAAACACTACAGATTCCGGACACTACACTATGTCAAATGTTTGTTTTAATCCCTCGAAAGCCTCGAAATGATGATTGTAGTAAAATACCTTCCCAAGTTCCATAAAGTTCAGAAACACCAACCACGAGACAGAGAAACACCAAATCACAAAAGGGAAACCATAGGTATTCGTATTTTAATGAAACATATCCAAAGTGGAGAAAAACCATTCTTTTAGATCTAAGATTAAGTAGGCCCTTAGACTTTCGTTAGCAAAAACCGCAAACGAAATCAGTCATGTCACCTATAAAATTCTAAACCACAAGAGCAATCTACACGAACTAATGAGCCATCGTTTTCCCCCCGAGATTACGGACACATAAACACGAAAATGAGCCATTAGACCCACCATTTTGGGCAAAAGAACAAAGCTTATCCGGCCACAATAAAAAATAAACGAACAACATGGCGCCGGCGGAACGTCAAGAATTCAAAATTGGAATTTGGATTACTGTCCTCCGATTGGTCATTCACGCATAACGTATATCTTTACAAACTTGATTTATATCGCTCAACTAAGGTAATTTAAACTCTATTTTTATAGGCATAAAGGTTTCTATAAGTGTTTTTGAAGGTTGTGGTCTGGTGGTAATATGTTAAACCTCCTTGTGGGGCAGTGACGGGTCGAGATAACCTAATCTTAAATATTCCTCGCAGCTAAAGTTCGTTGTTAGTGGACGCATCACTGCGGCTATGAATAAATCTTGCTCTGTGCAATCTGGTATCTTTATAAGTACAAAGCTGAGGATAAGGTGGGATTTGTTTTGAGGATATTGGTGTTTATTGCGTTGAAACTCCTAGGCATATAATTAGAACAGAAATAGGAATATAGAAATCATCCAACACAATAAACGATCGGGAAGTTTTACATAGATTTGTCGAATGGCAGGAGGCAATGCTAACTAAACGTCAGGTCTGTATAAGCTGTAAGTACATCAATTTCAAAGTTCACATCGTAGCCACACATTATCCAACGAAAATATTAAAGGGATGCATATTTTAAAATAAAATTGCCCAATAAAATACGCCAAGCCATAAGATGAAATGCATGACTAATATGCCAAAAAATCATCATCATCATCATCTCAGCCACAAGAAGTCCACTGGTGGACATAGGCTTCTCCCAAGGATTTCCATCATTGGAGGGTTTGGCCATACTCACCACGTTTGGCAAACGGGTAAGTAAGCGCAGTTTGCTTGGCTTCTATCGGTTCCGACGCTGCTGGCCAACGAAATCAAAATCGAATAAACATACTGCCACACTTAACATGTAACATTTTTATCAATTTTAATCTGTATATGTATTAATTATAGTATCATGAGTTAGTATCCCACGGCACAAATTTACAAATTCAGTGAAACTAGCTCAATCAGTGACATGTATATATTTATTAATCCTGACACGTACTTTCTTACGAATAGTTTAATTATTATTTCATATTTCTCGTATACATAAAAAAAACAGCCAAGTGTGAGTCAAACTCGCGCACTGAGGGTTCCGTACAATATGCTTCGTGAACACACACACTATGTGCAAAAAATGTTTTATTCAATTGACTAGCGCCATCTAGTGGTGTTTTAGTGAACTATTTCCCTAGATGAACTTATTATTGTGAGTTTACCACTTAATTTTCAACTGATAGAATTCTTATTATTTTTCCTGTAATCTTCAAGGAATGAACTATATTTTGTAATTTTTTCAAAATTTTCGGCCCAGTAGTTTCGGAGATCAGGGGGGGGGAATGGTCAATTTTTGCCTTCTTTCGTGAATAAAATCAAAAGTATTGATTTTACCTGAACAAAAAAAAATATTTTTGAGATCCTCATAATGAGCCCTTTCATTTGATATATGACACAGTAAGGTTTGCAAACCTTTTTTTTTTAATTTTGTAATTGGGCCCCTCAAAATGACCCTTATTTCAAAAAAATCTTTATTTACTTTCTACATCCGTGTTTGGGTCATAGGATTACACCATCTTACCAAATTTCATCTAATTTGGTTCAGTAGATTCGGAGAAAATCGGCTGTGACAGACGGACGGACGGACAGACAGACGCTCGAGTGATCCTATAAGGGTTCCGTTTTTCAACTTTTGTACGGAACCCTAAAAAAGCTTAACAATGCACCAGCCACATCAAATAATATGTTAATTTATTCAGTGTTACAGTAAAGTGCCTATATGAAAAGTCCATACTTCGTCACAAAGTTAAATGTTCGCTTTGATATCCACTTCTCTTAATTAAAATAAATCCAGTGGGGAATTAACATTCCTGCCACACTTAACATGCCACCACGGTTTGACCAAAATATCTTGACACCTACTTTCTTCCACGATTTTGGAACCTAACAACATAATTTATTACTTCTCTATTTCTTACCTCTACGGGGTAGGCAAAAAGTTGCGTGATGGTGGACGCCTTAAGACAAACAAAAAATAAAAAAAAATATGTAAGCCGCATCGTATATGACATAATTCCTACGATATTGGAGCATTTCCTCAACCAGATTTTACCATAAGACATGATGGAAACAGCATGTACCTTCATACATATTTTTCTTTACTCAGGCCCAACTTTAGAACCTGGAGGGTGGGGTACTTCCAGCAGAGAGAGAGGAGGCAAATTTATAAAATTGTGCCCCTTGCACCCTTTTTAGATTTTTTTGTCCTTACTTCAAAGACAGAAAAACCAGTCACAGGTCATCACATTCTGGACATTTTAACTCCAGCCTCAATGCAGTGCGACATTCGGCCAACTAATGTCGAAACGTATATCACGAGCAAAGGCGCCGACACGCGTCCATCTTTCGGGAATTAACGAAAACATTTTAAACGGAACTGGGAACATAAATTGTAGAGTGGCCTCTAGTGTTGCCAGCTGGTAACTTTAAATTCCCATTATTTTATTTTTGTCATACATAAAAATGCACTTGCACACAATATGGATTATCATGTTTTAGTGTCAATGTTTGTTTATCAGTTTGTTGGTGCTACAAGATTATGACTTTGAAATGCCTGATTAATTAATTGCTTGTTGTTTCTCACAATAATAAAAAGCTTTTTAAATACACCATCATTTGGTAGCTCACAAGTTTTGAAAACTTATTAACCGGAATATTTAGGCTGGAAACAACTAAAATAAACTCATGTCGATTTTGTTCGTACAAAGACTAATTAGTCGTGATATTTGATCGCACATTTAATATTTCCCTAAAAATAAGGTAACATATTATACTGGCAACTCTGCTAGATGCGCGGGCGCCGTTAGCAGCGGCTTCCATTAGCGTTCGAATATAGAACGGAATCACTGGCGCTTGTACAGGATGTGGTGTAAAAATTTACTAAATACAAGTTTATATCAATTGGGAAGTAATCTAAGGTACCTACGGAATTCTAAGGTTAGATGATATAGATTAAAGGAAAAATACCAACGAATTGAGAACCTCCACCTTTTTGAAAACGTTAACACAATCGTACATACATAATATCACGTCTTGATCCCTTTCGGGGCAGACAGACCCCAATGACATAAAACCGAAAGGCCACACGTTTAGTGTGTTATAGTGGGCGTAAAAAGTGGAAAGTGGAATCAAAAGGGAAATTATAAGTCAAGCCACAAAATACCTAAAGTAAAAAACCTAAAAAAAGTGAGTTTCCAACAAAGTTTGGCACAAAAAATCTCACGTGAAGTTTAGGGGAGAGGAAGGTGGTAGCGTCAAAATTTTACGACATCTCACCACGGGGAACAATATCCAAAATCGCTGTACACAAATAGATTTTTCAAAAACATAGTTGGCCTGGTGCACCTCAATATCAACTCCTTCTGTAATTAGTATTATCCTCAGTCTTCAGAAAAACATTGCCCTGTCTGTGTGTGTTCTACCGTCTATACTATGGGGAGTGTTCTGAAGAACTTCACTTCTGTGAAGAAGTAAAGTTCTTCAGAACACTCCCATCTGACATGTCAGAGCACCACGTGGTTTTTCACGTGGATTGTTTTTCATTCATTCTACAGGATTGTGGGATGGGCTGCTTCCGGAGGTTTTCCCTGCGTAGGTACTAAAACTTGAGGTCCTTCAAAAGGCGCGCGTTTATTGATATCTTAAGAGTCGGCAACGCATTAGCGCCTTCTCTGTTCTTACATATATCCGGCGACGGTGACTACTTTCTATCAGATGACTCGTCTGCTGTCAAACATAGATAAAAAAGAACCACACGGCTCTTAATTTACTATTATTATTGCAATAATTTACTATTTAAATGACAATTTTAGCTAAATTTTGACGATTAAATAATGGGTATGAGTTAGATTTTACAATGCTAAGTAAAAAAATTTGAAGCCAAATTATATCTTTTTTGATGCCGTATATTAATATTTTAGAAGCTTACTGCTTGAATGCATGTTATAAATTTAGATGCTAAAAATAATCACCATGTGAGTTGAATTTAAAGTGGCTTTTTAAGAAAATAACTAGTGGCTAAGATAGTATACAGATGCTCGTTAATTGTGGCTGACTTAGTAATTTAGAAGGCAATGTAGATTTTAAGAGGCAAAACATACTATTAAAAAGAAGCCTGTTTAATTAGCACCCAAATCAAAATAGTGATGGGCTGCTAGCCACATCGCCTATTGGCGTGATTCCTTAGATTTTCACCCAATCCCTTGACCAGTCTTTACGGTTTGCGCGGGAAGAAAAGCAGCTGGTATATTCTATGTTTTTCCTTTTTTCCTAAACCAGCTTGAAAGAGCAAAAACAAATTCAGCAAAACTACAAAAAACATGGGAGCCCCCTTAAACAAAAGATACCGAAGAATTGAACCTCCACCTTATCGAAAACGTAAACACAATCTTATTATTTAAATTTTCAGTAACACGCTGTATAAGCTCCAGAAATAAAATCCATTTGGGAGCCGCTAAATTATCTGCTCTATTAAATTCTGACAATGTGTTATTTTGTACGCGGCGAGCTGGAGAAGTAATGTATTTTTATTGTGAAATAAATCATATTGAAGACAAAATAACTTTGATTGAATGTCATTTGCTATTTTAACATATTGAGCAGATACGGATTTTAATTAATTTGATTAATCTTAATTATTAATTTATTTAAAGTAATTAGGAAAATACATAAGACCAGAAGTATTTATCCTAACCCTAACTATCCTTACTAATATTATAAATGCTAAAGTGAGTTTGTTTGTTTGTAACGCTTTCACGCCGTATCTACTGAACCGATCATCATAAAATTTTGCATTTACATTTGCATTTGGGTACTGAGAAGGACATAGGCTATATATCCCGCGGGCGAAGCCGCGGGTAACAGCTGGTACTAATATAATTTATACTTTCAATACTTAAATATCAATACGAACCCTTTTGTTCTGTATACAAGCCTCGAATCGAGAAAAAATAATCTGTATTATAGTAATTTCAATGCCTACTTATTTAAAACTAGCAGACCTCCCCAGCTGCGCCCGAGTATGTATCCCAATCCCAATCCCAACTTCCCAACTAATATCATAAATGCGAAAGTGAGTTTATTTGTTTATTTGTTACGCTTTCACGCCGTATCTACTGAACCGATCATCATGAAATGTTGCATACACATAAGTTAGGGTACCTTGAAGGAGATAGGCAATAATATACGCGGGCGAAGCCGCGGGTAACAGCTAATTAACTATAAACCTTCCTCATGAATCACTCTTATCTATTGGTGAAAACCACAAGAAAATCCGCGCAGTAGTTTTTGAGTTTATCGCGAACCCACGCCGCGGTGGACTTTTTTTTATAATATGCATTGCTGTATGAAGCAGCAGATTTTTTTCAAATTATACTCTACCAAAATATGCAACGGGTGTTACCGCCATTAAACAAACTAATGACTTCATAAAACCCGCACTGGGCGTGACGTCACACATCTTCATATCAATTTAATGGTCACATATGCATATGCAAAATTTATTGGGATCTACTCTGAACATAAAATAGGAAGGCTACAGAACAGACACTTTACAATAAACATGGGGCAAAGGAAGGTTAAACGTGGAAATCTGTCTCATAACTCTGTAAGCGTGCATAGCAATGCTACCACATTAAAACTTATGAGAAAATTCGTGTACTAAGAGCCAAAAAAACTTTTTATTTTTATATTTTTAGTGTTGGCAACTCCGACATATTAGTATATTTTTTATCGTCTACGACATTGTATACTTCTTTGGTTTTTACTACTAATTAATGGCACGTGAATAAACTCTACTGATAGTTCCGGTTTCCTATCGATGTGAATTTCCTTCCTGTTTTCCTTCATCAAACGGAAAAAAGTAAAAGACCGAAACAAGTCAGCAATTCTGACTAAATAAACGTGAATGAAACCGTGATTCTATGCCTCAAGTAAGCTTTACCTTTGTACTAACTTTATTTTGTGTCATAGGGTTGTCGCAAAAGGGTTATTATAATAAGGGGTGCCACTCACTTTAATGGACTTGTTCAAATATTAATGCAGCGAGGGCGTAGAGAAAGATTTTTGAACATGTGGTAATGATTTAATTGCCAGTATAAGGATATCAGCAAAACACTGTCAATTTCAGAGAGGAGAGGTATTTAGATAGGCTTGCCTGAACTACTAACTAGCAGTCTATCCAGAAAGGTATTATACTTATAAACCTTCCTAATGAATCACTCTATCAATTGGCGAAAACCTCATGAAAATCCATGCAGTACTTTTTAAGTTAATTGCGAACAAACGACGCGGTGGAGGACTTTGTTTTATGATATACAGTGATAGTGATAAAGAAAGCACATTGAAAAATGCAAAGTATGTACTTAATAAAACCAGTACAAATAAAACAACAAAATCTCGAAGATAAAGCTTTGTGAAAACTTAGTCTTGAAAGAGGCCTCAAAATGGTGGATTTTTAATACCTCTGTAAAAAAACCAAATTTAAATATGTAAAAGTTCTTTAAAGGGACACATATTGAGAAAGGGACGATATAGAACGAGGGCGGTAATCCAGTAAGTAATTCTCTCTCGGTAAGTAATGCGCTGATAAATGAAATTAAATAGCACAAACAAGTGCAGGGGCTCTTCAAAGTCCCACTAGTGAGGGGCTGTGATAGGATAAGTGGACATATATCGATAACGATAGAAAAAAACCGATGCATGAATATTTAATTTACGGTAAGTGGAGAAAGCTATGTGACTTAGTAATATTTTCAGAATTGCAATATATTTTTATATGTTAATCTTTATCAGCTTTTAAACATAATTCCTAAGGTATAGTGTAACTTAGGAAACATTGCAAGTTTCAGTAGTTTTTGAGATAGAAAGTTAAGACTCGTACAGTCCCAAAAAAATTGACGTCGAAAAATTGTATATCGGTATGGTTTTTTTTTCAAATTTCGTCTTGCAACAGATATAAATAAAACATAAAAAACTTCACAGAGAAAAGTTATAAGTGTTTATTTTTACTCAAAGAGTACCATAAAAAGATACAAAGAGTTGAAACTATCAAAATCTATATAAGACGCCATCTGTACTAGACTAGAATAAATTTATATTAAAAAGCCACTTCGAGTTGCAACACGTTTTGACATCTTCTAAGCTTAAACAAAAAATAATATTGTTTTCTAATATCTTCGCGACTGTAACACATTTAAAGATGAATAATAAACGAGATGAAACCGTATTAAGAGCAATTTTATTTAAAAAATAATTAAGTTATTTTTTATCGACAAACCCCATCACTATAGCAAAACAAGCAAAAGAGCATCGCAACTCGACATGTGCACGCCAATCTGTCGCAGAAACGCCACTACACTCTTCCACGTCTACATCTCTTTCTCACACTTGCATCGTATATACAGCTATCTCTCTCTAACGCCCCCTTCCTCTAACGTCGCAAATACTTACGAGCGGGCCGATAATCGTTTGTTTCGACGTATCGTACCGTACTCGATTGTCCGATTCGATTATTTGCAAAAAATCAACAAGTTTTATTGCCAACTTTATCCGATTACAACGTTGTGGAGGCCAAATTGCGTTATTGGACGTTGCTTGACAGAATTATATTTACAGAACATATTTAATACTTTCGTTCGACCATTGAGTTCTAGTAAAGTAAGCTTTGTGAACAATCTGGCAATATTTTAATTGTAGAATCAGAATCTGTAATATAATATAGATCCGCAAGAAAAAATGGCAAACAATTACTAAAAAAATTATTACATATTAGCTGGTCAAATTTTTTATGGGAACTCCAAATACATTTTTTTTGTAGCGTTTCCCAAAAAAAAACCAAGTCTCGCAACTCAGTTCTTCTACCGTAAAAAGCTAGTGAATCTAAACCGTTATTGTAAGATCCATATGTAATAAAACCAAGTCGGTTAATGTTTTAATAAATAGAATGACTTGGCCATCGCATTAAAACACAATGTATTTCGTAATACACATTACAATAAAAGATACATATTAAATTAGTTTTTTATTGCGATAGCCAAGTCAATCTATTTATTTAAAACATTAACCGACTGAGTTTGACCGCTCTGTGAGTGACTGAGGCACACCATAGCTCTAAAACGGTTGAACGATAATGTCGATGCTGTTTTGTTTTTATTTCAAAGCAGGATCCTTGGCGTTGGTCCATAGATACGTTTTATCACAATCAGTTCAGCCGTTAACAAAATAGAGGGACTTTAGTGTCTGCGGTTGTTTAAAACTTTTGATAACTTTTTTTTCAACATTACATAACTATATCAACACAAAATCACACTACTGCTATCACAACATTCATCACATCAACACTTCATCACAATCCTAGAATTTCACCCCTAATTTGGCCCAGCAAGTGGGTGGTCTCACGGCAGGGCTTCTCACCCAGAGCCGTGAGTCACACCTGGACGATCCCACGGCACTTAACGTCAGATTTGTAGGGTGCTCTTAGTTGGCTCGGATTTGGAAGTCCAGCGGGGTTTGTATTAGTCGAATTTGAACTATTTGAGAAACAAAATGTCTAAACATACGTATCAGACAAGCAGAAACCTAGTGTAAAAGTAGAGAAGAAAGTAAAAGACTTTGCCAAATCATTTTTGGGTCAATCAATATCGACATCAAATATTGCAAACGCGCTTGTAATGGCAATTTCTTTATATTGTTAAGACCATTAAAAATATCCTTCACCCAAATTTGCAAACCACTTAAGTCTGTGCTACTCCTGGGGGACCAGAAAGTAGGAGTAGCAGAGGGTTAAGAAAGTTGCAAACTTGGGTGAAAGATATTTTTAGCGGTCTCAATGCGACACAAGTCCACAACTTACAGTGAGGTTAGCTCAATTTGTGTGATAATAAATAAATAAATATATACGGACAAATCACACAGATTGAGCTAGCCCCAAAGTAAGTTCTTAAGTAAGACTTGTGTTATGGGATACTAACTCAACGATACTATATTTTATAACAAATACATATATAGATAAACATCCAAGACCCAGGACAATCTGAAAAAGATAATTTTTCATCTTGACCTGACCGGGGATCGAGCCCGGGACCTTCCGTGTCACAGGCTGGCGTGTTGACCGCTGCGTCACGGAGCTCGTCGTCGTGTGATATGTCTCTATATATTTATTTATCAACACCAAACACTACTGCTATCACAACATTCATCACATCAACACTCAATCACAATCCCAGAATTTCACCCCTAATTTGGCCCAGCAAGTGGGTGATCTCACGGCAGGGCCTCCTCATACCGAGCTGTGAGCCACACCTGGATGATCCCACAGCACTTAACGTCAGATTTGTAGGGTGTCCTGAGTGAGCTCGGATTTAGAAGTCTAGCGGGGTTTGTATTAGTTGAATTTTAAGGTTCAAATTCAACTAATACAAACCCTATGAACAAAAATGTTTAAACATACTTCTCAGTCTAGCAGAATCCGAGTGTAAAAGTAGAGAAGAATGAGAGTAAAAAACTTTGCCAAATCATTTTTAGGCTAGTCAACATCGACATTGCAAACGCGCATGTTACGGCCTGTGCTACTCATGGGGGGCCCGAAAGCAGGGGTAGCACAGGGTAAGAAAGTTGCAGACTTGGGTGTTAGCTATTCTTACCGGTCTCTTCTTCTTATTTAAGAGCTTTATAGCTCTTGTCGATGGAGTATGCACCAAACTTCTCTATCTTCTGCTTTAGACTTTAGTTCTTGATACGACATGACACCAGCCTTCTTCTTTAGTTGGTCAACAAAACTTTTCCTTGGTCTAACAACAAAAAATAAAAAAAATACGGTCTCTACAATAAAAAAATCACCGTTACATGCGCGTTTGCAATGTTTGCATTTTTTGGGTCGATATTGACTGGACTATTTGCACTTATTATACACATGAAATATAATCGAAACGATACGAGAACTTCACGGACTCCAATGAACATTGCTTTCGAAACAAGTTTTTGGTCTTACATTTGTTTATAATAATTATCCATTTGCCGTAAGAGCTAAGCTGCATACAGTCAACATTTTTAACAGAATATAATGGAGTGATTAGTCAGTAAAGAAAGTGCACCTAAATGAAAGAAAAGAATATATTTAGGTTTGAAGCGGAACTTCTGGTAGGTATCCCAAAGCGCGTTACTTTAATTTACCAAATATACTAAGACGATGCATGAATTTTTCGGATCTAGTGCTACTCCCATCCCAAACTCAACTAATATTATAAATGCGAAAGTGAATTTAATTGTTTGTTACACTTTCACGCCCTACTTACTGAACCGATCATCATGAAATTTTGCATACACGTAGTCTGGAATACGGAGAAGGCCATAGGCTACTTTTCATCCTGGAGAACAGTACTGTTCCCGAAGGATCGACACTAACGCTAGCGGAGCCGCGGGCGAAAGGCAATTTACCAAATATATTCATCATCATCATCATCAGGTCTTTCAAGTCTCCACCGCAGGAGCACGACCCTCTCTGTACTACCAGAGCCATAATTAGCTTGAGTAGTCAGAGGATTTGGCCTACGCTCTCCACGCTGGCCAGACGGGTTGGAGAGGTCTCTTTGATGTTTATAAGCTTTGTTTAGCTTGTGTTTCCTTAGTCGCCTTTTACGATATTCACGGGATGGCTTGGAGTGGTCCTATTCTACTCTGCCGGGTACCATACGGCGTACCAAATATATTAAACCAACATTATGAATGTCCCAAATAATAATTACCGTTGTAGAGTCATCGTGAAATTACCGTTACACCCTCAAATGTGGTTTCCCTGTAATCTCGGGGGAGGATCGGCTCCCGGCCGCCTGTCCGTCTGTCTGTCACTGTGAAAGTGATATGGATGGGGTGAAAGTTTACGTCAGATGGCACGCTTTTTGTGTCGTCTGATTGACGAGTTTTGTTCGGAATAGTTGTAAATAGGATATTGTGTTAGTAAGGTGTAGTTTTTCAGTACGTGATTTGTTTATTATTTACATTCTGTGTTTTAGCCATTACTAGCAGCCCTCCCTGGCTGGGCATGTATCACTACATATTATAAAACAAAGTCTTCCGCCGCGTCTGTCTGTCTGTCTGTTCGCGATAAACTCAAAAACTACTGCACGGAATTACATGCGGTTTTCACCAACAGATAGAGTGATTCACGAGGAAGGTTTTAAGGTATAATACATGCTCGGGCGCAGCCGGGTAGGGCTGCTATTTATACATATAAATCATCCTCTTGAATTATCCTACCTATAAAAAATGCTTCAAAATCCGTTACGATACATAGGAACAGACAGACAGCTGGTTTTATTCTATGTAGTGATAGTGATAGTGAAGAACGTCGGCTTAAACTTAACTTAAAAATAATATAAATATCTCGAGCTTAAAGGGCTATATAACTTGTAGTCATCAATCCGAGTGTGGACCAATTGCTTAACATGCGTAAGCACTAATGAATGAATGAATTATTTATTTAAGTAACAGTGACTCATACATAATTGTTAGTAATAAGTACTTACTTCTAGGTTAGTAATCGATTTTTTATTTTTTTAAAACTTCAAGGCCATTCATAAAGGCCATTCATAGAGGCCATTCCTGCACCATCCCTCCGGCTATGGCACAGCAATGGTTTACGTGGAGGCTGTCCAGTCTTTGCGCGATCATGTTCAGGATGCTGTTGCCGCTCCCCCGCACCCTGCGCACCAGGGACGCGCATCTCTTACGCATAGTTGCATAAAAGCAGTCTACTCGAGCTTCCGCAAACATCCCTGATGCGCTACAGAAGCGTGGCAGCCCCAGCAGCACCCTGAACGCGTTGTTGTACTGCACACGAAGGGCGTTGTAGGCTTTTTGAGTGTATCTAGCCCAAAGGCTGCACGTGTAAAACGAAGTACAAAAAGCTCTAAATAAGGTGATTTTCACTTCTCGTGAACAACGTGCAAACCTGCGAGCCAGCATATTCGCTCTCACCGACAACGCCCTCCGTTCCCTTTCGATATCTCTATCGTCCTTGAGGTCAGGAGTCAACACATGACCAAGGTATTTAAAATTATACACTCTCTGTAATATTTGATTATTAAGTACAACTGGTGGTATTTGTTTATATCGTTTACTCCCGGCCCCAAAGACCATAACTTGACTTTTCTTAACATTATAGGCCAAGCCGTGAGAGAGTGCATATGATTCGCATTTGGCCACCAAAGTCCGCAGGCCACATATAGAGTTACTCAGCAGCGCCATGTCGTCTGCGTAGCTGATGTTATTGACGCAGACTCCGTCTATACTACAGCCGACATTGGCCCCGCTAAGCTCCTCTATCAACTCATTCACATACAGATTGAAGAGCGTAGGTGAAGACAACCCCCCCTGCCTTACCCCGCACTCCAATCTGTATGGTTCAGATAACGCACCGCCCCATCTTACGCTGTTGACCTGGTTTCTGTACCAATACTTAAATATATTTATAAGTTCTACGGGTAGTTTAGCGATTCTTAGTTTTTCCCAAAGAATATCGTAAGAAACCAGGTCAAAAGCCGTAGACAGGTCTAGGAAGCACCCAAAGACTGGCGTTTTGCGCTCCGTATAGTAAGTGACAGCGTGCTTAAGACACAGTATAGCGCTTTCTGTAGACAGTTTAGGTTTAAAGCCGAACTGATTGTCGTGCAGTTTAACGAAATTATTTAACTGCGTATTCAGCACACTGTCAAACACTTTTGATATTACAGTTGCCAACGAAATGGGTCTATAATTGCTTTTGTCAGAAAGATCGCCAGTTTTGTTTTTGACTATTGGGACGACTAATGTACGCATCATATCAGCAGGCATATAGCCGTGACCCAAACAGATGTTAAAAAGCAAAAATAGTACTCGTGGTAGGTGCGGGCCAGCAAACTTAAGGTGCTCAATACTGAGCCCGTCATGGCCTGGAGATTTGCCTCTACGCATAGTGTTAATTGCGGCAGCTATGTCTTGTACTGAAAACGAAATTCTCCTATCCACATCAGGCTCAAAATTCAGCGTCGACTGTGATGGTCCTAAGGGCGACTTAACGGTAAAGTGATCGACGAACATATTGGCAATATTTGTCGGTTCAGTCACACCACCAATGCTCACAGGCTGACCCGGCCTACACTGCAACTTGTTAGTGTGTTTCCAAGCGGAAGTCATTGTTAGAGTGGTGAGAGGCTAGAATATCCATCTTTATCTGAGTTTCATGATCCTGACACCATTTTAAACGTGACCTAATAATGCATACGACCAAAATATTATATTGTTTTTGATATAACCTGGTTTGGACATAACAGAGCGGAAACTCGGAAACGGAACGGCGGAACTCTAGAAAAATTCATAGTGCGTCCAACTTTTTTTTATATAATGCATAACTGATGACTCCGTTCAAACTTCAAAACCAATTCCATAATCTCCAAACATCTCACTCAACCTTAATCACATCGAGTAACGAGCAATAACATCAACACGCCACTCCTCGCAACAGTGGGCCCAGAATGGCGCCCTGCGGTGCACCCTGCTGCGTTGTTGTGCTCTGAGCCTCCCGTGACCGTCATTATGGCCACTGAGATCTTTATTTATCGCCGTGAGAGGTCTGGGCTACTGCACACTGCTTCACAATTGAAATTTTGGGCACGTTTTATTGAATGCGATTGTTTAATTTGTCGAAAGCCTTTGTTTAATTATTGTTTTGCTTCGATGAGACTAGCTTTATATTTGATGCATATTTTACTATCAATGTTTTATTTTTATCATTCAATAGTTTTGTGCAACTGTACGCCCGCGTAATATATAGCATATGTCCTTCTCGGTACCCTGTCCTATGTATATGCTAAATTTCAAGATGATCGGTTCAGTAGATACGGCGGGAAAGCGTAATTAAAGCGTTTGGATTCGATAGTTTTGTGCAACTGAAACTACTCGTATATCATCAGTTTGTCCTGCTGACAACAAAAATAAAATTGCAAAATTTTCTTTCGATTGACTTCACTGTGTATTATGCTGGTAACGGGGAAGATCGTGCACTGTGGCGTTCCTTTGGGGAGGCCTTTTCCAGTAGAAGACGGCAATAGGCTGATGATGATGATGTAATATGCCAGAACTAGTTCCCCGAAAGTAGTCATAACAGAAACAACGCGCATATAGTATATTTTGGTAAGACTTCTTGTATAAATTTTGATAACGTATTTATTATATTTCGTGTATTTTATATTAGACTAGCAGCCCTCCCCGGCTAAGCCCGGGCATGTATTATATATACCTATAAACCTTCCTCATGAATCTCTCTATCTATTGCTGAAAACTGCATGAAAATCCGTGCTATGTAGTGATAGTGATGAAATTTATTGTTGTCGCAAATTGGTCACACATCTGATTCCCCTTGACCGAGTATTTTATTCTAATTTCTTCCTTTATTTTATTGTAATGTTTTAGATTGCTTCAAATGGCTTACGTTATTACTTCTTTATACGATTGAGCTTACATTTGTTTAATCACTTATTCAAATGAAAATGTGCGAGTTGATTAATTTTATTCAAACTAATCTAGCGATCGCTCGTTTCACAAGATCGCCCGCTAAGCTAGAGGGGCCCGGCAATGTTTATTATTCATTTTATTCTTTCTGCTTACTTGGCCGTACTTTATTTGATTGCCAATTATTGTGACCCTATTACGAAATGACGGATGACGGTAAAACCTTGCTATTTTTAGATTTTATTTCTACGATATTGTTTCCTAGATATTGATTTTTTATTTTAATTATACGTTATTTTAAGTATTAACTTTGCCATGGCAAATTTCGTTTTAAATAATGTCTTTAATCAAGGCTCTCGACCTGACATGTGTTTGAATCCAATTTGATTAATGTTTCATACATCGAAGTAAATATTGATTAATACTAACTAAACAACAACAGAGTGATTATGATCTCAGCAATTTGCTCACCCCTTACAGAAGCACCGTGAAGATATCGCAACATCCAATCGAAATCTACAAACACTAATAAAATTAGACAAACAAAAATAATTACCAATCATTATACGCCACGTGCCATTGTCAAATAAAATTTTGGCTAACCGACACTTTTGTGCAATAACGAAATATGAACCTTACTACATTATAATAAAAGTTATTACCTCTACACCTAATTCAATTATGCAGACATCGAATGCTATAAGGAAAAATAAACTTTATGTCGCTAATGTTAAAGTAATAAATCGCAAATTATAGAAGGTAATGTCCTGAAATTTGGAAAGCCACGTGGCTATGATATGACGACACGGGGGAATTCGCAGAATCGAACAGAGGACTCATGAGGATACATGGAAACCGCTGCGGCACGCGACACGGCCGTCATGTGTGAATTGAATATATTTATTGATGTGAAAGTAGAAGTAGGTCACAAAAGAAAGGGGCCGAGGTACGTCCCTTGGGGAACACCTATGAGACCGAATCGAAAAAATCTAGTTCGTATTATATTCCGTGACAGATGATCGCATTTAAACATTTGGTTTCAATAACATGACAGTTTCAACTTTTTTCTCTACTTATATCAAATTGTTGTAACGATTGTCTATGCAATGAATATTGTATAAATACAATAATATTTTCAAACACTATTGTGCCTAATGTAATTAATATCTATATATTACTTATCCTTAGGAATTAGTGATAGTATCCTCACGTAACAAATATGTAGTAGTATATTATAATAATTATGAACTCAACCGATTTGAAAGCTTATTTTAGATCGATGGTGATGATTATTTATTATCGACTCGTGCGAGCTTGACAGACAGAATCATGATATGATTGATGTGCAATAAAATAAAATTACTATTCTACGCACTTAAATCATGCAAGTACAACTTTCGTGACTGACATAGAAGACTTAAGCATATAATAAAGACTACAAATTCATACCTATATGTTAAAACGTTATTCCGGGTTGTAAGCATTAAATGGATGAAATTAAGCAATTTTAAGATTTTTTATTAATCTGACACCAGTGTTGGAAACTAGTTAATATTATAGGAGACTTAAGTAAGTTGTGAATAGTAGATTAATAAATTTTAGGCGACTTTATCCACATCAATCTCTTTAAATTAGACAGTCGCAGAATCACCTAAACATCATTGGAAGCCATAAAAAAAGAAAAAAAAACAATAATCGAACCATTTGACAGCTGCAGATTTTTAACGGAGTTTTTTGAATTCGGGTTTGGAGTTATAAGCCGATTATACGAGGTCAGGTCATTACTAAGCTGGTCGATTGGTTTGTTATGTGGATATACCTATACCCGCAGATAAATTGAGATTTCTAAAGGCAGCTTTCAAGGGTGTTTTGATTCAATTTGGCAGCAGGCGTGAGCACGAAGTGCAATGATATGAACTAATTCAATCAAATGCGAGCGCAGGTAATCAAGCGGAAGACATTGCATTATTTTATTGTGCCAACATGTGCGCTATTGAATGGTGAATTAGAGGAGTTAGATTAGGAAGACGACAACGAAATATAAAATGCAGTAAATGACGTTCTTTAATAGATTTTAGGTATATAGCGCAGATGAACAATGGCCGATCGTGATGGGGCACACAATGGGCATGTTGACTAAAATTTTTTTCATGTTGCTATGTAAAGACCTGCCAAAAATAAACACAATAGTGACAGAAATACATTTCTAAACAAAAAACTCTTTCAGTTATAAAAGTTTTAAAGTCACATGTTTTTAGACGTAAATTTTTAGACGTGAAAACGCGCGGCTAAAATGCCTACATATTTGTGACGTCACAAGCTTGTATTTTGTATGGGTGGCATGAGAACTTTGTTTGGTAGCTATACGAAATATTTCGTTTATGGTAATGGTTTCATAATAAAAGTTGCTTTAAATTTTGCAGACTAAAATACAGTATAATTGTAATTTAAGATTTTCATACTTTAAAAAATGCTCCTATTCACCCAACTGTAAAGAAGCTTTAAGATCACTTAACGAATCGATATCAAATAAAAAGTGTTCTTTATAGTGTTTTTAGATAGAAAATAGTCTCATTAGAAACAAATTTTATATAATCTTAACATTAGGCAACTACCGTATTTCTAGAATGGCGACCACGTACGGGCAAGATTTGCGTTGGACACTCACCGATCAGGTGGTGGGATAACCTGACCAAGATCGCAGGAAAACGCTAGATGCAGCCCGGTAAGCGGTCGTATTGGAGATCCTTGGGGATATCTATGTCCAGCTGTGGACTTCTTGTGGATGATGTGATATTTTTCTTCTTAGCATATCGACTCTGGCAAATTATATTTGTGTTGGCCAAAACTCTGCTACGGATATAGCAAATAATGTTGATGAATGGATTGAAAAGCTCTTTACAACCAATTATATAACATATATTTTACTATGAATCGATTAATATTGAAAAAAAGAAACCATCTTAGCTATTTAGCGTTGAGGAAATTCTTCTAAAGTAGGCTGCTATCCTGGATACTTCAGAAAAGTACTTGGCATATAATTTTCAGGTACTAAACGATCTTAGATATGGGAAGTAACGAAGCGAAAGCGATTCTATAGTCACGTCTACCTCCACATTAACGTTGGCCGTGACGTTTGTCTTTAGGAAGAATTTGCATGAAAGTGAGAAATTTTTAATTTACTCTTTTTTTTGTAATAATTTTTTATAAAAAAGAAATTGCTTTGAAGTACATATCACAAACAACACCCATAATTTCATCTTATTGCACTACATCAAGTTTGAGCTCAATCTTACGAGCAATATTTATTCAGTAGTTTTTGAAGGGGTGACCCCCTAGTTAGGGGGTCGCATTCAATTTGCGTTTTGTCAATGACGCGCGCTCGATTTAATACGACCTAGCAGGTGACGGTACCCTTAGGGTCTTAACCATTGTCACGTCTATGGACTACATCAATTTTACACTTATCACCATGGAATTAGGGATCATGATCTGATATATTATTCGACGTAGCGGTACGTTTACTTACTTATCTTTATCAACCTTATTATTATGACCATAAAGATCAATAATTGTTATGTTTTTGGACGTGGTGATGATTTGATAATGCATGGGATGTATCTTGTTTGTTTTGAATACATTAATGTTTTGTTGTATATTAAAATGAAATTAGATATTTGGACAATTGTTGTGTTCATTGAACGCGCTGGGTGGGTGTCATAATACATTATTATTAAAAGCGTTATTGTTATCTCTCTCATTGTTGCAATTTTTTACTTTCTTGTTTATTAAAATCAAATTTTATTTATAT
Source organism: Rhodophaea formosa (assembly GCA_963082605.1). NCBI lineage: Eukaryota > Metazoa > Arthropoda > Insecta > Lepidoptera > Pyralidae > Rhodophaea > Rhodophaea formosa. The sequence goes on from OY720226.1 coordinate 1,061,471, forward strand.
AAGAACGACATGATTCATTTTTCAAACAATATATTTTTTAACATATATATTTTTTTACATGTTTTCACAAATAATCGAATTTGACTCTCAATTTTTTAACAGATTCGACATCATTTTCTTTGGCCTATCGTAGAAGTAAATTTATTCTATCATCATCAGTCATTAATACTCTCATTTATCTATCTATACATCTTATATAAAATAAGAACTACATTTCCTTCATTGACACTATTATATGAGCTTCACATGTCCATTTCCTCATTATAATTTGACAGCGTCTAAACCAAAAGTTTATTATAAACTTTAATAATTCATGAGCTTGTATGTTCTATTTTTATAAAAGCTCCGCTTCTTCTTTAAATATTTTTCTTTGCTTAAAAAAGACGTTATCCCGACATGTGTACACAAATAACAAAGTCAAATACAAACAGAATTACAGAAATACTCCGCGGACGGAGCGGGGCATTGGACACTAATAAAAAATAAATATTTGCGCTGAATATGAAATAATCGAGGACCCCCGCCGTTCTTAATAAATTAAAATGTCCTCTTCACGTTGTTGAAGTGACTGTGTGGCTCACGTGTAAGCGACATATTGTTTAAGTTTGCGTATAGCATAAATGCTAGGTTTGATAATTGAATTCAAAGTATATGATAAACAATGTGTTTGGTATTGAACTACCGATAATTTAAATTCACGTTCTCAACATGAAAAACGAACGACTTTTGTTCTGTGCACTAGTCTGCAATCGAGAAAAATTTGAGGTTTTCTCGATTTCAGGCTTGTTCGCAAAACAAAAGTTTCTGTAAAATATGGGTTTTCCTGTCGATACCAGTGATGGTCAGTTTTGACCAGGGATTGAATAACCGAAAAAAAATACGGGTAAATCGGTAAGCGGTATGACGTCATACTTTTATATTTCGATACCTTGGTACCTTCAAATTACCATACCATAAAGAGACGGTACCTGTACGATTTTGGTATTGTAATATTGCGGTATCGTTATTTTTTTCGATATTGGAATTATGAAATAAAGGTTTTCATTGAATTTTACCGCCGAGGATTCGCCTCAATGTTCATCGTCGCATTATTTTTTCGGTACTGAAAATATTTCAGTTAAGGTACGAGTAATTATAAAGGTATCGATACATAACGATATCGTAAATGTATAAATACCATTATTTATATTTAGATGTATCACAACCGTAATTGTCAACCGATTTGGTTCTACCTTTAAATTTAAGGTGTATCGTAATTTTATACCGGTACCATACCCTTATACCTTTACCGTTTTCAAACCCTGGTTTTGACAATGTGAAGACTTGCAATTACCACTCGCTCTCCTGCACCGAGTGCCCTAACACCCGCACAATTGATGATCTGCTGATTGATAATACAAACTCCATCCAGGTAGTACCATTAACAGTTTTGCCACGACACGACCCGGAAAGAATTCATATTTATTGTTTTCGACAATGGCCGCTGTGGCGTGTGTAGATCTCAATATTTTAAGTATTTTTAGGTCGACTTTGATAAAAAATATACTACAGTAACTTCAAACGCTTCGCTTGTAAAAACGCTGGAATCGGGACCACACATAAGGGGCGGTCAGGAGAGCTCAACTTTTTAATTTCAAAACGAGTGGCGACACGCTGTCTAATTACTAGCTTCTGGTATTATAGCGATTGGCTTTTCAATTGAGGTTATATTATGAGAAAAGATTGCACTCTTAATAGTTGGGTAAATCGATATTCTATTATTATTAAAGGATTGCTTGGATAGTTTTGTAGAAAAGTCTGATTTTTGTAGGCAGAACTCGATCAAGACGACGAGTCTGTTACATTACATATGTATAAAGTTTTTTCACTATTTTAATATTTCAAACGTTTATTTAAAAAAATGTTTCTTTCAATACTTATTAATTCTGAGAAGAACAGCAAAAAACTGCACAGCGCATTTTCTCCAAGCGACGACAACTTACCATTTTAGTAAACAAGTAAGATCAAAAACATTCGTCTTAAAAAGTCCGAACTTTTTCCTGTTTCTTGCATAGAAATTTTTCAATCCCAATCCCAACTAGTATTATAAATGCAAAAGTGAGTTTGACGTTTGACGGAGAAAGACATAGGCTGCCTTCATTCCAGATTAAAATATTGTTCCCAAGGGATCGACACTAACGCGAGCGGAGCCGCGGACGAAAGCTAGTTGTAGTTGTCCAAAAATCTTTCCTATTTTTGCGTTGTAGTGTATGACGACACATAAAAAAGGGGGAAGGTGAAGTGTATGGCAGCTGTGATAGTTGCGTGTCGTCATACACAACAGCGTAGAAAACTTCTATTAAAGTAGTTATAATCGTTAGATACTTTGAAATAATCGAGCAATCATACCATAGCAATCGCACCGAGTACCATCGAATTGAAGCCGCTACTCGAATCGAATTAAACACTCGATGCTCAACTCGTTCGCTAATGCCATTATGTACTCGATCGGTTTTTAGTGCGAGTGTTTGAAGGCATTTGATTGCTGGCTGATTGATCTGGAGAGATTGAAGGGGGTAGGGGAAATGGCAAGTCTACATTTTACAAGAGTGCATATCAACCCAAAAAGGAACAGTTTGAAGTAGGTACCTACCTACCGTCTCTTTCTTATTAGCATGTGGTCTCAAGTTCTCTACTTCGTACGATTTTTCCTGACAATTGCACATAGATTGCATTATTGGTGGAGTCACATATTTGTAGAATAAATATGGTAGATCCATATTATGAGATAATAAAAGCATTACTACAGCTATAGGCAGGAGTTGTGTTGTATAAGGAGATCAAGAGAATGGCTGAGAACCGAGAGACATGGAGACTAATGGAGAGTACTCCACCGACAAGAACACAGTTCTTATAGATAGATAGATAGCTATTAGTTCCAAGTGGGTGTGACGCGCAATACAAGGCTATTCGCAAGTATGGCCTGTTAGCCTCTCCACTTCAACTCTTCGCCCACTTTCACGCAGTGGAACCTGTTACAAGTCAGCAACCTAGTGGAAGGTCGGGTACCCAACCCCGGCGGCAAGCAAGGGCTAAATTTCTCGGCGTTACCTATGCTGCCCCTAGCTCTAATAAGGTGGGCTACTTATCTTGCGAAGCCTGGTATCTCAGCCCAGGTTGAAAAATGGGAAGGTCTGGTCAGCGGCCGATTGTAAAAAACAATCGCCAAATCTTGTATGTATCGGCTAATGAGGAAAGCTTTGGAGAGAGTTGACATACAAAGCCGACCCCAAATAGGGAAAAGGCGAGGATGAAGAAGAAGAGCTATAGAAAGCTAATTTATCCGCGGGTGACATGCTATAATTCACGCGGATAAAGCAGATGAAGTCGCGGGCAAATTGCTAGTCTGAATAGTAATTTAACAATATTTTTTTATAATTTTTCCGTGTGTGCTCACTTCTAGTGACTTATAAGGGGAAGTCTGGGCGCAAAGCACATGCACATATGGCCACAATGGACCGGTGTCCCGCGTCACATGTCCCATATAGCCGGGGATCGCGCTGCACGATTCTTACGACCAACTATTTTCACGCTTATATCATTGAAACTAACGTGAGATAAATACATTTTATTTAAAAACGGGTCACTCACGTGCTACTTTGTCGGGATTGCCGACTATAGTTTCGGACTCATCAGGAGTCCATTTTCAAGGCGAGTTCGGGATGCGCGACGCCGAAGTATCCCGGGCCCTTCCGGGCCGAAGAATCCCGACAAAGTAGCACGTGAGTGACCCGTTTTTAAATATAATATTTTCACGCTGCTTTCACGCCAGCCATACATCATACCTTAGTGGTAATGTTGTATGGCTGGCGTGAAAAAAAAAAGTGAAAAAAAGTCATTCCATCGAGATTTCAGTGAGTGTCAATGTCCAGTAAAATGAGATACTAAGTATCGGTGTTGTACGGTATGTGGCATCAAAGATGGCGTGTTCTTTGGTAGCCTCGTGGGAGCTTCTGATGACATTATCTGAATCTATGATGAATTTATCGAGTCCATATAACAGTCTACTTTAACTATTTCACAAATTGTTTTCGAGCACGAGCATTTATAACACCAAACTACACCAATTTCATATTATAAAGTCCACTTATATCAATTTGCAACATCGTCTAAGGCAAAGGACAACTGCACCTCTTAATTTTCCACCAAAAATACTTCAATTTTTAGGGTTCCGTACAAAAATTGAAAAACGGAACCCTTATAGGATCACTCGAGCGTCTGTCTGTCCGTCCGTCCGTCTGTCACAGCCGATTTTCTCCGAATCTACTCAACCAAATTAGATAAAATTTGGTAAGATAGTGTAATCCTATGACCCAAACACGGATGTGCAAAGTAAATAAAGATTTTTTGAAATAAGGGTCATTTTGAGGGGCCCAATTACAAAATTTTAAAAGAAAGTTTTGCAAACCTTACTGTGTCATATATCAAATGAAAGGGCTCATTATGAGGATCTCAAAAATATTTATTTTTTGTTCGGGTAAAATCAATATTTTTGATTTTATTCACGAAAGAAGGCAAAAATTGACCATTCCCCCCCCCTGATCTCCGAAACTACTGGGCCGAAAATTTTGAAAAAATTACAAAATGTAGTTCATTCCTTGAAGATTACAGGAAAAATAATAAGAATTCTATCACTTAAAAATTAAGTGGTAAACTCACAATAATAAGTTCATCTAGGGAAATAGTTCACTAAAACACCACTAGATGGCGCTAGTCAATTGAATAAAACATTTTTTGCACATTGTGTGTGTGTTCACGAAGCATATTGTACGGAACCCTAATTGCGTGAGTTTGACTCACACTTGGCCGGTTTTTTTTTTATATCTGACCGAGTTTGTTGTTCGAGATTGCTTTTTTCACAAATATTTTTTTTGAAGGTAAACTTTGCAACAATATACATAGCAACAAAAAAAATGTAGTCCATTTGCCTATTCTTATAATAGATGAGGTTTTTGTTTAGGGGTGTATTTTTTCAGAAGTATGTTTATTTTTAGAAGCTCTTTCCATATCAACAACAAAAAATATTAAGTCCGTATGCCTATCCTCATCTAATAGGTAACAGCAGTAAAAACCTACCGCGTGCTTGAAACAAATGAATATAGAAATCATGCAGTGTGATCCTACCCTAGCCACCCTACATCCCGATGTGGAGTGTTTTGGCGATAGTGCTCGCCTGATGAAGCAATGAACGTAATTGAAAAGATTAAAGGGCAGAGTCATTTTGTTTGATTTCACATTTTGCCGGTGAACTATAGGCACAATCGCGACCTGTAATTTTGATTATTTTATTAATTTTCGAATGACAGATTTGAGCTTAAAGCTCCCTTCTGTTGGGTCCTTTACGCCCAACTTACCCACCTTAAGGAGGGTAATGTTTTTCTCGTGTATATGTAAACATGTGTGTAAGGTGCAGTAAAGTATATTCTATTCTAAGTATATCTGTTCCATTTTGCTTCCTGTCGCCTAAACGGCTGGACCAACTTTGAAGTTTAAAATATCATAAATTTCGTATTTTCCCCCGGACACAGGCGTATGTAACGTCAGCAAAAAATCAATATCGCTGATGTTTTACTGTCAAAAAATTTAGTACCACATGTTTATTACATTTATACGCACATATTACATCAGAGGGAAGCCGGGGCGAGCGGCTACCATCGCTCAACATTATTTATCCGCCACGCCCATTTTTTAACAATTGTCGCGTACAACTGCTCCCTTCGCCCCCCTACGGCGGGCAAGTGCATTAAACAAATTAAATTAACCTTTAAGTGCACACAGAGTAGTCGAGATGCTTTCACAACACTTCACAGCCAACACTTTGGGTACATTTATATAAAATACACACCCACACTATGTCGTGTGGTTCCCGGCAGAGTAGACCACTCCAAGTCTTCCCGTAGATGTCGTGGAAGGCGACGTTGGAAACAAGCTAAACAAAGCTTATAAACATCATCTGGCCAGCGTGGTGAGTGTAGGCCGCTGCTCTGACTAATATATGGCTCTGGTAGTACAGAGAGGGAGCTCCTGCAGTGGAGACTAAAAAAGCCCTGATGATGATGACTAACATTGTTGTTTTGGGTCCATTCATATGAATACACACACATCACCGCAGAAAATATTTACGATGTGTAAATGTTTTAATGTTTCCGCGTTACACATTCAAATAAAATTTATTATTAAATAATTTTAATACGGTTTTATATACATGTGTATAAAACCGTATTAAAATTAATTTCATAGTTTGTTCTTGTGACATTTACGTATTATATTTTGATCACACATACGATAAATATGTACATATAAACAATACAATATGACACTGGGAATCATTCGAATCTAAGGACACTTATCACTTCAAAATCGGTCAAGCAAGCCGTTTGGCTACAGGAGGCAATAATGGAACAGACATACTTACATATTTTGGCGTTGTTCACTACGTGAAATGAAGCAACAAACCGACAGGAATGTAGTCTACCTGCGACCACGAACACTGTAAAGTGCTCTAAACGTTAGGTGTATAAATAATGTAATAAACGCGATAAAAACCGTATTGAAATAATTTTATTTAAATGTGTAACAATCGCGAAAACATAAGAAAACACTATGTAGCTCCAAGACAGGAAGAATAACAAAAATATCAAGTTACAGTTCTCTGGCATAGCAGATGACATAAATTTATGACCGACTGCCATCATATCTTGTTTAGTTAGCGTAATGTAATTTGTGTGATGCACTCGCGCCGCCCCCTAAAGTGAATAAGTCCCCACATCAGGTTAAAATCCCTACATCTTGAGTTGTATAGCAAACTCAAGATGTAGGGACATTCTGGATTAATTTGTTGAAATGGCAGTGGACTAGAACAAGAAATATGTATAAAAGTTCATGAAATTTTATAATGTGCACATACCAAGTTTTAACCAAATTGACAAAATATACAATCCGAATGATTTTAGTCAACTTAAGCTTTAATCAATGGAAAAATTGAGAAGACTTTGGAATTTGGCATTCTTTGTTACGTGAAATGAAGATAAGAATATTAAAATATCAAATTCTCTGGCATAGAAGATGACTTAAATTTATGACCGACTGCCGTCATGCTTTGTTTAGGTAGCGTAATGTAATTTGTATGATGCACTCGCGCCGCCCCCTTAAGTGTCTCCACATCTTGTTAAAAATTGGCTGGATTGCTATACAACTTAAGATGGGAGTGGGCTAGAACAAGAAATATGTATAAAATTTCATGAAACTTGATAATGTGTACAAAGTTTTAACTAAGTGGACAAAATATACAATCCGAGTTATTTTAGTTGAATAAAGCTTTTGTTAATGGAAAAATTTAGAAGAAATTGGTATTTCTGCATTCTTTACTGTGGAATTGAGATAGAAACGCGACAGGAGAAGAAAAATACTAAAATATCAAGTTATAGTTTTCTGGCCAAGCAGATGACTTATTTATGACCGACTGACATCATGCCTTGTATAGTTAGCGTAATGTAATTTGTGTGACGCACTCGCGCCGCCCCCTAAAAGGAGATGTCCCCACATCTTGTTAAAAAATTGGCTCGATGGCTTTATAACTCAGATGTAGGGACATTTTGGATTAATTTGTTGAGATGGCTGTGGACTAGAACAAGAAATATGTATAAAATTTCATAAAAATACAAACATGGTTTCACCAAGTGGACTTAATATAAGAGTTGTTTTCGTCGACTAAAGCTTTACTTTTATCAATGGAAAAATTTAGCAGAAATTGGTATTTTAGCATTATTTACTACGTGCAATGGAGATGGAAACGCGACAGGAGAGTAAGAATACTAAATACCAAGTAACAGTTCTCTGGCAAAGATAGCTTAAATTTATGACCGACTGCCGTCATGCCTCGTTTAGTTAGCGTAATGTAATTATGTGTGATGCACTCGCGCCGCCCCCTAAAGTGGAGTCCTACATCTTGTTAAAAAGGTAATATTATATAAGTGTAATAAAATCAGCCAAGTGACGATCGGACTCGTGCACGAAGGGTACCATACCATTACCTATAGAACATTAGAGTATCCGGTAAAAAACGGCAAAAAAATCACGACAAGAACTCTTATGATATGACTACAGCTTTTATCAATGGCAAAATTAAGAAGAAATTGGTATTTTAGCATTCTTTACTACGTGGAATGGAGATGGAAACGCACCGATAGGAGGGGACGAATACTAAAATATCAAGTAATACTTCTCTAGCATACTAGATAACTTCAAATTATGACCGACTGCCGACATGTCTAGTTTGGATAGCGTAATGTAATTTGATCCTTTTACCCTTTAGATACGCATGTAACTCAAACTCAAACTCAAAATTCTTTATTGCATAACTGTGTAAATTAAAGATGGTACAATATGTTAAGTGTATCAACAGTTTGCCCTTTCAGACATGCAATGCACAGTTTACAAAATTCACTAAATTCTTGCTCTACATGTTTTAAAAGCAAAGTATTCATTTAGGTCATAAAATACATAATTTAACAAATTTTGCGTAAAGAAAGTCGCATCTTAGTCTGTCTACTCGTGCTACTTTACATTTTTATAAGTACCTCTTTCTTTAGCTCTAGCGTTAAAAAATGAGACTGCCATATGTCAACAATACAAGCAAAGGCCAAACAAAGCAGCCTATCAAAGGTCCTCACAAAACAGTGCGTATAATCGCGCGCGACACAACAGCACGACAAGTCGCGGCAACAATGCGACAATTCAATCGCAATGACTCGGCCTGTCAGTCAAGTCATTGTCCCACTTTTGACAGGTGCTGGGGCGGGGTTGGATATTAATTAGTGTTGATTGGAAATCAATGAGTGTATTCTAAATATATAAATAAATATATAGTAACAAATTACACAGATTGAGCTATCTCCGATTCAAGAGATACATGAAGTTTCCGGAGTCCTTTGGAATTTTAGTAGTCTCATTTGAAAGAACGGAGTTATCATAATTTCTTTTTTGGTAACGCCCTAGATCTTGCTTCCTTCGAACTATTTTATGAACTACCTACTGTTAACAGGTTTAAAAAATATTACGAGACTTTACTAAGCACAGACGTTTTTGCGTTTATTGCGTAAAGAATTACAAAGTTGCGTTATTTCAAAAATAAAAAAAAACACCAGTCCCCTTTTTTACCGTAGCGTTTTACCTCCGCCATTGTTTCCCAAAAATACGTGTTTTTTTTTAAATAACTAGCAGCCGGCTATTTATTATTATACTTAAAAACCTTTTTCATGAATCACTCTATCTATTGCTGAAAACTTCATTAAAATACGTTGAGTAACTCAGACAGCGGAAGCGACAACATTTTATACTAAGTCAGAATAAGTATGCTACATGTACTTGAAGAAATTTCGCCCTGATATTTCGGTCATCCCATCTGGCAGCCCTATCTCTATCGGGATCACTCAGGGATCTCAGGGTATAGGTTCTTAGCGTGTCGAAGCTCCCCACAGAGCAGGAAATAAGACCGTCGCTCGCGCGCTGCTAAAGACGCCTTTTCAACACATCACATTCATCACAATAGGGTGTATGCACGTAATTTTTTTATTTCATCATCATCATCAGGTCTTTCTCCACTGCAGGAGCACGACCCTCTCTGTACTACCAGAGCTATACTAACTAGCCTGAGTAGTCAGAGGATTTGGCCTACACTCTCCACGCTGGCCAGACGGGTTGGAGAGGTCTCTTTAATGTTAATAAGCTTTGTTTAGCTTGTGTTTCCTTAGTCGCCTTTTACGACATCCACGGAATGACTTGGAGTGGTCCTATTCTACTCTGCCGGGAACCACACGGCGTTTTTATTTGCTTAGTATAATCCTTAATAACCACAGTAAAAAAATATGAAAGAACTTTTAAAATATCTTAATTAACGACGAAGATGTGAAACTTTAAAGTTTAAATAAGAAAGAGAAGTCCGATATGGACTAGTGACGTCATAGTCTATGTCATGCATACATTTACAATATAAAATAGTGTTTTCGCAAGTGAGATAGACATATTTTTGTAAAATCGTTTTTTCTCGTTCGATTTTCAACCAAATTTTATTCTGTTTTCACTTTCAGTACTTTACTATTGAATATTTTTGGATTAACTGGTAAGATAACAAATATTTTTTCATGCATATTCCCTATTCATTCGAAATTAGCGAGTTAAGTAACGGTACCGTTTATCGAGGTTTTGGGTTTCAAGGTAATTGTATCTGCTATTTCCTACTTACTTGTGTTATAGCGTACATCTGAATTTTGTTTATTAAGTTTTTACGCCTGTATAGCACAGTTGTATGATTCCGTTTCAGTTTCGTTCCGCTTGCGGTGAGAGACGCACCAAACAAAATCATACTAGACAGCGTTTCACGGTTTCGCCAATGTTCCGTTCCGGAACGCTTCCGTTCCGCATTCGCGGCTGTGTGCTACAGGCGTTACTTTACCATATCCATGTGATACCATATCACAGCACATTGGGGCATTTTAATTTTTTTTTATTCATGAACTGAGAGACGGGGTATGCGACGTCACCTACTTACTAGCTGGGCACTTTTTTTTCTGGAAACGACTATACTTTGCACCAAGTGAGCTTTTGCTACTTCACCGGACTTTAAGAGGTGAGAGCAGAATGCCCTCAACCTGTAAGGCGAACATCACGAAACGGACCTCGGCTTTGGGCGTTGCCTGGGTGCGCAAGGCTTGGAGAGACAGCCAGCTCTCATATGCCTGCTGGGCCGCGTTTTGTATGCATAGCTTGAAGGACAGAATTCAGAGCCTGGCGCGGGCTGACACGCTGTATTATTATTACTTTCGTCTCTAGAAGGCCGCGAGCGGCATTCCGAAAATTCAAAAATCAAAATCATTTTATTGTTTATTTCCGTGCTCTGTGGTAGGGGCAGTCGGGGTGAGGTACTCTCTGCTCACCCTCCGCCCTCCGCAGATACTCAGATAACGTTACGAGAGGTCCGTCGCGGACAACTGTGTCAATGTTTGAATAAACAGCATTTGCCAACGACAGACATTATCAACATTTAAGGACTTTTGTCCCCCTTTCACTCCTGCGTCAATTTGTATGTTTTTTTTAAATAAATTAATGGCTATGTAGGTAGCTATTATTATGCCGTGTGGTTCCCGGCAGAGTAGAATAGGACCACTCCAAGTCATCCCGTGGATGTTGTAAAAGGCGACTAAGGAAACACAAGCTAAACAAAGCTTTTTAACATCAAAGAGACCTCTCCAACCCGTCTGGCCAGCGTGGAGAGTGTAGGCCAAATCCTCTGACTACTCAGGCTAGTATATGGCACTGGTAGTACAGAGAGGGTCGTGCTCCTGCAGTGGAGACTAGAAAGACCTGATGATGATGATGATGATAGGTAGCTAGATCAAAAGCAAAGATAGTATAATACTAACCTTTAAACTGTTGTTTGGATACAAAGCATTTGCCAACGACAGCACAGCATTTATCAACATTTAAGGACTTTCGTTTCCCTATCACTCCTGCGTCAGCTAGTATGGGGTATTTTTAATAGTTATATTACTAGATCCTAGCAAAAACAGTATAATATTAACTATTAGAATGTGAATGTCTGTCGCCATCATAACAAATATTTTTAAAAAATAAGGTTGGTCTCCTACAAGAAACGTTTTTTTTTATTTGACTGACGGCTTTTCCATGTTCATGGGTATGCGCCCTATTCCTCAAGGTACATAAGATGTCTAGGTCTTCCCCATGTCCCATCTTCACACAGCCTCGTAGAACAAAGCATTGAGTCCAGAACGACTTATAATCAATCGCTCAATTGCCTTTATAGGTCAATCTCAGGTTTAAGTTGTGGTAGAGCCACGCTGAAACCGGTGAAAATCACTTTTGCTAGTAGCATCAATGGGCCGGGTCGTCCGGGGAAGTACCACACTCTCACAGAAAATCAACGTTTGAGTAGTAGCTGTACCGCTCCTATGCTTCTTTTGGTGAAAGAGAGAGCCGGAGGCCCATATTCCCCTCCCATCCGGGGAGGGAAAATAAAAGGCCGGAAACACTTCTGGTGTTGCATTTGGGCAGCGGTGATCACTTTCCGTCAGGTGACCCAGTTGCTGGTTTGGCGTCCTATGTCATAAAAAACTAAGACACTAACCTTATAAAAGTATGCGCCCTATTCCTCAAGGCGCCTAGCGTGTCTGGGTCCTCCCCTGGTCGGCCGTCTTCATAGAGCCTCGTAGAACAGAGGACATAGTTCAGAGCTACCAATAATCAATCACACACTTGTCTTGATGGGTCCTTCTCGTTTTGAACTAAGATACTGACTTATAAGAGTATGCGCCCTATTCCTCAAGGCGCCTAGCGTGTCTGGGTCCTCCCCTAGTCGGCCGTCTTCATAGAGCCTCGTAGAACAGAGGACATAGTTCAGAGCTACTCATAATCAATCACACAACTGTCTTGATGGGTCCTTCTCGTTTTGAACTAAGATACTAACCTTATAAGAGTATGCGCCCTATTCCTCAAGGCGCCTAGCGTGTCTGGGTCCTCCCCTGGTCTGCCGTCTTCATAGAGCCTCGTAGAACAGAGAACGGAGTCCAGAACCACTGATAGGCAATCGCACAGCTGTCGAGACAGATCCATCTCACGTTGGTCGGCGTGGAGGTCTTTTTCCTGCAACAAATATATTTTTTTAAGAGCCGATTTGTTAAATAAAGAAATGAGATATGGTGGAGAAATTCGACGCCGGGGCTTGAAGCGCGGTGGCGTAATTGGCAACGCATAGATCGTACTGAGATCTAGACGCAGGTTCAAGTCCTGCCCGCGTGGAATTTTTTCACCTTTTCTTATTTTCTTTATGTAACAAATAAGGTAAAATAGCATTGTGAATGCTAAATAAATCCCATATAAACTATTAAAAGCCGATGTTTATATTTACTCTATTCTTAGAGCAAATATAACGTGTTACATTCTTACTGACATTATACAGGAGCTCGATGGCCTAGTGGGCGTAAGCACTGTAAGCTCTTACACACGTAAGGCAACCCCGAGTGCGGTCACTACTTAGATGGGTGACCACAAGTGGCATAAAAATATCTCGAGGTCCTCCTTGATTCGGAAGGCACGTTAAGCCGTTGTTCCCGGCTGTCATAATTGGTAGCAGTCGTTATGTCAGATGCCTTTAGGTAGCTTGAAAAATCTGACACCAGTGTTAGCCACTTACACACACGAAGAACGAAACGAACAAGCTGATTTTGGACCCATCTGATTTTATTTTAGTCTCGGAATCAGAAGCCCAAATGGAATACAGAATGCAGTAAAGTTTTTATGACATTGACATTAACCGCAATATGCATGTAAAATTCTAAACACATTTTCCGCCCCAGTGTCATAAATGTAGTTCGGCGCCCCTGCAGAGTGTGCCCTCTACTCCACATCCATTAGCTGTAATATGTATATAACGTAGGTAGTAACTATATCCACACGCCCGAGGGACTTGTCATTATGCTACCTTTACATATGACTCGTAACTTGCATAACATTCTTTATGCGAGTACAATTGGCTACTTGACTAAAAATTTTTTCGTGTCGCTATGTAAAGACCTGCCAAAAATAAACACAATAGTGACAGAAATTCATTTCTAAACAAAAAACTTTTTCAGAAATAGAAGTTTTAAAGACACATATTTTTAGACGTTAGTTTTTAGACGTGAAAACGCACTGCTGAAATGCCTACATATTTGTGACGTCACAACTTTGTATTATGTATGGCGGCGTGAGAACTTTGTTTGGTAGCTATACGAAATATTACGTTTGTGGTAATGGTTTCATAATAAAAGTTGCTTTAAATTTAGCGGACTGCAATACAGTATAATTGTAATTTAAGATTTTCATACTTTAAAAAATGGTACTATTCACCCAACTTTAAAGAAGCTTTAAGAACACTTAACGAATCGATATCAAATTAAAAGTGATCTTTATAGTGTTTTTAGATAGAAATTAGTATCATTAGAAACAAATTTTATATAATCTTAACATTAGGCAAATACCGAATTAATTTAGTTCGAGTCTGTTAAAATGTAGTTAATTTTAAATTAACATTATAAACACTTTTCGCGCCCTAGAGTCATAAATGTAGTTCAGCGCCCCTTCTCTTCTCTCTACTCCACATCCATTAGCTGTAATATGTATATAACGCAGGTAGTGACTAATAGTCACTACCTGCGTTATATCCAGTTATATAGTCAGTGACTACATCACACGCCCGGGGGACGCGCGCCATTACTCTATGCTATCTTTACATATGACAAGTAACTTGCGGAACATTATGCGAGTACATTTAAATAGCACTCAATTCCAGTCTGTTTAAGTGTAGGTTAGTGTTAAATGTGAAATTCTAAACACACTTTACGCGCTTGTGTCACATTTATGGCACTTAATTTAAGGTAGTTCAGCGTCTCTGCAGGGTGTTCTCTCTACTCTACATCCATTAGCTGTAATATGTATCTATATAATGCAGGTAGTAACTAGATCACACGCCCGAGGGACGCGTGCCATTACTCCATGCTACCTTTACATATGACTAGTAACTTGCATGACATTCCTTACACTAGTTAGCAACATCCGAAAGAGGATCTTTAAGTTAAAAGATCAAAATTCTACTCTTAGCTGCAAATAAAGAATTTTATTTTACTTTAACATTCTTTATGCGAGTACAATTAAATAACACTACATTCCAGTCTGGAATAGTATAAAATATGTTAATGAAACCTCAAAATTTTCATACAAGGTTTTCAGCGCTCTTTCACACCCCTAGTGCTGCAGTTGTCCACAGGCAAGGGTGATCACTTACCATCAAGTGACCCGCTGGTTTGCCGTCCTATTTTATAAAAAAAAATCATAAGACCTGGGCCTGAATCGACAACTGGGTAATTTTCACAATAAACTTAACTAACCGCTAACCACGAACATACTTTTAGTTTTTTGTTGACAAACACTTCTTTCATTTGATTTAAACAAGTATTTGAAGGCCGGCTACACTCTTGTCACAACCCTGGTGTTGCAGTTGTCCATAGTAGGCGACGGTGATCATTTACAATCAGGTGACCCGCTTGCTCGTTTATCGATTATAATATTTTCATATTATTTATATATGATAAATTTATTTATTTATGTATGTATGTATACATACATATTATTTATATATGATAAATTTATTTATTTATGTATATATATATCATATATTTTTTTATTAAGTATACATTTAGTTTTGTGTTAGTTTTTATACCTGGGTTGAAAATATTTGGAACCCTTTAGGCATATCGCAACACCCGTTTTAAACTCTCTGTTTGGTCTAAAGGTTTGACTGGGAGAGAATGCCTTATGGCATTAAGACCGCCTTTTGTACTATGTATTTTATATATGTGCAATAAAGTTTAAATAAATAAATAAAATTAAGCTTAATAAGTTGCTACAACTGGGTAATTTTGATTACAAAACAGACTCTACTAACCGCTTACCACATACCTGTACCTACAAACATCTGGGTAATCATGTTTCATTGCTAGCCAATAGACGAGTACGAGATAAAGCAAATGAGCCCCAAATAAAATTTACAATAAGCAGTAAAGGAAGGATAGTTTGAACACGGAAGCCGGCTACTGTGCAGTAAACGCAATAGTACCAATAACATTTTACTGCGCGTCTTATTGCATACATTAAAATATATAAAATTACCACTAATTAGCCGACCGTTACGTAAAAACAAATTCCCAACAGTTTGGGACGAAAATAAAAATTTAAAAAAACGTTATCTCCTTATAAAGTACCGGCGCGATGCCTTAAATTTCCAGTTTGCTGAGTTTTTATTCGATACAAAAATAATTTGTATGCAGATTTCGGACATTTTAGCGAAATATAAACACGGTTGTGGAGTTTTTGTTGCGACCGTTTGGGATGTAGAACAGTTTTGTTGATATTTTATTGGTAATTTTGGAAATCATTGTTATTAAAATTCTTTGCGATATGACGCTTGCCTGTCAGTTATTGCGCGTATTAAAACAGGCTGTTAATGTAACATTGCACGGTAGCTCAGTTGGCAGAACATAGGTCGTACATAGTCATAAAAGTCACAGGTTTACTATATCTTATTTACGCCCGGATCATCATCATCATCATCATCAGGTCTTTCTAGTCTCCACTGCAGGAGCACGACCCCTCTCTGAACTGCCAGAGCCATATACTAGCCTGAGTAGTCAGAGGATTTGACCTACACTCTCTACGCTGGCCAGACGGGTTGGAGAGGTCTCTTTGATGTTAATAAGCTTTGTTTAGCTTGTGTTTTCTTAGTCGCCTTTTACGACATCCACGGGATGACTTGGAGTAGTCCTATTCTACTCTGCCGGGAACTTTACAATGTTAAATAACTTCTTTGAGAAGTAATATTATAAATGCGAAAGTGAGTTTGTTTGTTTGTTTGTTACGCTTTCACGCTGAATCTACTAAACCGATCATACACATAGGTGATAAATAGCCTATGTCCTTCTCGATACCGATCACGCGGGCGAAGCCGCGGGTAACAGCTAGTTTATTATAAACGTAGCGATGAGATTGTAGCTTATTTGAGTGCTAACTAATATTATAAATGCGAAAGTGAGTTTGTTTGTTTATTTGTTTGTTTGTTTGTTACGCTTTCCCGCCCAACCTACCGAACCGATCATCATGAAATTTTGCATACACATAGGTTAGGGTATCGAGAAGAACATAGGCTGTATATCACGCGGGCGAAGCCGCAGGTAACAGCTAGTTTATTATAAACGTAGCGATGAGATTGTAGCTTATTTGAGTGACACAAGTAAACTTAACCTTTAGGTACAGTCTGCTACCTAAACTTAAACCTACGTACAGACTGCACTTCAGGGATAGTGCAAAGGAACTGCACGAATTAATCCCACCTGCACCATTCCATCTTTGCTGATCGCACGTCTAGATTTGCCACCTCCTTTTTTTATGCAAACCGCAAATTAATGGAATTCCCTTTCAGCGGCGCTGTTCCCGGCTCGTAAAATTTAGGGATTTTCAATGCAAGAGTAAATAGGCATTATTGAGATGCGTTTACCACCCTACCTCATCGCAACTTAACATCAGGCAAGATAGAGGTCAGACCCAATCCAATCTAAATATATATAACTCAAAGTTATATATATTTAGATTGGATTGGATTGGGGAAACCAGTTTTTTCAACAAGTTGGCCGATGCACTTGAATTAGACCTATTTAATACGAATTTTAATAAAATTAAGTACATATTAAGTAAATACTGCTTCGACAGGGTTCTCGAACTCACTTAGCTTAATTTATACCTATTGGTACCTTTGCCTGTAAGTAAGATTTGTTGTTGTTGTTTAGTACACGTTCTTTACTCTTTACCATTTTGCGAATGTGTAGTATTTGTACATATGTTTACACATACATCCATTAAAAGAATTATATAAATATCGTTAATATAGTACTAGTATAACTTAACAGTTTATTGAACTAGCAAGCTCAGCTATCAATATGCGAAAACTTAATAATTGTTTTTTTAGATATTATAATAGTTTTATATATAAGTAAAATTACTGTATGTTTTCCAAATAAAATAAATAAAATAAAAAATAAAAAGGTAACTGGCTGACTGACATAGTGATCTATCAACGCACAGCCCAAACCACTGGACGGATCGGGCTGAAATTTGGCATGCAGGTAGATGTTATGACGTAGGCATCCGCTAAGAAAGGATTTTGATCAATTCTACTTCTTAACGCGAGCGAAGCCGCGGGCAAAAGCTAGTTATTTAAATAAATGGTTATCATTTCTGCACAATTAGGCCTAAGTCATCAATGCAATTAGATAGACTAAGAGTTATGAAACAAAACGGTTAGAGAGGTAATACACCGATGTTATGTCAGATACAAAGGTCAATTTCTATAAAATTAAGAGAATAATTATACAAAAGTACATTTAGAAATACAGTCTCATTAAGAGGCTAATAATCTTGTGTTACTTAAAGAAAGTAATAATCTTAGAGATGAAATCAAAAGAGCTTACACCAGTAATTAGAGGTTTCTAGAGGTATCAGAGGCAAAGAACAATATAGTTCATCCGCTGAAATGATGTGCACGCTTTGTCAAGGCGACGCCGGCCGCCGACAAAGCAGTGTCGGCGCCCGTCAAAGGCGGCATCGGCGGCTTCAAAGACGCCGTATAGACGCAGTGTGCGTTGGTGCGTCGCGCGGAACGGAAGTTTAATTTTATTATTAAATTACACGAATAAAAATGTATTTTATTCGTGTAATTTACTAATCAAATTCACGAATAAAAAAAAGTATGTTATAGTATGTATATTGACGAAATGGCGGCAAGGAATGTTTCGAAGTTGTGCTTCTTCCGCCATACCATTGTATATTTAATCCAATAGAGCAAGTTTGGTCAAAAGTCAAACATGACATAAGAGCGCGCAATTGCAACCCGACTAACAGTAATGCCGTCAGGTTATGTCAAATGTGACACCCGATTTATGGAATAGATATGTTGAACATGCAAAATAGATATTTCTGGGCAGACCACGATGTTGATCTCCACCGAGAATCATTTATTATAAATACAGGAAGTGATTCGGAAGACTGATTAGGAAGCAATTTTTTTTAAATATTTCATGTTCTTATTTCGGACTTATAAAAATATTTTCCAAGTTAAATAATTCAATTATTATTTTTATTTACTTTCCAAAATCTCTTGTGGGTGGCACATCATTTGCCGGGATACACTTTACGAACATTCAGATTTGTGAGCAATTAGGACATGATACGAGTAGGTTAATACAACTCCAGTAAAGTATCATAATTAAATGCTGTGAAAGTAGCGGTCCCTAGAACATAAACAATGTCTTTTACGCTGGTTCGGGAGAAAAGAAAAAACATAGACTACACCAGCTGCTTTTCTATCCGCGCAGACCGTAAAAGCCGGGCAAGAGATTGGGCGATAATCTAAATAATCACATCAATCGGCGATGCGGCTACCCATCACTATTTTGACTCCGCTTTCCACCTTAACGACCACTAACACGCTAATCGTGGCCTTTGGATTTTATGACCTATGGGCACTGTCTACCTCGCAGGAGATAAAGACGTGATAATATGTATGTGTGTAAATGTGTCATAGTTAAATGCTGTGAAAGTAGCCCTAAAACGTAAACGATGTCTCGACCACCTTGACTCATCAAACGGCCGTATTATATAGTGACAAACACGCGGCGTCGACGTCGCGCCGAAATCGGTCACAGATCTTATCTGTATTGGACCTCCATAAACCACTAGATTTACTAAAGGCACGTAAAGGCGTATTTAGCCAGCGCCAGTATAGTTTGGCCAGGGACGCGAAGGGACGCGCCCGCGCTCGAATTAATGCGATGTTACAAATGGTTTGCAGCGGCGTATTGGGCTTAAGAGGGTATGCTAGCAGTGCGTTTCCCATACAAATGTATTTCTCTATTTTCTCGCTGAAAACTTCTTCTAGACGCACAATTATTTTTACATACAATCTATTACTAAAATAGGTATGTCCCTATGATTTAATTTTTTCTAATCACCTGTTTAGAAGAAAAAAAACATTTTTACAAAAATAGTTTTTTTGGAAAAATTAAAAAAAAATAGGGGCATTCCTAGTTTAGTACTAGATTTTATGAAAATAGAAATGTGGCTCTAGAATCAGTTTTCAGCGAGCAAATAGACAAATACATTTGTATGGAAACCATATTGAAAAAATACTGCTAGTATACGCTCTTAAGACCATCAGGTTAGTTCCCGAAACTGCAATATAGTAAGGAGTCGCGTATGAAAATATGTCCTTTGAGTTACAGATTCACGGGCTACGCGTGGGTCGCAAGCAACACACAGGTACGTTTCAATGAACGGCGAAGGCGAATTTCTTTTTATTCCAAACTAACTGTTACCCGCGGCTTCGCCCGTCTGATTTATAGCCTGTGTCCTTCTCAGTACCCTTACCTATGTGTATGCAAAATTTCATGATGATCGGTGCAGTAGATAAGGCGTGAAAGCGTAACAAATAAACAAACAAACACACTTTCGCCTTTATAATATTCTATACATATTATATATTATGTACAACTAGGATAGGGCGGCTACAAGTGCCTGGGCTGACACCTGGGCTTCAGATGTAGAAATACGCCACTGTCAAGAGAGCTAAGGACGCCGCATCGGCAGATCGCGTCAAAGATAAGCGGCAATTAACACCGGTACGTTTCAATGAACGGCGGTGGCGAATTTCTTTAAATTTCCGAATTAAAATTCCCATTTTTACTGCGAGAATTTTTTATTGGTAATGATTTGAATGTTTTGCAATGTTGAATTGGGCAAGTATTTTTTCAACATTGTGACATACAGTGACTGTACCGAACCAATACACCAACCTACATTACTACCTGTTACCGTACCGCCGAGTTTCGGTATATCAGTCTTTCCCGGTAACCAGGCACCAGATTCCAAAGCTTATAAGGTATTGGATTTCGGTTCTATCGCACAGTCTATCTGGGACCACGGGCCCCGGCTTCCGAAGCATCTCTCTCTGGTGAGGATGTAACATGGAACAGCTTATATGACAGACATCAATTGTTTTTGCTATACTCGCCTTATTTACATTTATAGGCTAAAAAATACAATGTATACGAATGCCAACCTCATACAAAAATATTGGCCCAATTATTAAATAAGACATGGGAAAAAATTCTACGCGGGCAGGATTCAAACCTTTATCTTTACTCTATGTACGAGTAACGCCTAAATAAGAGTATATCAGAATAACATTATATAAATAAATATAAATATATACGGACAAATCACACAGATTGAGCTAGCCCCAAAGTAAGTTCGAGACTTGTATTATGGGATACTAACTCAACGATATGATAACTACATTGTGAATGCAACAATAATACAACATACAAGGCAAGCATGCCGACAGGTAGCATCCATCAAAATGTACAACTTTCCCTAGGCGATAAATACATATCTACAGAATATATAAATGAATTCCGAAATCACTACCCTTCTTTTTATGGGACAATAGTGTAAAAACGACTGGCTAGTCTACTGTCTTGTAACGGTTTAGTTAAGTACGGTGTGTTGTGTGAATGCGCCTGATGCAGTAGCGCCGGGCGTCTTCGTGACGTCACAGGCACTGGGATACCTTGTGCTATCTGTGCCTATTCTAGGATAAATACATACATATGTACGGACCATATACATGAATTCCGAAATCATTACCCTTCTTAGTTGAGGCAGTAGTGTAAAAATCACTGGCTCAGTCTACTGTCTACCACCGTAGTCTACCATCAACGGTCTGGACTAAACCGATACAGATTTAGTCAAGTACGGTGTATCGTGTGAATGCGCCTGATGCATTAGCGCCGGGCGTCTGCGGCCCTCCATGTCGTGACGTCACAGGCACAGGGATACCTATTTCTATATGTGCCTATTTTGGGTTTACGTATGAATACTGTTATTTTATTAACTACTGTCTGTTTTCTGCGAGTTCGTCCGTATAAATGATAGCCTAGTAGTGTAGTTGTGCGAATGTGGACTCCCCCAAACAATGTCCCACTTGTTGTCTTGCTCTTTGTGCTCCTGCTCCTGTACATTGGACGATCTGATGATAGCTAATACTAACGCCATCCAAGTGGCTGCATTTTGGGAGCAAAAAATATAAATTAAAAATAATTGGTTTGCCACCGACACGAAAAGAAGAAGAAGAAGATAGCCTATGTTACCGGTTACTAATAAATAAATATATAGGGACAAATTACACAGATTGAGCTAGCCCCAAAGTAAGTTCGAGACTTGTGATACTAACTCAACGATACCATATTTTATAACAAATACATATATAGATAAACATCCAAGACCCAGCCAGATAATAAAGCTATCTATCGCTTTCGGGTAACTTTTTGAACACTATTCAAAATTTCACAGCACTACGTGATAATTTACTTTGAATGAATTTTTTTTGGCAAAAACTTTGAAATCGTATCTTTATACAAATTGTCCGATTAGCTGATCGGACTTAGTATAGAACGGTTAAATTTTTAGTTCACTTAATGTTTTTGTGTCACTGAGTTTGTATCAAAAACTGAACTGGCTATAAAAATTGGCTACTGTTAAATAGTCAACAAGTATATTTCTTTTTAAATCAGTAGTTTTTGAGTTTATCTTTTTGTACACACACAGTCAAATCCTTCTTTATAGTAAGTATAGAAAGAGAAAGGCAACTACTCTGCAGCTCGGTGGTACCGTAAGTATCTTTAAACGGCTGGGTCAGAGTTCGATCCCAGCCAGGTCATGATGGAAAACCATCTATTTCCAGATTGGCTTGGGTCTTGGTTGTTTATCTATATGTGTCTTTTATACAATACCTACAGCATACTACAACAAGTGTATGGGGGGCAATTTTAATCTGAAAGATTTGTCCTCCAAAAACATTAAAGAAGTGTAGTTCTGTTAATTAAAATACTTTAAAAAAAGACACGATTGCATTCTATTCAATTTAAAAAAAATATTAGTAATAATAATTTTAAAAAATCTGATCAAACTGGTAATTTAGTTGCTTATTTTATATGGCGTATTTTTGGGCAAAGTTTTTCAGTATAAAGTACTGGTAAGGTAAAATATATATTTTTCTTATCATTACAGATGGTCACAAAAGGTGACGGCTGAAAATCAGTGCTGGCCATGTTTGTGTTCAGCGTAACACTAGCAGCCACCTATTGTAGTGCACAATGTATAATGTTGTACTGTTCTTTTTTGTTTTTTCTTTTTTTGTGTGTGTGTGCGTTTGTGTTCTAAAATAAATAATATTTCATTTCATTTCATATACGTTATTACCTTTCTAACTTTATACAATACTTTTTTCTACGGTCATTTAACAAAAAATACACAACACGAGGTATAGTCATAAGGATTCCGTCACCGTAAACTTTAACCGGGGTTGGCGACTCCTGATTGAACGCATTAAGGTTAACTAGGCGGAAAATGTTTGCAACCCCTTCTTTCCTGACTTAATCTCACGAAATCTCCAACTACATTTTCTGTAAGAAGAAACGAAACTATTCCTATTTAACTAAATAAGAACGTGGTATACGTAATATTTTTCTTCTCCCTTAGCGCAGCGGAAAATGTTCGCAACCCTTTTCTTTCCTAATTTAATCTCACGAAATAGTACATTTTTTGGTTGAGTTTTTGAGTTTACGTGCCGTGTGGTTCCCGGCAGAGTAGAATAGGACCACTCCAAGTCTTCACGTGGATGTCGTAAAAGGCAACTCAGGAAACATACATACATACTATCACGTCTTTTTCCCTTGCGGGGTAGACAGAGCCCGGGTTTATAAAACCATGAGGCCACGTTTAGCATGCTGGTGGGCTTGTAGGTGATACGGGATCAAAATAGTGATGGGTTGCTAGCCGCATCGCCTATTCACATGATTCCTGATGCCAATTCCCTCGATCGGCTTTTACGATCTGCGCGGGAAGAGAAGCAGCTGGTATATTCTATGTTTTTTTCTTTCTCCCAGACAAGCGTGGACAGAAGCTTAACAAAGTTTATAATTACCAAAGAGACCTCTCCACCCTGTCTGGCCAGAATGGAGAGTGTAGGCCAAATCCTCTGACTGCTCTGGCTAGCAGAAGGAGTCGTGCTCCAGCAGTGGAGACTAAACCCCTGATGATGATGATGAGTTTGCGTGCACAACCCTAGACCTCATCATTGCTTCCCATCGGCAAAGATAGGGGTCAAACGCACTCAATTGACTCATAAAATGACGGTTGATTGAAGTGCAGACATCAAATCAATCGGAACTACCCCTTTTCGCTAGTAGAGCAATAAAAATAACTCTTTACTATGATAAAACTAATAATATGTCTGTACTAAAACGGTTTATTGGTAAAGTTGTAGTTTTTATGTTACGAGTATGCTGGCTAAATGTTGGCGTGAGTTTTGTTCCATCAGGATGTTGATATTGGGAAAACAAAAAACTTATTTATCCTGCGACCAAGAATACAAAAACTATTTATCAAATCACTGGCTACGGCATAAGTTCTCAACACCTTAATCGTACGATTTGTTCTCAGAGACTCGCATAGATGGCGCCACTCGAAACTACACAACATTTTATCTACCGTATTATGAGAATATAAAAACATGATTCACAAAATATATCTTATTAAAAATCAAAACAATATTTTAGGCATAATATTTTAAAATGACACCGTATATTTAGTAAGTTAAAGGCTAACGCAGATTACCGCCATCTAGTATCGAGTAGCAAGCAACTCTCCTGCGCCATACATTCGCCTGCTTTTCGCAACCTTAATTTGGTCCAATATTTTTGCATGAGGTGGGCAGTCTATTACGTTAGTATTATATTGTCTTTGGCTACGGTCTCGTCCCATCTTGGAACAAACAGAACAGATGTACAGACAGGCAGACAAACCGATAGTCTATATAGATGAGACAACCTGCCAATATTTTAATGTCGTAATCAGAATCCCTGATCATCATCAAATTTAAGAGCTGGGCTCTTGTCGGTGGAGCTTCTTCCATTCCTCTCTCTCTTCCGCCAGTTGTTTCACTACTCTGTAAGTAGCAACATTATTTTTTCCTTTTATTTGTTTCATGAAGACGTGTCTCGGCCTTCCCGGTCCCCTTTTCCCTTTTATTATGTTCTTGGCCAAATCATCGTGCCGTAATAGGTGTCTCACCATCTTTCCTCTTCTATTTTCAATGGTCTTCAAAATGTGCCTTTTTCTCCTACCCTTTTAATTTTAATCAGAATCCCTAATACCGCAAAAAAGGTAGAAATTAAAAAATATTGGACCTACTAGTATTTTACCAATCAGGTAGTCAAATATCGTAATCGTAAAAATGTTATTTTTCTTGCATGTGTATATTTTATTAGGAAATCAGATTCCATCATTAATTGCTTGGTCTGTCTGCCTTGTCTGTTTTCTTCGCGTTTCAACTATTTAACCAATTTAGTTGAAATTTTGGTATGGACTATCTCCATACCGAAATTTGAGGCCCGGGGAAGGATCTATACTTTCATCCCAAAGAAAAGGTACTACTCGGTTCCCATGGGATAATCATTCACGCGAGTATAGCTGCAGACGAAAGCGAGTATTTCATAATGATAAGTCCCTACCTGGGAATATTATCTAGCTTTTCTACCACAAGCGACATCTATTGAAACAATTTCTAAATAAAAACTAGACGATCTTCGTCAAAAGCGTGCCGTTATATGCGCAATTAAAAATGCTTTATAAACTCCTTCTATTCTATTTATGTATCGCTTTAAAATTGCTAGATGGCGCTAGTCACAAAAATGTAAAATTCCAAATAATTTGAACAAACGACCATCTTAAATCTCAAACCGTCTTTCTTCTTCTTTTGTTTTCTATTATGGCTTCCACCGAAATTGGCTGAATAAGACACTAAGTATCAGAGTTCTACGGTAAAGTTTTAATAAGTAGCATCAAAGGTGGCGTATAATCTTTGATAGCCTCGTGGGAGCTTCAGGGGACTAATCTTTATGAGTCGATAAACAGTCTATTTTAGTCAAACTCAGAATGTCTTTGTCTTGCTACGTTAAATAGACAGTAACAGAAAGAGCCTTGAGAAAGTTTTTAGTTAAGATGCATCTAAGATGCCTTTAACTAAAGGGCGTAAGACTACGCAACGATTTTGTATAAAACTACGGAGCGGCAAGTAGGGAAGCGGCAGTTACTTATTCAACTAGGCAAATTCTCGTCTCGTCGTCTTGGGGGTTCGTGCCCCCGTGCCCCCTTAAATCCGCCCTTGCTGCAGGCCTATTTGCTAACTTTTGACAACTACGGTGTTCATCGTTTTGATAACTTCGATATTCATTACGGCTTCTGTATGAGTGACTATTTTTATTTAAGATATGAAAACCGTAATAGATGTTGAAGTGATTATCAAAACGTTGTACACCGAGTTAGCAAATAGGCCTGCTGGACGCTGTCCCCACTTGGATGGGTATAAAATAGTGGCAAAAAAGTGTGGCATAAATTACCTAGTTTCTTCAGAAGGCAAGTACAGCCCCGTTGGTCCCGGCTGTCATCATTAACGCAGTGGTTAGTATGTCAGATGCCATTAGGCATATTGAAAAATCCGACACCAGTCTTGGCTACTTACACACACGAAAAGCCGTTTCCGGTAACGTGTGGTTCTCGGTAGACAAGAATATGACCACTCCAAGTCTTCCCGTGGATGTCGTGGAAGGTGACTTTGGAAAAACACAAGCTAAACAAAGCTTATAAACATCAAAGAGACCTTTCCAACCCGTCTGGCCAGCTTGGAGAGTGTAGGCCAAATCCTCTGACTACTCCGATTAATATATGTCTCTCCTGCTGTGGAGACTAAAAAGACCTGATGATGATGAGTAAACTCACCAGTCTTTGCGCCAGCAGCTTGACGAGATGCACGCAAGTGTTGGTGGTGAGGAAGTAACTGGCGCTGAGCCGGCACGCGGCCACCACGCGGGACACCACCAGTACTGCTGTTGTCAGTAGCCTGTTATCAACCAAAGAATATTTGATAGATTTTATTGAGAAAATGGACTATTTTCAGACACTTTTTTACTTGCTTTCATGTTTTATAGAAGGCTAATTTACTTAAACCATGGTGGTATCATCTTTGACGTGTGCACGAATTTCCATACAAACGGACCGTGCAGCAAACGCAGTAATAGGATGTTTAAGAGTTTTAGTTGAATACTGAACCTTAAAGAGTACGTTATAAGGAGCATTGTGATTGAATCGATTTTTTATATATTGGTTTTTAAGACACATACGAGTAAAAATCAATTTTAAGATTGCAGTAACTCAAAATCCCATGCCTGAATACACTGTTAAACTAACTAACATACAGTAACAGCATTTACGTATACGAGGCTCCATGACTTTACTAAGTTAAACGCAGTCATAATCGTTACTGTCTTTAATTAATACCTAAATAAATATTAAGTACTGCATGTATATTAAAATGCAGTAATATTTTTGGTGGTAAAAAATGGTTTCTGAAATTAAAACCAACTAACTTACAGCGAATTTTTTTTTTATTTCCTTACTACTTGCTAATCTACACGCATCTTCACGATACAAATTAAAATGCAGTAAAGAAAGCGTTTTGCTGCAAATTAGTCTGCAAGGCTGCAAACGAATCAAAAATAGTCGCAGTATTAGGTTTTTCTGTCGCATTTGTTTTCAATTTTGTATGCAGTAACAGACCATATTTTGCAAAAAAATCTATTTATTTAGAAACAAACAATTTGTTCAAAATATTTTTAACGTCAGTTCAACCTTTGTGATCAGTTATTCATCGTAGTAAAAAAACCAGTTCCCAAACTTATGAAATAATATAAAAAATAAAGCATCAAATAGTTTTACGCGGATTTCTCGAAACCTCTTTTTTTCTCTTACCGCATTAGTTGCTGCAGGGCAGAGTTGTACTCTAACTATACATAGATGGCGCTACGTGCTATACTCAATAGATATGAATTATGAAAACTAACTAAAAAAACAATTTCAATTATTGCATTAAATCAGAATTACATTTTTATTTTCCAAATAAATGCGTACTATCCTTTTAACGCTTATAAACATTGTTATAAGTCAAGTTGACTAGTAGTGAACCTACTGCCATCTAACGGTGGCTTCTTAAAACTGAGTTTGCCAGAGCGTTTGCCTCCCGATGACACATCTATTCCTGTAAAATTATATTATCTATGGTATAACCCAAAGGTTAGACGTGCTTTCGATTTATAATCGGCCCTAATGAAGTTGAGATGAGATGAGGTGAGGTGAGATGAGATGAGATGAGGTGATGTGAGGTCGGGCGAGATGAGATGAGGTCAGGTGAGATGAGATACTCAATACTCAATAGTTTATTGCATACCATAAAGTTGATAAGGTGACTAGATGAGATGAGATGAGGTGAGGTCAGGTGAGGTGGGTGAAGTTAAGTGAGGTGAGGTGAGATAAGCTAAGATGTGTACATACTTGGCGTTGAGCTGCGAGGCGAGTGGCTCCCTCTCGGCGGCCAGCGTGATGAGTTGCCCCAGCACGCGCAACGCTTGCATCTTCTGGAAGCTTAGCTTCTCCGTTGAGTACTGCAACAAACGGTGTGTTACGTCTCTGATGTCATGTCTTAGCATTAGATTATACTCCCTTATTTTGAAATCAGTACAAACTTAGGGGTGACTCATCCCATCACCATGAACAACTTTTGCTATGGGAGCAATGCTGAAAATTCAATATAATTTTTACGTTTTCCAACTGGCCAGTTTTTTTTGGGTATGTGATTTTTTTTAGTTCCCTGCATTGGTCCCATACAGGGTTGGCATGATTAAAACAAGTGATTTTTAAACACATGTTTAAGACAGTGTTTAAAACAGTTTCAATTAAAATCGTGTTTTATATTACGTGTTTAAAAACACGTTTAAAAACAAGTTTTAAACAATGTATTAAACATTAAGAAAAAAACAAGTTCAAAATTAATTTTCATAGTAAATAAAATTAAATAATGATTCAGGATTCTAAACAGATTATGAAATGTTAGAGAGAAAGGCACTCCTATTTATAAATAATAAAATTCATAGGTGATTCCCCGCCAGTGAAGTCCCGCTAGGAAAGTCCCCAAGTCGGCCTCGAAAGAAAGTAATTCCCCTGTGGGTATTTCCCTAAATACAAAGCGCTTTTGCGGCTATTCCCCTAATATAAAGGGGCTTCCCCCGATTAACAAATTTAAAACATACAGAGCGAAAGTACTGACTGATTAGAGATAGGCACGCATGACAACATAAAATAAACTTTTATCCATTGATAGATTTTTGTATATATTGATTATTACGCATTTGAAAGCATTTAGTCTAGAAATGAATAATTAAAGGCCTAATTGATGATTAAATTAACGGCAAAACCGAAAATAAAAAAAAAAACATAAAATACAAAGAAAACACTTATTTAAAACAAAAAAACTGCCTTTTTTCCAACCCTGGTCCCATATCAATTATCCCCCGAAAATGATACTACACTCAATGGTCTAATGTTATTTAGATAATGGTACGGAACCCTTCGTGCGCGAATCTGACTCGCACTTGGCCATTTTTTTTTTGTACGGAACCCTAAATAAAACGTTACCTTGTCAAACCGCTCCATAACCCGATGCAGCTCGTTCAGCTGCCTCTCCAAGAACGCCACGTCCAACACTTCTTTCCTCTTCTCGCTTTTGCCGCCACTTCCCTAAGTGAGAGAAAGACAATATTCATGAACAAATACATGAAAACAAAATCATTCGAGCTTTTAAAAAAAATACTCGGCACCAATCGGCGGGTCCGGGGTGCGACTAATTGAACAAATTTAATAAAAACTGGCGCGCACAAGCTAGACAATCTTGGAAGACAGTAAAAGAGGCCTTTGGCCAACATTGAGCCAATAAATATTAGGTACACCTATAAAATTAGCGGTTTCTCTTTAGAGAATTTTGAGTAAACTGAATTTTTCATACTAACGTTTTTAGTATTACTCCAGGTCTAATAAGTTACAACAAAAGTGAAATTTTGCATACAGTCACGGACAATAGTCAGCCTAAATTAAATAAAATTTTACAAAAAATTAAAAGAAGAATAAAAAATAGCTACATTTTTGATTAAAAGGAATAAACCTGAAACTAGATCTTTCCTTAGGCATTTTACAATAACTAAATTCACAAAAACAAAAAATTTAATCCATGCAGTATGTTACTAATATAGGCCACTTTCAAGTTTAAATAAAAAAAAATATGTTTAACTGAAAATTATTGTAATTAGGAACAAAATGGCAAGCAGGTAGAAACGCAAATTTCATAGGCAAGGACACCTAGACACCTAATAATACTCGGCAGTTGTACTGAGTTATTCGGCCGTGTACGAATAAAATACTCGGCACCAATACTTGACAGTTGAACCGAGTTATTCAGCCGAATACAAGTACTGAAAAAGGTACCGAGTATGCCGATTACTGAGTAACAACCAAGTACTGGGCCCATCTCCAGTACAATGCCTAGTGCATACCCAATTTTAAATGTATTTACCTTGCTCATATCGCTGAGAGAGCTGCAAACGGAACTCGTCTTACTCAACTTCGGCTTGTCTTTCTTCCTCTTCTTCTTGCCTTCCTGCTCCACAATTATCTCCGTTTCCGTGTTGTTGTTGTATTCGTCGTTCAGGTCGCCATTGGACACTTTGTTTTTGCCTAGAAATAAAGACGAATACTAATTAAGGCCCCACACTAGGCACACTAGCGACGCCAATTGTTTTATTCCTAATACTTTACAAATATAAAGAAATTCAAGAATGTAAATCATATAAGCCTTAGTAAATAACCTGCAGTATTTTTGGAATCAAGTTAATATTATCAGAGTCAGTGAGTGAATTATGAGAGTCACTATTTCTCTTAGTGACTGATTCTCATAATATTAAAACATGATTCCAAAAATACTTCAGGTTCTTTATTAAGGCTTATAAGATTTACATTCTTGAATTTTATTTCTATTTGTAAAGTATTAGAAATAAAATTATTGGCGTCGCTAGTGTGCCTAGTGTAGGCCCAATATTTTTCATTAGAAAAACATTAGTGGACAGGAACAATGAGTCAAAAGGCGAAAGAGTTCTAATTATTATTTTAACAATGGTACAGTTGGGATTACATCGGGTACCACTTGTACCATCAATGGTACTAGTGGGATAAATCGGTGCCAGTTGTACCATTAATGGTACTTCTTAATGGTACAACTGGTCCGGCGGCCCTTAATCTAGCATCTATGACGTTTCATACAAACTAGAGTTGCGTTGCGACTATACATAGAAAAAAAAATAATTCATTCATCATTCACAATCAAAAAATTCAATTCAAAATCAATCACACGAAATGAGGAGATTCGTAGAACAAAAGCCACAGAGCTCATAGGATGAGCTCTTTAAAGTGGCAGTGGGCGGGGTACATAGCGCGCAGAGCCGATGGCCGATGGGGCAGGAAGGTTCTCGAATGGCGACCATATCGGCAAGCGCAGCGTCAGACACCCACCTACAAAGTGGTCGGAGGTCGCAGGGACACGCAGGACGCAGGCCGGTCATTTTGGAAATCCTTGGAAGAAGCCATGTCCCGCAGTGGACTTCTTGCGATATGATGATGATGATGACGCTATGAACGCATACCTTTGGGCTTCTTCACTTCTTCTTCTTCGAGCAGCGGCGTGATGATGTTGGTGAGAGTGTGCAACACTTTGTGTACTTTGTTTGACGATGAGAACGCTAGAGGCTCGAAGTGGATCGCGTCATCGTCAATTACTGACACCTCGTTACCGCTGGGAACAAAATAATAGTAATTTTTTTAATAATATTAAAACTTACGCGAGATAAATTCATTACGGAAACACGACTTTACTCACGTTTTATTACGTCGTTGTATAACGGTCTTCGTAACAAACCGAAACTAGTTGGCGGATTCGACGTAATAAAACGTGAGTAAAGCCGTGTTTTCATAATGAGTACATTTTTTTCTTTATTTAAAATGCTTATTGTGCCTAAGAAGCTACAATAGGTGAACTTAATCCTAACTAATATTATAAATCCGAAAGTGAGTTTGTTTGTTTGTTTGTTTGTTTGTTACGCTTTCACGCCGTATCTACTGAACCAATCACCATGAAATTTTGCATACACATAGGTTAGGGTACTGAGAAGGACATAGGCTATAAATCACGCAGGCGAAGCCGCGGGTAGCAGCTAGTGCATTATATCCCAGTCAACCCTTGGGAAATGAGAAATAGATAAAATAAATACAATATACATTGTACCCTTAATGAAATTAAGTAATAAGGTATAGGAATAAATCCACGCGGCAGGATTTGAACCTGCAGTTTTTAGTCCTGGTTAGAATTTCTGATATTATGGCTTTTTCATTCACTGTTTATACAGTATAAAAATTGAACCTCATTCCGTTCCGACTCCGTCATGAATATGAAAAATTTTTCCTATTGCTGGGAACTCAACTAAGAAAATTATGCTTTCTGAAATTTTAATAGTTAGGTAAACAATTAGGAGCTTCACCGTTTTCCTTTTTATTTTTTTCTTTCTTTGTTTTCAATTTAGAATTAAAATTTCATCAGTGTATCCTACATAGTGCATGTCGTGTTCACATCAAGAAGACCTGTCACTTTCAAATGTTCAATGGTGTGCTATCTTGATATTGTATGAAATTGTGTCATGTCAGTTTTGTGAACTAAATAAAAAAAAAAGAAAAAAAAAAGAAACTCGTAACACTGTTGTATGAAAATGTTTTTTTTTTGTGTTCCCTCCATTGATCCCATAAAAAGATTTGCATATTGACAGGCCGAGTCCCCCCTGTTTGTTACGCTTTCACGCCCTATCTACTAAACCGACAATCATGAAAATTTGGATACAACGTTGTCTGGAGTATGGAATAAAGCCTTTCATCCCGATGAAAAAGTACTGTTTCTGAGGGATCGACAATAACGCGAGCGGAGCAGTGGGCGAAAACTAGTTATTTATAAAATTCAAACGAAATACTTTCTTGGTCATGAAAGGAGCCTCCCCGTGTGACGTAGTGACCCTCAATACGTCCGGCGCACCCTGGGCAACAATCTGCGGGGACAGTCTAGTCGGTAACGCAGATTGGCTGATCCTCTCACCACAAAATGGCTTGACTCGAAAAGAGGAAGAAGGTACTTTGTGAGGAGTGGTAATAATAGAATTAAATTAGCCCTGCCCCGGCTTCGCCCGTGGGCCAATAGCACTCATTTTTTTTTTAAGTGTTGTTTTACGGCCCTGGATACAAGTCCTTTAGAGCCTATCTTCATTTGTTTCGCCAGTTGGCGAGTTATTCTTCTTGGTTGTCAACGAAATGATGGTGTAATTCATTTCGTTGTTTTCACGGAGCCCCTGGCGACAACTCTTCGCGAATCCACTGGTTTCATCATTGACGACGCAGCAAGGCGGACAACCGCCAGCCCGCTATGTAAATCTCACTACAGCCGCACAATGACAGTCTATTTTAGTTATTCTACACATTGTTCTTAAATATGGGCATTTATAACACAAAAGAACACCAATTTCACATTATAAAGTCCACTAGAATCAATTTGCGAAACAATCCAAAACAGACACCGTGTAGTCCGCTAAAATTCCCGCCAAGAACTCCCAATGGCACTCACGGACGAGGTACCAATCAGCTTTATTGCTTAAGCACTGATCAGTGCTCTATGGAAATCGCCTAATTGCCGGGCGAGCGAATTTCCAAAGTTTTCTTTAAAATATTATGTCATTAGGTATAAAATTTCGAATTTCGAATTTTCGCTGTTTTTCCGCAAGTCAAGAGTTAAAGTATAAATAAATAAACAAAGAATACCTGGACAGTAGTTTCTGCTTAACTTTCCTAGCCTTGCGTTTGATGGCCTTCTGCTTGTCCCTCTCTTTGCGCTCCGACTCTATCCTCTCTGCTTCCTCTGCCAACTCCTTCTCTTCCTTCGTGCTCTGGTCTTGGCTTTCCGATGTTGTCTGTGAGATAAAAAAATATAATTATGAATTTGGCTAGTTATGCTGAATTTAAATATTTGTTTCATTATACGCTAAAGTTATGAAATGAACTCCGTCCTATAGTTTTTCCGAGAGACTGCAGTATGGGGTTCTTCAAAAAGGCTACGGTAACCGCTTTCCATCAGGTGGGCCGTATGCCTGTTTGCCAACTTAATTGCATAAAAAAATATCATCAGGTCTTTGTTAGTCTCCACTGCAGGAGAAAGACCCTCTCTGTACTACCAGAGCCATATATTAGTCAAAACAGTCAAAGGATTTGGCCTACACTCTCCACGTTGGCCAGACGAGTTGGACGGATTCTTTGATGTTTATAAGCTTTGTTTGTTTCCTAAGTCGCCTTCTACAACATCCACGGGAAGACTTGGAGTGGTCCTATTCTTCTCTGCCGGGAACCTTATATCAGGGTTCTAAGGAGTAAACGCTTACGCTTAGGTACATGGGCTATACTGACCGGCTGGCGGGTGGCTTTCTCTAGGATGGCCTGCAAACAGGACTCCATATGCTGCTAGCTAGCGTTCTTTTTCCAACTCCGCATCTATCAGGGTTCTAAGGAGAAAACGCTTGCTATATAGGTACATGGGCTATACTGACCGGCTGTCTGGTGGCCTTCTCCCGGATGGCTTGCAGACGGGACTCCAGGCGCTGTTGGCTGGCGTCCTGCTTGTCGCGGATGCGGGACCTCAGGGCGTCCGCTTCTAGTTCCGCGGCCGCTGCTAAGGCTGATAGTCGAGATTTTACGCCTTCCGCCTTGAAAATACATGGAAATATTTTAAATCAAAGTTACGGAATCATGGAGTATAACCTTCCTAACTAATATTATAAATGCGAAAGTGAGTTTGTTTGTTTGTTATGCTTTCACGCCCTATCTACTGAACGGATCATCATGAAATTTTGCATACACGTTGCCTGGAGTACAGAGAAGAACATAGTTACCTTTCATCCCGGAGAAATGTACTATTCCTGAGAGAACGATACTAACGTGAGCGGAGCCGCGGGTAACAGCTAGTTATAAAGGGTTTGTCTTTAGCGATGTAGAACTGCGAAAAAAATGTAGACCCGTGACGTCACCATATTAGTTCTAGCTACTCAACGCTCAAGTCATAGTCAAATCTCAGTGAACTGTGATTGGGTTGAAAGATAGAGACAACTCCAGAAAAGTACTAATTCTAACAAAACTTAATATTGGACCCAGTACTTTACCCATATGAAAACAGCCTAGCGCAATTTTCCAAAGTTTGGAAAATATAGTGGTTATTAGAAAAAAAAACGATCT
Organism: Rhodophaea formosa; assembly: GCA_963082605.1. Lineage (NCBI taxonomy): Eukaryota > Metazoa > Arthropoda > Insecta > Lepidoptera > Pyralidae > Rhodophaea > Rhodophaea formosa. The sequence goes on from OY720226.1 coordinate 1,096,478, forward strand.
GATACAAATTTTATACACAATGTAATGACAATATTCATGAATACTTTCTCCCTAGCCGCATCATTTCTCTCTTACTGCTTCTGCTCTTTCAACTCCTCTACTCTTGCATCTCTCTCCTTCACACAAGCTTCCCACAATCTTCCAAAGTTTGGAGATATAGTGGTATGTAATTAAAAACAAAAAGATCTACAAATTCTATACACAATGTACTAATAATATTTCTTAATACCTTCTCCCTAGCCGCATCGTCTCTCTCTTGTTTCTTCTGCTCTTTTAACCTTCTACTCTTGCATCTCTCTCCTTCACACAAGCCTCCCACCAACTTTCAAAAATTGGAGAACATAGAGGTAACAAGTTACAAATTGTACACTTCACAATGGAATTATAATGTTACGAAATACCTTCTCTCTAGCCGCATCGTCTCTTTCTTGTTTCTTCTGCTCTTTCAACTCCTCCACTCTTGCATCTCTTTCCTTCCTCTTCTCGAGTAGAGTCTCAACGTGTAGCTTCCGAGCTGCCTCCAGCGCTTGTCTGCGGGCGCCAACGGCCGCTTCCCGAGCTGCCTTTTGTTCCTGTAAATAGACAAAAAATATCATTAAGATACGTTGCGTACCGGCAGAGTGGAATAGGTTCACTCCAAGTCTTCCCGTGGATGTCGTACAAGGCGACTTAGGTGACACAAGCTAAACAAAGCTGACAAACTTTAAAGAGACCTCTCTAACCCGTCTGGCCAGCGCGGAAAGTGTAGACCAAATGCTTTGGCTAATATATGGCTCTGGTAGTACAGAGAGAGTCGTGCTTCTGCAGTGGAGACTAAAATATCTGATGATGATGATTAAAATACGTAACAACGGGTTACTCACGAAAGTCACGTAAACGTCAGTGCGGACTGGGACGACATCGTGCGCGCGTTTCGATTCACAATCGCTATGAAAAAACCTCCGAATGAGGTCGAAACACGTCGGCTAGTAGCTGACAATTTACATGACTAACACAATGTTACGTAATTGAATAATGTCTATATCTCAAGTTACATTTAATCATAAAAGAATATTGACAAAGTTAGTGCCAGATTTACCGCTTAGCTACCCACAACTCATGGGCCTAAGGGACCAGAACACATATGCAATCCTAAACTAAAGCTTACTACTCCGCTGGCTCAGCGACCCGAAGTGGATCTTGGCCTCCGAGACGGGAGAACGCCACAACTTTCGGTTCTTTGCGATATCTTGCCAGCTGACCGCTTCCATCTCACGCAGATCAGCCTGCACAGTATCGCTCCAGCGATATCTTGGTCGGCCCACTGGTCTTCGACCCGATACTTTTCCCAAATAAGCTGCCTTGACGCCACGATTCCTTCATTCTTTCCAGATGCCCAAGCCGTTGTAAGCGGGGCGCTTTAGTAACACCAATTATCATCATCATCATCAACATCAACAGGTCTTTTTTTAGTCTCCACTGCAGGAGCACGACCCTCTCTGTACTACCAGAACCATATATTAGCCAGAGCAGTCAGAGGATTTGGCCTACACTCTCCACGCTGGCCAGACGGGTTGGCTCAAAATCAAAAATCAAAATCAAAACGTTTATTCAGAAAATAGGCCTTTGCAGGCACTTTTTCACGTCATATCATATTTAAAATTATCTTATTAGATAATATGTATTTATTAATTGTTCATAAGCTACAGACTACTAGCTCCTTTACCAGCTCCTCAATCTCCGCATTTCTTCGGACTCTCCAGCATCCGTCAGGATTTTTAGCCGGTCCGAGGATTTTCCGAAATATTTTGTCCAGGCCTCGCAGCTATATGTCATTATTGGTCTTATGACCGTTTTATAAATTCTCAATTTTGTGTTTCTACTAAGAAGCCTGGACGCCAGAACCATGTGGGGTGCCGCGCTACATCTTAAAGCGTTTTGGATGCGAGTGTTTATTTCTTCACTTCGGGTGTTTGTGTCTGTCACTGTGCACCCAAGATTAACTAAAGCTTACTTAACAATTAAGTAGCGTATCAGAGTGGTTACTATGCTAGCCTGATACACGTGGGATTTCAGGATTGATTTCGCTGGCAAATACTTCTGCTTCAAAAAAAGGGTTTTGTGTCCGGTTCTCACAATCTTTTGCTAAATTGGTACTAATTTCGCAAAAAGAAACGTTTAGGAGGCGACGTGACAGAGAGAGAGAGAGATTTCCGTTAATACAAGAAGAGTGAAAATGTAATATAAATTAAACCATGTGTTAAAAAAATAAGGTTCATTATCAAATATCACTTAGCAGCTTCTCAAAACAAGAAGCGAGAAATTGTAAGGCAAAATAAACCATGTAGATAATAAAATAAGGTTCATAATCAAATATTACTCACCAGCTTCATAAGTCTGTCGCGGCGAACCTGTCGCAGCCTCGTCGTATGGAGCCGACATTGAGCCAAGAAATCGTGTCGTCTATTTTCGGCTTCAAGTTGCTTGATGAAAGCGATCTCTCGAAGCTTTTCTTCTTCGTCATGAGCTTTGCGGACTATGTCCTGTGAAGTAAAGGCAAGATATGAGAGAACACACCGTATACCTTATACCATCGAATCAGCTCGTCATAATGAACAACTTTTCCTGTGGGACCAATCATCATCATCAGGTCTTTATAGTCTCCACTGCAGGAGCACGACCCTCTCTGTACTACCAGAGCCATATACTTGTTTGTTTTTCGTGTGTGTAAGTGGCCAACACTGGTGTCAGATTTTTCAAGCTGCCTAAAGGCATCTGACATAGCTTAACGACTGCCATCAGTGATGACAGCCGGGACCAACGGCCATATACTAGCTTGAGTAGTCAGAGGATTTGGCCTACACTCTCCACGCTGGCCAGACGGGTTGGAGAGGTCGAGGAAACAAACAAACACTCGAGGTGGGACCAATGTTGAAAAATAAAACCGAAGCTTATTCATTATTAAAATAAAATAAAAGCATTTTTTGTCATCACGACACTTTTCATAGGGCCTGCAGGTCCAAATAACAGCAGTCATAAAATTTTGTATTCTTTTTTTATTAAATAGTCAGAAACAAGTATAAGCAAGCGAAAATGTATGGCAACCCTTTTCACAAGTAATTCTATATAATATTAGATAGATTAAAAAACGTACCTTCAGCCGTTGGTCTCTGTTCTCAGCGGCCTTTTGAAGTCGCCGCTCCATGCGCAGCCTTTTCTCTTCAATCAGCTGATTCTTGGCTACCTGCAAAATAATGCGAGTCGATTAAAAACAAAAGTATTCTTAAAGCACTTAAAAACAGTTGTGCATACTGAAAATGAAAAATTAAAATATATTTATTTCCCAAAAATATTCGTACAATCACAGCTTTTTATAAAAAAAAAACTATTACACTAAATTTACCCGCAAATAAATGTGAGGCGAGTGAAAAAGAAAAATAACCTAAACTACTTAAGGCGCTTACACCAGCCAACTAGCGCCACCCTTTATTTTATTTCTTTTATTACTAAATAAGATCAAATTGACAAAATCGACGTAAGTACTTCACTGGTAAAGGACTTGCAGTATTTTTTGTATTGCTTTTCATTATTTTGCATTTGGTAATTCAAGAGAACTACGCATTACCGCCAAAAGCGGCCACTTTTGGCGGTAATTAATAGTTCTCGTAATCAGAAATGCCGATGTCGATGAAAACTTCTACTAAAAATACTACAAGTAATTTACTAAGGAAGGACTTACGTAGATTTTTTCAATTTGTTCTTATTTCGGAGAAATAGAATTAAATAACGGGTGTCGCTAGTTTCGGTGGTGTAAGCCTCTTAAAAACCTCTGTTACTTTGTCATCGCTTATTTGGCCTGTAGACGATGTTAAGCATCTTGGAAGCTGCGGTCTTTGGATGCCTTAGGATAACAAAGCGGGGAGACTTTCCAGCTAAACATACCTTGACTTCTTCGACCCTAGCTAGTAGTTGGTGGATCTTCTTAGCCCTTTCGGTCTGATACTCCAACCTCTGTCGTTCTTCCCTAATTTCTTTGGGCTGTTATCAACGTTAAGCATCTTGGAAGCTGCCCTGACGTTAGATTACTTAGGATAAAACAGCGTGGAGGCCTTTCAGCTAAGCATACCTTGACTTCTTCAACCCTAGCTAGAAGTTGATGGATCTTCTTAGCCCTTTCGGTCTGATACTCCAATCTCTGTCGTTCTGCCCTCGCCTGTTTGGCTTGTAGTCGACGTAATGCATCTTGGAAGCTGCCACGGCGTTTGATGCCTTGCGATAATTTAGCGTGAAGCTGTTGGGCACGACCTGAACAAAAGTTTTTAGTAACCAACTAATTAAAGAAGAGAAATAATTGTATTTCGTATTTTAAAATGTTTCCCACCTGGCAACACTGCTATTTTAAGTTAGATGAACTTTTTGTGTTTATTTGTTTGATGAGATACTAACATTGAATATAATAGAATATACCTAAGTGATTTTTAATTTTAATTTGAAATGACGTTATTTACTTAACTACTGAGCGTAAAAGACTAATAAGCTTAATACAGTTGCCGATTAATGCTTAATATACCGATGTTGTCATGTTTTTTGGGTTCCGTACGCAAAGGGTAAAAACGAGACCCTATTCACGAGACTTCGATGTCTGCCTGTCTGTCACCAGGCTGTATCTGATAGCTAGATACCTAGTTAAAAATTTCACAAATACTAAAAACAGAATTATATATATATATATATATTTGATGGGGGCTCACATACAACAAACACGATTTTTGTTTTCTTATGTTTTCGCGATTGTTACACATTTAAATAAAATTATTTCCGTTTTTGCTCGATATTCTAATGTTGTTTATAGAATGGTACGGAAGCCTTCATGCGCGAGTCCAACTCGCACTTGACCGTTTTTGTTTTTAAATATGTGAAAATAAATAATTACCTGGATCCCTGGCAACCAAAGCTTCAAGCACGACCAGAGTGTCCACGCGTTCGGCCCACGACATACCAGCTAGCGCCGTTTCGTACTGAAACAAGTTTACAAGTTGTAATATTTAAAAGAAATAAAAAAAAACTATAATGCCTAGTACCTATCTAATATATCTATAATCCATACATAAGCCAGCATAAAGAATCTCGCGTGAAGACCAACATCACGCTGAGGGTTGACAAGCTGGAGTTGCGCCATAACGTGAACTTCGCGTCTTTTTTGGTGCGAGTCCCGACTGAGAAGTTGGCCACGTTCATGGATGCACACTTTTGGCCGAAGGGTGTTATGTATCGCCGTTTCCGCGGGACAATACCGGACACCATGCTGTCACGCAGCACGTCGCAGTCTCAACGTGTGGAATAGTTTATAAGTTTTTAATTTATATTTTATATATATTTTATGTTAAGGTATATATTTCATATGGGCCTTAACTGTTTATTTTATGTAAACTTTTATATTGTTGCCTGAGACAAATAAATAAATAAATAAATAAAAACATTATTTTTTATGCTGGCTTGTGAAAGGCTTGGTTTAAAAAAAAATCTTTTCGGAATAATTACAGATGGCAAGCGAAGCGTAGGTCATCTGAGAGCGAGGTGGGTCGACGATATGAGGAAAATCGCAGGTCGAAACTGGCTTCGTAAGGGATCGCCTCCACGACCGAGAGAATCGCGACGAGTCCGTGCTCCTATCTTATATTAATATATATTCTATTCAGTAAGCGATACAATTGACATTCAGTCGCACTCTGCCACTCGTCGTATCGCGACGGAAACATCGCCGTGTGTAGACACATGCTAAGGAACATATGAAAATAGGGTGCACGACGATAAAACCGTTGCGATTCTCTCGCTCGTGGAAACGACTCCTAAGGCACCAGACCGAGATGGACGGCAAGCATTGAGAAGAGGCCTATACCCAGCAGTGGGATACAAATGATGATGATGATCTTCTTCTATAGAGTCGTAGAATGGCAAATACCTGTGTGTATCAAATATGTTTTAACTAGCGTTTCGCAACAAAAACGCCACTTTTCAGCGCCAAACAACAAGACCCTATGTAAACCAGCTCTTACCACGATATCGATTAATATAGAACGCCGGTCGGAACGAATAGCGGTCAACACGCCGGTCTGTGACACGGATGGTCCCGGGTTCGATCCCCGGTCAGGTCAAGATGAAAAATGATCTTTTTCAGATTGACCTGGGTCTTGGATGTTTATCTATATATGTATTTGTTATAAAATATAGTATCGTTGAGTTAGTATCCCATAACACACAAGTCTTACATAAGAACTTACTTTGGGGCTAGCTTAATCTGTGTGATTTGTCCGTATATATTTATTTATTTATAGAAGGGTTATCTAAAGACAAAGCGGATATCCTTGCTGAACTAATGATGATGATGATGTTGTTAGATAAATGATGATAATACCTGATCCTCGAGACTAGCGGCCAGTGCCCCCAGGTGTTCCGGAGAAGTGCAGGACCGCGGAAGATTGGTGTCGTCACAAAGGATTTCCGCGTCCGTCTGAAATATCTCTTATGATTAATTTAAGCTTTATAACAATTAAATTAAACCACTGAAATAAACTGAAACGCGAAATATCACCCCTGTTTTTCTACCCTTAAGGTGGAATTTTATTTTCAAATTTATATGGGACCAACTTCGGGGTACCCTTTGGCTTTTCTGTAAAAAGTTATGCATGGTCGGTCATACATAAAAAATAATATATATGCGTCGACTTGAGAACCTCCTCCGTTTTTCCGCCGGTTAAAAACTAGGAGATAAAAAAGCGTTCGGTACAAAAGTTGTTTATGATTAAGGTAGGTAACCGTGATTTTAATATCAGGTCTTTATGCGCAAGGCACTTTTTGAGATTTCACACATTACCTGAAAGTACAGGATGTTCATTACATGTTTAAATAGTTTATTTGCACCAAAATAACATGTTTGACTTAAAACCTATTTGGATCGTAAACCACCGCGAAAGTATAACACAGTGTTGCAGTTTGCGCGCATTTTCTGAAACTATACCTATTGGATATAAAACAATTAAAAACTGATAAATAATGATGTTGATAATACAAACATCGAACAAGAAAATTACAAAAATGAAACATTCTATCAAATAGTGAATTATAGAAACATACTACATTGCAAATTCTTAGACAGTTCTTGTATTCGCACAGGACTAATTTCTGTGTACTAACTAAATATTATTAAAAAGATAAAATGACAATGTAGTTACCTCAGTATCATCAGTCTCCGTGTCCAGATCTATATCGGAGACCTGCTGCAGCTCCAATATCTGCCTGTTCAGGAGATCTTCCTCTTCACACAACTTCCTCTGATCAACCTCTGATTGGAAATCCAGCGCCCAACTGATCTTCCGCTCGTTTTCCTCGATCTGTGACGTCATTTCCGCTATCTCCGACATTTCAGACGGGTCAGCTGCTTTCAGTATCTCATTGTGGTTAGGTATCTGATCATCTTCTTCTAAATACTTGAAGGTAGATTTGAATTCGGCCTTCCATTTATCGAAATCAAACGCGTCTTCAGTACTCTCTTGGGAACGGGCTAAGCCCATAGTTAAACTTTCTAGAGAGGAATGGAGACGGTTTTTAGTCAAATCTGATGATTCTTCGTTTTTAGTAACGTCTTTTACTTTCTCTGCTCGTTTTGTAAAGGCCTTGTTTCTTGAAGATCGGGTTTTTAGACCAGTCACATCTGATTTTTGTCTTATCATCGACGTATTCTTACTTTTGGGTTCAGACTTTGTTTTTACTGAAACTTTTACTACTTTTTCCGGTTTAGGGACAGTTTGAGGTTGCTCCGATTTAGCCCTGTCTAATTTAGCGTGTTTCGGAGAATCTACTATCGGTTTTGTCTCTTGTTTGGGTGATTCAATCATGTTTAAGGTCGGCAAACTTGTTGTAGCAGACGGTTGGTGGAATCTGTTCGACCAGTGCGATTTCGATTGCTTTTTAGATTCGCGACTTAATCGCCTAGATTTCACAGTAAGCCAACCCTCGTTATCATTTTTATTTCCATCTACGTTAAGTACTTCAATAGAATTAGCGACGTCTTGTATAAGCTCTTCCGGGGCTAAAGTTTTAAGACTTTCGCTAGATTCTATACGCGACATATCTATTTGTGTGACAATAGTATCGCTACTACTGTATTCATCGCAATCTTTTATATTTTCTAACGTTGTAGTTATGTTTTCTTTTTTATCTCCCTTTTCGGCTACTTTTAGAGAAATAGGTCTAGGAGGACGCTTTTTAGGATCAGTTTTAGGTTGGACTTTATTGTCACCAGCAGCCATTTGGATGATTCTTATTGGAGGCTTCCTTGCGACGACCCCTTTAGTAGATGTAGTAGAAGGAGTTGTATCAAAAAGACTGCTTCTACTGGTAACATTGAAAGGATAGCTGCATTTATTAGCTTGGTTTGCCTGATTTCTTTTAGGGAATGGTCGGGGTGGTTTCGGTGCAGAATTTGGTCTGATTTCGACTACTGTCTTACTCCTAGTGATAGGTGTGATAGGTGCAGCCCTTGTAGGCGTTTTTACTTCAGTTTTTGCAGTTACAGGCTTAGGTTTCGCAGCTGCCTGAGAATAAGCAGGTCTAGTGCTTGGTTTTGGATCTGGGAGAAGTTTTGGGTCAACTTTCTTCTCTGGTTCTTTATTAGACTCAGTTTTAGAGACATCACACGAGTCGTCTTTGTCTGCTTTATCTTTTTCTTCTATATTTTCTTTCACGCTCTCTATGACAGGCGTTTTGACGACCTCTTCACCAGTTTGGTTTACTTCCTTCTTCTTTAGAGGACTGTCACTTGGCTTAAGTTGTGATTCTTCCTCAACTGAATTTTTCAATGAATTTTCCAGAGTATCTGGTGATTCTATTTTAGTAATTCCATTCACAACCACCTCTATCTTTTCATCATTTGATTTCAAAGAACTTTCATTTGATATATCGGCAAAGTTGTCTTCAGACTTAGTTGGGGACTCGGTAGAAACACTTTCTTTTTCATCGGTCATGCTTTTTTCATCAACAGTAATTTTTTCAACAATATTTATCTCTTCAACCTTACTTTCTTGCTTAACAATCATATGTTTATCTTCATCGAGATCATTTTCTTTTATTTGTGGATTTTCATGATTGGCTACAATATCCCCATTTTGTTTACTAATATCACCATTTGTAATAGTTTTATCAAATGTTTTTGTATCAGTTTTCTCATTTTCTTTATCTTGATTAAGTAAATTGTCATTTTTGGCTTGATTATCTTTAATTTGTTTGGCTAAGAACTCATTCTCCATAGCATCTAACTTGGCAACAATCTCCTCAGCTCTATTGGCAGGCTCATTAACGGACGTTTCCTTTTCGACTGGTTCTGGACTTGTTTTATTACGTTTTGGTGATTTTATAATCACAAGATTAGGAGTAACATTTGGAGATTCTTTTGCTTTTCCTAATTCAACGACAGGAAGAGGAGATCCCGGTTTTTCTTCGCCTTTATCGCTAAGCAATGGTTCGGCGACACCGATTTCTTCTAAAATCTCTTTGCAATCTTTTTCCTTTATATCAGAGAGCCTGGTACCTTCTTTACCAATTTTCGGCTCAGGTTTCGCTGTTATTTTAGAAGTTACAACTTTGTTGCTGAAAAACTCAATATTTGCTTTAGGACTAGTATTGGAATGTCCTGAAGAAATCCTTGGACTAATTTTGCCGCTGCCCGGACTGGCTTTGCCTGTCAGGCTGGGGCTGTTTTTGCCACTTGGAGTGTTATGTCCTGAGAAGCAAGGGCTATTTTTGCCTGATACTGAAGGAGAGCTTTTTACGGAGTAGGTCCTCCTTGATTCGGGACGAACAAAGTCCGTTTTCCTGATCTCCCAAGCTAAGCTCTGCGGCCGCTGCGGCGGGGGCGTATTGTCGTACTCCCATTTCAATCGGAACCATTCGCCCAGGGCCTTGAAATCGCGGGTATAATTCTCTAGAACTAAAATAACTTCTTGGCACTCGTTAAGGTTTTCATGGGCTTCGACAGTGTTGTAGATTTCGCCGATCTAGTGGGAAAAAAACAATATCGAAAGTGTTAAGACTCATTACACAGAAAATCATCTATGTAGCTTCTATAGACTATCTATCAGCATATAACTGAGCAGGCCGCCTTTTCAGCAATTACCGTTTATAAGTATTGCGCATTTTGTTTTTGATGAGACTGTGATTTTGTCTAATTCTTATCTTTCTTTTACTACTTTTTATAAAAAGATAAACGCCATCCAAGAATGAACTCTTGAAAATGTACTCCATTTAATACTTTTTATCCAAGTGCATCAGTTGTCGGATGCATTAACAATAACTTAATTGTTCTTAACTTGATTGTGCTGAAATTTTACACACAGATAGTTATTATGGCATAAGCATTCGCTAAGAAATACTTTTTTCTAAATACTAAATTTCAGGAAATGTGTGCACAATTTGTATTTAACGTCAAAAGCACAGATCTGTATATTTGTTTCTAAAATCTGTGAGAAAAAGCTTGTAGTTATACATATAATAAAATAATGATCCTGGATTCGTGGCTGTACATCAGTTTATATTTTTTTATACTTTTTTTAATTACTTACTTTCAAAGACATATATAAATCTTCAAAAATAATAAATGTAATCCACTTACAGCCCTCTGCAGATCACCAAAAAGCAGTGCCCAGTAGCGGGCTCGAAGCTCGGAGCGCTTGTCTCGGCCGGCGGAGGCGGAGCGTCGCGCGGGGCGGGGAGCGCCGCGGCGGCACAGCGACACGCCCGACACGCGCGGCGGCTTGCGAGATATTCGTGCTGGTTGTAAGGGAATTAAAAAAATAAGCATAAAAAGCAAATCATAATTCGATGTCAACTTACCTATTAAGGTACGTACAATCGCTTCAATCTGCTGAAGAGCTTGTGTGAATTTTGTTTGACGAGCGCTTCAGCGGCTTGAAGCGCATGCGGATTTTTGCGATGCGGCTCTTCATAATGTGCACGTACCTTTAAACATAATTTTATTCCAAACAAAGCCCCCTTTTTATCCTCTCCCCACACAGTGACCCCACCCGTAGTATAGCCCAGACAATGGCCCCAAACCTCTAATTTTTATATAGTAGTAACCACACAGCGCGGTCACCACATGGAGTAGTAACCACATAGCGAAGACAAAGCATGGTATTTTGAAGACCCTCCCGCCTTGAACAGGTCACGTAGAATGGATAGCGCCCTAAACACCAGAAACATCCTTACAACAAGAATCATCTTTCATGTCGAGCTCCATGGCACAGCGGTCAACACGTTACCCTGCGACACGGGGGTCCCGGGTTCGATCCCCAGTCAGGTCACTATGGAAAATTATCTTTTTCATATTGACCTGGGTCTTGGATGTTTATCTATATATGTCATCATCATCATCATCAGGTCGTTCTTGTCTCCACTGCAGGAGCACGACCCTCTCGGTACAACCAGAGCCATATACTAGCCTGAGTAGTCAGAGGATTTGGCCTACACTCACCACGCTGGCCAGACGGGTTGGAGAGGTCTCTTTGATTTTAATAAGCTTTGTTTAGCTTGTGTTTCCTTAGTCGCCTTTTACGACATCCACGGGATGACTTGGAGTGGTCCTATTCTACTCTGCCGAGAACCACACGGCGAATCTATCTATATATGTATCTATTATAAAATATAGTATCTTTATCTTAGGCTGGCTCGATGTGTGATATGTCCCTATATATTTTATATTTATATTTTACTAGCTGTTACCCGCGGCTTCGCCCGCGTAATATATAGCTTATGTCCTTCTCCGTACCCTAACATATGTTCAGTAGATACGGCGTGAAAGCGTAACAAACAAATAAACAAACAAACTCACTTTCGCATTTATAATATTAGTTAGGATAGGATTTATGTGCAGATTATACAGTAAAGCTAATTGCACTTTCCTATGCTTCTATCCTTTTCTCTTGTTGGCACAGTGAAATCAATACTTTGGATTTTCATTACTCTTTCTCGCTCTAGTATATGATGCTTCAGTCTGGCAAAGACAATATAATACCATTGTACCCACTGCCAACCTCATACAAAAATATTGGAACTATTTAAGGTCTGCTACGAGGTATGCGTAGGTGCAGCAGTGTTGGTTTCCACTTGTCACTGGGGTTAATGCGCTTTAGCCCAGACTTGTGAAAACTGAGATATCCTATCCTAATCCTAACTAATATTATAAATGTGAAAGTAAGTTTGTTTGTTTATTTGTTTGTTTGTTATGCTTTCCCGCCATATCTACTGAACCAATCATCACGAAATTTTGCATACACATAGGTTAGGGTACCGAGAAGGACATAGGCTATATTTTACGCGAGCAAAGCCGCGGGTAACAGCTAGTAATTTATCAATATTATGCCAGAAATATTGTTTCAAGTTTATATAGGATATATTTCATGAATCAATTCAATTTCTCAAGATACGGTAAAATACTAAGTTGCACCGCTACCAGTGGTACATGTGCGACTCAGACAAAAGTATAAGATAAAGTTTGAGACCGCATAGCTTTAGTATCTGAGTGATAGAAAAGAATGTATGCATAGGAAAGTGCTATTCCATGCTCCAACAGTATTATTTCATCTGTACTTTTATTATCGATTCCAGTCTCGTGTCTCCCCTAGGGGAGCCATCAGGATTTTCTTAGTCTTAGTGTCTTCCCTAGGTCGAGATGTCGAGGTAGGAGACATCATAGTGTATCCCCTGTCAATATTGGCCACTCGAAAATGAAATGAAATGATTCTTCTTCTTTTCGAGTCAAATTTATTATATTTTTCCATGACCTGGCTGGCTGCTCTTGTGAAAAGAAGTTTTTTGTTTCAAGTGTTGTTTTTATAAACATTAAGAAGCATTTACTCAACATGTTCATATAATTTCATCATCATCATCAGCCTATTGCAGTCCACTGCTGGACATAAGCCTACCCAAGGGCACGCCAAATTGTGCGATCTTCTGCTTTCCTCATATAATTTACATTTTTTTCATTATTTTCATTTAATTGCCGAAGGTCTGTTTTTTGTATTATCATAATATAACTGAGTAGACACTTATTTCAAATGAATCCATAACACAGTAGGCCAACTTTGACTTAGAAGAACAATTAAGAATTATTAAGATAATAACATTTGTTTTGATATCTAACAAAAACAATAAAACAATATATATATATATATACATACTATATATACATACTTAAATATTATATATGTAGGTATATATATATGAAATCTGAAATGCTTTGTATTACATTTTATTTCAAATTTGCGAGTTTCTGCAAACTGAATAGGTTTTTGGCGCTAAACGCAACTGAAAGTTTAACCACAAAAAGCTTCTAGAAGAATGACACAATAATTTAAATGTATTGCCCACAAAAATCTTCATCAAAAATGTCACAATGACTCATCCACAATAAGCTACACCAAAAATAATAAGAAAAATATCAATTAGATAATAAAACTCATATGATAAAAGAAATGTTTTTTGACAAATAAAACAGACTGGACCTTTCCATTTCTCAAAAATAATCACATAAGGAGTTAAATCAATACAGTTATTATGCCTTACACAAAATACATTCGCAATAAGCTTTACTCCGGTTTACCCAGACGATATCTATATTTAAATTAACATCGACTTGGGTTAGTCATGTTAACAGTGTGCAGTAAAAAAGAATAAATAAAACTGATGGCCATATGGCACATCCAGATGACGTCAAGGTCTCCAGAAACTTTACTAAACTTACACTTAAACTAAGCTTTTAATTATTATTATTTTTATTTCCTACCTTCATACAAAGTATTTACAATAAGATGACGTAAATTGAAGAATAATCCAGCTGAGACTCAAAGCAGTAAAGCAACAGGTAGAAATCCAATACTAAACCATAAAACCCATGGAAACAATGGTCAGTTTTAAGGCTATAACCGATTCCTATAGCAACATATACCTATACGCCCACGAGATCACGGAATTTTGAATCATTAACCAAGCGCTTGCTTACCGGGCGTATCCACCGAGACATGGAAGGCCACCAGGTTCCTCGCCTCTCTGCCTTCCTCCTGCACCAACTGACGAACTTCTTCCATTTCAATTCAACGAAAAACGAGGCTTTTCGCTACAAAACAAAAGAGCACAAATGAACTCATCACTTCCGCCTCTACATTCATCTGCGACGTCTTAAACACTCATCACAAACAGCTACAAATGTTGATATACTTTAAATAACGAGAAATAAGTAAAAATATTACAATATAAATAATTATAATGCGAAAAATAAATTGGAGTGTATTTTCATAACAATTCACATTTGACTGATAAGTGCCAATGTTGCCAAGATGAAAGAAATTATGTATTGCCATTTCGCCATCATCATGAAGTTCTACCTAGCATTAGCAAACTAGTAGCAAGCAAAGCAACACAATTTTTTTGCATATGTCTCACTCATTCCTTTTTTTTACATTACGGCCAATGAGTGGCTAGGAATTTATACGGTGCGTCAATGGTTTATTATCTGATTGGTGGATAGTTGATTGACAGATTTTGGGTTGTTCGTTGGAGACTCGTGGTTATTGATTCTTTCGTTGTCAAGCAAGATGGCGGATCAGGTACGTGCCGATTTTCTTTAAAAATTATGTGTAAAATTCCGTAATTTTCATTGCATATTGAGTAATTTACAATTTATCAAGTGTGTGAATATATTCTCAAAAGTGCCAGTGGAATAATTGTGGTTTCTAGTGAAAATGTGCTATCCAAGTTTATGCACGTGGGATTTGCTCTCAAGAAGGTTTATTTCGGATAATTTCGGCGAATATTTTAGCTTTAGCTCGAAATGTTCATCGAATGAATCTAAATTTCTTATTAGATAGGTATCCTTTTTATTAGATTTCCTTGCTTTTCATTGACTTTCTATAATGCCGATCTCATATAGTTTACCCAGTGATATAGGTTAAATTTTGCTCGAATGTCTGATAATTATTTAACTTATTATGACCATACAGACAGATGCTGATATGTCAAATTATTAAAATAAAATTTTTGAGCAAACAAAAACTTAACCTTGTAGGTTATGTTTACATGCCTTGATATTTTTTTACTTCTCGAACTTTATTCCTTGATATAACAAAGTCTTCAATTTCTATCACTAACATTACTGTAAGTTGTAGTTAGTTTTACTAATATTGATTGAACTTGCAGACGGAACGTTCATTCCAAAAGCAACCAACGGTTTTCTTGAACCGTAAGAAGGGAATTGGTGTGAAGCGTAGCCGTAAGCCTCTGAGGTACCACAAAGATGTGGGACTCGGGTTCAAAACGCCGCGCGAGGTAACTGCATGGAGTGGAGTTTTAACGTTTTGTTTTTTTTTCCGTAGACAGAGAAAGCTTTCCAGAAACAGGCGACGGTGTTCCTCAACCGGAAGGGAGGGTTGAAGAAGCGGGACATGAGACATTCTAAGAATGTCGGTCTAGGTTTCAAGACTCCCAGAGAGGTAGTTGTTCAGTTTTATGATCATCGGTGTCGGGAGCTGGTGGTGGCGCTGTGATGTTGGGCTCGCTTGATATAAAGCCATTTCATTATTCATTTCTATAATTTGCGTTTTATAAGTTCTTAAAGTTATCATTTATTGAAAGTTTTGTACATGTTCACTCCAGTGAATAAGAAACCTTGTTAACCCTTTCATGGCGAATGTTTGATTTAACCGACAAAAATTGTCTTCAGATTTATCCGACATTTGCTGTTAAAGGGTTATGTAAATCTTAGTAAAATCAGAATCACATCCTTTAGGATGAAACAGAAACTTACTTGACTAAACTAATGAAATAAAATGTCATGATTCAGTCTAAGTGTGACATGTTTATTTTAAAACTTACTAGACAAAACTTATGTTTTGTCTAGTAAGTTTCTGAATCTCTTAAGTTTTTCTATGGAATTCAATAGAAAAACCTCCATTTCCTGTAGTGTCTTCTACGTCGTTTAATGATGAAATGGCTTCTGGGTAAATGTGCTGCATTGTCTATAATACAAGGGTCGTACGATTCTTTGCTTGCAGAGTCTCGGTGCTTGAAGGTAAGGTTGCATGTGGAAGATATTGTCTATCATGTGCTAATGTTAAATGGTTTACACTACACAGGAGTTGGTAATATTTTATTTAAACTTGTTATTAAATATTGTTTTAGTGACTAATATTATTCATTAAGTTTATATTAATTAATACTATCAATTTAATACACATGAATTGCTAAGACAAAATATAAAATGTTACATTTACATCCTATAAGTCCCAAAGAATTAAATTAAAGAATGTGGTGAAGCGTTTTCTAAATATCCATTTATCCATGTTCATTTTATGGACTGCGTAAGAAAATGAGATGTAGTGCAATATGCCTATTTACTCTACCAGTTAAGGCAAGGCAAGTAGTCAAATAATAGGGAATATGCATGAAAAAAATATCTGTTATATTACTAGTTTATCCAAAAATATTCAATAGTAAAGTACTGAAAGTGAAAACAGAATTAAATTTGGTTGAAAAACAAACAATATAAAATGATTTTACGAAAATATGTTTATCTCACTCGCGAAAACACTATTTTATATGGCAAATGTATGCATGACATAGATGACGTCACTAGTCCATATCGGACGTCTCTTTCTAATTTAAACTTTAAAAGTTTCACATCTTCGTCGTTAATTAAGATATTTTAAAAGTTCTTTCATATTTTTTATTCTGTGGTTATTAAGGATTATACTAAGCAAATAAAAAAAATACGTGCATACACTCTATTAGTATGTATGTACAGGTGACTTTTTCACATTTATTGGACACAGAAATTGATCCGATAAGATAAACCAATGCTTTTACTTCCACGTATTCTGTGTTAACAATCAAACTGAATTCGTGCTCACAATGTTAAACACTGGTTGTGGGATGATGCATGAATGTCCTCAGTTGCAGAGGTTAAGGGGCTCTTATAGTAACACTAGCGCCACCCAGCAATTAATTCTTCTATTCCTTAATTTCAATAAAAAATCTAAGTAGTACATAACTAGTAAATTACTTGTAGTATTTTGGTTTTCATTTTCACTAATATTCGTTTGATAAATTAAGAGAAAAATAGGTTAACGCCAAAGTGGCCACTTTTGGCGGTAATCGATTTTTCTCTTTAAATATGGCACCAATAAATTACTTAATAAATAGAAAATACTACAAGTAATTTACTAGTTTTGTACTTGTTAGATTTTTTTTAATTCGATATAATTTAGGATTTAAAGAACTTAATTGCTGGGTGGCGCTAGTGTTACTATAAGAGCGCCTTAAGCTTTATTTGTACGTATGTATATTTTACTGTAAAATTATGTACTCCATATTTTTATGATATCATGTGGAGATGTGTTCAAAGAGTATGTTAGATTGGATTATAATATTATAAACAAATGGAGTTCACAATTTTATGATGACAAATATGTCTCAAATTGTGTCTAATCCGTAACGTGACTATGAAACTGGGAACGACAATTTAAAGCTGAAAGGGCCTGAATATTCCTCAGCCTTTGTTTATGTAAATATACCTTTCATTTCAGTATTGATCTCAATTAATTTGCAATGAATGCTGACCAGCGTCAGGCCAAAGCAAACTTGTAACAATACATCAACTAAATTGAGGATAGGATAATCTGCTTTTTCAATAGCTACAGCATAGTTCCCAGCTTATTACTCCATTACTCCACCCCATAGGAGGTGCCACCTTTCCGTAATCACAAATGTTTTGGGGCTGTAAAATGATGAAATCCACACGACGGTCTTCTGAATACCATATGATGAAGATCGTGTTCTAACCCAAACTCTGATTGCAGCTCCAAAAATATTCTTGAAAATATGGCCTGCCACTTCCATAAGTACTAGTAAAAACTTAAATGTTCTTAGTTTCCTAACTCGGTTTAATTGGTAATTCAACAGAACAGGTTGAATCTATACGACAGAGCAAGGAAACTTACTTCTCTTTTATGGATATACATCTGGCCTGCTCCGTTGATTTGACAAATTTAACCATGTGGTAGGCCATTTAATTCATACATTCTTTAGGGCCGCGCTACACTGGATTGGCATGGGATGGCATTAGAAGCGACGCGATATTTCAAAACAACCTTTATATTTATGACATAAGATGCATAACTGCTTGAACGTGACGAGCCAGGCGGCCTGGCGCGTACTCGCACGGACTAGACGCCCGCAAGCGTGCAACCGCCGTTTTGCATCTTATGTCATTAGACATATTAGCTTGTTTTGAAATGACGCGTCGCTTCCGATGCCATCCCATGCCAAACCAGTGTAGCGCGGCCCTTATATTATACAATCCAATTTTAACTTTGGATGAAAATGATAACATTCACATCAATGTGGTGGTTTAATTGTGGATTGTCTTGATAAAAACTAGATCAGTTAATTTTAACAGGGACACTGTCACTAACAAAATACACTACACGCATGATACTACACTCGAAAGACTTAGAACACCCTCACTTCACATTCCAGGCCATCGAAGGCACATACATCGACAAGAAGTGTCCATTCACTGGCAATGTGTCCATTCGTGGTCGTATCCTCACCGGAGTCGTCCAGAAGATGAAGATGCAAAGGACCATCGTCATCAGGAGAGACTACCTTCACTACCTGCCCAAATACAACAGATTCGAGAAGAGACACAGGAATATGTCTGTGCATCTGTCGCCTTGCTTCAGGTAATATTACTTTCCTTACTTATATTAGTAGTAGAATCATAGGTAAAGCAATTACCAAGAAATGTACATGAAGACTGGATTGGACACAACACTATTTTGTTGGCATAGGTCAGTTATCTAGTCAATGGCACGTTGGAACCACAGCCATAGTCGACAATTTTATTGTTTGTCTGTTAACTATTACCGTTGGTACTATTATTCATTCTGTGCTATTACAGCTTTTAGTGGATGGCAAGATTTTATCACGAATAAAACTCATCAAAGAAAAATAGTACTTACTAGTAGATTACTTTTATGAATAAAACTCATCAAAGAAAAATAGTATCCCTGATTATTTTTGATTAGACCTAAAAAATTAGCGATTTTTCAATATAAAAAAGTAGTCTGTTATGGTGAAGTTCTTTGTTTGTTCATGTTATGGTGAAGTCCATTCAAAAATAAAATTTCTGCAGTCAGATTTTTTAAATTAACTTCAATTTCTACTGTTTGTTTAATTATTTCTTTGTATTACTTAGAAAAAAAATAGGGTGGCCACATTTTCAATTTAAGTTTCATATTCTAAATGATGATACCACACGACGGTCTTCCGATCACAACTTGACGAATTTCGTTTTCTAACCCAAACTCTGATCTTCTCACCTGCCAGCATCAACCATTTCTTCTTTTTCTTTTTATTTACGGCCAATATCCTTGTTTCCAGGGACGTGGAACTGGGAGACATCGTGACGATCGGTGAGTGCCGGCCGCTCTCCAAGACTGTGAGGTTCAACGTGCTGAAGGTGTCCAAGGGCAAGGGATCCAAGAAATCCTTCAAGAAGTTCTAATGTAATAAACTTACTATATAAGTATTTGGTTGTTTTATTTTGTAAATCTTCTGCACTGATCTTGGGAAAAGAAAGAAACAGATAAACAGCTGTTTATCTCCGCGCAGATCGTGAAAGCCGGTTGAGGGAACAGATGAATATTTTTTGAATCTTGAAATTGAAGACTACTTGATTCAACTCAACACTAAAAATGCTT
Organism: Rhodophaea formosa; assembly: GCA_963082605.1. Classification (NCBI taxonomy): domain Eukaryota; kingdom Metazoa; phylum Arthropoda; class Insecta; order Lepidoptera; family Pyralidae; genus Rhodophaea; species Rhodophaea formosa. The sequence goes on from OY720226.1 coordinate 1,116,265, forward strand.
CTGGTTATGGTAAGTTGCCAACACTGGTGTCGAGATTTTTCAAGCTGCTAAATGGCATCTGCACAGTTTAACGATGCCATCAATGATGACAGCCGGAACCAACGGTAAGATGTTGAAGTGAACATATCAAACCATTGCACAATGCAATGGTTTGATGTTCACTTCAACACCCATTACGGGTTTTTATACGAGTCACGAATGCCGTAATGGACGTGGGTAGGTGACCGTAGGTGACCACCAAAACGTATTTTTATTAGATCATTTATTTTGCTTGTTGGCGAGTTACTTGTTTATCAACGAAATGGTATATTCATTTTGTTAGTCTGACGGAGACCCTGGCGACGTTTCTTCGCGATTTCATTGGAACATCATAGAAGACGCAGCAAGCAAAGTAACAACCTGCTTCCACCAAATACACCGATTTCTCAAAAGTCAAAAGTTAGCAACTGCTACCTATCTAGCTTACCTATATGAGGCTTGTACATAGATGAAGCGGATTTTTTAATAAGAATAAAGGATATATTTATTCAGACAAAAAATCTATTTTAATTTGCTGCAGCTATAACTGCGTTTATACAAATCACACAGATTGAGCTAGCCCCAAAGTAAGTTCGAGACTTGTGTTATGGGATACTAACTCAACGATACTATATTTTATAATAGATACTTATATAGATAAACATCCAAGACCCAGGTCAATCTGAAAAAGATCATTTTCCATCTTTACCTGACCGGGGATCGAACCCGGGACCATCCGTGTCGCAGGCAGGCGTGTTGACCGCTGCGCCACGGAGCTCGTTTATGCAAAGCTAGCAACAAAATTTTCCATTCCATCTAAAAATATAGGCATAATAGTATTTTTGTTGCTGTCGGGTTTTACGGTTTTACTAGTTTGCCTGTATGAAATAGATATCTTTGTCAATGAGGACAAAACTAGGTTGAAACGAAATGTCAATGTCATAAACGGCGAATTATTAATGTAACCTAAAAAATATTTCTTTTCATGAAGAAAGAAATACAAATATTTATAAAACTATGAACGCGAGGTTTATAATTCGCGCAATTTACTGCAATTTTAATAAAATATCCACAGTTAATCAAAGATTCCCGCCATGTAACCGTACATTTATTAGTGTTTTGTGTAACGAATACTCTACCAAAGTTCAGACTGAGATAGTCGAGAAAAAACATTGTAATGTGGGGACCATTGGGCATGTAGACCACGGGAAAACGACTCTGACCGCTGCTATTACTAAAGTACTATCCAAAGATGGTCTGGCAAAGTTCACTTCGTTCGACGAGATCGACAAAGCGCCGGAGGAAAAGGCAAGAGGTATGATATCTATTTGATGTCTACTGTCTATTAAATGGCCCATAAAACGTTCGTGTTTCTTTAAAAAAGCTAGCTTAAGACTGCGAATCTACCTAAGGCTGATTATTTTTTAATTAGAAAAAGAAAATGTTTATTGAATACAATACAAATAAAACAATGATAGCTTGACGGAATTTGTCACCAAAACATCCCTCAGCTGTGATTCCATGGCGAGTGTGCCACTATATTGCTTAATTATCTTTAAGACCTGTAATAAATTGAGCTTCAACTTCATGCGTTACAAGCACACTAGCTACTCAAATATACTTAATTGTTGTATTTTCATTCAGGTATAACCATAAACGCAGCACACGTCGGCTACAGCACAAAACTGCGTCACTACGCTCACACCGACTGCCCTGGTCATGCAGACTACGTCCGCAACATGATCTCGGGGGCTTCTCAGATGGACGCGGCCATACTGGTGGTTGCAGCGAACGATGGGCCCATGCCGCAGACTAGAGAACATTTACTGTTAGCGAAACAAGTTGGCATTCAGCACATATTGGTGTTTATTAATAAGGCTGATGCCGTGGACAATGAGGTAAACTACATTGATGATTACTGATGTGTATTAATCTGATGCTCAGTGCAGAGGTTCAGCTTTACTATGCAGAATGCCCCTGGTTCACCTGGGTCCATGGCCAATTTTCCACACTTAGGCCTCTTGTCTGGACCCATTGTGTGTGACTTCTGCTCACACACAATGGGCCCAGACAAGAGGACTTGTTCTCATTTGGTTTTTCTTTATTAAGGAAAGCAGAATGCAGTATTTGTAATCCATTTATTGCAACATGATGAATGCTAAACAAAAAAAAATATTTTAGAAGATTTTTTCAAATTCCAGCTTCTAGAACTAGTGGAGATAGAGATGAGGGAACTGCTGTCAGACTTCGGCTACGACGGAAACACGGTGCCCATGATCTGCGGCTCCGCGCTGAAGGCCCTCAATGGAGAGGAGTCAGAGTATGGTAAGAATACCATGTGATTACCTGCAGAGTAGAATAGGACCACTCCAAGTCTTCCCGTGGATGTCGTCGACTTAGGAAACTAAATAAAGCTTTTAAACAGTGGCGGCGTAAGACCTAAAGCTTGGCGTAGGCAAAACAGGTTCCGAAAGGCCATCGCAAATCATAGGCTACCCAAAAAAGCTCGTCTACATTAAGTGCGGACCCCCTCAGGCGCGAGGCCGTAGGTGGTGGCCCACGTAGTCTACGCCGCCTCTGCTTTTAAACATCAAAGAGACCTCTCCAACCCGTCTGGCCAGCGTGTAGAGTGTAGGCCAAATCCTCTGACTGCTCGGGCTAATATATGGCTCTGGTAGTACAGACAGGGTCATGCTCCTGCAGTGAAGACAAAAAAGATCTGATTTTAGGTCAGGTCTTAAAAGGTTTCAAATTAAAAACGATTAACAACGATAGGGTTCCTGTTGACTTTAAAATATAAAAGAGACATGTTTCCTTATATAAAATCTTTTTAAAATTATTTGTCTATCTTATAGATTAGCGAAAACTGTAAGAATACGTATTTTTCTTTTTTTCATTCAAACAAAAAAATCATAAAGGTCACATCAAAGCGCAGTGGGTTATGTTGTCTGTGGCAGCGGCTCATGCTGCACACGTATAGGGTTGCCACCTATACTGTTTTTAACAGTATTACACTTTTTTTCGCTCCTTGATACTTTTTACTGTTCAATAAAAAAAAAGTTTGCAAAATACTGTTTTTATAACAGCTGGTACTTTAGAACTGAGGCCCTATGTAAAGTGATAGGACAATAAAATATATATTATTTTTTTATTTTTTAAAATAGCCTCTTTTATTTTACCATTAACTTTAAATATGCTTTATGAACTTAGGATCATTTAAAAAAATACAATGGTTTGTAAAACGTCAAAGATTTTAAATACTGTTTACTTTTCTTAAATACTGTTCATTTTGTTTCTCCACCTTAAATATACGTTTTTTCTGTTAAATAAAAGTTGGCAACCCTATGCACACGTGTGCTGCACACACGCTGGTAAATTGCCGGCCAGTGACGTCACGAGGAACTTTAACAGGCTTAATCTTTATCAAATTTTGTTTGACAAAAGAAAAAATACGTGTCCAATATTTTTGAACAATCTACCAGACTATTTACTTTTAAAAGAATTTATTTAGGCAGCAAGCCTATTTAGCGTAAAGCAAGGTCTTATAGCGCAAGATATGGAAAAAATTTGCAAACTGTAATTTTTGTACGAATCCCTGGCTGCGCGAGTCCGATTCGCACCTGGCCGGTTTTTTTTTATTCAGCAAGGCTTTTCATCACCAGGAGCCCCCTCAATACGCAAACTGCTCGACACCATGGACGAATACATCCCCCCCATCGTGCGGGACCTCGCCTCCCCCTTCCTCATGCCCATAGACAACGCGTTCACGGTCCCCGGCCGCGGCACGGTAGTGGTGGGGACACTCAAGAGGGGGGTTATGAGGAGGAATGATGAGGCGGATCTCATGGGCTTCGGGTATAACATCAAGACTACCCTGTCGGATATACAGATTTTTAAGAAGAGCGTTTCTGAGGTTTGTAATATTTTTAAGTCAAATATCCCTCCACTCACTTCTTTGTAGCAGGCCTTTATTCGGTCCAATATTTTTGTACGAGCTTGGCAATCTACATATATGTTAGTACTACCTAGCTGTTACCCGCGCCTTCGCCCGCGTAATTTATAACTTAATATGTCCTTCTCGGTAGCCCAAAACCTATGTGTATACGAAATTTCATGATGATCGGTAGTAGATACGGCGTGAAAGCGTTACAAACAAACTCACTTTCGCATTTATAATATTAGTTAGGATTAGGATTATATAATCTTTGCTGACTTTGTAAAATGAATTAAGTATGACGATTAAAGCGCCGTGGTATGCGCCACTAGCGCCACCCAGCAATTAATTCTTTTAGTCGTAATCACAGAACAACAAACACATTAGAAATGGCAAGGGAACGTGGCCCGCGCGCCGACACTACGCTCGATCATCGCACTTCACCCCGACCCCGCGAATCACCTAAGTAGTTGTCCCGCAATCGTCAAAGGAACAACAGTGCATGACATGTGAAAAAAACCAAAAATATGCCGGCGTGAACTATTGTAACGTGTAAAGTGACAAGTGCCCGTGCAACTTTGATCAAATTAGGTGTTTCTTATCACCTGCAAATCAGAAAACTTATTAATATGATATTTAATTGGTTTTATTCATCCAACATAGCGACTAAACGAAAATATTAAAAATAAAATTGCAAAAAATATACATTGCGGGTAATTTACTCGTCTGACTTTCGATAGTAACGAAGTAAACGGTCAATGTAATACATTACGTTCGAAAAGTCCAGTATGTAATGATAGTGGTACGAGTCTTCCAGTGTTGGATGCATTACTTCTACGTGATTGGAAGTTAGTAAATGTCACGTGACGCCTATCCCGCAATCACGAAGCGGCATTCGAATTAGCAAATAGTGTGCGTATTAAGTTGCGTTAGTAGTATGCATGAAATGAGGCGACGCTGGTTTTCATAGAAACCACGCGTTATACACTTCTAATGTGTTTGTTGTTCTGTGGTCGTAATCATATCACAGACAGACAGACATGGCGAAACTATAAGGGTTCCTAGTTTACTACGGAACCCTAAAAATGGAGGGAGGCCTGTGCCCAGCAGTGCTCGAAATCAAATGTAAGAATGATTTGGATTAAAAGTATCAATTGTAGGGTGGCGCTAGTATAGCATACTACAGCGCCTTTTAAAAAACTTATTGGTATATTAAACAATCGTTATGAATTTCAATTTTGTTTCAAGTGGTGAGTAATTGATAGGAATGTAAAATATTAATGAATCTGTTGTACTTTCTAGGCTTCAGCCGGTGACAACGTGGGCGTATTACTAAGAGGCATGAAGATGAAAGCCGTCGAGACTGGCATGCTGCTTTGTGCGGCAAAGAGCTTCGAGCTGAGCAACCACTACAAGGCCAAGATATACTTCCTGACCAGGAGCGAGGGGGGGCGGAAGAAGCCGGTCTTTTCGAAGTACTCGCAGCAGATGTTCAGCGGGACGTGGAATATCGCTTGTAGGATAGATTTAGGTAAGTTTTGATACAACGACTTCAAAAATGATGTAAGGTTTCCGGCAGAGCAGAATACCACTCCAAGTCTTCCAGTGGAGGTTGTTCATGGTGACTTAGGAACCACAAGCTAAACAAAGCTTATAAACATCAGAGACCTCTCCAACCCATCTGGCCAGCGTGGAGAGTGAAGGCCTAATCCTCTGACTGCTCTCGTAGTACAGAAAGGTTCATGCCCCTGCCGTGGAACCTAAAAAAGACTTGATAATGACTTCAAAAAAAAAGGTTTTCAATTTGACTCGTATGTTATATGTAATACTGTCAGAATTACACATATTTTGTATATTGTATGTTAGTCTATACCAGCTTCTAAACACGTGTGCAAAATTTCACAAGTGTATCTATGTATGTATATTTGTATGTATTTTGTGTATGTCTGTCCGCGTATATCACAAAAATTATAAACTGGATGACAATTTATTTTTTAGTTACACTTGGTATTGTTCAACAAAAGAATCAGTGCAAATTTATCGAAATTGGTTTATTAGCTTTGTTTTGAATAACTTTATTTCTTACGAGAATTACATAATTCACTTACTGAGAAAAAAATATATCTATATAACAGTATAGGTACAATGAGCATGCTTTTATACACAGTAGTTTTTGTGACAGATAAGAAACGATCACAAATATAAATATTTTTATTTCCAGAACCTACTATGCAGATGATGATGCCGGGTGACCACGGGGAAGTGTACCTCACGCTGCTAGAAGGCATGGTGATGACGCAAGGGCAGCCCTTCACCATCCGCGAGAACAACGTCACTGTCGCCACGGGGATAGTTACTGACCGGCTACCGTCTATAGACGTGCCTAAAGGAAAGCTGGGTAAAGTTGTCATGAAGTACCAGTAGTTAGATGTAAGATTAGGCGTTTGTAGATATGTTAATAAATTATTTTAATGTTACACAACTCATGCTTTTATTTACTGAAACCTTTATCAAGAAACTATTCAAGTATTCAACGTTTCTTAAACTGAATTCACGCTGTTAGAAGGCATATTGATGATGCAAGGCCAGCCTTTCACCATCCGTGAGAACGTCACTGTCGCCACGGGGATAGTCACAGACAGGCTCCCGTCGATAGACGTGCCTAAAGGAAAGCTGGGCAAAGTTGTCATGAATTACCAGTAGTTGGATGTAGATAAATCATTTCAATGATTACATACTTCATATTTTTATATACTGATAAATTCATACTGTCACGTCTTTTTTCCTTGCGGGGTAGACAACCCAGGCCTACAAGACCTAAAGCCACGTTGAGCAAGGTGGTTTACTGTTTTTTCATGTGTGTAAGTGGCAAACACTTGTGGCAAATTGTACAAGCCGTTTTAAGTTATCTGACATAGGCCAATGGCTTAACGTGCCTTCCAAAGCATGGAGGAATTCAAGATTAATATGAGGAATAGAGGATGGTTTAGGGAAAATATTCAGACCCTGAATAAGCCGTGTGGTTCCCGGCAGAGTAGAATAGGATCACTCAAGTCATCCCGTGGATATCGTAAAAGGCGACTAAGGAAACACAAGCTAAACAAAGCTTATTAACATCAGAGAGACCTCTCCAACCCGTCTGGCCAGCGTGGAGAGTGTAGGCGAAATCCTCTGACTACTAAGGCTAGTATATGGCTCTGGTAGTACAGAGAGGGTCGTGCTCCTGCAGTGGAGACTAGAAAGACCTGATGATGATGATGATTCAGACCCATTTCTGCCGCCAAGCCGACACATCGTACCTATCTTTATCCCACATGCGATTGGTTTGAAGGGTGGAGGATTATTTTACTAATCATTTTTCACAGAAATTACGTTTCGCCGAAAATGACAACGCAATGTTTCGACGAAAGAATGAATCATTTTGATGAAAGCTACATAGCACAGCTTATCCTTCACAATGCTTGAGTTTTAAGATTTAGAATGTCTATTTAACATTTGCGGTGTGGTTCCCGGTAGAGTAGAACAGGACCACTCCAAGTCTTCCCGTGTGGTCACAAGAGGCTTATTGAATGAAAATCTTTAGTACTTAGCGAACTTTTTATTTACCGGCACCATTACAGATCGGTACATGTTTTTCTATTGACATTTTACTTTTTTTTTTCTTTTTTAAAAAACGAAGTGAACATCCCGCGGGCCAAGGACTAATGGTCCTTAACAATACACAAAGGTAAATTAACAAGGATATTCTCAAAATTATGTTTATAAGAGAAACATTAAATGTAAATTAGGTTAACAATGAGGATGTTCAACGCAAGTTAAATATGAAATAATCTTGTATTCTAAAGTAACAAAAACATTGTTAAAATAAATCATGTAAAGTTAACAATATATACCTTTTAGTTCTAAAGCGCACAGTCTTAAGTATCTTTTTCCAGTGGCAGAGGGCACAACTTAGTAACAGGTCTTTTAAACTGGTGATTCTTATATTGTAAGGTAACAACACGAGTTATACCATCTGCTCCTGGATGCTTATCTATAACACGACCTAAGAGCCATTTACCTGGTGGCAACCTATCGTCTTTAACTAATACAATTGTACCAAGCTCTATAGCTTTCTGATGTTTATTCCACTTATAGCGGTGTTGTAAAGTTGTAAGGTATTCGGCTTGCCAACGTCGCCATAAAGCTTGTAACATACGCTGTACAAGTTGCCATCTATCCAGGTAATTAATACGACTAGATTCTAAATTAGGTTCAGGAATAATTACAGGTGAGGTTCCAATCAAAAAATGACCTGGTGTCAGTGGGGGTTCATCTAAACTAGAACTAACTAATGTAAGTGGACGAGAGTTAACACAAGCTTCCACTTGTGTAATTAAAGTATAGAACTCTCCAAAGGTTAAACAAGCTTGTCCAATGGTACGCTTTAAGTGCCCTTTAATGGATTTAACTCCTGACTCCCAGAGACCTCCAAAATGCGGTGCTCCAGGTGGAATGAAATGCCAAGACGTATGGTCATTAGCCAATAATTCAGATATTTCTTGAACTAAGGCAGAACGAGAGTTTCTAAATTGAGCATCTAGTTCCTTAGAAGCTCCTTTAAAGTTAGTACCGCAATCACTATAAAGATCACTACAGTGACCGCGCCGTGATGTAAAACGCTTAAAAGCTGCCATAAATGCAGTTGTACTCAAATTTTCGACTAACTCCAAGTGAATGGCTTTTGTAACAGTACATATAAATAAAGTTATGTAGGCTTTACAGGTTCTAGTGCATCTGCCCGAGTATAACTTGAGATTAAAAGGACCTGCTAAATCGACACCGCTAGTATTGAACGGTCTAGATGGTTTTGTTCTATAACTAGGCAAATTGCCCATAAAAGGCGCAGAAGGACTAGCTCTCTGTTTAAAGCAGGCTACACATTGCCTAACAATCTTTTTTATTAGATTTTTGCCACCAATAATAAAATATTTACCATTTATGGTATTAAAAGTTAGTTGGAAACCGCCATGCAAAGTCTTAACATGAGTATTAATTACAATCAACTTAGTTAAGTGACATTTACTTGATAACAAAATGGGTGATTTACGATCATAAGAAATAAGTGCATTTGCAAGACGTCCACCAACTCTCAAAACATTATCTTTATCAATGAAAGGATTCAAAGAATATAATTTACTTGACTTAGGAATAGGCTTGTTCTTTGTTAGCAGTTCAATTTCAATTTTAAAAAATATACTTTGTGACACACCTATACAAATATTCTCAGCTCTATAGAGTTCACTTGAAGTTAGAAATTGTGGGCAATGTTCAGTGGTGTCAAGCTTAGCTTTAACTTTACATTTTTTTATAAATCTTAAACAATATGCAGTAACTCTTATTAGTTTAGTGAATGAGGAATATTTATTCAAATAGAAAATTAAGTTATCCTCACCTTCAATGGTAGCAATATTAGTAACAATTTTAGGTTTAGAATTTTTAGCCTCAAGTAAAGTATCAGGTACAGATTGACTTGTGATAAGCTGTAAATTAAAATCAAAATTCTCCTTCAAAAAAGATGGACCTTCCCACCATAGTTCTGACTCCCTCAGCTCATTTGGACTAGCACCCCGTGAAGCTATATCAGCTGGGTTGTCACATGAACTCACATGACGCCATTGATTGCTGTTGGTTACACTTAAAACCTGAGAGGTACGATTAGCAACAAATGTAGTCCAAGTGTTGGGATTCTTGCGTAGCCAAGCCAAAACTATAGTGGAATCAGACCAGGCAAAAACATTGGAATTATCAATATTAAGGCTTACCTTAATATCCTGTAACATGTGAGCTAGGAGAACAGCACCACAGAGTTCCAAACGTGGCAAGGAAACTTGTTTGACCGGCGCTACACGTGACTTTGCAGAAATTAATCTAACTGTGATAGTATTACCATTGAGAACTCTGAGGTAGGTGACACAAGCATATGCTGTACAAGAGGCATCACAAAATCCGTGTACTTCTATTCTAGTATGAGTAGGTTTTACTTCAAGCCACCGAGGAAGTAAAATTGTTTCCATATTTGCTATATTATTATAGTAGGTACACCACTCATTCTTTAAATCATCACCTAAAACATCATCCCATCCAAGGCCAGCCAACCATAACTTTTGCATGAATATTTTTAGTGAAATCACAATAGGTGCAAGCCAACCCAGTGGGTCAAATGTTTTAGCGATGGTGGATAACACAGATCTTTTAGTGAGAACACTAGTAGTATGAGAGTCAATTGTCATTTTAAGTTCAAAACTATCACTTCGAGGGTTCCACAAAATACCTAAAGTTTTGATGGAGTTATCAATTTGTATGTTCACTACACTTTGAATAGACTTAGATGCACTAGGAATACCACTCAACACTTTTTCACTGTTGGATGACCACTTATGAAGAATGAACCCACCCTTAAGTAAGAGCTGGGTGAATTTCAGCTGAGCTGCCTGGCAATCATCCTCTGAGGTGTACGAAGTCAGCAAGTCGTCCATGAATGTGTCTGTCTTCAACCTAGGAGCCACCTCGGGAAAGTTACTGAGTTCATCATCTGCCAATTGATGTAAGGTTCTGATTGCTAAGAATGGTGCAGAGGATGTTCCATAAGTAACAGTAACTAAACGGTACTCTTTGATGCTCTCTTCAGGAGTTTCTCGCCAAACGATCCGTTGGTAATCAGTATCTTCTGGAGACACAAGTATTTGGCGGTACATTTGTTGGATGTCTGCTACTAAACAGTATTCATGAGTTCTCCAGCGTGTAATCAAATCTCTAATGTCTTGAAGTAGAGGTGGACCTATCAGCATCTCGTCGTTCAATGCATTCCCATTTCCAGGTTTGGCGCTGCCATCGAAGTTTAGTGGTAGTGCTAGATTCCCTTAAGACAGCATGATGAGGTAAGTAGTAACATTTCTTTACGTTTATTTCATTTTCAGGTATCAACATCATGTGACCCAGGGCTTCATACTGTCGCATAAACTTACAATATTCTTCTCTAAATTCAGGTTTGTTCTTAAACTTTCTTTCCATTTGCAGTAGGCGATGAACAGCAATTGATTTCGAATCACCTATGCGTGAGTCATACCCATCCATGAAAGGCAGACGTACAATGTAGCGGCCTTCAGTGTTCCGAGTGTGAGTATTCTTATAATTCTCTTCACACTGAATCTCTAGTGGAGTAAGTGAACGTTTACTAGTGTTTTCTTCCAGCTCCCAGAACCTTCTAAGCAGCTGGTCGAGTTCCAGTTTCAAGTGAGTGACAACAACATGATGGGTACTTCTAGTTTCTTCAGTGACTTGTCCTGAGATAAGCCACCCAAGGCGTGAGTTGAGTGCTATAAGTGAGTTGTGTCTGTGTAACCCATCAGTAATCAATTGTGCGTGCATATCTGCACCTAGTAAAATATCTATGTGGCTTGGTTTTCCAAAGTGAGGATCTGCAAGATTAAGTGACTTTAAAAGGGGCCATGAGTCTTCCATAGCCAGTTCTTGTGACGGTAATAGTGAGGTTAATCGCTTGAGTACATAAGCCTTTGTGATCATAATGTGAGTGTCATCATAAATAGAGTGAAATTTCAAGTTAACTAAAGACTTCGTAGTAATCTTATTTTCCATAGATATTCCAGTTATCTTTCCATTCACAGCAACTCGATCAAACTTCAGTATTTGTGCTGCTTCTTCGGTGACCAGGCAGGCCTGAGATCCATGATCGACCAATGCTCGTAGTTTGTGAGTAGTACCATTCTTTGCATAAACTATTAGTTGAGCAGTTGGTAAAATCACTTGGCCAGTCCGGGCTTCTACTTTCAGGCTGACTGCTTCATGAGTTTCTGGTGGTTTGCTTTCTTCAGGTGAGCTTGTCACAGGGCTGCTAGTGAGGTGCAATAAGGTGTGGTGTCGACGTCCACATTTCCTACAATTAATTGTTTGTCGACAGTGAGTGACAGAGTGACCCTGTACAAGACAATTGAAGCAAAGGTTGTTCTTCTTAACAAAATCATGACGCTGTGGAATATCTAAGGCTTTAAAATCAGTGCAGTGACAAATGTAATGAGTTTGGTTACAGTAAGTGCATACAGCTTTCACTTCGGCTACTAATGTTTTCAAAGGTGTTGACTTGTTAAAGTGATGCGGGGTTTGTTTGCTTATCTCTTTTCTAGGTATATCTTTCCTATTGTTACTTATTATTTCCATGGTTCTGAATCTACTTTCTAAAAAGGCAGCAAGTGTTTGGAAGGTAGGTACATCTTGTAATGATCCCAGTGATTGCTCCCACAGCTTGTGAGTTTCCAAATCAAGCTTTGAAACAATAAGGTGAACTATGATAGGATCCCAAGAGCTTGTTTCTATGCCAAGATTGTTTAAAGAGTTCAAACATTCTTGAGAAGTGTCTAGTATTTCTTTCAAAGCTTTGGAGCATTCACTGATTAATTTCCTTTGAGAAATAAATCTATTCAAAATGTTACTTACAAGAATCCTTTTGTTATTGTACCTTCGTTCTAAGGCCTCCCATGCCTTATTGTAGTTAGCAGCTGTGATGGTGAAATGTTTCAGTAACGCTTCTGGTTCTCCCGAAATATTGGATCTTAAATAATGGTGTTTCTCAACTTGAGACAGAGTCTCATCCTTATGGATTAAAGATACGAAGATATCTCTGAATGACAGCCACTCATTATAATCACCAGTGAATCTTTTGATGGAAATATATGGAAGTCGAGTTTTTCTTATGGGTTGTTCGATACATACTGAAGAATGAATTTGGGACGTTTCCGACGCCGATTGATCACTTTTTTCCAGTTCTTTCAGTGCATCTTTCAACATTGTTTTGAAGTCTAGGTATTCTCCTTCCACCTCATCATATTCCTCCAAAGGATTGTCTTTAGTTTGTTCCCATTCTTGGGGTGAAAGTTTTAAGACCAATTCCTCGAACTGCTTAAGATAAGCCGCCCAATATTCCGCGAGTGTTTCATGCCTCGTCTCCAGGTAGCTCTTAGTGAACCTAGCTTTCGATTTCTTCGTGTTACTATAAAGCTTTTTGATACGTTGACCTAGCATTTTTAGAGATTTGCACTGTTCCGCCGCCATTTTGCACACGGCACCCGGCACTTTTCACCACAGAACAATATTACTTTTCACCACTGAATTTATGTGTATTTACGCACTTAATTTTTGTAAAACGCAATTATATCGCGGCTCAAGGACCAAAAATGGTCACAAGAGGCTTATTGAATGAAAATCTTTAGTACTTAGCGAACTTTTTATTTACCGGCACCATTACAGATCGGTACATGTTTTTCTATTGACATTTTACTTTTTTTTTTCTTTTTTAAAAAACGAAGTGAACACGTGGATGTCGTAATAGGCGACTTAGGGAACACAAGCTAAACAAAGCTTAAAAACATCAAAAACTCCTCTGGCCAGCGCGGAGTGTAGGCCAAATACCTATCTACTCTGTTCTGGCTAATACATGTCTCTGGTAGTCAGAGAGGGTCGTACTCCTGCACTGGAGACTAAACAAGACCTGATGATGATGATAATTACCATTTAAATAGACTTCTCTTCTGAATTTTTCCTTATTTTTGAGCTATTCAAGGGTTTAAAATAAAACTTCAAAAACATTTTATTCATTATATATTTTTTGTCAGAAGGTAATTAATACAGTGCCAAAACAGTAACAAAAACATTAGTTAGAAAAAATCAAAGACTGCATCTAGCATTAACTACGGATCAGATAAACCATATACCCTAAACGGCCTGACAGAGGACAACATTTAACACTTATATTTCACAACATTTGAACAAGACAGTTGGCGTAGACTATATTTTTATAAATTGTGAACTATTTTCTTTAACACCGATACGCCTAAAGGTTATTTTATTTCTCTACTTTAACTAGTTTGGAGGTTGTGTGCGAATACTTTTATTTATTATAATGACTATTAATTTGTCACTTTTAATTTTCATAATGATCAGATAATCGAATCAATGTTTCATATAATCACCTAAGAAAGATAATTATTACCAATAATTTTTTATGTTAAACAGATAAAACATCACTAGACATTTTAGGGTCTCAACGATATTTAATTCTTTCCAATATAATTGTATTTGGCGTTATAAGAACTACGTATATTATTTATTTAAATACTTCGAGGAGAAACCTAATAAGTTATTTAGGTTAGCGAAGTCTACGATCAGATCATTACGTATTAAATGCATGTTTTATTCCAACAGAAGAACTGCTTTTTAAATTAGAAATGAAGTTATTTTTTAAAGCTAAATAAAAAATTTATATTCATAATGTTTGGAACACAGTTTAAGCCAACAAAGTTTTAGTGTTACAAACCTGTATTATTATAAAATAAAACGCGTACTTATTTGTTTAAAACCATTGACCGTCTTTCGAAAATTGTCAAGGCGGCATACAAAATATTATAGTGACAAGTGTAGAATTTGTCGGATTGTGGTTTAAATCAGGTTCTAAATTAAGAACGTTATTATAATGAGTTTAACTTAACATACATTTTAATTAAATGCTATTTAAAATTCATCATTAATAATTTGATTATTTCAGTAAGTGTTATTATTTTTTTTTATGATATAGGTCGGCAAATGAGCAAGCTGGTCACTTAATGGTAAGTGATCACCGCTGCTACCCATGGACAACTCCTATACCAGGGCTGTGATAAGAGCGTTGCGTTAAAGAAAACAAAGACTCTTATATACATTCATATAAAATCCCAATCCCAACTAATATTATAAATGCGAAAGTGATCTTTTACATTTGTTTGTTATCTTCTTCACGTTTTATTTGTTGAACCAATCTTCTTGAAATTTGGCATACACATAGCTTTAGGGTACTTTAAAAGACATAATACCTTTTATCCCGAAAAAAGTACTGTTTCCCGTGGGATTTGCGATAAACAACTCGGCAAATTTATACATGAGTGAAGCCGCGAGTAAAAGCTAGTTAACCGTTTATAAGGCATTAGGTATATTCAAAAGTAATTGTGTTTAGACCTTATCTCCGGTACATAAGGTTAAATTTTTGGTGGCTATATATTTGCCACTGCCTTGAAAAGGTTTAAAATAAATTTGCTTTGTTTAAAAGATTCGCACACAACGTCCCACCGTAATACTGCGTCGAGCAGAGCTACGCTGACCGTTTCCAACCCAATAGTAATACCTGCTCTAAAATCAGTCTGTCACAATTTGTCACCACTCTGTACAACTATTAAACATCAATCACAAGTTACTTGTATACATGGATCTAACACGGAGAACAGATTGTCAAAATATTAATTCCATCTATGTAAAATGCTATACCATCAGCGAGTGAAGTGAGCTACACTTATATATAAATCCTTGGTCCAATGCGACAGCTAACTTGGCATCTTATGAAATACTATTAGCTTCGATAACAAACACTTTTTGAAAAACTTTTTTGGTAGTACCCGCTTTTCGATATTGCACGACTCGAATTCCACTCCACTAATACAATACCGAGCGGCGATGCTAAACACGGTTGTGTTTATAAAAATACAAAAATTTATTGATTAGCAGAGCAGAAGTACAATCTTTGGATATAAAAAGTTTAAACTACCCTCTTGTTATGTAAAATGACATGTATGGCAATATTTTAAGATATTAAATATCCGTCTGTGACTATCAATAAAATATCTGAGATATTATATTTTAAATGTCAAGATGATAGTCAGATCGATATGTGTAATAATTTCGTCGATTACATAACATAGGGTGTACAATGTAATATAGTTAAAATGTTAGGTTTAGACACGTCACCTTAGAGACTAGAACGTTGAGACGTGCAATATCAAAATATACATATATTAGCACACCACGATACATTATTTTCGCAATACCGATACCACGGAATTAAGTTTTAATAAGCTCATAAAATTCGATATTCACCACAGACAGTATATTTGTATTATTCTTTAAGTATCTTAAAACGTCTAAGTTCATTTAAACGGACAGATCCAAAGATAAACATGAGAGGACTAGCGAATTTCATTTCGTTCTATTTATTTTATAAACACAGTTCGCGCCTACGAAGCTTTGCTAAAACAACAAAATATAATAACAAGAAACAATGATAAAAAAAACAGAATGCAGCTTTAAAAATACGTTAATAATGGGCATTTTATAGTGGCAGTGTCGCTTTATAGGACATGAAAAACGCGTTAACACGTTATATAGAATCATTAATGGCAATAACATTTCGTAGAAATAACGTTTCACCGAAACGTCAACTATTAAGTGTTATTAGGCGAAACGTTATTCCTATGAGAACTGGTTGGCCAAAAATGATTCTGTATTGAATTATAACGTCCATGAAAAATGCTAGTAAACAACAATTCCGAATATAGAAAACAAGCGATTTAGTAACACTGGAGTGAACATTTTAACGTTACAGTAAATACATTTGAGCTTACACGACTTAAAGCAATGTTGACCAAAATCTGTTATTTTATAGCGACTATGGCATGTTATGAAATGTGAAATACACAAACATCACTGACAATAACACCGGAATAAATGTAGTGAGATTTTCAATACTATACGCGTACCCGAAACCAAAAACTTTCCCATTTCATTTGCCAATTTACGTGTATACTTAACAGAATTGTAACACTGTCACTTAAATATCACTTACAACTTAAAGATAAATATACAAAATACATTATTGGTGTCGACAAAGTAGTGTGTAGTTTAGCACCACAATTAAAACTAACTATTCGATAACGTATGCCCTAAAACAAATCCACAGAATGGCGCATCAATTCCGCTGTCTCGAACGTTTACAAAATAAAATAGAAAATTCCCATACTCATCGGCGACTGTTTAATACTTGTGTACTTACTTACACAGTACCTAATGTAAAAATTAATTTACCAACACTTACGACTATAAAAAATATTTTAGAAATTCTCACTTACATTTAAGAGGAACTGGCAAAATAAATCCTGTATTTCCCATATTTTTTAAACTCACAATAAAATACAAAAACCAGATTTGGTCCTCGCGTATTCATTATGCCATTCCTATATATTGGACAGAACTATTCAATGCGTACGGGCGAGTAGCAAAAATATTAGTAGACTATGCACACTAAATAATGGCTCAAAATATATTAAATCCGCTAAATACCCAATAGAAAAAGAAATAACGCCTATTCGAGGCAAAACGTCGTAGAAGCAATGTTAAACTTAATAATCTAAGAGTTAGGTTAAAAACTGTGGTGGTTCGACCTAGCCGTAGCGGCCACTGGCTTCAACTTATCACATTTAGGTTAAAAAGGATTAAACCACCGCTTATTGTCCACACTCATACCACTATAAATACTAACGTTTGCAACCAATATAAAACATCCCATTACTTCCACCGAACTAGTATAAAAACAGTGATTATTTTCTTTAATTAGAATAGAGTATTTGTGCTCCGATGCAATACTATGACGGGCCGGACTATCGGCTCATAAGACGTCCTTTGCCGCTCGCATCCTAATCAAAAGGACACATATTATGCTAAATTTAGTTACAATTTGTTCTAAACGAGGATTCTTTAAACCATGCACGGTTATAACATGTAACTATTAGTTTCGTACTATAAGCATTAGGACCGTATCCACCTATACTAACCTCTCCTATTGGCAAAGGCTCACGATACAACTAGCATCATTTAAAATAGATAAAAAACCAACTACGATACACAATCTTGCAGGAATAACTATCTAAACAGTGAGTTATGAATATTCTTCTAACACGTCATTTTTTTTTTGTTGTTCCATTACTTTTTATTATAAATATCCGTAAATTATTATCAAATTCGATAAAGCTCTAAGATTGATCCACATTCACATAAATTAACTCTCAGATTTGTCTGAGACACACTGAAGCATGTGTGGAGGAACGAACTGTTATAAACAAAATAACACAACGCAAAAATAATAACGCATACAAATTTCACGGAATCTAAAACAGTTACAACATCATCAGAAACTATTTTATGCGCTATATAAGAAAAATATATACGATGTATGACTGTAACGACATATCTGTGCATAGTAAAAGTGTAGTTTTTTTATGTACTACTAAATCAAAATAATCTTTATCACTATTACAAATCCATACACAAAAACAACGGGGCATCCTGGTTCAAAGTTTAAAAGCAATAATTTAAAAAACACATAAAAGATGCCTAATCCGTTCGGCCGTTACGTTCTTTATAAAATTTGTATGCGTTATTATTTTCAAGACACAACGTATCGAGAAACGACACCGCTCACCGATATCGCTTCGTCACCTACAGCGACCAACTCTAAACATAAGAGAACCATATTCCAGTCTTGCTAAGGTTTACACCACTAACGAGTCCTAACAACGAAACATCTAGCCGAGTACACTAGCACAGTGTGTCACACATTTTGTACAATCAGGATTTTTGGAGCGAAGGTCTTTGTGGAGGGTTTCTAAATATATTGGCGTCCTCGGATACATTTCACTTTCTTAGGCACAATAATTTGCTTTAAGGCTTCTATAACGGAGACAATTTAATATAAAATATTGCACATTTATTAACATCCTAAATCTAAAAACTTTCCACATATAAATCTTTGTTATACTTTTATCAATTTTTAACACTGTCGTATATTTAGTGTTGAGAAATATATAAGTAATATAATTTTATTAAAGATTCATTAAGCTATAAGCAGATTGCTAAAAATTGCACAAAAGTTACACATTTTTATCTCGAAATATAAGAAAGTGAAATGTACTTTCTTTACGTATCATACGGGACCTTTAAGACTCCATACAATTTAATTTGTGGACATTGTGTCGTCTAAGTTCACTAAAATCTCAAGTATCTAATACATTGACTAATTAAAAAACAAAATAAAATCAACAATCGCTATTACGAAACTCATGCATTTCACTACCTACAAAGTCTAGCGTCGTAAGTTCTCTTAGGTTAAACATATGTATTGATGTGGTCACGTACGGTACTATGCTATGCATAACTCTATTTATCATATTTCTTCGTCATCGTTACGTAAAAGATATGCATTTGAGCTTCGAAGCATAGTACCATGTCATAGCACGCTGCCTAAATTCAATTTAATATTTGTGGGCTTTTATTTTTTTACAATTCTTTTTAATCTGTAGCACCTTGTCCTATCATAGACAACATAGGCAGCGCACTAAACGACCCAAAGGACGAGGACGAATTACTGATAACATTTAGGAAAATTTTAGAATCATTTACTTACACTTAATATATATACCACTGTAAGCGTTCACTATATTGGCTTTGAATTAAGTACTGAATAGTTTTGGTATTATAGAAAATTTCACGTTTAAGGACTAAGTAAAGGACATTTCATTACAATTACATTTAGGTTATATCACACAATATTCTTATAAAGATATGCTGTTATAAGCGTTGGTCATATAGAAATTCAGAAATCATTTATATTTAGCATTTGAAAACCTCAGAATATAATAAACTTAAGATAAATTGACGGGCGCAAAGCGGGGTTTATCGGTTGACAAATGCATTGAGAGTTAAGCTTATATTTCTATCTGAAAATTCCAATATTTGTGGACGGAAGGAACGATATTGAGCTAAAAGAAGGGGGTTGCGACCGGGGCGTTGCTCTGGTCTAATTCTATATTTATTCGCGTAATTCACAGCCATCAAACATTAAAGCCGATATACTTTGTTGTATACCCTCGTTTGTCGTAGGCCAAAGTTTTCAATGAAGTTTTTTTAGTCAAATAAATAAGTTATTTTCACAGCACGATCAATATTGTTAAATCATTACAAAAATCACTCGAAAACAAATGTAACCAACAATATCGTATGTTTCATCCCAAATTATGACGGTGTCATCAATAAAGAATACGCCAAAAGATGTGTATGAAAATGACACATACTAAATTTCTAACAGTAAAATAAACGAGTCGAAAACCAACAATCATAATTTGATCCCCAAAAGTAGTCTTTTCCAACGTCTGTTATTTTGGAAATATACAAAAACAACGTCCCAATCGCAAGATCTAATTTAAAAGAAGCTAGTTGTGGCACTTTAATCTTTTTAAACAATTTCTTATCAATTAGAAACATATCCTAAACGGAGGTTAAATAGCAAGCATTTGTATCATAGCCGCTGAAATTGACGTCAGAACGTAATACAGAATCATCATCATTTTTATTTCACATTTCACCGAAAATTGTTTCGGTGAAATGTAAATTTCTGTGAAAAATAATCTTTCAAAATTAATTCTGTATTAGAGTATGACGTGCTGAAATTCATTTCATCAATGGTCATTGCATTTACTATATAAATAATAAGTAAATAAATTCATCTGTCAATCAAACTAAATAAATAATAAAAATCAACAATATTGCATTCCTTTAGACGACATCAAAGATGCGATGCGAATGGCAATATTATATAAAAATAGACTAATAAAAAATTTCCTAGTAAATAAACCAATTCATTTTTGAAACTATAGTCAGATCCAACAAATTTTCTCGAATCACATAGATAAAGAAAAAGTAAAGTTCATATATTTGTTCATCATTCACGTAAACAAATAAATCAAATTATTTTTTTGTTTACATAGTAGTTTTTTAATCATCAAACACTTTAAAATGTCAATTAGACACATCGCACTTCGATGCATCCACAGCTTTACACGCAAGGCTAAATAGTAAATAACTAGGATCCATTAAACAATTGATTTAAAAATATAATATATTAAGTTTTTCTACATAGAATAACTACTGATGAACACTGTTTTGCGCGAAATAAGGAGTTCAAGCGTTTGCAAGACAGAGATTTGAGGTAATAGTTACTATATGGCAACATTGGGTAGAAAAGGTAACAGAAAGCCTGAGTTTTAGACCTTGGTCTAGTAGCTATTAGTTCTAGTCGTTGAGGCTTGTAATACTGACTGATAGTAAGAAGACATTTGGAAGGAATGATAACAATTATGTAAAAGCAGTTAAAATTTTTAGCGAAGGAGATAAAATGTAATAAAAAATAATTTTTTTTTTTATTATGAATAAAAAAATCTCAACTAGAAAAACTAATAACATAAGACTAAGATCTGAAACCCACTTGAGGCCAATTCATGACAGCGAAAGACCTTAATAATATGAAAATGCAGGTACTTTAACATTGCATTTATGAACGCGCGAATCGGTGTGTCCCTTTATTTTCTTGTACGTTCTTTTAATTGTAGCAAGTCAGCTGCCTATTTCAATTATTAAAGTATAGGTTTCGTCTTTCGCTGTAACGATTTCAAGCCTAAATATTAGAGGTTAATCCTTAATAATGAGTCATATGTTCAATATCATCAGGTAGGACTGTCACTCTAATATTCAAGTCCCGCTTTTCTAAATACTTCAAGAGTGATAAACAACAAATAAAGTTTTTATAAATGAAGTATCTTACCAGCTCAATACATACCACTGTCCAATTAAGAATCTTTTTGATGGTTTCTTCATCATGTGTTTTTCTCAAAGTTAGCTCCTAGTTTGGTCTAAAAATATACTCTTGAGCCACATATAGCTAGAATTTGAAGGTTAAATTCTACATTTGCCTCTTAAGTATTCTAATTACGTATTTATGCTGTTTATTATTTCCCGATATTTCGTTTTGTATGGGAAGAATCTCATAGATAACGGCAATAAAATTTATAATTCCGCGCATCTAATCTCCCTCGTTATTTTATGTATAGCAAGAAACCGACATAAATATGATTCTCAATTAGACAGCGTTTTTGAAGGCATCCACGAAGACAACTACACGATATACTGAGTGAGTCAGCTTCCGATCAACAAGAGGAGAAACAATTAATAACTAACTACAAAAATTTCCTAAGAAACTAAACATTTCATTATTGTGCTAAATTTAATTTTTATAAGAATAAGACATATATATCTTTGACTACATGCTAATTCATATGCTAGGTGCAAATTGATTGTACTAATATCCATTGTTTATAACGAAATGGAAGCTTTTATATGGGGTCGGTATTATGGAATCCATAAGAAAGAGTTGCTTAAAAAAATGCACTTAAAAATTGAGAGAATGAAGAATAGGGACTGGCATTGGCTGCAATATTGTCTATACTATATCGTAATTAACGGATAGTCACATATACACATTTCTCTATTGCTCGTGATCATTTTTGATGTAACATCATTTTGACAAAAAATGTGACATCAAAAATGAACTAAAATAATAGAAAAACGTTTATATGTAAATTTCGCCAATCTGAAGAAGCATGGTGGAAGCTTTTGATAGCTCTTTAATGAACTCCTTAGACGCATAATTTAGGTAGCCAATGTTATATCAGTGCAACATACGTCTAGCAATAATAAATACGAATATTACACGCGTCGAACATTAACTTAAACTTTTATAAATATTTATTTATATCTACCAACCCCATCGACTAACACGTCAATAATAAACTATTCATAAACTCGCCATAACGGAAATGCATTTTGAGTGATAGATTAAAAAAAACTTAATATCGGTCAACTAAAATCTAAAAAAAAGAAAATCAACGTTTTAAAACAACAACTTTTAAGTTTTGTACATTGCATAGGGCTTTAAAATGCATGCACGTTTTAGAAAGGCACTACATTCAACAAATACTAGAAAATAAACTTTTAGCAGTTATTTTCCTTACGTACCAATTCGCGAAAATATTAGGTCCACAAACCACTGAAACTATTTATTTCACAATAAATTTAGTACATAAAACTGAAGTTTTTTATTTTATCACGAATTAAATATCCCGATCCTACATCGAAAGTATTGATCTCAAAATTTTAATGGAAGATAGACAAGAGGTCTAAAATCAATTTTATGTAGTGAATTTATTATTATAAATATAAAGTGTCAGTAAGATGTTGGACCTCAACTATGGATTATCCTTCCACAATATACACTGAAGTGTTAATAGGATTAATCACAAAAAAATTAAACGATTTTCCTTAAACCTAACATGAACTTATGATGGAAGATTTCATTACACTACGATTATTTTGGTTTAATCAGTATTTGTGCACCGTTCGAGGAAAACTGTGCTATTCTCAACGGCAAGAAAAGTTGGACAAAGCTAGTTGAGCTAAAAGGGCTCAATTTAAAAAGTATAATATGAGGCTTGTTATTTTCACATCGATATTGACAGAAAAATATGCCTGAACAACTTTAAAACACTGTTCCACTTTTTTAATACTTCTTTTTGTGAATGTCGTCTTCTTATCCAATAACGAAGCTTTGGTAGAATTTCAGTTTTCAAAATTGAGCATATTTAGATGACTTGCCCAGCCATATTTTCATACCGTTGAGAGTAGTATAAAAGCTAAAGCTTTACCGTATTATTATATTATCGTAAGCAGAGACGAGCACGAAATATTCCACATCGACGGTTCATAACCTCCAATCGAGACGAAACGTCTTCCAATAACATGCAAAAAGTGACTAAAAAATAACTAATCTATCAACGTGAGGAACTGGCTGTAAGTAAAGCAGCATCGTAACGTACAACAGAATCACTTCACAAAATAACGTTTCGTCGAATTTCGCATACTACGAAAATTTAGGTGAAACGTGATTAGATGATACGTTGTGACGCTCTGTAATTAAAGTGTCTACATTTGGCCGTAAAAATTGCTATAGAACACAAGTGCTACGGAGTTATACCGTAACTTATTTTGGTTGTTTCAGTACACAAATTAAAATTAAGAATTGACGAAAACTAGCCGATCCAACTATCAAGCCACACACCTATATCAATTCCTTTATATCTCCCTTTACTATAAGCGCTACATCCATACAAATTCATTTCAAATAAATAAAAAGTGATACACTTAACGCTAGTAGTTTATAACTTCATTTTTTATGCACGACACGTGATATATTAAAATAGTGTCAACTAGTCGTAGAAACATCACATTTTTTATTAAGTTTTTTTATAGTGTTGGTGTGAGCGAAACTATATAATATTTTGGGTATAATCAGTCCATGTTCAGTAACAATTTGTAATACATATACGCGTTCTATTGAATTATATTGACTAGAAGCTGTGTTTTTTAAGTTATACAAGTTTAGTTAAGCGTATATTAACCAATAACAGAGTAAATGTTTTCATCAATACTAACAACTTTTACATCAAATAATTGAGGTCATAACCCCACATTGTATATCGAAAAATCCTGCAGTACAATAAATATTTTTAACAGTTTTATTTATCTGTTTAACGGTCACCAGGCGACCGACGACGCGACGCGTAGTGACGGCGAAACATACGTACAATTTATCGAGATTATATGTACTTTGTTTTATACAGAGTTTGTTAATATTGTTGTGCATCAACCCTATTTTGGCGTCTCCGGTTATGTTATAAATATCAAAGAAATATATAAGTCAAAGTTACAAAATTACGATTATTGTAAAACATGCAAAAATTTAGTATTATTAGCAATCTTACGCGACGCCTTTTAATAGCAAATACGGAGTCAAAATGCAAGACATTATTATTTTACAATATCCAGACAATTACTTTCCTAAAAAGACAACGGGTAGCAAATATCAAATGTTAAAGATAGAAAATTACGAAATTACGTATAAACATTAATAAATATTTCCCCCCAGAAATACAACGCGGTAACGCAGCAATATTTCCGTTTGGTTTCGCTCACACCAAATGCATTTGGCAAGTTTTGTCAATCAACTAGCCATTTATACTGCACGCCAATTTGCAAGTCAGCAGCGGTCATTGATCTATGTATACCCGTCTCTGTTGCAAGCGTAAATTTTGTAGTGCATTTCAATTTGATTTATGTTGAGGCAGTTTTTATTTACCTATACGATTCAACTGAAATAGTAATTAATTTGCCGACGTTATTTCTATAATTTAATTGAATATGATATTTGTGCGAATTAAGAAAACTTTCAAGACCCAATTTTATATGATAATATTTATCCTTATATCCTAGAGACCCACATAGTATTCGAGAATGTCATGTGGGTGTCTCGGATATTGAGAGGTTTATTAAAAAAATCACGGAACGTGTGACAGAGACAGACATAGAGGTCAACGTGCTTATTCACTTGCAAACTGGCGTCCACTACAGCGATGCCTTTAGAGACATAATACTTTTATAAACTCAGCAAGCGACGGGAGTTACTGGCAAACACTAACCTATACACAGATATACTATATTATATACGTGGTCTCTGATACCTGTGTAAGTCACACACGAATTCACTTTTTAGAATCGAGACTTGGTTAAATGCATGGTGGTTATTTTAAAAAGTGCAATTCGTTATTATTGTTGATATGATTACGAGGATTGCAACGACCCCTTTGTAGAAATAGGTCAGAGTTTCGTGCGATGTGTGTTGAGGAGAAAGTGTTAATGGGCCTTTTTTATTCGATTTTATGAACTACGGGTAGCACATAAAAGCAAGGTTGGGTTGGACAATAATTTTACAGTTTCTTGTTGTAATCAATTGAAATTATACACTCTTAATATGTAAAATACGGGTCACTCACGTATTAAGTCAGCTACAGGCCGAAATGTCAGTGCGAACTGAGTAGACTTTGTGCGCGTGTCTCGGTACACTTTCGCTCTGGGGAAGACCCCCGGATGAGGTTAAAACATATCGGCCTGTAGCTGACTTCATATGTGAGAGACCCGTATTTAACATGTTATTTAATATTAACAAGTGTATTTTTAAATCAAAACTAACGTTAGCGTTAGTTCGTTTTAATTAAAAAAATACACTCATTTGAATACTGCTATTTGACGCTGAGTCGTTATATTTTGTCTTTAATAATTCTTGCAACTACCGAATATGTTTGCATGAAAAACGTCACATTGATAAAGTAGAAACCCCTAGGAGAAAATTTATTCAATACCCATATATCCAGAAGATTAATAAAGCTATGAAAAATAAAAAACATATAATTTACGTCATTTTTCCTTACGTATGTTTCTCTGACTGTACTGTACTATATTCCCTAACACACGTCGCCACGATACTTTCCGACCCATAAATTATTCATTATAGAATACAATCGGATATTTCATAACAAGGCTAAGTAAGGCTATAGCCTCTCTACCCAAACTATTCGTTCGAAAATTGTCATGTTCTTATAGTCTATTCTTGTACCAGAAAACTGTGACTATCTCTTTCTAACCTTCGTAGTAGAAAAGGAAAGCGCTAGTTATTTCACATATTCGTTATCAAAATAGCAATACCTTGCTCTATATTAAGTGCTTAAGCCGAATTGGGGAATACTGAGTTTTTAAAAATCAGAATGAGTACGTTACATACACAACTACGTTTCATACGAATACATTTCATACCATTTCCGATTTGATTGACACCCGTATCTATCTATATTACAGATTTCTATGTAATATTTTTTTAAAACATGTTCTAGAAATATTTATTCTTTTTTTAAAAGAATATCTGCTTGACTGCTTGCATATTTCATTGCTTTTTTTCATGTAGGTACAATCTATTAATAAATTACCTATGTAAATGTTTCAATATTATGGTAATAGTTGTGAGATATATCCTAAAACATGTATTAAATAAATAAACAAAGATTTCTAATTCATTAAAGCTGTTAAATTGGCTCATCTTAATTATACAGGATGTCCAATATACATAAACCTGTTCACATCTGAAACACCACATAATCAAAATTGAACACTGTCAATCATGCTACTAAGGTAATATAAATATCAGTTCATATTAATATTTGAGATAAATTAATGAGAAGTTTTTAACGCAAAATTATTAAAATTAACAGTTCGAGCTCCGTGGCGCAGTGGTCAAATCACCAGCCTGCGACACGGAGGTCGAGTTCGATCCCCGGCCAGGTCAAGATGGAAAACGATCTTTTTCAAATTGGCCTGGGTCTTGGTTGTTTATCTATGTAAGTATATACAATATAGTATCATTGAGTTAGTATCCCACGACACAAGTTCACAACTATTGTGGGACTAGTTCAATTTGTGTGATATGTCCCTATATATTTAAAAAAAATCAAACCGTTTAAATTTGCTACATAGCGTTGATAAATAGCCAAGTGTCACAGTCACGGATGACAAAGAATTTTTTAGCCATTTTGGCACTTTTCTTGCATCAACGTCATCTTTTTACGTAAATAGTTTTTCTTTTAATGTTACTTTGAAAATTGCATTCATAAAAACAGAATTTGCCAATGTCATATTGTGAACAAGATCGTGATTAGAATTAGCAGAGCAACTTCAAACACAATCATAGGAGTTATTGTACCTTCGTCTAAAAGCGTTTGTACGCGAGACGTCGGTACTATCCGCTCTGTAAGTTTACCATTCCCTAGTTAAATTGACTCTATGTATATATCTCCAGTATTTTCCGTATTATAGAATACGATATCGACTTCGATTTTGATGCGGTTTTAAAAAAATAAATATATAACAACATTCTGAAGAAGTTTTTGGTATATAGCGAATTGGTGTTTTGAAGGGGTCCCTTTTTTTTGTTTAAAATAAATTATTTTCATTTAAATTGGTTTTTAAATAGCATTACAATGTTTGGTATATTATTGAAAATGAAAATAAGTGTTGAAAGAAAAAACTTGACTCAGGTAGGATTCGATCCTAAGCGTCGTGGGTTCGAATCCTACCTGTGGCGAGTTTAATGAACCTCTGGTTCTTCTGGCAGAAGTCCCTTTGGTTCAGCTTTGAAGGCGTTTCCTATTTTTTTAAAAACATTATTGTTCCCTTAATAAAGCATATTTTGACAGTTTTTACCCTTATACAGTAATTTTCCTAAGCTACTAGTTAATTGGTATACAACGTGTCAGTGTTTTGAAGGAAATTCCTATTTTTTAAAATAAATAATTTTCACCTTAGAAAAGCATATTTTGACAGTGTTCAACCTTTAACAACGACTTTTCTCAGCTAGTTAATAGGCCCTGTAGCCAGGTAATACGGGTGCCTGTTATGCATGAACCTGTTATCATACCTCTGGTTCTTCTGGTAGAAATCCCTCTGGTTCACCTTGCGGTAGTACTGCGCACGTCGCTGCTGGCTTTTGTCTTGTTGCTTGTCTGTTTGTTTGCTCTTTGTCTCGGGCTTCGCCTCGCTTTTGTTGGGTTGAGTTTCGTTGGGGGGTTTTTCCTGAAAGGAATTAGGATTTTAACCAACTTTGAATATATACATTTTTTTGTGTCATAGGACAGGTAAATGATCACCTTGTTCACCTGGTTCCGTGGTCAGTTTTTCACACTTAGGCCTCTTGTTTGGGCCCATTGTGTGTGAGAGGAGTTTTGGTCATCTAAATCCTCTGCGTAATGGAGACTTCGTTCTCCATTTTAAAGAGTTTTTCCTTTTGGGTTGTTGATTGGTGTTATGTGAGCCAACCCAGCTCGTCGAGAAAGCGAAGAACTGCAGAAGGTGTGCTGCATGCCTCGCTCATAGTTGCTGGTAAATGATCAACGCTGCCCATGGACTATTGCAACACCAGTGGTGCGACAAGATCGTTGCCAGCCTTTTATTTTTCCCTTCCCAGAGGGGTGGCCTCCGGCTCTCTCACTCACCGAACGAAGCGTAGCAGCGATAAAGCTACTACTCAAACGTCGTTTTTCTGTGATGAGGAACTTCCTCGGACGATCTGGCTAATTCATGCTACTAGCAAAAGTAAATTTCGCCGCTAGCGTGCCACAACTGCATCTTGGATAGCTGTGTCTGCTGCTGGGCCGGGCTTTCGTTCTGCTAATTCATCATCGGGTCCTTTTTAGTCTCCACTGTAGGAACACGACCCTCTCTGTACTACCAGAGCAGACAGAGGATTTGGCCTACACTTTCCACGCTGGCCGTTCGTTCGAGAGTTCTCTTTGGTGTTTATAAGCTTTGTTTAGCTTGTGTTTCCCAAGTCGGCTTCTACGACATCCACGGGAGCCACACGGCGGCTTAACGCATTATAGGACACTAAACTAGATACAATAGTTGCATTGTTATAACTGCTATAGCCGTTCATTGTGTTATCGATACATGAAGTCTCGTGTTTGCTCTATTGTTTTATTGCTCTAGGTGTCTGCCAAATGTGTGTCTATACATATTATTAGTCTGTGAACCCGGCCACGCCTTTTTAGCGTAAATTCGCTACCATAACAGGTAATGTTTTGTGTTCTTTGCGCTGATTGGCTAGCTGGCTGTGAAGCGGGGCCAAAATATTTTGCCGGCACATAGAGAGTACTTGTCACCTGTCAGTCAGTCGTCACCCGCCACTCAGATTAATAACTTATAGTTCTGTGACCCGCCATTATCAACTCGAGTGTGTTTTCCATGTCTTTGTCAAACGCGTTTTGTACTAGTGAAAGTTTCAGATTAATAAACTATTTTATTAATAAGTTCTCTGATGTGATAATCACTACTAGTTGTCGACTCTTCACTGGTGACTCACCTCTTTAGCGTCGGCCTTCGCCTGCGCCTGTGTCGGTTTAGCATTCTGGTTGGAGCTGACTGTGCTCTCCTGCATCTTGGTCGGCTGCGTCTGCTGGGGCGGGCTTTCGTTCTGTCATAAATAAGTTTTAAATTAATAAATTAATATTATTCCGCCATATTTAAATCTTAGTTTGACGATTGTTTGTAGATTTTTGCAAGTGACCATACATGTAGTATGGTCACTTGCAAAAATCTATAAAGAATTTTCTTAAAAAATCGCTGGCAAGCGCGGCGTGCGGAACGCGGAGCGTGAGGTCGCACCACATGGCGCAGCGACAGCTGATGATGATGATGATGATGATGACTGACCTGTTCCCTGGGCGCCTGGTGCGGCGCGAGCACGACGGTGAGCGTGAGGTCGCACCACATGGCGCAGCGACAGCTGATGATGATGATGATGATGATGATGACTGACCTGTTCCCTGGGCGCCTGGTGCGGCGCGAGCACGACGGTGAGCGTGAGGTCGCATCACATGGCGCAGCGACAGCTGATGATGATGATGATGATGACTGACCTGTTCCCTGGGCGCGTGGTGCGGCGCGAGCGCGACGGTGAGCGTGAGGTCGCACCACATGGCGCAGCGACAGCTGATGATGATGATGATGATGATGACTGACCTGTTCCCTGGGCGCGTGGTGCGGCGCGAGCGCGACGGTGAGCGTGAGGTCGCACCACATGGCGCAGCGACAGCTGATGATGATGATGATGATGATGACTGACCTGTTCCCTGGGCGCGTGGTGCGGCGCGAGCGCGACGGTGAGCGTGAGGTCGCACCACATGGCGCAGCGACAGCTGATGATGATGATGATGACTGACCTGTTCCCTGGGCGCGTGGTGCGGCGCGAGCGCGACGGTGAGCGTGAGGTCGCACCACATGGCGCAGCGACAGCTGATGATGATGATGATGATGACTGACCTGTTCCCTGGGCGCGTGGTGCGGCGCGAGCGCGACGGTGAGCGTGAGGTCGCACCACATGGCGCAGCGACAGCTGATGATGATGATGATGATGATGACTGACCTGTTCCCTGGGCGCGTGGTGCGGCGCGAGCGCGACGGTGAGCGTGAGGTCGCACCACATGGCGCAGCGACAGCTGATGATGATGATGATGACTGACCTGTTCCCTGGGCGCGTGGTGCGGCGCGAGCGCGACGGTGAGCGTGAGGTCGCACCACATGGCGCAGCGACAGCTGATGATGATGATGATGATGATGACTGACCTGTTCCCTGGGCGCGTGGTGCGGCGCGAGCGCGACGGTGAGCGTGAGGTCGCACCACATGGCGCAGCGACAGCTGATGATGATGATGATGATGATGACTGACCTGTTCCCTGGGCGCGTGGTGCGGCGCGAGCGCGACGGTGAGCGTGAGGTCGCACCACATGGCGCAGCGACAGCTGATGATGATGATGATGATGACTGACCTGTTCCCTGGGCGCGTGGTGCGGCGCGAGCGCGACGGTGAGCGTGAGGTCGCACCACATGGCGCAGCGACAGCTGATGATGATGATGATGATGATGATGATGACTGACCTGTTCCCTGGGCGCGTGGTGCGGCGCGAGCGCGACGGTGAGCGTGAGGTCGCACCACATGGCGCAGCGACAGCTGATGATGATGATGATGACTGACCTGTTCCCTGGGCGCGTGGTGCGGCGCGAGCGCGACGGTGAGCGTGAGGTCGCACCACATGGCGCAGCGACAGCTGATGATGATGATGATGATGATGACTGACCTGTTCCCTGGGCGCGTGGTGCGGCGCGAGCGCGACGGTGAGCGTGAGGTCGCACCACATGGCGCAGCGACAGCTGATGATGATGATGATGATGATGACTGACCTGTTCCCTGGGCGCGTGGTGCGGCGCGAGCGCGACGGTGAGCGTGAGGTCGCACCACATGGCGCAGCGACAGCTGATGATGATGATGATGACTGACCTGTTCCCTGGGCGCGTGGTGCGGCGCGAGCGCGACGGTGAGCGTGAGGTCGCACCACATGGCGCAGCGACAGCTGATGATGATGATGATGACTGACCTGTTCCCTGGGCGCGTGATGCGGCGCGAGCGCGACGGTGAGCGTGAGGTCGCACCACATGGCGCAGCGACAGCTGATGATGATGATGATGATGATGACTGACCTGTTCCCTGGGCGCGTGGTGCGGCGCGAGCGCGACGGTGAGCGTGAGGTCGCACCACATGGCGCAGCGACAGCTGATGATGATGATGATGACTGACCTGTTCCCTGGGCGCGTGGTGCGGCGCGAGCGCGACGGTGAGCGTGAGGTCGCACCACATGGCGCAGCGACAGCTGATGATGATGATGATGACTGACCTGTTCCCTGGGCGCGTGGTGCGGCGCGAGCGCGACGGTGAGCGTGAGGTCGCACCACATGGCGCAGCGACAGCTGATGATGATGATGATGATGATGACTGACCTGTTCCCTGGGCGCGTGGTGCGGCGCGAGCGCGACGGTGAGCGTGAGGTCGCACCACATGGCGCAGCGACAGCTGATGATGATGATGATGATGATGACTGACCTGTTCCCCGGGCGCGTGGTGCGGCGCGAGCGCGACGGTGAGCGTGAGGTCGCACCACATGGCGCAGCGACAGCTGATGATGATGATGATGACTGACCTGTTCCCTGGGCGCGTGATGCGGCGCGAGCGCGACGGTGAGCGTGAGGTCGCACCACATGGCGCAGCGACAGCTGATGATGATGATGATGATGATGACTGACCTGTTCCCTGGGCGCGTGATGCGGCGCGAGCGCGACGGTGAGCGTGAGGTCGCACCACATGGCGCAGCGACAGCTGATGATGATGATGATGATGATGACTGACCTGTTCCCTGGGCGCGTGGTGCGGCGCGAGCGCGACGGTGAGCGTGAGGTCGCACCACATGGCGCAGCGACAGCTGATGATGATGATGATGACTGACCTGTTCCCCGGGCGCGTGGTGCGGCGCGAGCGCGACGGTGAGCGTGAGGTCGCACCACATGGCGCAGCGACAGCTGATGATGATGATGATGACTGACCTGTTCCCTGGGCGCGTGATGCGGCGCGAGCGCGACGGTGAGCGTGAGGTCGCACCACATGGCGCAGCGACAGCTGATGATGATGATGATGATGATGACTGACCTGTTCCCTGGGCGCGTGGTGCGGCGCGAGCGCGACGGTGAGCGTGAGGTCGCACCACATGGCGCAGCGACAGCTGATGATGATGATGATGACTGACCTGTTCTCTAGGCGCGTGGTGCGGCGCGAGCGCGACGGTGAGCGTGAGGTCGCACCACATGGCGCAGCGACAGCTGATGATGATGATGATGACTGACCTGTTCCCTGGGCGCGTGGTGCGGCGCGAGCGCGACGGTGAGCGTGAGGTCGCACCACATGGCGCAGCGACAGCTGATGATGATGATGATGACTGACCTGTTCCCTGGGCGCGTGATGCGGCGCGAGCGCGACGGTGAGCGTGAGGTCGCACCACATGGCGCAGCGACAGCTGATGATGATGATGATGATGATGACTGACCTGTTCCCTGGGCGCGTGGTGCGGCGCGAGCGCGACGGTGAGCGTGAGGTCGCACCACATGGCGCAGCGACAGCTGATGATGATGATGATGACTGACCTGTTCCCTGGGCGCGTGATGCGGCGCGAGCGCGACGGTGAGCGTGAGGTCGCACCACATGGCGCAGCGACAGCTGATGATGATGATGATGATGATGACTGACCTGTTCCCTGGGCGCGTGGTGCGGCGCGAGCGCGACGGTGAGCGTGAGGTCGCACCACATGGCGCAGCGACAGCTGATGATGATGATGATGACTGACCTGTTCCCTGGGCGCGTGATGCGGCGCGAGCGCGACGGTGAGCGTGAGGTCGCACCACATGGCGCAGCGACAGCTGATGATGATGATGATGATGATGACTGACCTGTTCCCTGGGCGCGTGATGCGGCGCGAGCGCGACGGTGAGCGTGAGGTCGCACCACATGGCGCAGCGACAGCTGATGATGATGATGATGATGATGACTGACCTGTTCCCTGGGCGCGTGATGCGGCGCGAGCGCGACGGTGAGCGTGAGGTCGCACCACATGGCGCAGCGACAGCTGATGATGATGATGATGATGATGACTGACCTGTTCCCTGGGCGCGTGATGCGGCGCGAGCGCGACGGTGAGCGTGAGGTCGCACCACATGGCGCAGCGACAGCTGATGATGATGATGATGATGATGACTGACCTGTTCCCTGGGCGCGTGGTGCGGCGCGAGCGCGACGGTGAGCGTGAGGTCGCACCACATGGCGCAGCGACAGCTGATGATGATGATGATGACTGACCTGTTCCCTGGGCGCGTGATGCGGCGCGAGCGCGACGGTGAGCGTGAGGTCGCACCACATGGCGCAGCGACAGCTGATGATGATGATGATGATGATGACTGACCTGTTCCCTGGGCGCGTGATGCGGCGCGAGCGCGACGGTGAGCGTGAGGTCGCACCACATGGCGCAGCGACAGCTGATGATGATGATGATGATGATGACTGACCTGTTCCCTGGGCGCGTGGTGCGGCGCGAGCGCGACGGTGAGCGTGAGGTCGCACCACATGGCGCAGCGACAGCTGATGATGATGATGATGACTGACCTGTTCCCTGGGCGCGTGGTGCGGCGCGAGCGCGACGGTGAGCGTGAGGTCGCACCACATGGCGCAGCGACAGCTGATGATGATGATGATGATGATGACTGACCTGTTCCCTGGGCGCGTGGTGCGGCGCGAGCGCGACGGTGAGCGTGAGGTCGCACCACATGGCGCAGCGACAGCTGATGATGATGATGATGATGATGATGATGACTGATCTGTTCCCTGGGCGCGTGGTGCGGCGCGAGCGCGACGGTGAGCGTGAGGTCGCACCACATGGCGCAGCGACAGCTGATGATGATGATGATGATGATGATGATGACTGACCTGTTCCCTGGGCGCGTGGTGCGGCGCGAGCGCGACGGTGAGCGTGAGGTCGCACCACATGGCGCAGCGACAGCTGATGATGATGATGATGATGATGACTGACCTGTTCCCTGGGCGCGTGGTGCGGCGCGAGCGCGACGGTGAGCGTGAGGTCGCACCACATGGCGCAGCGACAGCTGATGATGATGATGATGACTGACCTGTTCCCTGGGCGCGTGGTGCGGCGCGAGCGCGACGGTGAGCGTGAGGTCGCACCACATGGCGCAGCGACAGCTGATGATGATGATGATGATGATGACTGACCTGTTCCCTGGGCGCGTGGTGCGGCGCGAGCGCGACGGTGAGCGTGAGGTCGCACCACATGGCGCAGCGACAGCTGATGATGATGATGATGATGATGATGATGACTGACCTGTTCCCTGGGCGCGTGGTGCGGCGCGAGCGCGACGGTGAGCGTGAGGTCGCACCACATGGCGCAGCGACAGCTGATGATGATGATGATGATGATGACTGACCTGTTCCCTGGGCGCGTGGTGCGGCGCGAGCGCGACGGTGAGCGTGAGGTCGCACCACATGGCGCAGCGACAGCTGATGATGATGATGATGACTGACCTGTTCCCTGGGCGCGTGGTGCGGCGCGAGCGCGACGGTGAGCGTGAGGTCGCACCACATGGCGCAGCGACAGCTGATGATGATGATGATGATGATGATGATGACTGACCTGTTCCCTGGGCGCGTGGTGCGGCGCGAGCGCGACGGTGAGCGTGAGGTCGCACCACATGGCGCAGCGACAGCTGATGATGATGATGATGATGATGACTGACCTGTTCCCTGGGCGCGTGGTGCGGCGCGAGCGCGACGGTGAGCGTGAGGTCGCACCACATGGCGCAGCGACAGCTGATGATGATGATGATGATGATGACTGACCTGTTCCCTGGGCGCGTGGTGCGGCGCGAGCGCGACGGTGAGCGTGAGGTCGCACCACATGGCGCAGCGACAGCTGATGATGATGATGATGACTGACCTGTTCCCTGGGCGCGTGATGCGGCGCGAGCGCGACGGTGAGCGTGAGGTCGCACCACATGGCGCAGCGACAGCTGATGATGATGATGATGACTGACCTGTTCCCTGGGCGCGTGGTGCGGCGCGAGCGCGACGGTGAGCGTGAGGTCGCACCACATGGCGCAGCGACAGCTGATGATGATGATGATGATGATGACTGACCTGTTCCCTGGGCGCGTGGTGCGGCGCGAGCGCGACGGTGAGCGTGAGGTCGCACCACATGGCGCAGCGACAGCTGATGATGATGATGATGACTGACCTGTTCCCTGGGCGCGTGGTGCGGCGCGAGCGCGACGGTGAGCGTGAGGTCGCACCACATGGCGCAGCGACAGCTGATGATGATGATGATGATGATGACTGACCTGTTCCCTGGGCGCGTGATGCGGCGCGAGCGCGACGGTGAGCGTGAGGTCGCACCACATGGCGCAGCGACAGCTGATGATGATGATGATGACTGACCTGTTCCCTGGGCGCGTGGTGCGGCGCGAGCGCGACGGTGAGCGTGAGGTCGCACCACATGGCGCAGCGACAGCTGATGATGATGATGATGATGATGACTGACCTGTTCCCTGGGCGCGTGGTGCGGCGCGAGCGCGACGGTGAGCGTGAGGTCGCACCACATGGCGCAGCGACAGCTGATGATGATGATGATGACTGACCTGTTCCCTGGGCGCGTGGTGCGGCGCGAGCGCGACGGTGAGCGTGAGGTCGCACCACATGGCGCAGCGACAGCTGATGATGATGATGATGACTGACCTGTTCCCTGGGCGCGTGGTGCGGCGCGAGCGCGACGGTGAGCGTGAGGTCGCACCACATGGCGCAGCGACAGCTGATGATGATGATGATGATGATGACTGACCTGTTCCCTGGGCGCGTGGTGCGGCGCGAGCGCGACGGTGAGCGTGAGGTCGCACCACATGGCGCAGCGACAGCTGATGATGATGATGATGATGATGACTGACCTGTTCCCTGGGCGCGTGGTGCGGCGCGAGCGCGACGGTGAGCGTGAGGTCGCACCACATGGCGCAGCGACAGCTGATGATGATGATGATGATGATGACTGACCTGTTCCCTGGGCGCGTGGTGCGGCGCGAGCGCGACGGTGAGCGTGAGGTCGCACCACATGGCGCAGCGACAGCTGATGATGATGATGATGATGATGACTGACCTGTTCCCTGGGCGCGTGGTGCGGCGCGAGCGCGACGGTGAGCGTGAGGTCGCACCACATGGCGCAGCGACAGCTGATGATGATGATGATGATGATGACTGACCTGTTCCCTGGGCGCGTGGTGCGGCGCGAGCGCGACGGTGAGCGTGAGGTCGCACCACATGGCGCAGCGACAGCTGATGATGATGATGATGATGATGACTGACCTGTTCCCTGGGCGCGTGGTGCGGCGCGAGCGCGACGGTGAGCGTGAGGTCGCACCACATGGCGCAGCGACAGCTGATGATGATGATGATGATGATGACTGACCTGTTCCCTGGGCGCGTGGTGCGGCGCGAGCGCGACGGTGAGCGTGAGGTCGCACCACATGGCGCAGCGACAGCTGATGATGATGATGATGATGATGACTGACCTGTTCCCTGGGCGCGTGGTGCGGCGCGAGCGCGACGGTGAGCGTGAGGTCGCACCACATGGCGCAGCGACAGCTGATGATGATGATGATGATGATGACTGACCTGTTCCCTGGGCGCGTGGTGCGGCGCGAGCGCGACGGTGAGCGTGAGGTCGCACCACATGGCGCAGCGACAGCTGATGATGATGATGATGATGATGACTGACCTGTTCCCTGGGCGCGTGGTGCGGCGCGAGCGCGACGGTGAGCGTGAGGTCGCACCACATGGCGCAGCGACAGCTGATGATGATGATGATGATGATGACTGACCTGTTCCCTGGGCGCGTGGTGCGGCGCGAGCGCGACGGTGAGCGTGAGGTCGCACCACATGGCGCAGCGACAGCTGATGATGATGATGATGATGATGACTGACCTGTTCCCTGGGCGCGTGGTGCGGCGCGAGCGCGACGGTGAGCGTGAGGTCGCACCACATGGCGCAGCGACAGCTGATGATGATGATGATGACTGACCTGTTCCCTGGGCGCGTGGTGCGGCGCGAGCGCGACGGTGAGCGTGAGGTCGCACCACATGGCGCAGCGACAGCTGATGATGATGATGATGACTGACCTGTTCCCTGGGCGCGTGGTGCGGCGCGAGCGCGACGGTGAGCGTGAGGTCGCACCACATGGCGCAGCGACAGCTGATGATGATGATGATGACTGACCTGTTCCCTGGGCGCGTGGTGCGGCGCGAGCGCGACGGTGAGCGTGAGGTCGCACCACATGGCGCAGCGACAGCTGATGATGATGATGATGATGATGACTGACCTGTTCCCTGGGCGCGTGATGCGGCGCGAGCGCGACGGTGAGCGTGAGGTCGCACCACATGGCGCAGCGACAGCTGATGATGATGATGATGACTGACCTGTTCCCTGGGCGCGTGGTGCGGCGCGAGCGCGACGGTGAGCGTGAGGTCGCACCACATGGCGCAGCGACAGCTGATGATGATGATGATGACTGACCTGTTCCCTGGGCGCGTGATGCGGCGCGAGCGCGACGGTGAGCGTGAGGTCGCACCACATGGCGCAGCGACAGCTGATGATGATGATGATGATGATGACTGACCTGTTCCCTGGGCGCGTGGTGCGGCGCGAGCGCGACGGTGAG
Source organism: Rhodophaea formosa (assembly GCA_963082605.1). NCBI lineage: Eukaryota > Metazoa > Arthropoda > Insecta > Lepidoptera > Pyralidae > Rhodophaea > Rhodophaea formosa. The sequence goes on from OY720226.1 coordinate 1,154,539, forward strand.
CGTGAGGTCGCACCACATGGCGCAGCGACAGCTGATGATGATGATGATGACTGACCTGTTCCCTGGGCGCGTGGTGCGGCGCGAGCGCGACGGTGAGCGTGAGGTCGCACCACATGGCGCAGCGACAGCTGATGATGATGATGATGACTGACCTGTTCCCTGGGCGCGTGGTGCGGCGCGAGCGCGACGGTGAGCGTGAGGTCGCACCACATGGCGCAGCGACAGCTGATGATGATGATGATGATGATGACTGACCTGTTCCCTGGGCGCGTGGTGCGGCGCGAGCGCGACGGTGAGCGTGAGGTCGCACCACATGGCGCAGCGACAGCTGATGATGATGATGATGATGATGACTGACCTGTTCCCTGGGCGCGTGGTGCGGCGCGAGCGCGACGGTGAGCGTGAGGTCGCACCACATGGCGCAGCGACAGCTGATGATGATGATGATGACTGACCTGTTCCCTGGGCGCGTGGTGCGGCGCGAGCGCGACGGTGAGCGTGAGGTCGCACCACATGGCGCAGCGACAGCTGATGATGATGATGATGATGATGACTGACCTGTTCCCTGGGCGCGTGGTGCGGCGCGAGCGCGACGGTGAGCGTGAGGTCGCACCACATGGCGCAGCGACAGCTGATGATGATGATGATGATGATGACTGACCTGTTCCCTGGGCGCGTGGTGCGGCGCGAGCGCGACGGTGAGCGTGAGGTCGCACCACATGGCGCAGCGACAGCTGATGATGATGATGATGACTGACCTGTTCCCTGGGCGCGTGGTGCGGCGCGAGCGCGACGGTGAGCGTGAGGTCGCACCACATGGCGCAGCGACAGCTGATGATGATGATGATGACTGACCTGTTCCCTGGGCGCGTGATGCGGCGCGAGCGCGACGGTGAGCGTGAGGTCGCACCACATGGCGCAGCGACAGCTGATGATGATGATGATGACTGACCTGTTCCCTGGGCGCGTGGTGCGGCGCGAGCGCGACGGTGAGCGTGAGGTCGCACCACATGGCGCAGCGACAGCTGATGATGATGATGATGACTGACCTGTTCCCTGGGCGCGTGATGCGGCGCGAGCGCGACGGTGAGCGTGAGGTCGCACCACATGGCGCAGCGACAGCTGATGATGATGATGATGACTGACCTGTTCCCTGGGCGCGTGATGCGGCGCGAGCGCGACGGTGAGCGTGAGGTCGCACCACATGGCGCAGCGACAGCTGATGATGATGATGATGACTGACCTGTTCCCTGGGCGCGTGGTGCGGCGCGAGCGCGACGGTGAGCGTGAGGTCGCACCACATGGCGCAGCGACAGCTGATGATGATGATGATGACTGACCTGTTCCCTGGGCGCGTGATGCGGCGCGAGCGCGACGGTGAGCGTGAGGTCGCACCACATGGCGCAGCGACAGCTGATGATGATGATGATGACTGACCTGTTCCCTGGGCGCGTGGTGCGGCGCGAGCGCGACGGTGAGCGTGAGGTCGCACCACATGGCGCAGCGACAGCTGATGATGATGATGATGACTGACCTGTTCCCTGGGCGCGTGATGCGGCGCGAGCGCGACGGTGAGCGTGAGGTCGCACCACATGGCGCAGCGACAGCTGATGATGATGATGATGACTGACCTGTTCCCTGGGCGCGTGATGCGGCGCGAGCGCGACGGTGAGCGTGAGGTCGCACCACATGGCGCAGCGACAGCTGATGATGATGATGATGACTGACCTGTTCCCTGGGCGCGTGGTGCGGCGCGAGCGCGACGGTGAGCGTGAGGTCGCACCACATGGCGCAGCGACAGCTGATGATGATGATGATGACTGACCTGTTCCCTGGGCGCGTGGTGCGGCGCGAGCGCGACGGTGAGCGTGAGGTCGCACCACATGGCACATCGAGCGCGGCGCGCGCACACGCACAGCTGCTTCACCGCTTCCGCTAGTTGCAGGATAGCTGTGGGATACCAAAAAACACAATATTATCCATCCATCTATCAGGCAGGGACGTCCACAGCTGGACATAGGACTTCCCCATAAATCGCACAGTGACCTTGAGCCGGGCCGGAACGTTAGGGTTGACAACGCGTAGGTAGTCACTCACTACTCACTTTTAGCCTGCGGTGCGGACGTGCGAGATACGAACACAACCCTGCAGTTCCGTCGCCGGCCGTTGACGCCCCGCGCGCCTCTCGCGGCCCCCGCACACGTCCAGACACGCACTAATAGCCGTAAGTGGTTTTACGTGCACACATGCTGTCGTTTCGTCATCTGCTTGAATCTGCTATTAGATTGAATGACTAGAACACTCTAGTAGACATTGAATGGCAACAGTCAATTGAATGATAGGCCAAACGTTGATTGAACAAGCGTCACTAAACGTCCAACTAGTTAACGGATAGCCCTTTGAACAGAGCAGACATAAAAATCAGTCAGGTGATTCAAATTTAGTTCATTTTTTTTCCACTGTGGCGCTAGATATCACCAAAATAAATATGGCGTCAAACAACTGGCACAAATAGCACTGTGTTGATAATTTTTTTTGATTAAATTTACTTTAAATTGCGGTTTTTGTATTAAATAGAACTAGCAGCCCTACCCGGCTGCGCCCGGCCATGTATTATACCTTAAAACCTTCCTCGTGAATCACTCTATCTATTGGTGAAAACCGTATGAAAATCCGTGGAGTTTTTGAGTTTATCGCGAACAGACAGACAGACAGACGCGACGGAGGACTTTGTTTTATAATATGTAGTGATGACAGCATGGATTTACCTATTATTACGCTGCCGCTGGCTACTTTTAAACTAACAGTAGACAGCGGCGGAAAACTTAAACTAAAAATTTTATATTAAGTAAAGCTTTGGAAATCAAGCTATCACCAAAGATTACAAAGTCGGCTAGAACCCATTCAACGACTTCGCTAAATCACGTCCAGTCAAGACGTTGAACGTAACATTGAGCAATAAAGCTCATTTCATTTCATTCAAAGACTTGACGAGTTCTTCTTTAGTCATTCAATTAAATGTGTCCATTCATTGAACGCGCTATTCATTCAATCAAATAGCAGATTCAACTAGATGACTGGGAGTTTGTGGTGGGAAGTCAAGGGGTGCAGTTGGGGTCTACCTTGGACGATTTGCAAATTGATTTTGGAGAACTTTATAATATGAAATTGGTGTAGTTCGGTGTTATAAATGCTCGTGCTCATGGAACAATTTGTGACATAGTTAAAGTGGACTGTTATATGGACTCATATAAATTTGTCACCATAACCTCCCGACCACGAGGTATCAAAGAACATACGCCATCTTTGATGCTACTTGTTACAACTTTACCGTACAAAACCGATACTTAGTATCTCAATTTACTGGACATTGGCAGAATCACTGAAATCTCGGTGGAAGCCAAAGCAAAACAGAAGAAGAAGAACTAGATGACTGCGACATATATATTCTTAGGTGCGGAGGCAGCAAGAGGCGCGCCAGGCGCGACACGGGCCGTCATCGACTGCCGAAGGCTATCTGTATTGTGATTGCGTCTTTTGCCCGGTTCGCAGCAGCACGAAGTGATAGTGAGTGACTACCTATACGTTGTCAACCCAAATACTTATACGCCCCGGCTCAAGGTTATTGGTGCCTGAACTCACATGTACCATTTTACTACTGTGCCGATGGCCTAGTGTTGCCGAACTATCGATTGTTCCACTATCGATAGTTGACCTTGAAAATCAGTTAGGATATCGATAGGACTATCGATACTATCGACAGTATCGATAGGTCAAATAGTGGTCATACTATTGATGATTTGCAATAGTATCGATAGTATTAATCCTTGATAGTCACTATGCTATCGATACTATCGATAGGTTTGAACTATCGATAGTTGTTTACTTTTCGATAGTATTGATTAAGGTTAAATAGCAATAAAAACAAAAGAACCTCGTTAAACCCACATATATTGTATCATAAAACCTTAATTTGATGGTACTAACTAAACTTTTGTAACTATATGTGGGTTTAACGAGATTCTCTGGTTTTATTACTATTTAACTTTAATCAATACTATCGAAAAATAAACAACTATCGATAGTTCAAACCTATCGATAGTAAAGTTGTTAGAGGCGATAATAGTATCGATACTATCGATAGCATAGCGACTATCAAGGATTAATACTATCGATACTATTGCAAATCATCAATAGTATTACCACTATTTGATCTATCGATGATATCGATACTATCGATAGCCCTATCGATATTCCCACTATTGCCGCAGCATCGATAGACTATCGATATTCTATCGATAGTGGCCTATCGATCGGCAACACTACGATGGCCCAATGGACTCACGCTCACGCGTTATTAGCGTTAACGTGTGTCCAATCCCGTGCACAATATCCACTTAGATTGAAGACCCAGAAGTGGTATAAAAATATTTCAAGCTTTTCCGTGTTTAGTTAAACCCGTTAAGCCATTCATATTCCAATTGGCATCATTGATGGCAGTCGTTAAGTTACAATAATCTTGATGTAGGTTGCAGTCTACTTACAAATATGAAAAATAAACAACGCCATGTGGTTTTAACCTTTCTTCTTTCTTCTTTTTAATTATGGCTTCCACCGAGATTTCAGTGATTCTGCCAATGTCCAGCATGATGAGATACTAAGTATCGGTGTTGTACGGTATGTGGCATCAAAGATGGCGTATGTTCTTTGGCAGCCTCGTGGGAGATTTTGGCGACAAATCTATTCGAGTCCATTTAACAGTCTACTTTAACTATTTCACAAATTGTTCTCGAGCATGAGCATTTATAACACCAAACTACATCAATTTCATATCATAAAGTCCACTTAAATCAATTTGCAAAATTGTATAAGGCAAACGACAACTGAACCCCTTGACTTCCTACCAAAAACCCCCGTTTTAACCTTTAATTTATACGACTTGTTTTGACAGTTGCAAACAGATGACACTGCTAGTAATGTCACAGCTTTGTTAACTTTATTATGGTCACAGCTTTTTAACTTTATTATGAGAAAATGAAAAGATTAAATATCGTTATGTTTTTTTTTTTAAATTAAACGCATTTAAGAAAGATAAAATGGTTCAAGGAAATTCAATGTAAAATGTCTGATGAAAATTTGTTTTAGTTTCTGTTTCATGTATGGAGTAGATTATTTTTTATATTTTTGTTTATAAAAATTTTAAAACGGTTCACAGAATATTATTTGGTAACCAAGTTTCAACAATGAATTGTTAATAATTTTGGAGTAAGGGACAGATATGATGAGAAATTTATAGGATTCTGTTTTCTGCTGTTCGGTTATGGAACTGTAAAAATGTAATGTTTTTATCCGTGGTTCAGTGGATAAGGCGTTCGCCTTGTTGACCCGGGGGTCGTGGGTTCGATTTCCACGGGAAGCATACTTTTTTAAGTTGTTTCTAGTTTGGTTAGGACATTGCAGGCATGAATCACTTGATTGTCTGATAAGAAAGATGATTCCGTGCTTCGGAAGGCACGTTAAGCCGTTGGTCCCGGCTGCCATCTGGTAGTCGTTAAAGGAACCACGTCAGAGGCCGAGAGGCGGTTCCGCAGAACTCTGACACCAGAGTGTGCATGGTCGATTGACCGTGTCACCTACACGAAATGATGATGATGATGATGTTGAACGGAGCACTCACGGTCATGTCGCAGGTAGCGCGCGTGGGCGTGGGCGTGGGCGTGGGCGTGGGCGTGGGCGTGGGCGTGCGGCGCGAGCTCGCGGCGGCGCGCGGCCTGCACGGCGCCCACGGCCGCGCGCCACGACAGCATGGCGCTCTCCACCTCGCTGTGCGGCGCGCTGGAATGCATCCTCATCATGTTTTCTTATGTCTTCGCGATCGTTACACATTTAAATAAAATTATTTTAAAACGGTTTACAGTGTGCACGAACACTGTAAAGTGCTCGAAACGTTAGGTGTATAATAAATGTAAAATAATAGTATTTTATACAACAGTTTTATAATAGAAGTCTTAAAAGGTGAGTGGCGCGAGTAGCGATATGAGCGAGCGAATATCGCTAATAGAGACGCCACGAGCCTTTTAAGACCTAATTATAAACCGTTTCATACAATATTTTTTCTACGACTTTCAAAAATATCCAATACTAGTATAACATAAATCAGGAGTTTGACAACTAACTCGCAGATCTATAATGTAAACATGACACAATTTTGTGTAATTGGTTACCTTTTCTTTTTAAATTAATGTTCGCTAGACTCTTAAAAAATTATGAAATAAGATTTTCTTAAATTGGCAACAATACATTTAGTTCAAAAAAACTTCTTTGCAATCACGAAATGTACGTTTAATAGTCTGTGACTGCTAGCCGTATCATTACAACTACATTACAGTACGACTGTGCGGTACTGTTATGAAGAATAGAGTATAGACTTATTATGGATGTTCTTATGTTTGTGTTCTTGACCATATAAATGACAGATTACAGTACAGGAGTAGAAAAATAATGTAATAAACGCGATAAAATCCGTATTAAAATAATTTTATTTAAATATACATCGTCATTTTCTTTACGACCATACAGTATTACCACTTTTATAAGTTACACCGATGTACCTGCGCAGAAGTAAAATTATTGCATGGCGCGAAAATACCCGTCCGCTATTGGCTGATGTGTACGCGCCATGCGGCGTCTCGACCACTCACGGCAGTCGTACGAATATTACAAACGAGATAGCACGAATCCTGTTGTTTTTAGCTTTCAAATGTTATTTCCTAGCAATAAGTTCGTTATTTGATTGATGCTTTCAATCGGCTTGAGTCAACGGTAGATTGCGCTATTCTGCGCCATCGAACAATGCCGATGTAACTTATTAATTAAAATAGTAATAGGTACTGTACAATATTATAGAAAAGTATAAATATCAGACAAAAAATACATAACTGATATACAGGTTGTTGTCCAGATCCAACTCTTTCTCATTTTCTTTCTCGACATTTGAGTACCAAGCTTCGAATATAAACTACAATAGGAAGATCCTGTATTAACCATTAAAAATTCTACCAAAATAATCTAAGACACTCACATTTCAGCCAAATTTTTTACATCCTCCTTCCACGTGCTAAAGTCGAAGTTCTCAAGACCCAACTCTCCCTCAACATTCTCCCCCGCTTGAATACTAAACCTTAAATTACTATAGATAAAGACAATAGAGATTTCTAGCATAATATTCAGACACTCACATTTCAGCCAAATTGTTAACATCGTCCTTCCACGAGCTAGGGTCAAAGTTCTCAGGATCCAACTCTTTCTCCTTCTCTTTCTCAACATTCTCCCCCCGCTTGAGCACCGTAATCTTTCCGTCTTCTGGCTTGGAAGGCTTTTTGTTCTGCGCGACACACACGCTTGCCCGTAGCGTCTCCATCTTGCCCATTAGAGTTAAAACCTGAGGAAAACAATTGTGTTACATTACAAGTTTGTGATTGAGACACTGGAAATTGACAAAGGTTATAATTTAATATACTTGGTGAAAAATGTATCGTTTTGAACCCTAGTGATTCAGCCCGTCGATTTGTGCAGCTCTCTTTGAGACCAATTCAAAAATTACAAAATGAGTTTCCAGCATTGGTTCTCATAGGAAAAGTTGTTCAAATTGACGGGCTGAATAACCTTTAAAGGCTCCAAAACGATCACATTTCACCGTGTACGTATAGTTTTGTAAGGATATTATTTTAATGAGGGGTATTCGGAATCGATTTTCCTGCAGATAGCGTCACTGTGTTGAGAGGTATTTTTGACAGCTGCTGTCAAAAAGATAGACTGCCGCCATCTGAGGGAAATCTCGATTCCAAACACCCTTATTCCTGTAGAATTATGATGTTTACACCTTGGTGTGTTCCCATGACAACATGTCACCGTTAGCCAGTCGAAGTGGGGCTGAGGCAGGCACGGGGCTGGAGTTGGAGAGACACTCATCATCATTTCGTGTAGGTGACACAGTCAGTCGACCATGCACACCCTGGTGTTAGATTTCTTTGGAACCGCCTTTCGGCCTCTGACGTGGTACCTTTAACGACTACCAGAAGGCAGCCGGGAACAACGGCTTCACGTGCCTTCCGAAGCACGAAATCATCTTTATTATCAGACAAACAGTTGATTCATGCCTGCTATGTCCTAAACCAAACTGGAAAGAACAACTTATGCTTCCCGTGGGAATCGAACCACGACCCCTGGGTCAATAAGGCAAGCGCCGGAGTTGGAGAGTGGCTAGTTTTCGGGTGGTAGGCTGTGAAATTATTTTTTTTTATTTTATTTTATTCAGGAAAAACAAACAGTTACAAATAAAAGTTAAATAAATAGAAAGGTTTACAAGATACGACTTATTAAATCTGTAACCAACGACGTTTTTCACAGTGCATATGTGCTCCTTATTGAGTGCTTAATGATCCGTGATTAATGTGACATGTACAAAATACAAAATCATTTATTTGCCCGAAGAGTTTTTACAGCACATGTTTACAATGGCTCCCGCACTAGACACAGGCTCAGATGTCGCCTTATATGATTTTAACAGAGACCACTACACACGTACCTTGGTGTGTTCCCTCAGCATGTCGACGGTGAGCCGGTCGACGCGCGTGGGGCAGGGCGGCAGGCGCGGCACGGGGATGGAGTTGGAGGAGGAGACGGCGCGGCCGGGGTAGGCCAGCGCCAGGCGCGCCTCCGTGCGCTTGCGCTCGCGCTCCAGCTGCCGCCACTGCTCGTAGCACGCGTCCAGCCGGCAGTGCAGGATGCCTGACGACGTGGCCGCGCCCCTGCGACCGTATACGGCGTTACTTCACTTGATATATCTTATAGGGGTTACTCAGCCCATCAATATGAACAACTTTTCCTATGGGAGCAATGCTAGAAACTAAAAAAAATCGGCATTTTCATATAAAAGTTCTATATTCAAGATTCAATCGTTTATTTATTATAGGTTTCTTTGAACACTTATTAATTGTCATATTTACGTTTACAATTTTCACATTGAGTCAATAATTACTTATGACTAAGTTTAGGCCGCTTCCAAAGCGGAGCGCAGAAGAAGCGGCAACATACTGCACAGCGCATTTTCTCCAAGCGACATCAACCCACTTGCGAACTACTGTTTACAGTTTGAAGTGTGATTGTGTAGTTTTACTTAGCGTTTTCGCCAAAAGTAACAATTTTTGGCTAAAACCATAAAAAAAACCTTCAGTGTCTTTTAAATTGACCGTTTTCTTTCAAATGGGGTTAGCACTGGACTCATGTATCCTGTGGTGTATAATTATAAACGCATCCTAACTACATGCTATTCATATACTCCTACGCATATCAGACCAATATACAAAATGTAAGTCACTTATATTCCTTTGTGTCACCCGTTCAACATTTTATAGTCCCCGTAAATAGCATTAAACAAAAATTACTCAAAACTAACAATGTAACAGAAAATTATCGACGATTTGCGACATCTTATAATTTCAATACAGACAGCACTACACACTTCAAAGACAATGCCACATACCTCATATTCCTCATGGCGTAGAAAGGCGCCAGGAGTGGCAGGTCCAGCATTGGTGATGGCAGTACGGGCGGGGGCACTGGAGGACTCGGGCCCAGGAGAGCACCGAGGCCTGAAATAAAAGAATACATACATAATAATAGAATTCCCAATGAATTGTTAGAATTATCGTTTAATAAATTTAAGACTGCTGTTAAAAATCAGCTTATAAAAAAGGCATATTACTGTATAAATGATTATTTAATGGATAAAAATGCTTGGAATCAGTCAAATATTTGTTAAATGTATGTGTAGACTTATAACTGTTATGTATTATGCCCTTCCAGCACGTAGGGACCAATACTGAACTGAGTTTCTTTCGGCGTATTCTTCTCAGCAGTGGGCTTTCCGAAACGCTAGTAGTTTTTCGATTTTGCAAAAAAAATATAACAAGAAAGATAAATGACGTTCAAAAAGCGATACAATAGATCCAACATTTGAATAAAAACTATTCATTTCATTTCATTTCAAATCACCTCTTTATCCCTTGCGGGGTGGACAGAGCCCAAGGTCATAAAACCAAAGGCTACGTTTAGCGTGTTTGTAGGCGTTATGGTGGAAAGTGGAATAAAAATAGCGATGGGTTGGTAACCGCATCGCCTATTGAGGTGACTCCAGATTTTCGCCAAATCCCTTGACCGGCTTGAATGAATGAAGAAATGAACGCTTTATTGCACCAACACTTAACAGTAAACAATACACGAAATTAATACAAACAAAGGAACTAGGTAATTAGTACAAAAGGCGGGCTTATTGCATAACGCATCTCTTCCAGCCAACCTTTGGGTAGAAGATATTGAAATAGAGGCAGGGTTGGCGCAGTATTCAATACGGTAGTTGCCTAATGTTAAGATTATATAAAATTTGTTTCTAATGAGACTAATTTCTATCTAAAAACACTATAAAGAATACTTTTAATTTGATATCGATTCGTTAAGTGATCTTAAAGCTTCTTTAAATTTGGGTGAATAGGACCATTTTTTAAAGTATGAAAATCTTTAATTACAATTATACTGTATTTTAGTCTGCAAAATTTATAGCAACTTTTATTATGAAACCATTACCATAAACGAAATATTTCGTATAGCTACCAAACAAAGTTCTCACGCCACCCATACAAAATACAAGCTTGTGACGTCACAAATATGTAGGCATTCCAGTGGCGCGTTATCACGTCTAAAAATTTACGTCTAAAAACATGTGTCTTTAAAACTTTTATAACTGAAAGAGTTTTTTTCTTTCTTTCTTTTTTATTTATGGCTTCCACCGAGATTTCAGTGATTCTGCCAATGTCCAGTATAATGAGATACTAAGTATCGGTGTTGTACGGTATGTGGCATCAAAGATGGCGTATGTTCTTTGGCAGCCTCGTGGGAGATTTTGGCGACAAATCTATACGAGTCCATTTAACAGTCTACTTTAACTATTTCACAAATTGTTCTCGAGCACGAGCATTTATAACACCTAACTACACCAATTTCATATTATAAAGTCCACTTAAATCAATTTGCAAAATTGTATAAGGCAAACGACAACTGAACCCCTTGACTTCCCACCAAAAACCAAAGAGTTTTTTGTTAAGTAATGTATTTCTGTCACTATTGTGTTTATTTTTGGCAGGTCTTACATAGCAACATGATAAAAAAATTTAGTCAACATGCCCATTAAACCACATTATTCTGAATAAAATATACATACACACATTCAACTTAAGGAGACATATTATAACAAGAAAAAGAAAATACATGGATTATATACGAGTCAAAGAGGAGAAAAGTAATACGACACAACTAGATTTTTAAATTTCGAAATAGTCTGTGCTTTCTGGATGTCTAACGGCAAAGCATTCCAGAGTTTAACAGCCTGCACAGTGAAAGAATTAGAATAATAGGATCTGGAATGAGAAGGATATCTAAGGCGTTGGGACAGTTTTCGGAGAAAGTAGCTGGTTTATTCTATGTTTTTTCATTTCTCCCAAACCAGCATGGAACGATGAAAAGAAGACATACATTAGAGGTGTTATATTAGGGTCAGATATCAAGAACCATGTTATCGAATATATTAGTTTCCCGATATTATGTTCCGTTAAACGTTCTCCAAGAACGATGAAGAACAGACTGAGATTTTGCAGGCGATATTATTTTTGAGGCATTTTACATCTACCTATCAATATAAAATGCATTGAGAACATAAGAGATGTGACAATTTTTAATTTTTTAGGCCTTTATTTTCGTCGTAGTTAGGACGCGAACGGATGCGGAACGCGAACGGGCGCGGACGGAACCACAAACGATATAGGGATGCGCGGAACGCAGTAACGCAGCCGATTTCACCGATACGATACTTTGGATATTAACTGTTCTTGACGGTTCTTCGGGAACGCGTTCTTCGGATATCACATAACCTAATATATTTGTATTACTTTTTGCAGCGCTCATATTATGTTCGCGGTATCGGTTCTGATATATCAGTAACACCTCTAACATACATACATTACATATTCATCATCATCAGGTCTTTGTTAGTCTCCACTGCAGGAGCATGACCCTCTCTGTACTACCAGTCAAATATCAGCCAGAGCAGTCAGAGGATTTGGCCTACACTCTTCATGCTGGCCAGACGGGTTGGAGGTCTATTTCACGTTTATAAACTTTGTTAATTTTGTGTTTCCAAAGTCATCTTCTATGACATCTACGGACAAACTTGGAGTGGTCCTATTCTACTCTGCCGAGCCACACGCCTAAGGAGAGGTCTATGTCCAGCAGTGGGCTTCTTGCGGCTGAGATGGAGATTATCTAAAAGAGATTTCCCGATACAATTTCTAAAACTTACCAAGATTAAATGGAGCGTTCTCTGGTAAGAACGACACGTCTACGTTCAGCTGGTTGGGCGGAGGCCTATTCCTCATGAGCAGGCTCATCTGCCGCGCCAACTCTTGGTTCTTACGTCATAAAAAAAAGAATTTAAATACAAACAAAAAGACTTACCAAGGTTAAATGGAGCGTTCTCTGGTAAGAACGACACGTCTACGTTCAGCTGGTTGGGCGGAGGCCTATTCCTCATGAGCAGGCTCATCTGCCGCGCCAACTCTTGGTTCTGCCGCATCAGCTGAGCGTTCGCGTTGTCTGCTCCGTTGAAACCGTTTCTTTGTTCGTTCATACCTATAATAAAAATTGTAGATATTTAACGAAATTGTGTTATAGTTTTGACAAACGTCGTATGACACTCTTGCGCGCTTTAGCTACACGTCGCACCGACTCAAGGGTAGCATACTCGCTTAGATTATATATGTATAGCAGCACACTTGTATCATATTGTACTATTTTTTCTTCTCACACATCTGATATGCCGCTATTTAGGAGGCAATATTTTGCGACAATGAATATATCAAGCCGGAAGAGGACCAAACAATGTGAACAGTTTTACTAAAAATCTTAAAGAAAAGGGATTGTGTCTTGTCTAAGATAACGTGATTGGGGTTCTTTTGTAAAAAAAGTTGTATTAATGAGTTTATTTACTCCTTTTCAGCTTCATATACCAAGATGCCAAGTAGAAGTAAAAAATCTCCAAAAAATTCAATTTAAACATTGAATTAAAAAATGTTGAAGACAAAACGATTGAATTACTTTAATTGGCCAAAAACAGGAAAATAAAAAATACACATACCATTCTGAAACTCCCTAGGAATATTCATATCCCGCCGCTGCAAAAACTCATTCTGATGAAACCCGTTCGGCTTGAAGTTCATATTATTGGCCGCCGACACCGGCGTCTGGTTCGCGAACTCAAAGTTCTGGTTCATCGGACTCCTCTCGCTCCCCTGAGGCATCATATCATAGAAATTCTCCCCGTTGAAATTCTTCGGAGGAGGCTGGAAATTCCGGTTAAAAAACATCTTGTTCTCTTGCATTTTATTGAACTCTTCATTCTGGTAATGCCCATTGTCTACTGGTAGCTTGAAATCTATGTTATTCGGTATCGATTCGTTTTGTCTCTCCAAAGACAGGTTTAATTGGCTCAAGTAAGCCAACAACTCGGCATCTTGATTCTGCTCTTTAAATTCAAATTTGCTAGGAAACCTTTGATTGTAATTATCGTAGTTCGCGTTGAAATTCATGTCTAAGTTTAAACTGTTTGGTCGGTTGAAGTTTTGGAACATGTTCGCGTCTGGTAGGGAGTTTCTTTGGCTCGGTTCGAAGAAGTTGTAGTATTTATCGTTGGTGGGGCTTGAGAATTGCGCGCCGCCTATCTCCTGGGCGGCTAGTCTTAGCAGGTTGAGTTGTTCGGGGGTAACGTCTGATGACGAGTCGGATTCTATACCGAGTAGGTCGTTGTCTGGGTAATTGACGAAGTTGTTGCCGAACCCGTTTTGCAGGTTGTAGTTGAAGCCGTTCTGTTCGTTTTGGTTGAAGTAGAGGTTGTTCTGGTAGTTGAAACTCGGTGGCATGAATGAGGTGTTGGCTTCATTTTTGGGGTATTGCGCGTTGGGCAGCCCGCTTATAGTTTTTTCCGATGTTTGTGTAGAGCTGTGGATAAAGATACAATATAAAATAAAAACTTTTTGACAAAAAATAAGCTGAAAGGCATAAAATTAATTATGATTTATGATGTTATATTTATCCTGTTTTCTTCAAATTTGTATGGGATCAACTTCGGGGGTACCCTCTCCAATAAAAACCGGCCAAGTGCGTGTCGTGCCACGCGCAGTGTAGGGTTCCGTAGTTGCGAATGACAACTTTGAGTTCACACTATTCACACTCGCACCTTACAGTTTAACGACCAAAAACATCTAACAATGAAAATAGTATGAAATTTTACAGTTTATAAGTTGGTTGCCTATAACTTTTTAGTTTGCACTTAGTACTCAGCTCTGATAGTTTTCCTTTAAATTTCAGTATATATACTACAGCTGTAATTTTTTTCACGTATCTATATATAACCGTTTAGCAGATAGAGGGGGGGGACACTTACCTCTAACAAAAATTCTCACTTTAAAACCAAATATTTCGGAAACGGATCCCTAAATCGAAAAATAGTGTTCTCAACCTCACAATATTTTTGAAAGACCTATTTAACGATACCCCACACGATGGGTAAATAGAGAAAAAAAAATTACTCCCCCACTTTACTTGTATGGGAGCTACCCTAAAAAAAATTTTTTTTCAAGTTTTTATTCTACCACTTTTTTGCCATAATTAATATACATACCTATACCAAATTACAGCTTTCTAGTACTTATAGTCTCTGCGTAAAACCGCGGACGGACAGACAGACAGACAGACAGACAGACAGACAGACAGACAGACAGACAGACAGACAGACAGACATGGCGAAACTATAAGGGTTCCTTGTTTACTACGGAACCCTAAAAAAGGATTATAAAAATAGGACTACTCTGTAAAAAGTAATGTGTGGTAAAGAGAAAAAAAAAATTAGGTAACAAACACGAGTAACGGCCCAACCATAAATTAACTTTTCAAGCATATGGTCCCAAGTTCTAATTCGCAAGATGTATTCTAACAGTTGCGTATAGACTATAGATGGCACCTCTAGTAGCGTCACAACTTTATATTTACCATATTATGAGAAAATAAAAGCATTAATCACGAAATTACAAAAAGTACTATATTTTATGTGTAAGATTCCTCTCCAACCCGTCTAGCCAGCGTGGAGAGTGTGGGCCAAATCCTCTGACTGCTCTGGGTCAAATATGGCTCAGTTAGTAAAGAGAGGGTCATGCTCCTGCAGTGGAGACTAGAAAGACCTGACGATGATGATGATTTTATGTGTGTACCACCACCATGCTAAACGCGGCTTTAAGACTTAAAAACCTAAGCTTTGTCTTCCCCGCAAGGGAAAAGAAGTGACAGTTTGTAAGTATGTGTGTAGATAAATATTTTTATATGGAAATGTTAAACTTTTTTTGAGTTTCGAGCTTCGTTCCCATAGAAAAAGTTGTACATATCGACGGGCCGGATCCTTTTAAGGGTGTAAAGTCTAAAGCGATCAAAATTTCACCACGTATATGCCGTAAACAGATTACAAAATACTCGACAATACAAACCGCTGCTTCAATATTCTGAATCGCAAAGAGGTCAAGACATACGTCAACGCAGTGCGTCATGAACCTGATACATCATTCATGATCGAATTGTCCACGATAAGGCCTTAAATGCAGTGCATTTTTTTCTGCGAATGGTAAGTCAATAAATTTTCTCAAACGATCCAAAGTTTCTTATACATACATACATAGTAGAAAGTAGTATATAGTAAGTAATAAGGCCATAAGACTGAAAGGATATGTTTAGCATATAGATTGGCCTGCGACCACGAACACTGTACAGAGTTCGAAACGTTAGGTGTATAACTAAATAATTTGATAAACGCGATATATATTTTTAAATAGTATTAATTAAATGTGTAACAATCGCGAAAACATTATGTAGATGGGCTTAAACATGGAATACGGAATCAAAATAGTGATGGGTTGCTAGCCGCACCGCCTATTTACATGATTCCTTAGATTTCGCGCTCATTCCTTCGGCCGGCTTCAACGGCCTGTTCGGGAAGAAAAGCAGTTGGTACTAGTACCGGTTTTTTGTTTTCTCCCAGACCAGCATGGAAGTTTCTTAGAAAACGGCTTAAAAACAGAGGAGTATTGCTTTTTACCCTACTGACCAACACAGAAGGAGGGTAACGTTTTCGCGCGTATGTATATTATATGTATGTAAGTATGTCTGGTACACAGATAGTCCAGGACCTGAGAAAGGACATAGTATACTTTTCCCACGCGGACGAAGTCGCGGGCACAGCACACAGTAGGTTAAAAGAGCTCTATCCAATCCTTAAAGGGGCGACTCGGCCTGTCAATATGAATTGTTTCTATGGAACTGAAGCTGGAATTTTAAGCTTTAGTTCCATAGAAAGAATTGTTATAAAAAAATACATTCCGGAGCTGAGTCGTCCCTTTAAGATCGGACAGGGTTTGCTTAACATATTGTATAAAAGCAGTCGCTACTGACTGACTGATTTATCAACAAAGCTCAAAGAACTTTTACGGATTGCGCTATTTGGCACGCTGATAGTTATTATTGACGAGCTCCGTGGCGCAGCGGTCAACACGCTTACTTGCGACACGGATGGTCCCGGGTTCGATCCCAGGTGAGGTCAAGATGGAAAATGATCGTTTTCAGATTGACCTGGGTCTTGGATGTTTATCTATATAAGTATCTATTATAAAATATCATATTGTTGAGTTAGTATCCCATAATACAAGTCTCGAACTTACTTTGGGGCTAGCTCAATCTGTGTGATTTGTCCGTACATATTTATTTATTATAACGTAGGCTGATAGTTATTGTAACGTTTTTCAAAATTCACCCCTAAGGAGCTGATTACTCCGTTTCATCAAAGGTCAAAAAACTAATATAGTATGTACATACCAACTATCCTAACTAAAATAATATTATAAATGCGAAAGTCAGTTTGTTTGTCTGTTACGCTTTCACGCCCTTCCTACTGAACCGATCATCATGAAATTTTGCATATATGTTGTCTAGAGTACAGAGAAGGCCGCAGGCTACTTTTCATCTCGGTAGAAAAGTAATTTTCCCGAGGGATCGACATTAACGTGAGCAGAGCCGCGGGCGACCGCTAGTATGTATTGTATAAAAGTCAGCCGTTACTGACACTAATTTATCAATTCAGCTCAAACAACGGATTGCGCTTAAAAATCCGCACGCGTATAGGTAATTAATACAACGTAGAGATTTCCTAAAAAAAGGATTTTCCAAAATTCATGCCTAATGGGGTGAAAAGGGGTCAAAGGCCAAAAAGCTATTATATAGTGCATTATTTTACTTATATAGTTAGTTAGTGATAGTACTGGGTAATTTTTTTAACAGTAGCATTTTTTTTTATACGTAGCTTTTCAGTACCTGATACTGATCTACTTTCCATAAAGACTTTTTGGGAAAGGTAAAAAAAATTGAGGTTCAGCTGATTGGACTTAAGCCTGCCAGAACAAAAGAGAGGTAGAGGCCGCACGCCATCGACCTGGTGGTCAAACCGACAACCCAGGACAGATCCACCTGGCGCCGCAGAGTGAGGAAACTCGACCACAGATAACGGGAACAGGGACGGAAAAGATGAAGAAGAAGAGCTGATTGGACTTAAACACATAGTACCTATGTTTTAAGCGACACTGACCTCTAAGTCAGTATTAATTTAGTAAACAAAACAAACTTTTTGCATGACATACGCAGTCTAGTTAAACTAAACAGTTTAACTTGTTTTCAATAACAAGGTTGCTGTGACTCACTTGGCAGTGTTCCACCGTGTTCCGGGTTCAATTCCGCGGGAAAATTACGGCTACAGGTGGTTTATGTGGTGACGTCATGTAATACGTCTCAATGTAACTTTCACTATTCTTATTCCTTCTTTTTGTATATGTTAGGAACTATCACTTCTCAAATATTTAACCTGCCTAAAAACGCTAATTCGCATCTATATTTCGTTTTCTCCTTAAAATCTTGATAGAACCGTTAAATGTTTGATGTTACCATATTAATTATTTAGCTTATAAATAAGAGAACATAATTCTGTGCAAAGATTTATGGTTGACTGAGAAACGGAAATACTAGACCCCAAATAAAGACTGATTATAAATTGTAAATAGGTATGAAAGAATCAATATTTTTATTTATTGCGCTTGGTTTGTAGTAATCAAATTATTATTTCCAAATTTTTAGTTCCAGGTTGTTTACTTACGTATAGGATTAAAGTAGGTTTTTGTTTTCTAGGAAACATAATTTTATGTATATTATATAAATTTCGACCTTTTTTTAAGTTTCTAGTCGCATGTATCAAAAGGTTGATGAAGGCGGCAATAAGAATAGCCTACAGGGAAAATAATATTTTGGGCTAGCACCTCATCGACACACTTGTCAAAAAGGATGGTGGAGGCGGCAATAATAATTACTTACGGGGCCGCAAAATAATATAAGCCTACGGACGACAAAAGTGATTCAAATCCGGCTCTAGAGAAGCATAGGAAAGTGCGATTCCATTCTGACAGATGCAGGTGAGCCGTGTGGTTCCCGGCAGAATAGAATAGGACCACTCCAAGTCTTCTCGTAGATGTCGTAGAAGGCGACTTAGGGAACACAAGCTAAACAAAGCTTATCAACATCGAAGAGACCTCTCCAACCCGTCTGGCCAGCGTGGAGAGTGTAGGCCAAATCCTCTGATCTGACTGTTCTGGCTAATAAATGGCTCTGGTCGTGCTCCTGCAGTGGAGACTTAAAAGGACCTGATGATGCGATGTAGGTGAACCTTCAGGAGACTTTTAATTCTAATTCTAGTTTCCTAATTTAAATATTTGAACTAAAAGCAATGCCACAGCTCGCGTTATCACTACAGCCCCCATAGCATGGCATCGCCATCTTGTTTTTCGCCATACTGAAAAGCGAGAAGTAGATAGTTTATCGCGCGATTTAAACGGCGTCGCGGGAGACATGCTACGGGGGCAGAATCACATCGCAATCTCAGTGGCGTCTACGCGCAGAATTAACTAATTGTTTCATCATTCATACATATATCACGTCTTTATTATTGCGGGGTAGACAGAGCCCAAGGTCATAAAATCCAAAGGCCACGTTTAGCATGTTAATGGGCGTTAAGATGATAAGCGGGTTGCTAGCCCCATCGCCTATAGCGTGATTCCTTAGATTTTCGCCCAATCTCTTGACCGGCTTTTACGGTCTGAGCGGGAAAACAAACAGCTTGTATCCTAATCCTAACTAATATTTTAAATGCGAAAGTGAGTTTGTTTGTTTATTTGTTTTTATCTACTGAACCGATTATCTTGAAATTTTGCATACACATAGGCTGGGGTACTGAGAAGGACAACGGCTATATATTACGCGGGCGAAGCCGCGGGTAACTAAGGTAAGGGTAGTTTTTCCTGTTCTCCCAAACCAGCATGGAAGAGTTTACTTAATAAGCTAAAATTTTCGTTTAATTATAATATAGAAGGACTCTCTGTTTACTCGACACAACGCATAGTGTGGCTCTCAACTAAATAATATTCCGCTCACCTGCTCCCTTCAGCAGGTCCGGTTTCATCGAGGATCTTTGTGATGAGATCACGGACCATCGAATTTTCTTCCATAATGCGTTCCGACTGAAACAAAGTAAGTAAAATTACCCACAATAGGAAGGGCAGACTGACTGAATCTTCAAGCAAAAGTTGCTCCTGTTATTCTGTTTTTATTTGTCTACCTTCTCATGATGACGAGAAGATGAGAGAGAACGATGAGAATTTCAAATAAGTATTTAGCAGCACATAATTTGTTTGTTATACAATCTATCAGTTATGAACGGCCATGCAGTTGATTGTAGTGTCACTTTAGAATACTGTTGCAGTACAGATACTTAGTTGAGCTCATTAGCGTGTCAACAGGTCATGTACTTGTTATTCATGATACAAGTCCATGTTATCATTTCTTTATAACACCTAGCCTGTGCCATTTATGTTTTAGAGAATCATTTTATTGGACTTTAGGATAATTTGTTTTGTGGATACCTACTCAATTAAAATTATTTGTCATAGAAAATTGACCAGCTAAAAGTAGTATTTGTATACAAGGTCCAAAAAAGTTTTACTTTCTTTTTATTTATTTAATCCGCAGATCAGCTGTGTTTCTGTTTATAATGTTCCTTTGGGAACAGTAGCTTTTACTGGAATGAAATGTTACGAGTACCTATGTTTTATTTACCTTTCCCCAGACATATGCTAAAGCTTGATAGGATTTCTAGCCTAAACACACTTCTGGGGTAAAAAGGAATTATTTAATGAAACAAATTTGCTTTCCTATTTATAAGTTAGGGTTATGTGTACAATTAGAAATCCAGCCACATAAAAAAAAATTATTGTCTGGGAATTAAAAAAAAAAAACTGATATGGCAGTGGCGGCTTCATCTGAGTCAGAGAAGTCATTAGTGACCAAAGTCACAGATGAATTCGCAAGAAGTGTAAGGAGGCTAGTTATCTATACAAAATAAGTATAGTCCCAGGACATTCAAAAGTAGAATAAATGGGTATCTCTTGGATAAGCATGTAACATCCTCGTCTTCATTGTCATTTACCATTAGGTCAGATGGGAGACGAATGCCTAATTCAAAAATTAAATTAAAAAAAAAGTGTTGCTATTTTAGAGTTTGAGATGTTTTAGACATAAAAATATAAACTGAGCTTGTTAATAATTTAGGAACCTTTAAGATATTCTTTTCTCCATCTACTTTGTGATGGTTTAATGCATCCAGAAAGTTCTTTAATTAGTGAATCAACAGATTTTTGGCCAAGTATTAGTTATATTTATACTTATTCGTGCACTTTAAGATTATAAAGAGTCTAAAACATGTAAACGTCCCTCCAAGTTTTGAAATCAATACATAGGTGTTACTACACCTATATATTGAATTAGTAACAACAAAACACAACAAAATTTTTAAGAAAATTTGCGAGCACATTCAAAACTAAAATCAATCATAAAAGTAAATAGCAAATATTAAGATATCAAGAAAAAGCCAACTTATTTACATAGTAAGCAGAAAAAAAATATTCATAATATATGTAAATTATACCAGTTACGATTTATTATGAACTGTCTGCCAATTGTATGCTATGCACTGAGTATGTAAGTGACTATACATGTAATAAGACGTACATTCAAATGTTGAAAGTAACAAGTCTCCACTTAGTGCCTAAAACGAAGGACATAAACAAATACCTAGAGAAAGTAGGAACAACCTCTAACATATTGCAAGTATCACTTGGCATTACCTAATAAGAAGAAATCACAAATACAACCAAAACAAACTCATTATAGTTGAGTAATATATTTACGATTTGTGTGTTACCTTGTTATTCTGCCCTCTAACGTACAAACTACATAATTCTAAAAATATTGTGTGCATTCTTCAGATGTCATCGTCCACCTCAATGCAAAAAATTGACGATGGAAATCCAACGTACTCACTTCACACTATCATATTATCACAATAAATACCATTATTGAACTTCGTACACCATCAAAACAAGCACTTTTCACGATTATTTATGAAGATTTTTCCCGGATTTTGGGTCAGATTGACAGTTCAAGACATTTACAACACCCATTGGAAAATGGCACAAGTTTACACAACACTACACAACTTACCTGATCTGATTCATTTTCGACGGTTTTATACGCATTTCCTATGTGACATAAATCACTGAAGGCCATTTAAATTAAAAATTATTCCTTGCCACGATACATACGAGCTTTTGGTGCTAAGCCATTTTTTTCATTGACCTACATGTGTATAAAATTATACGTGCCTACTCGCAACGGTGTTGCTGCTTGCGGCAGGCGGCAGCTAGGTATATAAATGTTATTGTTATTTATTTTTGTTGTATTTTCATAAAATTACAATATAATTGAAGACTTACATAAGGAATTGGCATAATTTTCACTGAAATTATTAAATATTTAGTTTTACTCCAAGTGAAACTGCGTAAATTTCCCGCGCTTTGATTTTATTTTTAAAAAGCTTGAAGTTCTTATTCAGCCATTAATTTGTCAAATATTTTTGAACCATCAAAATATTTTTTGTTGTATTGTTAAATATTCTGTATGCCTTATAGTATTGAAAAGGCTATAAATTAATATTAGTTGTGAATTTATTAATTTCACAAAATATATTATTTCTAGAATGGCAACTTTTAAAAGTTACTGCCCGCAGCCCGCCCTCTATTGTATTTGTATGTAACCGCTAAGTGAAAATAACTCATTGTGAGCACTACGTATTGTTGAAGCTTTCTCTGCAAAATAATTTTTGCAGCACTTCATAGATGGCGCTAGGTGATGGCAGAGATGTACAGAACTCTGTTCAGTTTTACTACACTTGTTATTTTGTGAAGGTACATATTATGAGGTTTGTAAAATTGTAAAGTCGTGCAAAGAGTCATACATTTACCACTTTCGAAGCGCATTATCATCATCATCATCAGCTTTCCATAACCCCCTGCTGGGCATAAGCCTCCCTTTGTCTGCGCCATCCTTCTCTATCCATAGCCGTCGCAATCCAGTTCTTTCCTGAAATCTGTTTTATGTCGTCGGCCCATCTAGCTACCAGACATCCAAGCCCTACGTTTCCCATTTGTGGGATACCACTCGGTGAAAGCCTTACTCCACCTACCATCGTTCCTCCCAGCCAGGTGTCCCGCCCAGTTCCATTTCAGAGTTGCAACTCTTGAGAGCACGTCGTGAACTTTTGTCTTACGCCGGATCTCAGTGTTGCGGACTCGGTTTTGCAATTTGATGCCAAGCATGGCTCTCTCCATGGCTCTTTGCGAAGCAGCATGGTTCCTTTCGTAAGAGACCATGTCTCGGCACCATAAGTTATTGTGGGCAGGACACACTGGTTGAATAGGCGTGTCTTTAGGCATTGCGGTATTATTGGAAGCGCATATCTTTCAAACTATTGATTTTGAGAAAAAATGGTTTTAGGAACCTCAATGTCACTCCATGTAAGGGGGCCCCTTAATATTTTTTTTTTATCTTAATAATACATCCATCTATCTACCATCATTAAAGGAACCACGTCAGAGGCCGAGAGGCGGTTCCGAAGAACTCTGACACCAGGGTGTGCATGGTCGACTGACCGTGTCGCCTACACGAAATGATGATGATGATCTACTAAGTTTCAACTGTGTAGTCGCAATAGTTTCGGAATAAAATGGCTATGAAATACGGACAGACAGACAGACATGGCGAATTATAAGTGTTCCGTTTTTTGCCTTTCGTCCATGGAACCCTAAAAAGTCGTAAATAAAGGCCATTCTAAATTTATATTGGAATTTTCCTTCGCAGTACTCAGGTATTGCTTGCAATTAATCAAACAACAAAGCAGACGGCCCATCTGAACCGAGCTGTGAACAGTCCCTTTGTGTCGCACGCAATTGCATTTGCTTTGGCCACTCGCTGTAACCAACTGTACAGAGCTATGTACCACTATACAATAGATCCAAATTCGTCGGGTCAGTGGTAAACTCGCCACTCTGCCATTTTGGCGATTTTGACATTTTTATGTCAAAGTGCTTGTTTATTTTTTATACACATAGTGTCAAAATCTCAAACATGCAGGATTAATACTTTAGGAGTTATTTCAATTTGACCTGGTTGCAATCTGCATAAATTAAAAATTTTACAAAAGTAAACTCGTTTAAGTGCATATAGGTCAGTTAACACTTTGAAAATATCGCCTTTGTAAATTAAAATTTAAGTAGTAAACTAGCGTAAGTGGTATATTGATTGCTTTACCTCGGTTTTCAACATGATTTAAACAATAAATTAACCACGTTCAACTATTCTAAGTGGCAGATTGAATACTTTACTTCGGTTTACAATATGATTTAAACCTAATTTTACAATGCTCAACTAGCCTAAGTGGCAGATTGATTACTTGACTTGTGTTTACGATATGACTAAAACTCTAATTAGCAATGCTCAACTAGCCTAAATGGCAGATTGAAAACATGACTTTGGTATACGACATAATTTTAACTTTAATTAGGAATGCGCAACTAACCTAAGTGGCAAATTGAATACATCACTATTGTCGAAATTCGATAAAAAGACACTAAATTAGATTAAGACTATCAAACTGTATGAAACAATAAAATTTAATTTCATGCAATGCAAAATGCAAGCGACTTGCAAATCATACTTTACCGGAAGTGGTACTTTTTATATGTGCAATCGAAAGTACCTTGTATGTATATACTTCCATATTTTTTAATATTTTTTTAAACCAGAATTTATTTCTTTATTAATTTTTGAAAATAGGCCACAAACGTAGGACTTATAAACAAATATCTGTGCCTTATTCCCTGTCATTGTCAATCTGGCGTAAAATAATGACATTGACAGGACTTTGATCGTGTGAGTTGCCAGATTGGGGAAATTTTACCCGGGAGTATGGAAATTTTCTAAAGGCCTCTCCCAATGTGAATGAAAAATATCGTATCCGTTTTCACTGTTATTTTTTTTTTCAATGTTAATGCTGGTTAGAATATTTTTCTATGTAATAATGATTTGGTTTCGCTCATTTCGTTTACCTGTTAATTATATTCCTAATATTTTACCTGTTTATTCAATCCCTTTTTTTTCACGGCTGCACAATGCCATAGTTTGTTATCTTGGTAAAAATAGGATGGTAAAAATCAACGTCCTGCCTGTGTGAAAAGCCATGGTCTGTCAAAAGATGAAGAATTCGGAGTCAAGTGTCTTGAGAAGACAAGATATCGGTGGTCCACAAGTCAAGCCAATGTTATCAGGTTGCGATCTAGAACGAAAAATATCCAACGATAGGTATGTACAAACACCAAAAAACCAACGAACTTTTTTGACATTGATGAGCATAGCAGCCTTTTTTCCTTGCCTTGTATGTAAGTAAGGCAAATTCAGTCAATCCATGTATACCATCAAATTATAACGTACAAGGCAAGGGATGTTTTCGGGTGTGCTGGCTGCTCAACAATTACAAAACGGATGTCATTCCCAAAAGATCCCTAAAATATTTGCCATGGCGAAGCCCAAAACTTCCACTACTAAGACTATCAAACTGTATGAAACAATAAAATTTAATTTCATGCAATGCAAAATGCAAGCGACTTGCAAATCATACTTTACCGGAAGTGGTACTTTTTATATATGCAATCGAAAGTACCTAGTATGTATATACTACCATGTTTTTAATTATTTTTTTTTAAACTAGAATTTATTTTTTTATGTATTTTTGAAAATAGGGCACAAACGTAGGACTTATAAACAAATATCTGTGCCTTATTCCCTGTCGTTGTCAATCTGACGTAAAATAATGACATTGACAGGACTTTGACCGTCTGAGTTGCCAGGTTAGGGAAATTTTACCATGGAGTCTGGATATTTTCTAAAGGCCGCTTTCAATGTGAATGATAATTATTGTATCCGTTTTCACTGTTCTTTTTTTTTCAATGTTAATGCCAACCATCAAACTTTTTGTGATATTGATTAGCATAGCAGCCTTTTTTCATTGCCTTGTATGTAAGGCAAAATCAGTCCATCCACGTATATCATCACATTAGAATGTACAAGGCAAGGGACTTTTTCAGGTGTGCTGGCTGCTCAATGATTACAAAACTGATGTAATTCCCAAAAGATCCCTAAAATATTTGCCAAACCATTATTTATTGCTTTGGACATACGACTTCAGGTTCTGTCCAGTCTGTAGAGAATAAGAGATGTGTTTTCGACTTTCGTATTTTCTGAACGTTAAAGAAACGAGTAAAAATATCAGGAACATAGTTAATAATAAAGCATTTCATAGTTTTACTGCAACTTTCTGTAAGCATGTTGTACAACTAAAAGAAATAAGTAAGTCCAAATAATTATTACATCTAAAAATATACTGGCGGGCATTTATATTTAAAAAAAGTGAAAACGGATACGATATTTATTATTTACATTTAGAGACGCAAGGCCTTAGAAAATTTCCAGACTCCCGGGTAAAATTTCCCAAATCTGGCAACTCAGACTATCATAGTCCTGTCGATGTCATTATTTTACGTCAGATTGACAACTGTTTGTTGTTTTTCGTATGTGTAAGTGGCCAACACTGGTGTCAGATTTTTCAAGCTGCCTTAAGGCATCTGACATAGCTTAACGACTGCCATCAACGATGACAGCCGGGACCAACGGCTTAACATGCCTTCCGAAGCACGGAGGAGCTCGAGATATTTTTATGCCACTTGCGGTCACCCATTCAAGTAGGGACTGTACCAGGGGTTGCTTAACATACGTAAGCGCTCATAGAGCTCACACCCACTGTACCATCGGGCTCCATCGGGATCGATTGACAATGACAGGGTATAAGGCACAGATATTTACTGGGGAATAAAAATACGAGTGTTGTTATGACCAAAATAGTTTACGAGAAATCATACGACGTTTTTCAACATACCTGGCTGTAGTAGGTAATAATTAAAAGGATTGCTTGCAATTAATCAGATAACAAAGCAGACGGCCCGTCTGAACCGAGCAGTGAATAGTCCATTTGTGTCGCTCGCAATTGCATTTGCTTTGGCCACTCACTCTAACCACTGTACAGAGCTACGAGTATGTACCAATATTCAATAAATCCAAGTGAGCTAAGTTGATCATTACTTGGGAATAAAAATACGAGTGCTGTTATGATCAAAATAGCTTACGAGAAATCATACGACGTTTTTCAACACACCCGGCTGTAGTAATAATTAAAAGGATTGCTTGCAAATCAGATAACAAAGCAGACGGCCCGTCTGAACCGAGCTGTGAATAATCCATTTCTGTACAGAGCTCATCATCTGCCTTACCTTATCCCATTATCTGAGGTCGGGGCAATATGTCTTTTCCCTCCATAAATTCCTATTCTGCGTCATTTCAGTACCTACTCCTACCCCCTTCATATCTTTGTTTACGCAATTCATCCACCTTTGTTTGGGCCTGCCTCCTCCTGTATACCCATCAATCTTCATATTTAGCGCTTTTTTAGTTAGAAGTTGCTCCTCTCTCCTCATCACGTGACCAAACCAAGCCAATCGGTTGCTTTTAACTTTATCCGTTACCGATGCGACTTTAACCACTGTAGAGCTATGTACCACTATTAAATATAGATCCTCCATGCTGGTTTGGGAGAAAAGAAAAACATGGGATATACCTGCTGCTTTTCTTCCCGCGCAGACCGTAAAAGCTGGATAAGGGATTGGGCGAAAATCTATGGAATCATGTCAATAAATAAATAAATATATACGGACAAATCACACAGATTGAGCTAGCCCCAAAGGAGGACTTGTGTTATGGGATACTAACTCAACGATACTATATTTTATAACAAATACATATTATATAGATAAAAACGTCCAAGACCCAGGTCAATCTGAAATAGATCATTTTCCATCTTGACCTGACCGGGGATCGAACCCGGGACCATCCGTGTCGCAGGCAGGCGTGTTGACCGCTGTGCGACGGAGCTCGTCAATAGGCGATGCGGCTAGCAACCCATTACTATTTTGATTCCGCTTTATATCTTACTAAACGCACACAAACACGTAAACTTGGTCTTTGGGTTTATGACCTTGGGCCGCAAGGGATAAAGACGTGATAATAGTATGTATGTATTGAGTTAAGTTGATCATCAATACGAGTTCTTTTGAGCAAATGAAAATACGAGTGTTGTTATGATCGAAATAGCTTACGGAAAATCATACGATGTTTTGCAACACAGCTTGGCTCCGTACCATTGTCAATACAACATTAGAGTATCGAGCATAAACGATAAAAGACATGTTTGTTGTATGGAAACCCCCCTTTAATTTATTTTATTTTGATTTAAGTATTTATTCTTAAATTTAATATAGAGTCAGTTGTTCCGTGAACATTTAAAGAGTCGACCTATTGCTGTTATTAACATCGAGCAATAAACTTCTAACAAATCACGTTTGTTGTATGGAGCCCCCTTAACATATTTATTTTATTCTGTGTTTGGTACTTATTTATTTTATTCTGTGATTCACTTGTCTAGCTATCATAGTTTGTGATGTACAGCCTGGTCAGACAGACAGACAGTGAAGTCTGATGAATAGGGTCCGGTTTTTACCCTTTGGGTACGGATCCCTAAAAATACTTTACCTCCTTTTTTACTTTACAGGTAGAAGCAGGTACATTACAATCAGGGCAAAGCCCTTCTACACAGAACAGCCCGTATTTACTAACTCGGATGACAGGTGTCGATGCCTATGAATCTAGAATTTACAATTACAATGCGGGCTTTGCTAGCTCGAACTTTTTATTTGAAATACAAAAACCGCATTGTAACAGCAAATCCAAGATCGATAGGCATCGACACCTGTCATCCGAGTTAGTAAATAGGCCGGCAGGTAGCTTTGTGCCCGTAATATTTTAGTCACATCTCAATAACACTGACCAAAGCGAAGTACAATTGCATTAAATGCAATTGCATCAACGGTGTGCATCCACGACAAAGGCTGTGCTATGTACTGTGCACAGTAATAACTTTGTAACCAATGGTTTGACGAGCTCCGTGGCGCAGCGGTCAACACGCCTGCCTGCGACACGGATGGTCCCGGGTTCGATCCCCGGTCAGGTCAAGATGGAAAATGATCTTTTTCAGATTGATCTGGGTCTTGGATGTTTATCTATATATGTATTTGTTATAAAATATAGCATCGTTAAGTTAGTATCCCATAACACAAGTCTTACTTTGGGGCTAGCTCAATCTGTGTGATTTGTCCGTAAATATATATTTTAAAATGGTTTGTACGGGACGTTCTGAAACTGTTAGGTAAAGATATTAATTAAAATTTGGATTCTTTCGGGGTAGAAACATTTGGTCCATGGGGTCCATCAGCCCATAAGCTTTTTAGTTTTTTGGCTAAAAAGCTTATTGAGGTCTTCCGTGACCAAAGGGCTGGAAGCTACCTAGCTCAGCATTGCTATTCAATTTGGCAATGCTGCCAGCCTTTTGGGCACGATGCCCAGGGATGAGCAGCTGGAGGGACTGTACGATTTGTATTTTTAGGCTTCTAATTTTGTTTTTAGTTAGTTTTATTGTTAGAATAGTTAGTTTTAATTAAATTTATCTGATCTATGTAATAAATGGTTTGTATGTTGAACTTTGCAATATCTAGGGGCATATAGGTACATTCCTACTACACAGCACGGAATGTTGCTGGCGCCCTATTATAGACGAAAATTAGAGTGTAAGGAGTGTAGTAAGATAGGTATCACGTTTTATTTTTTCGTCAACGCGCGATTTCTAAACCGAAATAGGGCATGTAGTGTGACCTTAACTCGCCGTTGCTATTCTGTCATGGTCCTTAGATTTTTAGAATAAAATTAGGTTATCCTTTATACCTACACCTGTATTTAAAGATAATTTTCTTTTTTAGATTCTTTGTAATTACTAAAAATATACACGTTATATTGGGTGGGGGAGGGGGATCTCAGTGACGGACCCCGGGTCCTAAATCATGTTAAATAAGTAGTTACTTATTCAGCAGAGGGATAAAAGAAAGAACTCTTGTCAACCACCGATTGAGGAAAGCAAGAAAATTAAATCAATCACAGCAAAATAACTCCAAAACAAACATTATCTGTTTTTCCCGCCAATCCGCCATGACAGTCCAAACGTCAGGTGTTTCTGACACCGCCGCCCACCCGCTGCGGCGCCACCTGCCGCGTGTATTATCCAATTTGTATCTGCTCGGGAGAGGGGTTAAAATAGAGCTGTTGATGACATCTTCGTTCTGGGTTATCGAAATACAAATTGTTAAATTAATTAATTGGTATCTAGCGAGGAATCAAACGAACCGATCGAAGGTATTTTTTACGTAAATGCCAAAAATATAATGTTTTCAGGGATTGTAAGTATACGTAGAAGTGATAACCTAAAACCAAAAAATTAAAGCCTCTCGATTCCACTTTTTCGATTAAAATAATTGCCCATAAATCGCTCAAATGTTTGTTTCATCATCATTGAAATCATCATCATCAGGTCTTTTTAGTCTCCTCTGCTAGCACGACCATCTGTGTACTATCAGTGCCATGTAAGTACTTATATTAGCCAGAGCAGTCAGAGGACTTGGCCTACTCTCTCCACGCTAGCCAGACGGGTTGGAGAAGTTCTTGAATGTTTGGTTAGCTTGTTTCTTGAATTGGAAGACTTGGAGCGGTCCTAATCCTACTACTTTGCCGGCAACCTCACGGATGGTCCCGGGTTCGATCCCCGGTCAGGTCAAGATGGAAAATGATCTTTTTCAGATTGACCTGGGTCTTGGATGTTTATCTATAGAAGTATCTATAATAAAATATAGTATCGTTGAGTTAGTATCCCATAACACAAGTCTCGATCTTACTTTGGGGCTAGCTCAATCTGTTGATTTGTCCGTATATATTTATTTATTTACTTATAGGTAAGTATTAGTTATCATCATCATCATCATCTCAGCCACAGGAAGTCCACTGCTGGACTGGTATAAGTAATAAAAACTAATAATTGTCATAGTCAAGGGCGGATCCAAGATTTTTTTCAGGTACGGAATTTTTCTCACAACGGGTGGACGGATTTCTAAATTCGCAAATCCAGCCAGAAATAGACAAGAGTTTCACTAATGTTCCTTCTGTTATTTTATTCATTTTTATAGGTATTTTGCCAATTCACAAAACTCTTTCTAAGGTTTATCAATTTTATCATGTTTTCCAGTAGGTATAACACATGGACGTATAAAAAGGAGTCTTTTTTTATACGTCCATGGTATAACATTACTTATTCGCTACATTTAGATACCTACACTAAATCACCTAAAGCAGAAACTACTTAAAATCAACAATTTTTATCTAAATTCATATTAATCATTAAATTTATTAAAGACTAGCTGATACCCGCGGCTTCGCCCGCGTGATAGATGTAGCCTATGTCCTTCTCAGTACCCTAATCTATGTGTATGCCAAATTTCATGATGATCGGTTCAGTAGGTAGAACGTGAAAGCGTAACAAACAAATAAATAAACAAACAAACTCACTTTCGCATATATAATATTAGTTGGGATCATTTTCATTATTCATTATCATGTCTTTTTTAGTCTCCACTGCAGGAGCACGACCCTCTCTGTACTGCCTGAGCCATATATTAACCAGAGCAGTCAGAGGATTTGGCCTACACTCTCCACGCTGGCCAGACGGGTTGGAGAGGTTTATTAAAAATAATTAAAAACATTTAGGAAAAATTTCTTTAGGCAGTTCAACTGCCTTTTAATCTGAAAGAAATGGTAACAGTAGATAAATTTGATATAAACAAGTTTACTATGTTAACAAAAAAAATTACATTCCCATAGAGGTACATATATAAGTGTAATACAAAAGTTGTGCTTTTTTTTTAATTCCAGCAATATTCCCTTAGGAACTGTTGTTCATATTCACGGGCTGAGTCGCCCCTTTAAGGAGTGGACAGGGTTGTAGTAACAGTGTGTGAAAATAATTATATTGAGCGAAAAAAGATAATTCCATTCGTAGGAATAGACTAATAAGTACGTCAACACATCTAAAATAAGTTTAAGTAGCGATAAGAATTGCACGTTAAAAAATTCAAAGTATAGATGCGGCGAAGTAACAATTTACCTTTTTTAAACATTCGGTTAAAACGGCATTATCCCAAAATCTTTTATTTCTCATTTAACAATAAATAACAAAAGCATAGATCCCTAAAACCCAGACATTTACTTTATGTTACAATCATCCTTATGCCAGTTCAGCGAATTGAAAAACAAAAGGAAAATTCAAATAAAGAATTCAATCGCAATCGAATCAAGAGTCCGCCGGCCGTGAGTGCAAGCGAGACGCACCTATATGATGTTACCAGCAATAGAAAGAGATGAATATAGCGTTAATCCTATTGGCTTATACTAGGCGACGTTTGCCACGATTGGTCGCTGTGCTTTATTGAACTGTCACTGAAGACCGTGGTTAGGGGGTGAAGCGGTAATTCGGGGGCAAGTAGGGGGCGAAAGAGGTCGGGTTGGGTGGGGGTGGCGGGAGAAAAGCCGTTTCACAGAATGGAGTTTGGCGATTGACTTGTGGGTAGTTTTTGGGGTTCCTTCGGCGACGATAGCTTTTTCATGAAGAATTTCTTACTAATATTACAGTAACTAAGTCTTATTTAAAAAATGTTGGGATGGTGGCATGCTCTGCCAAAAAACTGCCTTGATGGATATTGGGCATTGAACTAAGTATTTGTGCCACAGTCCCGTTTAAATTCAAACTGAATTCGGTATTTGCCTAATGTTAAGACTATATAAAATTTGTTTCCAATGATACTAATTTCTATCTAAAAACACTATAAAAAACACTTTTAATTTGATATCGATTCGTTAAGTGTTCTTAAAGCTTCTTTAAAGTTGGGTGAATAGGAGCATTTTCAAAAGTATGAAAATCTTAAATTACAATTATACTGTATTGTAGTCCGCTAAATTTATAGCATTTTTTATTATGAAACCATTACCACAAACGTAATATTTCGTATAGCTACCAAACAAAGTTCTCACGCCGCCCATACAAAATACAAAGTTGTGACGTCACAAATATGTAAGTAGGCATTACAGCAGTGCGTTTTCACGTCTAAAAATATGTGTCTTTAAACCTTGTATATCTGAAAGAGTTTTTTGTTGAGAAATGTATTTCGGTCACCATTGTGTTTATTTTTGACAGGTCTTTACATAGCGACACGAAAATTTTTTTAGTCAAGTAGCCAATTGTATCTTCTTATTACATTGAATCAACTTTACACTCCTTCCAATATTTGTGTATGGTCTCTATTGCCTATAAAAAAATAGAGGAAACATAAGTAAGGTAATCTTTTGATAGTAAGTAGTAATAGTATCTTTTTCGTAGTTTGTGGTTACATGTATGAAAAAAACCATAAAGAGAAAAATAAAAAAATTTTAAACCCCACGGCATCTTTAACATCATTGAAATAACACGGTACCAAATTTCGACTTAATCGGGCAGAAGGAAGTTAGTCAGATCTCCTCATCAACTAGAAAAGAGGACGTCTTTCAAATGGCTGAGCAGATTTTCATGAAACATGGCTAAGAACACTACTTAGAGATAAAATTATCTACGAAACAAAAAAAAAAACTGAACGAAAATCTGTTCATCAGTTTGGGATCTACGATACCGCAGACAGAATTACTTATTTAATTTTTAACTCCCCTCTCTTTTAACCCTCCAGGAGTAAGATACCAGAACAATTGAAAATAATTTCTTTCGGTATCTTCTTCGTAGTTGGTGCCTATAGATACCTCCAACTTAATTTAAACTTATTAAGAAATACTGGTTTGTTTGAAAGAAATACCTACTTGACTTTGTATAACCGTTTGTTAGGCAGGTGGTAGGCCGTGACTGTTCCTCTGACGGTTGGCGCCGAAAATTAAGGAATTCAGTTTAGTTTTCTGCTTCATCTCTACCGTACTACCGTATCTCTACGTTATTTACCTACTTTAGAAGACAGCTAAATCCACGCTTAATCTTTCCTAAATGTCAATCTACGGGTGTTTCTTGATTGGCCGTCACAACACACGTGGGGAAATGCTCAGAAAACGCATGCCGTGATTTTTCCTCTGTGACGATTGGCACCGAAAATTAAAGTCTTTTGTTTATTTTTCCAGTTTATCGCTCTATCTCTACTTATCTACTTGCCGGGTAGACAGTCAAAATATGTCAAATATCAATCTACGCGCGTTTTGTGATTGGCTGTCACAAAACACGGGAAAACATAATCCGTGACTTTTCCAAAAAAGTATTAAGGCTGCGAACGATTTTTGTTTGGAAAAATTGCTCGTTTGCGAACGGCGAAAATGCAAAAATCGTACCCCAGCTTAGTGTTCTTCTGCATCTCTACTATTTACCTACTTGCCGAATAGAGAGTCAAATCTCAAATATCAATCTACGCGCGTTTTGTGATTGGCTGTCACAAAGCGCGGGAAAACGCATGCCGTGACTTTTCCTCTCTGACGGTTGGCACCGAAACGCAGTCGCGACACGCCCTTCGCGGCTGCGATTCTTATTGGGTGAGGTATCAAATGTCACGCATTGTTTATGTTTGTATATGGTTTGTATGTTCGGCGAGATGTACCTCCGTCCGGTACGGAGGCCGTGTTGCTCGAAGAGATGTACCCATGAGAGTGGGTTGGCTAAGCTAAATAATATTACTCGTAACAATAGAAAAATATGCAGAGAGCGTAAACTCAGTTCTTGACACCATATCACACGTGCAAGAATTATTCTAACGTTTGTAACGTTTTTTTGTTTTCTTCTAGGTACTTTTTTTTTCTCTCCCTTTTCGTTCGTAAATTAGTAATGTACAATAGTGATACACTTAGTTAGTTTATTTTTTTATTATCTGTGTGCTTCACCGGCTGAGCACAGTTTACCTACTTACATCCTGATTGTCCGTGTCTTAGATACATCAAATTAAATAAGACCCATAAAAAGATAAAAGCCTAGTACACGTGACTACCAAGTAAAATTTTAGAAAAATACGGTCAGAAAAAAATACTAGATAACTAGACTTCGATAACTTAGGTTAAAATATAAATGAAATATAAATATATTTAAATATTACCTAGTTGTTATAAAAATTATCATAACAAAATCTGTTAAAATACCTATCTAGTAATTTAACACTCTTTGCTACGATAATTTTTAAATATTTATCTAAGTAATTTAACGAGAATAAAATCCAAAAACAACTAAACGGCTTGTAAAATATCCAAAAGTGTAATTGAAAAGCGAAGCAATCTCGAAATCTGTGCCATTATTCTAAACGAGCGCGGAATGCCACAAATTAAAGCTTAAAACGACCGCTTAACAGCTGACCCAAAATCGAACCCCCTTCGTACCGCGTCGTGGGTAAAAAATAAAGACGCCACGACCGCAACACATATAAAAAAGAGGTGCATACATTACGTAATAGAATCACGTCTTTATCCCTTACGGGGCAGACAGACCTTTAGGCCATGAGACCGAAAGGCCACGTTTAGCATGTTGATGGACTCAAAGATGGAATATATGATATATATATGAATATGGAATCAAAATAGTGATAGGTTGCTAGCCGCACCAGTCACCACCTATTCTCCTTCTTTAGATTTTTCGCATATTCCCTCGGCCGGTTTGTACAGCCTGCGCGAGAAGAGAAGCACCTGGTACATTTTACGTTTATTTTCTCTTAGACTTGCATGAAAAAAAAAGGTGACAAAAAATGTTACAAATTTTTGACCAAAAATCAAACTCCATGACGAGCTGCGTAGGAAATAAGGTAGAGACGCTAGGCACCTAGAGCTACGAGCAAATATAATGAGTGTCATTATTCTAAACGGGCTCAGAATGCCACAAATTTAAGCTTGAAACGACCGCTTAACAGCTGACCCAAAATCGAGCCCCCTTCGGGACGCCTCGCCACGACCGATACACATAGACAAAAATCTGACCAAAAATCAAAGTCCATTACGTAGAGACGCGATCAGTGTCATTATTCTAAATGGGTGCGGTGTGCCTCAGATTAAAACTTAATACGAGTGTTTAGATAATAATAATATTTTTTTGGTAATGGTGTCGCGAGTTCAATGATTTTTCCAAGCTCAAAAATGCCCAGCGCACCTAAAGCAATTATCACTTCAAAAACGAATAAATGAAAAAAACTTTTTTTAGATATTGTAAACATGGCACTGCACTCAGTCTTTATTTCGGACGCGCGGGCATCAGACACGAAAAGCAACGGGGCGGGGTTGGCCACGCCTCCGCCCGCCGCCGCTAGCGGCCGCTAGCAGCCACCGCCAGCCGCGTCAAAAGTGCCCGGGCCGCGACACGCGCGCGTCGCGTCACTCGTCACCAGTTACGGTGAAGACCGGACATTAACTCTGCTAAGAATTGACAAATTGAATAAGAGTGGCTTGTTTTAGACAGTGATTATAATTATTTTTTAAATTGGACGTTAAAGATTTGATAAAAAAATCTTGAAAAGCTACAAACTTAGTTACTAACTGTTCCTGAAATAACGGTGGAAATTGGACATATTTTTTTCTGCCGCGAATTCGTGGCTTGTTTTAGTGATTATATCATAAGATTAACGTAAGCTATTTTAAAAAAAATAACCTGATTTTTTTTAATAGCTTAGCTAGGTCAGTTAACTATTTCAGAATTTACGGTCGAAACCGGACAATAAATCTGCTGAACATTCGTGGCCTGTTTTAGACCGTATCAGTGATTTTATGATTAAGAAGCTACCTACGCTATTTAAAAAAACCTGAAAAATTGATTTATACCAAATTAGATACTATATAAAGGAACTATAGTACCTAGCTATAATTCTTAGCTATAGCTATTTAAGAAATTACGATGAAATCGGTGGCTGAATCAGTTAATATGATTTAAAGTATTATTTCAATATATAATATATATTAAAAATGTTCAAGGCAATAAGATATTTTGTTATGAATAAATATTATTGAATTGAAGCTATTTTAGAAATTAAGGCTATTTTAGAATTTAAACGCTAGTAGTCTGTAGCCTTGAACAATTAATAAATACATATTATCTAATAAGATAATTTTAAATATGATATGACGTGAAAAAGTGCCTGCAAAGGCCTATTTTCTGAATAAACGTTTTGATTTTAAGGAGAGAATCGGACATTTGCTAACTAACTAACCGTATCAGTGATTAAAGACTTAAAATTTTAACGTATTTAAAAAATCATCTTGAAAATTCTCACGGGCAGGATTTGAACCAGCAGAATAGAATAAAATATTATAAATGTACTAGCGGAAACCCGTGGCTTCGCCCGCGTGATTTATAGCCTATGTTCTTCTCAGTACCCTAACCTATGTGTATGAATTTCATGATGATCGGTCCGGTAGATAGGGCGTGAAAACGTAACAAACAAATAAACAAACAAACTCATTTTCGCATTTATAATATTAGTTGGGATTTTCGCATTTATAATATTAGTTGGGATTGGGATTAGTAAAAATATTTCCTCTGACTGTTTTGGCTATTATACGGCTCTGGTAGTACAAAGAGGGTTGTGATCAGTGACTAATAAATTGTCCTGACTATCAAAGACCTGATGATGATGATGATTAAAATAAATATAAAATTACTAATAAAACATGAGTAATTGTCAATGACACATTTAACTCATTATACTTATTTTTAAATAGCTATTTGCCTAACAGATGATTTACAGGCAAACAAAGATCTTTGTCATTTCAAAGACACCCCACACTTGGTTAAATATCAAAGAGTACGAGCCAAGTACGTAACATAATTACGTGTATTATTTACAACAGCATTTAATTTAAGTTAAGAAAGATGGAGTTTTTGGTGGGAAGTCAAGGGGTTCAGTCTTCGTTTGCCTTATTACAATTTTGCAAATTGATTTTAGTGGACTTTATAATATGAAATTGGTGTAGTTTGGTGTTATAAATGCTCGTGCTCGAGAACAATTTGTGAAATAGTTAAAGTAGACTGTTAAATGGACTCGTATAGATTTGTCGCAAAAGCTCCCACGAGGCTGCCAAAGAACATGCGCCATCTTTGATGCCACATACCGTTACAACACCGATACTTAGTATCTCATTGTACTGGACATTGGCAGAATCACTGAAATCTCGGTGGAAGCCATAATTAAAAATAAGAAAGAAAGAAAGAAGGAAAAAAATATACATAAACAAAGAAACACTACTTACAGCTTTAATATTGAACTAGCAATTATCCCGCGACTTCGTCTACCTAAATTATAGTCTATGTCACAATCAAATAGCTTTCTATAGGTGAAAGAATTTTGATAATCAGTCTATTATTTCGGAGTCTATCCATTGCAAGCAATCAAACAATCAAATCTTTATTTTTTAAGAAATCATCATCATAAGGTCTTTTTAGTTTCCACTGCAGGAGCACGACCCTCTTCTGTACGAGTACTATAGACCCATAAAGCCAGAGCAGTCAGAGGATTTGGCCTACACTCTCCACGCTGGGCAGACGGGTTGGAGACTTTAAGAAATAAGTACCTACGGATTATTTAACTCTCACTTATAGTCTAGGTACGGGTGGGATTCCTTCACTGCTGCTACGATGTTTCATTTGCGTAGGTTACGAGCGTAGCCGCCGGTCGTAGAACCATCGTAGCACGCCGCTACGGGATTGCGTAGGAATGTGTAGTCCACTCCTTCTACGAAATCTCGTAGCGGCTTGCTACGTTGGTTCTACGACCGGCGGCTATGCTTGTAGAAGGATTTATGAAGCAGTAAAATGAAGGGATTTTATCAATATTCATAAAAGAGGAAATATTTTTTTGCAGTTATTATAGTATTTTAGATCATACATTGAGATTTTATTTGATTAAAACTAAAATAAAATCATAAATCATAAATTCAATCGCAAAATCGATAGAAGACAAACGCTCTAACAAATTGAATGTAAAATTTTATTTGAATTCATTCGAATCTGCAAGAAATATTACATTTCTTGTTTTATTACGAAATTGCTGAGCACCGGGCTAAAATCTCATTTTTTGCGTATAGTCACTGACCGACGAATGTGATACTAATTTTTAGCAATTCGGCCCTGTTTTTTGCTTTTTATCTAAAGTGGCCTCTGTTAAACCATATGAGTATTTTTATAAAGTTTTCTTAAATGGGAAAATTTGTTATTTTAAGTCAGTTAAAAGTAGTCTAAAATATTTTGAATCATGGGTCTATATTCGTGTTAGTCTTTATTTAAAACAATGCTAATTTATTCAAAAACTTAAAATTAAACCTCGTTTTGGTACACATATTTTGAACAAACAACTTTTATTTTAATTTTATAGAAATTAAGAAGCTAGAACTTTATCAGTGTACAAAAAGTATAACAAAGAATGATAGTGGTGGACTTTTGAGAATCATTTGAACAGTATAAAAAGAGTGTGCCGAAAATAGTGTCATATAGACTTTATAACAATGGAAGTGGCACAAACTCCTCTACAGCTGACCCAGGATCATCAGGATGGGAGGATTCGAGGTAAGATATTATTACATCATACATTGTTGAGTTTGACAACTAACTCGCAGATAATGTAAACATGGCAAAATTTTGTGTGTATGGTTACCTTTTCTTTTTAAATTAATGTTCGCTAGACTCATGAAATAAGTTTTTCTTAAGTTGGCAGCAATGCATTCAGTTCAAGAAAACTTCTTTTGCAATCACGAAATCTAGGTTTAATAGTCTGTGGACATAGTGATTATATGCTCTTTGGTCTGTGGCTGCTAGCCGTATCGTTATAGCTACATTATAGTACTGCTGTGCCGTACTGTTATGAAAAATAGAGTATAGATTTATTATGGATGTTCTTATGTTTGTGTTCTTGACCATATAAATGACAGATTACAGTACATGACTAGAAAAAATATAAATTAAGCTTAAGAGTCCGGGGTCCACTAACTATTCTAGGTGATTTGACAAGGTTACTGGTGCTCAGAGACAAACATACACAGCGTCAATGCCCTCTGACCTATACTACCCTCGTCAAACTTATGGCGGCTCGGACATTAAGGCCGCACACTAGGCACAGTAGCGACGCCAATCATTTTATTCCTAATACTTTACAAATAGAAAGAAATTCAAGAATATAAATCATATAAGTACTAGTAAATAACCTGAAGTATTTTTGGAATCATGTTTAATATTATCAGAATCAGTGAGAATTATGAGAATCAGATTACCGCCAAAACGGCCGTTTTTGGCGGTAATCACGTTTTCTCTTAATGACTGATTCTCATAATATTAAAACATGACTCCAAAAATACTTCAAGTTATTTACTAGTGCTTATAAGATTTACATTCTTGAATTCCTTTCTATTTGTAAAGTATTAGGAATAAAATGATTGGCGTCGCTACTGTGCCTAGTGTGCGCCCTTAACTGCGAGCTGCGCAGCATGCGCCCCGCCTCCCCGCGCGCGTCCAGCTGAGTTTAATATTGTGTACTGCGTATCGACTCGCACGATATTCCGAGTCGCAATAAAGTTTGATTCAGACTGCACCAAAATCAATCGTAAGATAGTTTTAAACAAACGCTAGATGGCGTTCAGGACCCGTGCCTTCCAAAACACGGAATCATATTTTTTTCGGATAATAAAGTGATTCAAGCCTGCAATATTATATACCAGACTGGGCAAAACTTTCGTAAAGCACGCTTCTCAGTGGGGTTTTAACCCATGACCTCCGACCACGGCCATAAGGCAAACGCCTTATCTACTGGATCTTAGAGGCAGGCTAATCACTACATAGTTTAAAATAAAGTCGTTTGCGTTGACTGTCTCAATGTATGCTTAGATCTTTAAAACTAAGCAACGGATTTTGATATAGTTTTTTTTAAATAGATAGACTTATTCAAGAAAAAGGCTACTACGAGTACATGCCCGGGCGTAGGCGGAGAGGGCTGCTAGTTCCAACTAATATTATAAATGCAAAAGTGAGTTTGTTTGTTTCGCTTTCACGTCGGATCTACTGAACCGATCATCATGAAACTTTGCATACACGTAGTCTGGAGTACGGAAAAGGACATAAGCTACTTTTTATCCCGGAGAAAAGTACTGTTCCCGAGAGATAGACACTAACGGGAGCGAAGCCGCAGGCTAAAGCTAGTTATAAAATATAGTAAAGTTGAGTTAATATCCCAAGAAACAAGTTCAAACTTACTATTGTGGCTCAATCAGTATGATTAGTAACTATTAAATTTATTTATTCATAATAAAACCCCTAAAAACACTCGCTCGTTAACACGCCTCGCAGAAATTGACAAAATAAAAACCAAATTACCTCACAAAGCAAATACAGAACCTATCAAAATCAATTTTCGACGTGTTTTTTCACTGGCACGGGCGTAATTTGTATTCAGCCAACGTCCGCCGTTACGCGGGGTCTATTTGACTGATTTTCAGCCTCTCCATGATTTGCCACTTTACCCGGTCAGAGCGTGCATAGAATATAAAGCGGCCAATAGTAGATCGGGATTTGAAATTTCATTTTCGTTCTGGAATAATGGGCTCGCATTTTGAATATTGCGCTTTTATTGGTTGGAGATAAATTTTGAGAGAATGTTTAATGGTTTATATTTACGAGTATATAGCCGTGTAGTCCCCGGTAAAGTAGAATAGGATCCACAGAACATAGAACTAAATAGGATCGTTCTAAGTCTTCCCGTGGATGACGTAGAAGGCGACTTAGGAAACACAAGCTATACAAAGCTAGCATCAAAGAGACCATCCCGTCTGGCCAGCGCGGAGGCCAAATCCTGCTCTGGCTCAAATATATGGCTCTAGCAGTACAGAGAGGGTCATAATCATGCAGTGGAGACTAAAAAAGGACCTGATGATGATATATATGCTTATTG
Source organism: Rhodophaea formosa (assembly GCA_963082605.1). NCBI lineage: Eukaryota > Metazoa > Arthropoda > Insecta > Lepidoptera > Pyralidae > Rhodophaea > Rhodophaea formosa. The sequence goes on from OY720226.1 coordinate 1,196,190, forward strand.
GAGACCATAGCTTTGATTTTTTTGTATAGCCAATGATCATGTTATATAGCATATCATGTTATATAGTTCAAAAGAAATCATTTAGTCGCGCCGTCCGACTAGTTTTTATTGTAGTTAGGCAAAATTTTGATTTTTTATAACTATCACATATTTATCGTGAAGAAAATCAGCTTTTTCGGCTTCTTAACAAGCTTTGAACAATCTATAGAGGATTGCTGATCATTGTGGGAAATTGAGAAAGCATTTTCTTCATATACCAATAAAGAATATGTACTTTATACTTCAATAAAAAATACGTACCTACTGCTTGCCAACGATACATCTCTTGTATTGATCATTTTATCATAATTTTATTTTATCATTACTGACGATAATTATTCGTCAGTAATTTGAAAAATCGGACTGCATAAGTAGAATGCCGTTTTTTAAACTTTCTACGCACACACACCAGTAACGTTCATGTGTGTTTGTTGATTGCGCCACAACACTATTTATTACATTTAGATTCATCACATACATTTATTTATAACATCATCAAAACAGAATGGTACAAACGTCTCCAAGCAGAAATAAAAATTCCGAGACAGCGACGGAAATAAAAGAGGGGGGACATAAAGGTTTTATAAGATACATAAAAAGTTCCGTTCGCGAAATTGGAAGTCAGAGGAGGCGCAGCAAAGCCCGGTATCAGGATAAATCAATGTTTGTTTGGAGAACGCCACTTACGGGACAGAGAAACTGTGGAGCTGACTAAGAATATTTTTTTCGAAGATCCGGTGTTGCATTGGCGACATTGTTGTATATTCGTTTCATCATATATTCACCGTAACTTCAACCTTCTAAAGTGACAAAAGCACGTTTTAAAATGCCTAGAAGGCACAATTATAGAAGCACAAAGTCCACAAATCCACTCACTTAATTTTTAAGAAAAAATACCCCACATGTTTTGCATGCAAAATATTATTACCTTAAGCAATTTTAGGCGGCGCTGTAAACGGAAACAGATTACCTGTTTTATTAATTATTCTTTATAATAGGTTAAAAAAATCCTATGCCACTGCTGGGTCTGTCTCTCATATTTTTTTACATATATCTGTGGGTCTAAAATGGCCACTTTGCACGAATCATAATACGATTCACATATGAATTACATTGCGCGCGGCAAAATGGCTACTTTTTGACGATTCATAAAATGATTCATAAGCAATTCTATTTTGGCAATTCATCTATTTGACAGTTTTCTATGGAAATTGGTAAAATGGCTCACATTATATGAATTCCTTTCACGGTATTTTCTGTCAAATAGCAGAATCATAAAAAGTTACTCTAGAACAACATTTTTCAATTCATCTCGAATGTATTTGGAAAAAATATGTGATATTCGTTTGTATAAGACGTTGTGAATACTATTTTGGACAAAAACATGTAATGCAGAGTGTGTATAGGTGCTGGGTAAATGAAATTATGTTGCAAATGATTTGTTTACGTTTCCTAACCTAACCTAATGAATGCTTGTACTAAATTTGTTTTATAACTTTTTATTAATATTATGAAAAATTAAGAGGATTTTACGAGTAAAGTACGCATTTTAAGTGTTTTCCCGAAAATTTTATACTTATAGAAGGAATGTTATTATAAATAAAAATATTGATGATATATGTACGAGGAGTGTATTTTTTTTTTAAGTAAAATATATAATTAGTAATTTAGGTATACCTTTCAAAACGAAGCAAACATAATAAGGTACCTCTTTTGGGAAATAAATGAAATACGACTCGTAAAATTAGATACCTAAACGAAAGGAGAAAACCTTTGAAAAAAATTTGTTGTACAGTAGGCCAAACATCAAGTTTAACATTGCATTACGAAAAACGACTTTATTGTCAAAATAAAATTGTTACATTTGATTGAATGCCCACTGTACAATCATTAGTTCCAATTTTGTTCACCAGAGAAGTTTAGTGGCTAGTTGCCGTTCTAAAAAACATTTTTCTGATTTTCGTTTTAAGCGCATATATTTCACAATTACTTAATATCTAATAAGTGTATTTTAATGTAATGTGTTATATTATAGCTTATTTTATTTAAGTAAATGATTTTTATAATTATAAAACCTATTTCAAAACATTATCGATGAGTTACGGTTTTTTATTTTTTAATGCGGTAACATTGACCCCAATATGATTCAGAATATGAATTGAATTGTAGGCGAATTGGGAGATTTTGTGACCATTTTACCAATATTAGAGGAATTGCTAATGATCTGCTGGGAATTCATAATACGAATTCCTTTATGATGAATTGCGTTAAGTGGCCATTTTAGACCCACAGTGGGTCTAAAATGGTCATAAGATATGTTACAAAACATACAAACTATGTGAAATACTATCAAAAAGAAAAAACCAACACGGCTCCACGGTTTTTCAAACAGTCGCTACGGAAACTTTGTCGCTTGCCTTTTATTTGGTTTTCTTTTGACGCGGCAAGCCCTTGAGCCTCTCTGATTAATTTCGCCTCCCCCTCCCCCTCCCCTCCCAAATCCGCGCTTAAACGCCCACTGGAGTGTCGGTAGGGTTCTTGGGCTTTGGGCTTCGGCCACGTTCCGTTTCAGACTTGGATTTTGGCGGTAAAAACTCCTTAGGTTAGGAGTGGTTTTTGATAGGGGTAAAACCTTTGTGATATAAATATACAGTGGTACAAGGATCACTTGGCACGTGGCGATAGTCGGAACCAAACTCTGTCATTGTTACCTTGTAAAGCGTCACTTTTGGGAGACAGCTCGAATTGATGTTTATTACGGATATTCCGTCTCCACTGCAGGAGTACCACCTTCTGTGTACTGCCAGAACCATATATTAGCCAGAGCAGTCAGAGGATTTGGCCTACACTCTCCACGCAGCGAGGAGGTCTTTTTGATGTATACAAATATACATACTTGTATTTAAATATCTAAGTATATTCTATTCAGAGGATTAGGACCGACGCTGCGGTCTATCGAAACCGTTTTTAGGGTTGCATAAAAAAAGAAAGCGCAGGAGGAACGACCAGATAAATAAGCTTACTATATGTGAAAGAATTTTGAAAATCAGTCGAGAAGTTTCGGAGACTATTCAATTGAAACAAATAATCAATCAAACTTTTTCTCTTTATATATATTAGTATAGAATAAAATATTTCTCACATTTTTACTTTACATTATTTTCATTAATAAATTAGTATTACTTTAACGCCCACTAACACGCTAAACGTGGCCTTTGGGGTTTATGACCTTGGGTTCTGTCTACCCCACAAGGGATAAAGACGTGATAATATGGAATGTATGTATAAATTAGTAGAATGGTTTTGGAGACCATTTCTAATTTTTGAATACACTAACACCAACATCAACAAAAAAAAAAGTCGACATCGCAACGAGGCAAAACACACAATTTAATTTCCACTGACTGGTATTGTCTCGCAAATGTAGTTACAGCGACGCAATGCCCTCATTGAATTATCTGATTTATAGAATTCGGAATCTCATAGAGCAGGCTATCACCTAGATGAAAAAAAATATGAATAAACTTACCAGCCTTCGGATATAGTGTATGAAGAATTCCACGACGAATGGTGCAGATACAGATATGTAGTATCATTTTCGGATTAATAATCGTAGCATATGTCGTATTGTTAATAAAGTAGTCAGAAACAGAACGACTTAAATACACAATTAAGCTTGCAATGATTTAACTGTCTTATTTAAATTATAAATGATTTTTTATTTTATAATTTACCAAAAATAATGAAGCCTGAAAATAAATAACCAATTGGT